>CM071568.1:44604799-44824818 GCA_036426205.1 Ascaphus truei
AGTTGCAAGACCTTTTGCAGCATGCCCACGCGGTGTCCCGGGAACGCGGGAACCGCCATCTTGGTAAGCATTGTCTTTTCTTTCACTGTCTTTTCTCTCACTGAAGGCAACGTCTGGCTGTCTGTTAATTGGGGTATAACAAAGTCCATTTCGTTCCTCCCATCTCGTAAGACTTTCGTCCTCACTATTCTCAGGGGTATCTTCCCGAGAACATATGCAGGACAAACACGGCGCAGCCACGGCTTTCACGCCATTCCACAACAAGCCCACAAAAGTCTCTTCTGTAGCCTGTTCTTCATCGGACCGCAATTCTGGACCTTCTGCTCTGTGCAGATCCTCCATTCTTGTGGTTCTCTTTCCCTGCCATCCTGGACCTTCTGTTCTATACAGATCCTCCATTTTGACAGTTCTCTCTCTGTTCCTTCTGGTTGAACACCGATTCTCTGTACGTGGAGCTCCGCTCTGCGGGGCAGCTACCACATCTGTACAATAAACATGCCTTGTGCACCACCTTGTGTACCTAACATAGATCTGACTCGTGTTTGCACTACCTCAGGCTAGGCTCACCCTTCCTGTGTCTACCGTAACACGTTCCTCCAGTCTGTGCTCCTTGGTAAGTGATCTGGAATGGAGACTAGAGTACTCTGGCTCTCCATGCAGCACTTTGGGCGTCGACCTACTTTTGGCTAGCCTAGTGCGGACCCTTCCAGAATTCCTGCTCTCAGTTACCAGTTTACCCCTTCAGGCGTCCCCCGCTAGCGCTACCTCAAGGCGACTAGAACAGCAATAGCCCCCGGCTCCAGACTCACTAACCCCTAACGGATCCCAAGGCGTCTTTGCGGCATGCATATCCAGCACCTCCCTGACTACCCCTGGCTCCGTCCCTCAAGCACAAAGTGGCAGCAGACACTTTCCTTAATTCCTACTGTGTGCCTAGCAAAAGCCTGTCCTGTTGCCAGGTCTCTCAGCAGCGCCTCCAATTGTAACGGGTGCTCCCTCTGGCCTGACCCACCCAATCTCATTATTGGCCGTTGTAGTCTAACCAGTCCCCCATTACAAGCGTGTGTGGTGGTGCACCTGCAAGTAACAGGACTCTTGAGTCTCCCGCTTGGTGTTATTAGGGGATGTCATCGACAGTAGCTGAGGTAGTGGGTGCGAGTCCAACTTACATCATGTGCAGCGCCTCCACCTCATCAGGACTCTGTGCTTCCGCAGGGAGATGGTCCTGGTGAGGAACTCCTTCTTGGTGCCATCCACTGTTGAGTAATCTCACACTCACACAGTGGGGTTCTTTTTTCAGGACATCTTTATTGAATACAGGATGTAGCAGACTGCCCATGCAGCTGCCAGCTCTAGCCGCACATCTCTGCGTGATGTCCCTTGCCAGGTACGCCCTCAATCATGAAGTGGGATTCCCTTTCTCCTAGGGAGATCACCACTGTGCCAGGTCCCTGGACACAAGCGTGGCGTAACACACTGGAATTATCACTAGTTCCCGCTAGTTACTGCACTAGGGTCACAAAAGGGTTCCTTCAATAACGGTTACGTCAGGTTACTCTCTCCCTCGAACCACAACACTAACTGTCAGTGTTGTGCCCTTTATACTCCAGGGGCAGGCGCATCTCTGAGGTCACTATCCAGGGACTCAGAGCATACAGCCACTCCCATCCTTCACAGGGCACCACACTTGGGGGTGAGGGAAAACCTCCATTACTACTGTGGCAGGCCTGTGTGTACCAGGACTTACTGCTAACAGAGAAGATGTATGCAGTCATTATTATGCATGGCTACACACACAAGATATAACAAGGGTAAATACAATAAAAGAGCCTGTGTCTTTGATATTCGGGAATACGGCAGGACGGAAAGAGGTTAATGGGGGGAAAAACTTTCCAAGGGTAGCTGAAATAATTTTGCTCTTGGCAAGAAAATCTGCAATGTTGAAACGGATTAAACCTGAGCCATCCATTTTAGACAATGTTAAGAATTATATGATAAGATTAATGATGTTAGACAAAATAGAGGCAGAGACCAATAAAGAGCTGAAAACACAGAAATGATTTAAACGATGGGAACAGTTGGAGCCTCCTGAGACAACTCTCAGAAAGACATAGATAAAAGAAAGATTAAATAGTTCAGAAAGGTGTAAAGGAAGAGGTTTGGGGTGGGAAACTCTGAATACTCAGCCCGTCTATACGGATCTGGGGGAATGATCGTCTCCAGAGAGAGGGATACACAGCAGTTTGGGCTGAAATCTTGTCAATTGAAATAATATACTATGTGTGGAAATGTACCAATGTACAGTATGATGCCACAATTATTTATTTATATTTGTATTTCATTTTTGTAATGTATTTGACTGTTTATTGTTCTTCTTATTTTTCTTTCATCTGGTTTGTGACAGGCTAGTTTCACTGCCTAATTTGCATGTGTAGCTTCTGGGTCCAGTGCGGAGCTGGTTAAATCTCAGGCTGAAGTAATTAGCCAGCTCTCTGTTGCATGATGAGGGTTTTAAAAGGCCAGGGACTTGCTGCAGTCTGGTTCTGTCCCTGAAGGACCATGCTGTTACTGGAATCACAGACCCCTTTTCTTGCTTAAACACTGAGCCTTGCGGACCAAGGGCTCAGCCATATTAGGGACTGTTTGAATGGACTATTCTAAACCCTGCTGAAAGTAAGCTGCTTTGTTATGTTTGTAAATATACTGAATGTAAGCTCTTTTTGTGTTCCACGTTTTAAAGCTAAATAAAAAGCTTATACTCGGAACCCCCATGTGTCGTTGCCTACTCACTGCAACATATGATGTTACAAGTGGGATACTGAGTGGCCCCTGCATCCGAAGAGTTTTGCTTGGCCGAGACTGGCCTTATTTCTCCAGTTTATTGGATCCCCCCAGGAGGAGCATCCTCCGATACAAGAGACACCCGGGGAACCCTTCCCCTTCTCTGCTTAGATATTCCACAGTAGATACCGGGTTCCGAAATCTTGTAAGCAAAGATGCTGTGACAAACAGGACTGGTTAAAAAATCTGGGGCTCAAGGTATCAATACTAATATGCATAAGTCACAGCTAATGACTGGGAATGGCCAGAAGGATTGAGACATGGAGCCTGGAGATTTACTGGAAAGAGGGATGACCCATTCCTTGCCAGACAGTATGAGAAGGTGGTACAAATCAATGACAATGTATTGAATGCACAAGGTGTAATGGTGTGCCCTCATTTTGAATTGTTGAATAATATTCTGTGAACAAGCATACACAAACAGGTGAGATCACCAGCCAAATCTTGGTCCCTAAGCTGTTAGTTAAAGCTGTCTTCATCCTAGCCCAGATCTTGGAAATAAGGGGAGCGCAAAAAATAGAAAAAGACCAAACAAAATATACAAAATAGTGCAATACTGTACCTAATTGTGATAAATATATATAGAGAATCTCCAAAATGCGCACTCACCAAGTATCAAAAGATAATGGGCCCATCAAACATATAGACCTGGATTAAGTCTTCTTTAACTAGGTGTATAATGTCTGGTCTATTAGATGTTGAAGAGATGTAGTGCTTGTTCCCCCAAAGCCCAACCCCCCACCAAAAAAAAGGGAGCAACAAGATAGTGTAGATCGTACTGAACACAATATTTGTTTATGGCTTAAACTCCACAAATTCAAACTCCCATTTGTGTCATTATTTTAGGCAGTATGCTTAATATAGTGATAGCGGAGGCAGGTAATCCCTACCCATGAGCCCAATCTCACCCTACCGCCGCCGATGAGCTGGTGCACTGTCGGCCAATCCCGGCACTCGAGTCTCCTCCCGTCTCATGTGGGCTGGCATGGTAACATCTCTCCCCACCGGTTCATCTTAACCTCACACCGGAGAGACATCAGATACTAGCAGTGTGCAGGGGTCTCCAGTGCCGTCTGATGGCCATTTTGAATGACGTTGAGTGGCCATCTTTAAGTAATTCTCACGCAGGCGTGGTGAGAAAGTCAGTCTCCATGATTCCTGTCTGCAGTGCATCCTCTGTTGCTAGGTAACCACTGGTGGGTGTAGAGGTCGTACTGCGCATTTGTGATTAATGAAAAGAGGCAGAGGTGTCATGGACTTGGCAGCCGAGGATCCGATTGGTGAGGACTGTTGGTGCCAAGTGAAGTGGTGAGTGACTCAGGAATTGCTGGTCCGGTATCAGATTCCGGTACAGCAAGTGAGTAATACATAGTTGTGCAAGGGTCCTATGTGTAGTGAAGCCTTCTGTGTTTTCTGCAGGGCACTGTCCCTAGGGTACAGTCCTGTCCTGTCTTAGCATGGCATTTTCCAAGGTAGATGTCATATCATGATGTGTCGGGTGGCCCAGACATCAAAGAAAACATCCGAGCTTGAAGTCCTCATTGAGTCCTTTAGATGTCATTGTACTGAGAACAAAAATGATTTTTGCCTCTAGTTGTAGAATAAATTTGTTCCTGTTCCCCCAGGGTGGGGGGTGCCTGTAGTATGGGCATGCAGCAGAGTGATGCCAAGCTATGCTTGTGGCTCCTGAAATGCATGGCCACAGGCTGGGATTTTAAGTCCTCGCTGTTGTCCAGTAATACCTTCCTGATGGTGGATCTGTGTAGGCACATGTGCTCTTTGAGCATACGTGTGGTTATTCCTATGTAGTATAGACCACAGGGGCAGCGGATGAAGTATACAACAAACCTCAACACGCAGTTTAACAAGTTCCTTATTTTGACAGGATTCCCATTCTGTGTGTGGGCAAATGTCTTGCACAATAACATATGTTGACAGTTGAGCATCCATGGCACTTGTGCACTCCTGGGGTCCTGGTAAGCCAAGTGGTGGTAGGCGCATACTTAGATACTGGATCAGCCTGTGTGAGAGAGTCTCCCAGGTTCCGGCCCCTCCGGTAGCAGAAAAGTGGTGGTGTTTTCCAATTTTTCTATCATTGGCTAGTATGTGCCAATGCTTTAAGATGCACACCTTAATGAATCCGGATGCCGTGCTGTATATGCTGCTGAGGATGAAGCGGTCATTGTTTCTGTTTTTAGGTTTGGTGCTTGGTGCAAGAAGCTCACCTCTCGTGGAGGCCCTGGCTTTAGTAAGGGCCGAATGGATTTCCTGGCTGTCATAGCCTCTATCCTGGAAACGCTTGGTCATTCTTTACAGTGCTTCCTCAACCTCACCCGGATCGCTGGTGACTCTCCGTACCCTCAGGAGTTGGCAGTATGGTAGACCCATTTTGAGCGGAATGGATGGTTGCTGGTAGCCAAAAAAGAGTGGTTTTATCCGTTGGTTTATGGAATAGCCTGGTCTGTAGTGAATCATGAACCATATAGACAACTATGTCTAGGAACGTGACTTCTGTCATACCGTGGCACTCCGTAAAACGGATGCTGGACAGGATGTTGTTGAGGTACTCCAAGAACAGTGCCAACTCCGATTTCCATGTATTGGATGATGTAGTGTGCAAAGGGTGAGTCATTGAGGATGTGCGTTTGCTCGTACTGATCCATGTATAGGTTCGCATAGGAGGGGGCCATGTTCGACCCCATGGCGGTACTCATCAATTGTAAGTAGAAATTCCTCTTGAACTTAAGAAATTCTTGTGTAACATAATCTCAGTCAGCAGTAATATGAAATCAGCTGGTGGGCCTGTGTGCTCACAGAACCTGCTCAGCTGGTTCCGGATAGCCTCTGTCCCTTCAGTATGGGTGATGTTAGTATATAAACTTGCCACGTCAAGTGTGACCAGAATTACATTCTCCAAATTGAGAGACAGATCACAAGCCTGTTGATAAAGTCTGTGGTATCCCTGATATAGGCTTCCATGTTGATCACCATGGGCTGTAGGAAAAAAATCTCTATACTGTGATATAGGATGACAAAGCGAGCCCCTGGCCGAAATGATGGGTCTGCCAGGTGGTGCCGTAGCTGACTTGTGTATCTTGGGCAACGTATACATGACTGGCATAATGGGGTATTCCTGGGTCAGGAACTTGCCTGTCTCCTCTGAAATCCATCTGTTATTTATGCCCATCTGGGTGGCTGAGTCAATTTTTCATTTAAATGTTTCTGTCGGGTCCCCACTAAGTTGTTTGTAGTGTTCGGCGACACCAAGTTACCTGATGATTTCATCTCTTTAGTATGTACACTGGCGACACACTTTATTCGAGCTTGGCTAGTCCCACGAATTCGGGTATACCCGGGTGTATTGAGGTTTGTGACTGTTTTCTGCCCGAGTGCATTGAGTTATTTTCCAAGCAGGGATTGAAGCATTTTATTCCCGCTGGCTGCAATACTGCACAGTATATATATATATATACTGCATTACAATTCATGAATTTATGCCATCTGGTAGACACGCGAAGCATTGCAGCCTATTAAATCCTAATCATTATCATTTAACAGATCAGCCGCCCATCAGCCAGGCATGAACCCAGGCTGGGAAGGCAAATGCAACGGGGCTTGTCAGAGGTGAGGAGTGGCGCATTCCAGGTATCTGCCAGGTACATACCGGGTATTTGCTCGAATAAAGTGTGTCGGTGCAGTATATGGCATGATGACAATGCCACCTCCTTTATCTGCAGCCTGGATAATAATGTCTTTATTATCCTTGAGTGATTTGAGTGCCCGGTGCTTTTCTTTAGTGAAATTGGAATAGCTAGTCTTGTAGTGACCAATGCGCTTCCGGGTGTCATTTTCAACTAGGCTCATGCAGGTGGAAAATTGTGATTATGCACCTGGGTTCAAATTAGCTTTTTTTTCTGAAAGTGTGTGTTGAGTTCTCCTGTCCAGCAGTATTAGATGTGTTTTCATGGATCTTGCTGAAGAAGTTCTTCAGCCGTTATTGCCGGTTGACTAGTCTACAAGTCTACTTCCCAATCAAAGGGATCCTGTTAATGTGTTGGTACGTACAAGAGTCCCTTGTTGAGGACACTCATTTCCGTAGTTGTTAGTGCATGCATAGAGATGTTGAATATTACATTCTCATTGGCCGTCCCCTTAAAAATGGTTGAGGTTGGGGACTGGATCATGGATAAAGATTATTACTCCTCACCAGAGTTAGATTCGCAATTTACCAAACAATTCTCACTAAAAGACCTGAAACATCATGAGTGGAGTGAAATACCAGAACTTAAAACAAATGCTCTCGTATGAGAATGTAGTGAGGAAAAAATGTGGCCTGTCCTATTCTGCATCAAGATACTTACCAATACAGGATAACTATAGATTCCACCCCAGCAGGGCTGCTGAGAGATTTCCCGAGGCCCAGGACTAGAGTTACGTCCCCCCACTTGTCGGCGGTATTGCGAGCTCCCCCCACCTATTTCACACCTCACGAGCCCCCTCTATTTCCCACCCTCTTCCCATGTATTTCTCTCACCTCCATCTCAGTCCCCCTTCCTCACTCACCACCTCTCACCTCGCATGTTTTTCTCTCACCTGCATCTTACTCTTACTCCCATTTTTCCTCACTCACTCCCTCACCCCCTCTCCTCTCACTCACCCCCACCTTCCGTCAATTACCCCACTCTCACTCAATCCCCCCCAAAAACTCTAAATACATATAACCCCACCCCTAATACATTATAAAAATACACCCCTCACCCCCAATACATATTAAAAAATACACCCCCCATCGCATATTAAAAAATACACCCCCCCCCCACCCAAATATAGAGACTGATACCCTGGAGATTAAGTTGAAGTTGTGTTTAGAAGTTACAAGTTTAAAAGTAAATTGAATAACGGAAAAAATGGACGTTATAGAACTCAAAGAATTAGAAGGTAAACAGCTATTATCAAATATAAAATTTGGATTAAGAAACATGTTACATTAGTACTAGGAGGGGAAATAGAGTAATAAGATGCAGTTAGAAAGATATGATAAACTACCATAATGTTCATTATTTAAACCATATATATATAAGAAATGCATTTACAACAATGAAGTATTATAAACATGTTAAAGAAACCTCTCCTCTCACACAATGTATAATATTTGTTTTGTCCAATTAAAAAGAGATTTTGGAAAAAAAATATGGTTCAGACACAATCCAGGGTAAACAAACATAATACATAGATATATCACAAAATATAACAAAAAGGTGACCGCAAAACTTACATAAAATGTACATTACATTGTAATACTAAATTCCATTGCTAATCTAAAAATTGAAAGTCCAAGGTCATATGGTGCTCAGCTGTGGAGTACTCATAAGCAAAAATACAAAGACGTAGTTTGTGTGTATAATCTGGACGGCTTCTTATTAAATTGTAAGGTTTATCTGTATGGATTTTTTGTATATTAGCACAATATTAGGATATTTTAGCCAAGTAAGACATCCACAGTACTCAAAATTATGACATTTCTATGGCAATTCAAGAGTTGGCATAGTACAGGACGACACAATTAAAAGTGCACAAAGCCAGTGCCTTTTTTTCCTCCTTGATTAAGCCTTCCGTCCTGCATAAATCCCAGCCAGTCCCTGGTGTGCTAATCCGTGGTGCCGAAAATCCAGAGATAAAGATTAAAAAACGGAGCCCTACCCAACACGAAAAATCACAAGGTGACTCCAATAAAAATGTAGTTTATTGAAGTCTCATGGACAACAAGATAAAATGTGCACCACCTACGCGTTTCACACTATAAAAGTGCTTTATCAAGGTGTACACCAGGATCAAGGAAGAAATCGAGATGATTGACAGTAAACACGGTCACATACTTTCTGCGGGCACCGGCACCAATTGGATTGACAAAATCCAAAAAGCAATCAACACTGTTGATTGTTATTAACAGCCTATTTCAGCATGTTATTTCTCTCTTTAAGGGGTTTAAGCACCATTTTACAGCAGGTAGGACACCACCGTTGATTTTTTAATTTATGTATGTCTATGTGTGATTAATAAATGTTGATACTCTTTTGTATGCTAGAGTGCTATTGGGGGATTCTTTTTTCTGTGTTGGTCTTCATATTATTCCCATCCCCAGCACCGCCCGTGGTGTCATTATTTACACCTCATTTAACTGGTTTTAGCACAGTTTATTCATATAGGTCTGTTGCAGGCGTACAGCGATACAAATCACTGCCAGACAACTGGATATTGCTGGCTAGTCTCCCAAATGTCCTGTGTTCACTCTCAATGATACAAAACCACGCCCTACGCGTTTCTCCTTTCGGCTTCGTCAGGGGCTGATCTCCTAGCCAGCAATATCCAGTTGTCTGGCAGTGATTTGTATCGCTGTACCAGCACGGTACATGTTTCTAATCAGTTGGTGTGGGACGTAGACCAACACAGTGACCGGGAGATTTGGATACGGAATCTCGCGAGAAGACGTGACGTCACCACGCCGCCGCGTGCAAGCGGACGGCCACGGAGGACGGGAACAGATACGGTTCCTGTGGATGAGTTGCTGCTGGCTGTTCCAGATCTTCATTTATTGTTCCTGATCCCAGAGTGGATACAAGACCTGATTATATCCTATCTGCTGTAAGTGCATATCGTACCCTCTGGCAGACAAATTGTTTGAACGTATTACCCTATGTTTGTTTGTCTTGTTTTTACTTGCGCCTAGGTCACTCTTGTTTGGATATCCCTCTATACCAGCCTGTGGAGCGGTAGACCTTCTGGCTGCAGACTAAATCAGGGAAAGTTAGATTGTGAGGTAGTATACCCTCCTATATATGTGGTAATTATCATTATTAATCCTTTTGTGATTGCGTTTTGTATTTGACTAAATGAGCAAGCAGTGCATTTATTACACTAAAAAAGCCCTTGCTTACTTTAGTCACTGGTTTAGGTTGTCCCAATGGACAACTGGGTGCCAGACGTGACTTTATATATATATATATATATATATATATATAAAACCTGCTGACAAGGGGGGGGGTATAGTGGTAATGGACACCGAATATTATATTAAATTAGATAGCCTCTGACGAAGCCGAAAGAGAAACGCGTAGGGCGTGGTTTTGAATTATTGAGAGTGAACACAGGACATTTGGGAGACTAGCCAGCAATATCCAGTTGTCTGGCAGTGATTTGTATCGTTGTACCTGCACGGTGCATGTTTCTAATCAGTTGGTGTGGGACGTAGATCAACACACTGACCGGGAGATTTGGATCCAGAATCTCGCGAGAAGACGTGACGTCATCACGCCGCCGTGTGCAGGCGGACGGCCACGGAGGACAGGAGCAGTGAGAGAAGCGGGGAGGTCCGCAGACTACCAAGACGGACAGTAACCAAGGGGGAAAACACCACACCATACCCCTGAAGTGGCGTGAGTACTACTAGCACATTAGGTGCAGTTACAGAGACACACGGCCCTTAATTACGGGTCTCGCACAACGAGTAGTCCACGACTTAAACGACGCTACCCCGCCCCTCAGAGGCTCTGGACATTATTGGGAGTGTGTCCCGATTAAGTGAACTCCATCCCTTGGAAGTTTGGCCATACACCGCATGTGTGTTATAAGGAACATTGTAATGAGGAGCATAGAGACAGTGTATAGTGCCACGGCGATTATTGTAGTGGCGGTTTTGATATATCTATATATGATATAAGATATATAACATAATAGATAGAATATATATAAATATATGATATTGATATATATAATAATATAGATATATATATATAGTAATATCTATATATATAATACGATATTAAGGTTATGGTGGTTAAAAAAGCTGACAAAAAACATCACAGTAAAGCATAAAGCAACTGCTAAATATTATGTAGTGTTCATTTGCATGTTAGAAGGTCTGCAACCCTGTCTTCCCCATTATCGCCGCATACAGCGCTTCCACAGCAGCAAGGGATGTCTGGAAATGACATGCAATGAGCACTCAGTGCCACTTTTGTCTTCAAGATCGTCGTATTACACAGACAAATCTCAAGCCCAATGCATATGCTGTTTTAAATATATATATATTAATATATATATATATATAATATATATTATATCATATATATATATATGTGATGTGTTGTGATATATGTATACTTTTTATTATACATTTAACTTTTTAAATATGCCACCACACTTGGTTGACTTACTTCATAGAGGGAAACAAGCCCACTTAAGTTGTCGTCCGGAACAACATTTGTTGTTCAAAGTTAAAGCCCTCGGTTGCATTTGCGACCTCGTTGGAGGTTAGGAGCGGGTCGCGGAGTTACCCCACCTAGCCAGGGGAATCCTCCGCGAGCCGGGTCCCGGTCCCCACTGATGCCAGCTGACACGCTGTGGGTCCGCGCCGGTCAGCGCTGGAGACCCAGAGATGGTGTTTCCTAGCGTGGACGAGTGACGTGTGTTGGCTGTGGCCACGGGGCGGGGAGGGGCTTGGGCGGCGGCGCGGTTCGGGGAGGCGGGGCGGCGTGATACCTACCCTTGATGAGTGTGAGAAGCTCTAAATTCTCAAATGCTTTTACCCAAACTCACAAAGTGTGAGTATTTTACCTATTGTCTTTTTTATTAAATTTTATAATAAACTGTGTTACACTATGTATGTGTCCCACTTCTCTTCCTACATGTGATACTTCACATGAGGATACGTTTCCTGTGGATGAGTTGCTGCTGGCTGTTCCAGATCTTCATTTATTGTTTCAGATCCCAGAGTGGATACAAGGCCTGATCATATCTTATCTGCTGTAAGTGCATATCGTACCCTCTGGTAGACAAATTGTTTGAACATATTACCCTATGTTTGTTTTTCTTGTTTTTACTTGCGCCTAGGTCACTCTTGTTTGGAGATATATATATATATATATATATATATATACTATATAACAGAAAAAATGAAGAAAATGCGTCCGATCTTCGTGTATTAACGTAAATAAAATTTAATAAAACATGGACATCACGATTCAAAACTCAGAAGATTCCCTGAAGAAATCAGCTTAGCCTGAAGAAATGCGCAGGGACGTGTTACTACTGTCATTCTTTGAGTGCACGCAATCAGTGCCAGTTGGGAGAGTGAAGCCAGACCCTGTTCCGGTGTAATGGGGCTCTTTACTACGAAGGGAACGTATGCCCAAGAGACGGGAGTTGCCGGAGGAACCTCTAAGGTGTAACACCAGTTAGAGAGGCGTGACGTCAATCCGGAGCACCTCCAGTGGGGCAGATGCGAAGCGGCGGCGGCAACACACGACGGGTCGGAGCATGAGTATCACTCATACAATGCTTTTATTATTTGGAATCTTGTGAGTTTTGAATCGTGATGTCCATGTTTTATTAAATTTTATTTACGTTAATACACAAAGATCGGGCGCTTTTTCTTCTTCTTTTTTTCTGTTAGGTCTGTTAAGGGAGGTTGTTGTGCCCAAGAAGAAGGCTGCCAGCATCTGGACAAATCATTGTCAGACCTTTCCAGATCACATTACTGGTTTGGTATCTGATTATTTTACATGGACATATTTCATTCACTTGATTTTTAAACATTTTCAAACATTTATTGTGTTTTTTATATTATTATTCATTATTTTTATTTATTCTTTATTTTGGGTATATGCATTGTAATACATTATAGTATATTATTGAATGAGCGCACTTTAGATTTGTTAGAAATTAACATCATATTGTGGTTATTCTTTAACACACTAGAGGTGTTCATGTACATTTAACATCAAAACTATACACCATACTAGTCTATATATCCAGTATATACTATACTAGACGCAGTCTTCCCTCTCTCTCTCTCTCTCTCTCTCTCTCTCTCTCTCTCTCATCTCATGTGAAATTTTGCTTGAAAACAAGAAAGATCAGAATTTTTACTTTTAATCTAAAAAAATCATAAAATGAAGCACCTTTGCATTGTGGCTTTAAATATGTAGGCCCAATCATCCCTTCTGGTAAATTATGAGGAATCTGAGGCAGAGATTCTATAAGCCTGTACTGTATAGTTTTAACAATTTCTTGCATGTATATGTAACGGATTTTCTGGCCAAGCCTGACCCACCCAATCTCACATTGGCCCCTGTGGTCTAACCAGTCCCCATTACATGGTTGTGTCTGGTGGTGCACCTGTTGGCAACAGGACTCCTGAGTCTCCCGCATGATGTTGTGTGGGGATTGCCAACCCAGACAGGCAGCTGAGGTAGTGTGCATGAGTCCTACCTATATCCAGTGCAGCGCCTCCACCTCATCAGGATCCCAGCGTCCGCTTTTGGATGGTCCTGGTGAGGAACTCCTCTGTGGTGCACTCCTCTGTGTAATCACTCCACACTTACACACGAGGGTATATTTGAACAGAGTCATCTTTATTGATGTACGGTGGGCCAGCTGCCCGTCACAATGGATATCCTTAGCCTTCCATTGTTCACCGTACTTCCCTTTAAAAGGTATCTCTTCCCTTAATTGGTGGATTCCCTATCCCCGTAGGGATATCTTCCCTGTGACCAGGTCCCTGGTCACAGTTCCATACACTGTCCTTTCAACAGCTTCTCAACTCCTCCTCTATACTCAGTAACCACTAACTTTTGCACAGTGCTGTGCCTTATGTATCCTCTGGGGGCTGGCACAACTCTGACATCACTAACCATGGATTCAGAGCATGTGACCACTCCCATCCATACATAGGGCACCTCACCAGGGTGTGAGGGCAAACCTCCATAATTACTGCTGGCATGCCCACAACTTACCAGGCCTTACTGTCAGCAGGAGAGATGACTGTTAGCCATTTTACAGCATGGCTATATTCTCCCCCTGGTGAATCCCACCGGCCCCGGCTGGGACCTAAATTTGAAGTACCTTTCTTCAGGAAGCACTGTAAAATGAAAAACACACACACATAATTATTCCAACATTACAGTTGCATGATAAACACCTTGCGCCAAGCGCGCCCCGACCAGCAGCCACGAACTCGCGCAACAACTATTCTGTACTTCCTAATAGTAGTGCTGAGGGTCAGGTTTCTTAACCTCCCGACCCCCCATATCCAGGACAGTTATGCTGTAGTTTCGCGGCAACCCCCTCTCAGGCCGGTACACTACCTTGTGTTTGTACACATTCCTGCCAATGCTCCAAACCCGCATTAAGTGATCTATTCTTTCTTCAGCCCGGCTGCCTGTAATGGCTCCCCCTTTGTTGACCATGTATTCTTCAATGGTCTCCCTTAACCTCCTATCCCTATTCTCCTCAATTTCCTCCATGAGGGGTTCGGGGACATATGGGTACTGTAGGCCGTGAGAAATGTTATACTTGGCTGCAATAGCTCTCTCGGCCCGGCTGATCCGAGTCAACTCGGCGTTCCCTGCCCTCCCTGGCAGCACCCATGACAGGGGTTCGTCTGGATCCACAGGGTCAGACAATATCTCTGGCCCCATAGGTTCTATATTATGCTGGCATATCTGGATCCACCTTTCCTGCATCTCCCTCTTCTTCTGGGCCGGTGTAAATTCCCCTACCGCCCACCAATAGTCCACCACGTCCTCTTTTTGCAGCAGGAACCGCGTGCGGTCCATCCACCCCACATATCCCTCGAATAAGGGGCCCCACCATCGGGTCTCCTGGAGTCCTTCGGATCCCCACTCTAGCGAATCTCCTTCCTCAGTATCCCCCCAAGAAGATATCCCTGAGGTTCCTATTGAGCGGGGAGGATTAGACCACGTCTCCTGCTTGGAGCTCTCCTCCAACTGAACTATGGCCACTTTAGGCACCCACCTGGATTCAGATACCTTCCCCAATTGCCCTCCACCCCGTGACCCACCATCAGAGGCATAGCTGCCCAGTCTCTCCCCAGTCCGTTCCTTACCAGCTCCCTGGGACCCTTCCGACACCCCCAAACTGGACGTGGACCCACAGGAAAAGGTGACTGGGACAGGGGCGTTAGCTAAGGCATGGGGTTGGGCATAGGGACGGGCAACGGGTATACGCGGGGTTCCGACCTGCTCTCTACCCTCGGATAGTCCTGAATCACTGTGCGGCCGATCCGCTGGGGAAGTCTCACCCTTCTCAGCTTTCCTTGCCGCCTGCCAGCTCTTGGCCTTCACAGGTGATCGGGAACCGCCGCCCGATCGCCGAAGCGTAGATGCTCTCCTTCCGGTCGCTCCGCTACCTCCGCCGGAAGCGACGTCATCACCGGAACCGGATACGCCGCCATCTTGCGATGGATCCCCATGCGGGATCTCTTCTTCCACGACGACGTCCGGAAGATCCACCGCCTGCACGTGCACCGCCTGGGCCTGGCAGGGCCTCTCCTCCGCAACAGTCTTTATCAGAGCTAGGTAAGCACTAGGACTTGTCTTACCACTCCGCTGGTTGGGCGTGGACCGCCCGTCGCCGCTGGACCCGCCGGTCCCCGAATGGGAAGGGCTCCTCCTCTCGACCTTCTGCTCCACTGGCGACACCCGACTCCTCTCACCGCTGGTCCCGGTAAGTGGTGCCTTCCTTCCGTTCCCTTCACAGGGTATCACCACGGGCCGGATCACAGCCCCAGTCGACTCTCTGGGATCCTCATCGGAGGGATCCGCCGGCTCTTTGTTCGGGGTCACTAATCGTGGTGATCGCCGTTTGGCCTCCCGGTCGATACACTGACCGACCGATTTCTCCTGTTTGTCCTCAGGCAGGATGATACGTTCCGATCCCCATTCTCCGGGATCCGTGCCCTCCCGCCATAGAGCACCGGGAAGTTCGGCGGTCAGCACAGCCGTCTTCCCCGCAGGTTCAATAGATTGAATCGGCACAAATGTGGGCATAGGCCATAGATACTGCGTACCACACTGTGGACAGTGCCCCGCTGTACCCACGGTGCCGCCTGGTATTCGGCATTGTAGGCATAGGCCCACCACAGTCTCTGTTCCAGCCACCCGGATTACCAGCACGCCTCCTGGTACCGAGTATGGCTGAGTGGTCATCAGGCCCATCACTTCTTGGGGTTGATCCATCCTCTTGGTGGGAGTCACTCGCTGCAATGGTTTGCTCGCTAAGCTGGCTCCTCGCGACTGATCAGCAGGGGTTGAGTTGGCAGCCACTCCTTGGTCCAGCTCCACCCTCATCTGACATAGTTGAAACCCGCCCCCAGTAGTAGCAATTATGGGCGTGTCCCACAACGGGATAGGATGTCCTTTAATTGAGGCCGCACCTCTTTCAGTCCTAGAGGGCGCGGCCACAGCTTTCGCGCCCTTATCCCCAACAGGGTGGGGTTCTTCCTTTGGCGCCAATCCCAGCCGCTTTCTTGCAGCTGCCTTGCTTGCAAAATACCCTTCCTTCTCGCCTACAGCACCAGCTGCAGGAACTACCTTTGGTAACAGCACCGTCGGTTCACCAGCTCTTTGCTCCGCTGGATTCATACCCACGGGGCATAATTGGAAACCACTCCCCCTGGTTGAGATTAGGGGAGGGTCCCACAGGCTAATCGGTTGGCTCAGCACTGGGGCTGAGTGAGTCACTGTCCATGAGGGTGCGGCCGCAGCTTTCGTGCCATACCCCCCATCAGGGCGGGGTTTTCCCATTGGCGCCACTCCTGGCCAACTCTCCACAACTTTTGCAAATGTAGTTTTCTCCTCAGCAAGCCCACGCGGTCTCCCAGGGAAGCGGGAGCCGCCATCTTGGTTAGCATTCTTTATAGCGCTCACCGGCTGGCAAGCAGATATTTCTTTTTTATCACATATTACAACAATGTCTTCAACACTGTCCTCCAGGGTAGTACCCTGCGGTCCTAGGCAGGACCAAAACGGCGCGGCCACAGCCTTAGCACCACTCCACAACAAGTAATTTCTGTAGCTTGCTCTCCCACGGCACGCACACTACATGCACTCCTTCCATCTGCCTCTGTCCGCCATTTTGGACACTCCGCACCGCGCGGATTCTCCACTCTTGCGGTCGCCATAGATGTATTGTTTTCGTGATTATTGTACATGGAGCTCCTCTCTGCGGGGCAGCTACCACACCGGCACAATAAAGATTTCTCTGATGCACCACCTTGTGTACCTAATATAGGCTGGACTCGTGTTGCACTACCTCAGGCTAGGCTCACTCTCTCAGTGTCTGCTGTATCTCCTTCCTCCCAGTCTGTGCTACCTTCGGTAAGTGGTCTGGAATGGGCTAGAGTAGTCTGGCGCTTCCATGCAGTACTTGACGTCTACCTACTGTTGGCTAGCCTAGCACAGACCCTCTCCAGGACCCCTGACTCATTACCAGGCTATCCTTCCAGGCATCTTACCAACTAGCACTGCCTCAAGGTGACCTGTAAAGCTATAGCCCCTCTCCAAACCTCCAACTCCTTTCAGGCCCCTAGGTCGTCCCTGCGAGCTGACTATTCTCCATCAGCCCCTGACTACTCCTAGCTCCGTCCCAACGCAGCACAAAGTGGCAGCAGACACTCTCCCTGTTTCCAAGTGACCCTAGCAAAAGCCTGTCCTGTTGACAGGTCTACATATCTCAGCAGCGCCTCCAAATGTAACGGATTTTCTGGCCTAGCCTGACCCACCCAATCTCACATTGGCCCCTGTGGTCTAACCAGTCCCCATTACATGGTTGTGTCTGGTGGTGCACCTGTTGGCAACAGGACTCCTGAGTCTCCCGCATGATATTGTGTGGGGATTGCCAACCCAGATAGGCAGCTGAGGTAGTGTGCATGAGTCCTACCTATATCCAGTGCAGCGCCTCCACCTCATCAGGATCCCAGCGTCCGCTTGTGGATGGTCCTGGTGAGGAACTCCTCTGTGGTGCACTCCTCTGTGTAATCACTCCACACTTACACACGAGGGTATATTTGAACAGAGTTATCTTTATTGATGTACGGTGGGCCAGCTGCCCGTCACAATGGATATCCTTAGCCTTCCATTGTTCACCGTACTTCCCTTTAAAAGGTATCTCTTCCCTTAATTGGTGGATTCCCTATCCCCGTAGGGATATCTTCCCTGTGACCAGGTCCCTGGTTACAGTTCCATACACTGTCCTTTCAACAGCTTCTCAACTCCTCCTCTATACTCAGCAACCACTAACATTTGCACAGTGCTGTGCCTTATGTATCCTCTGGGGGCTGGCACAACTCTGACATCACTAACCATGGATTCAGAGCATGTGACCACTCCCATCCATACATAGGGCACCTCACCAGGGTGTGAGGGCAAACCTCCATAATTACTGCTGGCATGCCCACAACTTACCAGGCCTTACTGTCAGCAGGAGAGATGACTGTTAGCCATTTTACAGCATGGCTACATATAGAATCTCCAATAAAATCTTAATGTAAAATGAATGTACCTGTAGTCCTTTTTGGTTTAAATTAGCATTATGAGGTATGAGTTGCATGCTCCTCTTCTGTGAAAATTATATGAATTTGTCAAAATGCATTTACCAGTTAAAAATCTAAAAAATAACAATATGATAAAAAAAAATCATATATTTAAATACTTTCATTAATTATAATGCTTAAAATAGGTAATATAATTGATATTTATTTTAACAGTATATTTAAACTATAAGTAAAAAATAAAATTGTCTGATTTGAACAGGGAGACAAAGACACCAACATTAGATTTGAAAGCTTCTACGTGTCTCACATAATCTTTTTGTATCCTTGCATGCTGGATTATCCAGCATTAGACATTTAGTTTTAATGCTGATGATATAAAAGCTCATTTATAGGTGTAGCCCAGCTTTGTGTTAGGACGCTTGCCTAGCAGTACAGTGCCACCCCAGCCACCACTTGCCTTTGCATGGCTGAATCACTAGATGGCAGTAACTGCTAAAAGTGTACATATTATAAGCTCCAGCCCCAATTGGCTAGAGAGACCAGCAAAATAATTTCAGACGCAAGAATTTGAACCAGAGCAGCATGGAGGTGCATCTCCTAAGAGAGACTAAACTTGGCCAAGCTCTTTGCAGTGGAGAGGCATTAAATGAACATCAGGTTTTATGAAGCACTGGAAAACTGTACTAGGAAGGCAAGAGGAAAGCTATGACTTGCGGTTATCTGTAGGGCAGTGGTTTTTAACTCAGTATGTTTAAGGGCCTTATTTTATATCTGATGAAGCAGCCGTTTTCAGCCCAAAACAGCCAGAATAACTGCTTTGGCAAATAAAGAATTACCTTTAAAAATGTGTTGTGACTCAATGGGGCCCCAGCCTATTAATGCCACATATTTATTTACAACTACTATCACTCGGCAAGGAACAATTATTATTATTATTATTATTTTTTTGACGAACACGCTTCAATATCACAGTTTGAAGGGCCATGCTAGGTCTGAGGTGCTAGTCCAAACGTGCATCATTACAGGGAATATCTCTGTATTTTTGCCTTTTATTATGATCTAAAAAAGCTACAGAATGTTTTGAAGAAGTAGAAAGAAGTTCTGTGACTAACTACGTGTACTTGTCTGAATACTATCCTACAGTACTTGGCCATTTATTCTTGCAAGCATTTAATGATTGCTACACAATGGATGCATTTGAACGCTGCTATTTCCCTCTCTCCTCCTTTTCTTTCCTGAAGCTACTTCGGTTGTGATAAGTTCTGATGCAAACAGCACACCATTTTGAATGCTTATATTTCTTGGTGTCACCTCAATGTCCTTCTAGAAATGTGGCCCCCGGAACTGCATTTTGAAACAAATCACACAAGTAAAAGTATTTTAAAGTAATTTATTTTTTACATTTTTAGGCCTAGATTCTATATACAGGCATACCCCGCATTAACGTACGCAATGGGTCCAGAGCATGTATGTAAAGCGAAAATGTACTTAAAGTGAAGTACTCCTTTTTTTCCATTTATCGATGCATGTACTGTACTGCAATCTTCATATACGTGCATAACAGATGTAAATAACGCATATGTAACAGGCTCTATAGTCTCCCCGCTTTTGTACAACTTCGGTACAGGTAGGGAGCCGGTATTGCTGTGCAGGACGTGCTGACAGGCGCATGCGCGAGCTGCTGTTTGCCTATTGGTCGATATATCCTTACTCACAAGTGTACTTACAGTGAGTGTCCTTAAACCGGGTTATGCCTGAACACTGTAGAGGCAGGGACCTCTTCAGCAAATACTTTCACTGCAGTTCCCCAATATATTTTTTGATAAATCTCAGCTAATTCTATATAAAACATGTTGGGGAAATATATTGGAGAGAAGTGTCACTGAAAAAAAAAAGGAGGCCACGCCAAAATGCTGTTAAAAATGCCGTTTTAATTAGTCTCTGATTTTGTTTAAAAAAAAAAAAAAGCCCAAAGATGCCAGGTACACAGTATATTAACAAACAGCATATATCTGGCATAAATAAAAAATATATAATATATTAGCCCTTAGTAGCCATGAAGGCATGCATCATGTCTTCATGCCTGCTCAAGTAGCCAAGGGGTTAAAAAAACTCACTAATTACTCATTTTATATCATAGCAATATAGCCCCCCTCTGAACCCGTCTATAGCAACATGGAATACCCGAATGAAGGCTTCAGCAGGATTTCACATTGTTTGTGAAAAAACGTCCGAAGCTGCCTCTATGAAGTATATAACATTTGACCCTTAATCTCCCCATAAAAGCTGTCTCACATTTTAATGTGGTCTGTAACCGTTACATACGTCTATAACATATATTCTCTCTTACTGTGCATGCAATGTCTTTATACATAATGTATAACCCTGTTGACTTAATGTAACTATGTATTTGTCATTATAACTCTGTGTCCAGGACATACTTGAAAACGAGAGATACAGTACAGTACTCTCAATGTATTACTTCCTGGTAAAACATTTTATAAATAAATAAATTCATTTTAACCAAATGCTTCGGGATTTTTTTATATTTGTCCCGTAATATCTTTTGTACTCAGTTGCATTTACTGGTAAATTATTTATCCAGAGTTTTCCGTTTTGTTTGGCTCATGATGGCAACATGATTAGTATGAAGAGATAATGGGGAAGTACAATACAATTATTAACCATTACAATACTTAGATAAGATTATAAATTACACTGATCTGAAAGAAAATAGAAACATACTTATTTTTTTACACAATAAATACATTAGTGGAAATATGTTACTTTGTGATTTATTTTTTATTTTTAAGTAAGCCAATTACATTGATATGTTGATTTAAAGAAAACAATTGTTTTCTTTTTTTTTTACCTGCTATGTGGAAGTGCCCCTTTAATACCATTCCATATACAACCAAAAATCCTGTTGATTTTCCACACTTATTTCTGTTGGTAGCCAAAGTCACAAGACAAAATGACCTCTGTCCTGGACAGCACACCTGTTGAGCACATGACCTGCATATGGAACAAGGATTAATACACACAGCTCTCTAGCTGAATCACTTTTCTCCACGCATGGACCCTCAAATGACTAATATATCCATCCCCTCAATTCGTCCCAATATACCATCTGTCACGGTCAGCACACTTGTGAGCACGTGACTTAGATATGCAAGCAGGGTTAATACACACGGCTACTCTAGCCAACTAACCTTTCTCCTGCGCAAGGTACTTTCAATTAGTTAATATTAACCCACTTACTCAAATGTAATCATATCTATCCACTTCCACCACAACAGAAATATGCAAATAAAATATGTAATTAATATATTTCTGCCAGGGTCTAAGGTCCCTGTTTATTAAAGAAATGTGTCCGAAAATTT
Source organism: Ascaphus truei (assembly GCA_036426205.1). Taxonomy (NCBI): domain Eukaryota; kingdom Metazoa; phylum Chordata; class Amphibia; order Anura; family Ascaphidae; genus Ascaphus; species Ascaphus truei. The sequence continues at coordinate 44,626,376 of CM071568.1, forward strand.
ACTTTAGTCTCTACAAAGTGTGCAACCTGTTGAATCAGAGCCCAAAGCATAACTTATTAAATTTGGCTTTAATATACGAAAACACAGTGCTTACATTACATACACCCAACCCCCCCTCCTCCGCCCCCCAATTAAACTCTCTTTGTAGATCAGTGCAGACACAGGAAGGTCTTGACCTGTCATAAACACAATATCTTGTATTTTTAAGACAAACTGTAACCACATTAACCCCTGAAGCACCAGATTGTTTACAATACTTAATATTCACTTCCATTTTTATTACAACCTCCAGAACAATTTCCTCTGTGCTTGTGGACAGTATTGTCCCAACAATCATGTTCTCCTGATTCCTGCACATTCGTTCTATGAGACTTGCTTAAAACGAAGTGAAATAGTTCCAGGAAAAAGTAAAGCATGAGCCTTACATGATATTACATGATATTAGCAGCTGCAGTGCTCCTCTTCCTACATTATACAGTAAGTAGGACATTGATTCCAGTGAGAGAGAAGTATTTTTATATAATGGGTCAATTTTCTAGTTCATAAAAGATTAGATATAAATACGCACACTGTATTACAACTGTTTTATTTCTTAAATCAACATGTGAATTAACCTCAATTTAATTTAAGAAATGAGGTCAGTACATCTGTCAATTATAATCTGACCGTCCAATGTGTATTTATATTTACCATTACTTACTATTTATTTTTTATATTATTGTTTTACAAGAATATGTTTAAAACACCTGCTTTATCTGGATCAGAAAATAATATTATAGCTTAGCTTACAGTTTTTAATAAAATTTATTCTCTGTTATCCTTGCGATCTTTGTTTTATTCTTAGTCGCTGAACTGGCAGGCTAACTTGGCCCCCTGATACGCCTATATCTTGGACCTGTTCTGGTGTTGATACCGAGGGCAAATGAGAGGATGGAGGAGGTGGAGTTGCCACCCCTGATGTGTACAGGGACTTGCTTGAGGCACCGGGTGTTGTGAGCATGGAGGTTGCTCTGATGTTCTCCAGCCCCTGATGCACAGCCCACGTGAGGCCATTGAGGGCTGCCTCAATCTGCCCTATGCCATTTAGCATAGCACTGGTGTGCTGCGGCATGACATGGGTTACGGAGTCCTCGTCCTCTTCCAGGGGCTTCACCGCCTCGGCCGCTGGCTGTCTGCGTGATGGTCCTGAAAAAAAACCCCCATCATATAATCAATTACATTCAAGCAGAACATTTGGATAGATTTTGAGTTCCTACACAGCCATTCCTGAACATGTCTCTTTATTTATAAAACATTTTAGCAGTACAATATAGAGAGGACATGATACACAATTTGCTGCTAAACTTTAGAAGGCCTTTACTTCCATGCACATGAATGAGAGCTGAGACATGCAACAGTTTATCCCTCTTTTGTGGAGCAATTACATTTAGAGCGACCTCTCATTTTCAAGCATGTTCTGGGCACAAGGTGACCCTAAGTACAGTACTTTCAGAGTAACTATTTCTAACTTGTTTACAATGGCAAACATCAGGAGTCTGGAATGCATTTAGACAGGGAGATGATTTCAGGGACACAGGTAAATAGGTAAAGCAGTGGGGTGATCATTAGCAGAAGGAAGAGTAACAAGATTCTTTAGTGAGCCTTAAAACTACAAGCAGGTTGCTGATGGTGAATCTTAGGTGATACGTGCTGGGTACAGTGGGTGTTTAGATACCTTTCATATGATGAATAATCAGGTTTGACATGAACTCTTTGAGATACTGAGACTCTCCAAGTGTTGATTAAACTAGTGTTATTGTGATTATTGAGCAGTTATTTGGTTCTCAAATAGGCAAAGGATTACTTTATACAGATTGATTCCTTACTGCAATGTGCAATGCATGGTGTTTTCTCATCTTATGAGGGCACACATGTAAGCATGTCACATATGTTATTTAGCCAAGTACACTGTACTCCTCACCTGTATGTGTGAGTGCACTGCGAATAAAACAGTAATCTTTGTTCTGAGGTTCAAGGTTGTGTATAAAGTAATATGTACACATGAGATTGATATATTGTGTAAAATATATGTACAGTACTGTACTTTCACTTACCAGGCCTCTCCAGATCCTCCATGTGCACCAGCCCAGGAAGACCAACTACCTGGGAGGTAACAATCCCCTCACTCAGCCGCTACTCAATAGGGGTGAGATGCAGGAGAGCAGGTGGTCCCCCTCTTGGCGTGGGCAGCCTGATCAGCCAGTTTGTACTTGTGCTTACTGTCTGCCCAGTGTTTCCCTAGTGAAACGGGTGAGGATGCGGCCCCAAATCTGCTTTTTCGACGGGGGTGCTTGTGCGAGAGCACAAAGCCCCTAAGGCTAAGGCCCCGGTCACGGCGCTGTAATGCGCGGCCGCGCTTTTGGCTGCGCGTTCCGGTGATTCCCCGGTCTGCAGCTCACTGCAGGAGCAGAGACTGGGGGGGGCGTGGCGGAGGAGTGACGGGGCGCGGCCATGACGTCACCGGCAGGTTCGCCCTCATTGGCTGAACCGCCGGGGGGCGAGTTCCTGCGACGCGAGTTCCTGCTCTCAATTCTATTGAGCGCAGGAGTAGCTCTCGCGCGAGCGCTGCGGCCCCCCCTCGCAGCGGGCCCGGCGCCATTGCGGGGAGGGCTCTCGTGAGCGCAGCGGACGCTGTAGCAGGCAGCGGGGGCAAGGCCTTAGAGTTTGCAGTGGTCGTCCACCACTCCATTGATGAGGATTTCCAGCTCTTCCTCTGTACATTTCAGGCTGTGAATCCTCGCGGCATCAGACACTGGAGCAGTCCTAGCTGCAGAGGTGGACGCCTGCTCAGCCACCTCCACCTCCACAGTGGAGCTTATATGACTAAGTTATTCAGATGTTAATGTGTATTTATTTGAAATTGTAACATGCTCATGGGCATCAGGTTAGGTAACGTGTCACTAACGCATGTGTGTGTTAATTGGAATCCCCGCTCATACAGGTAGCCCTACAATGGTCGTTTTGCTAACGGATGTTGTTTTTGCATCTCACCAACTATGAGGATACCCGTTAAAGGGAGGAAAACTAATGTCTGTTACCTGATTAGGTAGTGTCATATTAGTAGGCCAGATTTAAAGGAGCTTTGAGCATCTACCCAACTGAGGCTAAGCAATGTGCTTTCATTCTACTTGTACATCTAATACTGACAATGCATCCAGGAACTTTGGGGGCTATTTAGTAAAATCTCGTACCAGATTTATCAAAGAAAAATATCTAACAACCTTCAATGGGATTACATAGTTACATACTGTAGTAACTATTACATTCCTTTGACAAACGTTGTGCTATTTTTCGCACTGTTTTTGCTTCAGTTTTGCACCTGGGAGACTTTAGTAAGTGGATCCCTTTGCACCTATTTTACCCCCCATGCACCAACTCGCTCGTAGTATATTGGCACATAATATATTCTGCATCTCGGACCATGATATTTTTTAATCTAATGGTGCCTACAAAAAAGTCTAAAGTGGCATCAATCTTCCTAACGATTTGCACAGTGTTAAAAAATTGTTTACAAATGTAGCACTGCCCCCCCCCCCCCCCCGTGGGATTATAGGATTCTTACTCCTTTCATGAAGGAAACACCTCCAGTAAGTTGGAAAATGCAGATGTCAACAGATCTAAGCATTAATTAGATGGTTGATGAAAAGCCCTTAAACATGAAAATGGATTGGGGAAATGCTAAGTGTCATACAATGCTTACATATTTGTACTCTAAATCAGTGAAATGATTATCCTTAATACAAAAAATTAAAATTTGAATAAAAACATTTTACCTACAAACCACAGGAACAGCAATGAGATCGGTAATTGATACAGCATTTACTATGGTACCAAAAGATCCTGCGGACAAAAAAAGAACATGATAGAATGACATTTGTCACCAAATGCACCAGCGCCAGTGGTTTCATCAAAAAGAGTGTAAAATCGCATTGGAAAGTTTTACAGAGATGAGACCTTAAATAAGATTTGTAAGGAGTTCCCCAGATTTGCATACAAAAGGGGTGAAAATCTTAATTACATATTTATTAGAGCAGACAATAAAAATGATTATTCAACTCTGCATTTTTTAAGCACTCCTAAGACAGGATGTTTTAAATGCCATAGCTGCAATGTATGCAATAGTCTTAACACAGGGACCAATAGCATTACCCTAGAAGTGGAAAGATGTTTAAAATCAAGGATCGGATAACATGCACCACTACTAATATTGTATACATGATCAAAGGCCCCTGTGGCCTATGTTATATAGGGAAGACCAACAAAACAAGGTTTATCGAGCAAAAAAGCAAAATAAGTAATCGTGCAGAGGAAACTGCTTTAATAAAACATTGCAATGATTTTAATCACAAATTTTAACCCTACAATATCTTCATTAAAATTGATGGGTATTGAACATGTGCAAAAATCAAAACCAGGGATAGAGAAGGATACACTATTACTACAGAGAGAGTCATATTGGATCTATACACTTAACACGGGATACCCGGATGGACTAAATGATAATCTATCTCTAGGTTGTTTCCTTGAAGGAAGATAATTCTAACTGGTTGCTATCCACTTTTTAGTATTCCAGGTTGCTGCCACTGTTTGCTCGAATGATAGATGCACACTTTGAAGGTCAGTTAAGCTCTGGGTTATGACAATGAATAATTTACAGACAGTTATGCTTGAACTGCCTCTCAACAAACAGACTTCCTTTTAATATATTTGTTTTAATATTTAATTTTCACTGGACAAAGTTGGGTTAATGATGACTGACAAGGACTGTTGATATCCACTCTGCTGATTTAGCTCTGTTTATGTTCTATGTGCCTGGAAGAAAGGATCTCCCCAATCATATGGTACTTAGGAAGACATCGTGCAGAGGAAGCGAGGAAACGCATGCGCGAACGACACTAGGGATTACCATGACAACATCAACAAAGGCTTTTACGTTTACATCGAGGATCGTGATGACGTCCGACGCACCCCGTGGAGGAAAGCTGGAAACCATGACGACCGGATAGCCCGTGAAGGATGCGAGATGACGTCAGACGTCTTGATGACTGCAAATACCGAGGGGATTACACATGACACTGTGATGACGTCAGATGCGTCCCGCAAAGGAAAGCTTGGAACCATGATGACCGGATAACCACGTAAAGAATGCGCGATGACTCAGACTACGTGATGACGTCAAACGTCGAGACAACACATGACGCTGCGATTACCAATCGCGGAAGTAGAGGAACAAAGGTGAACTGTAGTTACATCAGCAGAGGTGTAGAAGATAGCGGATAAACAACAAAGGGCACTATGGGAAGATGGGGGCTATAAGAAGGACGTTATTGGACATTCACAGTATGCCACTTTTTCTTCACTTGTGAAAGACCTATGGGTCGAAATGTTGTGTATTGACTGTAATAAATTGGATTAAGTTAAACCCGAAAGTGCCTTGTGTAGCTTCTCCCTACTATGTCCATCTATACCTAACATACAATAGGTCATGATCTATAATGTGGAAAGCATTTTAAAAATCGACACACTATTGTCACTCACAAAACAATGTGGCAGGTGGTCCCTCCCGGAATCCATCGATGGATTGTAGTAATCTCCCAATTCAGCTTTCCTTTGGCAGCGTGCAGCCACTGATGAGAATAGTTCTGAATGTGACACATGACACCAGTATGTTACTCTCCTGCCTCTTTCTGTTAAGCATTCAGATGTCAGACACAGGCAGGTATTTGAAACATTAAAAATTATAAACTATAAAGAAAAATGTTTACATCTTTGCTTGAGATGGAGTTAACATGCACACAATCCCTGCAAGCTCTAACCCCAACACCCACTGCACCATATCATATATAATTGTGTCAAAAGGAGTGCTATTGGGTGTGAGCAAATGTATACAACAGGCCTGCACAACTCCAGTCCTCGAGGGCCGCAAACAGGACAGGTTTTCAGGATATCCCTACACACACACACACACACACACACACACACACACACACACACACCTGTACTGCTTCTCGGCTCCCCACTCAAGTAAAGTGTGTCTGTGTGCAGAGGGACGCCCCGCCCCTCTGCAAGCACAGGGAAACACAGCACGGATCTTCTGCCTGGCATTGCTCTGCCCCTGCTCTGCTCTGCTCTGCCCCCAGGTTTCGCCGCACAGGCTGCGCCCCCCCCTAAATAATTTGGCACCCCCCAGTTTTGCGCACCGCTGAGATAGGGCTTGCGAGGGACAAAAAAAAAAAAAAATCCTGGCAGCGTGCCAAAACGCGCCAGCCAATCAGGAGACAAGGGAGGTTTTTTTTTTTGTTGCAGAAGAGCGCGCTAAATCCTGTCACGCCAGTGCCCTCTGTTCCCCGCTGTTGGCGGCCCAGGATCCAGGGGGGGGCAAGCGCCCCCCCTTGCCCCCCCCTGCGGACGCCCATGCTTCTTAGGCCTATATATTTAAAACCAGTGAGGGGAAGCAGCACCTGCAGAGAAAAACAGCATCCAATCTTTCAAGTGGGCCTTTTTTAAGTGGCATACAGTGTGGAGTTCAACAGGGAGTTCAACAGGAATAGAACAAGGATTGGACAACTCCACACCTACTGGCCCTGCATTGTGGTGTTGAACTGCACTGGAAAGGAGGATATCTTCTATCAAAGACTCAAGAAGACACAGCATTCTTCAATCTATAGCGCATCTTGCAATTTGTCCTCATCCTAACTCCATTGTTAGTGATCAGCACTCACTCTTGAACTTGCACTACTATTACTGCCATGACTCCTCTACTATTTATATTTGTGTAACACCCTTTCCCCTATCCTTATGGGAAACAGCGATAATTGCAGTACTGGTGCTACCTGTTAGGCATACAGAAGGCCTGAGCCTCCGCTCATAGGGAGCCTGGGGTGCCTGTGTGTTCTCTATATTTCTATGGTGCAGCGCCTCCTCCTATGAAGATCCTGCGTAGCAGGATGGCTCCTCATAGGATAATTACTAGGTAGGTGTACTTTAATAGACAAAGTACACTAGAAAGGATCCCTATTTATGGCGCGCTGCTGACCAATTTATAAAATAACAAGGTCAAAGTACAGTTGGATATTTAGCAGTTAAAATAAATTTTATTAATAATCATAATCTAATTATAAAAATAGATATAAATCCTAATGCACCCCGGAAGAAGTCGCATAGCGTGATGAAACGTACGTCGGGTCTTAGTCGATATGGCTGTAAAAACTTTTGTAAAAGCTCCCTCCTTTTAAGTATCCATTGAATTACCAGTTGATAGTTGTGGATTTATATTGCATATTATATCGGCAACGTCGCACTAGCTGCTGCATTATGTGTGCAGCACAACATTACTGGCCAAACTCTACAAGTAACCTGACTGTGGGCTAATCCCCCACTAACAATGTTATACCACACTAAGTGCTGACTGCCCCCTTTAAAGCCATGGTATGAATTAACTTCTACAGGGACAGGAGTAACTTTGCTTAACCCTTGTCTAAACTTCATCCATAATTCTTTTGCATTTTTGCCGAAACCTATAAATCAGATATTACTTATAACCAGTGTTCGACAAACCTATACATTTGCTCGCCCCGGGCGAGTGGATTTAACCCCCGGGCGAGTAAATATTGGCCCAAGCAGCACACGTTTGGTACTAGGTGGCGAGTAGATTTTTTTGTGTGGCGAGTAGATTTTTGGGTGATTTGTCAACCACTGCTTATAACCATAGCAATCTCTATGGTATAGATACGAAATACAAATAAACCGCCGCGCAGGACACTAAATATGCTCTGTAATGCACGTACGCAAAGTACACTTGTATTAATGATGGCCTTATAAGTCCTGATCTCATTGATACTTACCAGTGAGAGAAGTCTTCTGATGCCTTTGTTTTCCTTTAGGAACGGCATCTGAAAGTACACAGCAACTGTTGCGCTGGGCACGGAATACGGCACATAATGCGCATGCGCAGACTATGGCATTGAACTCTGTATGAAGAAAACTAGAAAATATGGCTTCCACCCTATGCATCATAAACTGATATCAGTAGATATGTTCTACATAAGATATTAGGTGTATCCCTTGCTAACATCGCTCTGCCTAACCATTCCATCTAACAAAAACAAACTGAAGTTTTGAACTTGGAATAGAGAGACATATTTCCCTATACTGACTAACTGTATCCAATAAAGGGATTTTGTCTGACTACATATATATTCCCGAAAGGATGTTTTTTCAACTATATATGTATATATAGGCAATAGAAATACAACCAAGACTATAGGATACACTATTCTCTTTTTGTTTGATATCTACTCATACTGTAATTCTTTTGATACCACTGAATGTATCAACCACCAACTACATATGGATTCCAATATTGAGGGACTCCATTTATAGGTATACATCCTTTTTCTCTATTAGGATTTATATCTATTTTTATAATTAGATTATGATTATTAATAAAATGTATTTTAACTGCTAAATATCAAACTGTACTTTGACCTTGTTATTTTATAAATTGATCAGCAGTGCGCCATAAATAGGGATCCTTTCTAGTGTAATTTGTCTATTAAAGTACACCTACCTAGTAATTATCCTACCCTCTCCCTGGCAGCACGCATGATCCTCCACCTGGGGTTTTGAGCGAGGTATCCATCTATCTTCTGGCTCCTCATAGGAACTCGTATTCTTTAGGGTATAACACAATAACACACTCACAACCAGGTATAATTTAACTCCTTTACTGTGGTGCCACAGAAGTCCTCAAATAATACTCACTACACAATGCACAATAATAACAGGGGTAACAGTAATATCGTCCGGGGGTAGCTATCCCCAATAGTACCTGGGGTGCTTGGGCACCTGTAACCCAGTGTTTAGCAAGCGACCCCTCCCAACGTGTGTGTGAGGGCAGCGCTACCCTCTCCTTTGCGTTGGTGAACATTACCTACCAGGTTCAAGGTCCAACCAGGCCACATTTCCAAGCGAAGACAAGAATAACAGAAGGGTCCCACGGGGCAGGGTCTCCGAAAACAAGCCCCTCACACCTTACGTCAGGATGCTGGCTGGTAACACAGGCCGCTGTGGAAGCCTCTCTCTGCATTCCGATCTGCTCCATTGGGCTCCCTAGCTACTGGGAGATACCTAGTTATAGGGCCAGCCCTGCACACTTCTCTACTGTGAGGGGAACTACCTGGGGCCTAGGGACAGGCTTTGGGCCTACTCCGGGAGCATTACAGGCTCCCTGGACACTACCTTACCCCTCCCTGGCACCGGATACACTGCCAAGGTCACCTCTGTACCGCAGAGGAAATCCTTTCTCTCTGGACCTCTTCCTTCCGGCTTCGCCAGCCCCAAGATGGCCGCTGCTTTAAACAGTCTGAAGGGCCATGACAACCATAATAAGGGCAATACTGTAATTATCCTTACTACGGAGCTGTCCCCCCCCCCCCCCCCCCAGGTGGTAAGAAGGGGGATCCCTGCTACACTTGCTATAACCGTACTACTTTCCAAACTACACTTTGCTTTCTATCATCCTCATTATGCCTCTAACTCAATTCATAGATCTCCATTTCTCCTTCCTTGTACACTTCTCAATTCCATGGAAGTCCTTTCTTTCATGCTTCTCCTCCTTGCTTATGGGGATATCTCACCCAATCCTGGTCACTGTCTTATTTCTATATGCTCCCATCCTCGCCTCTCACATCCAACTTTACCTCCTCATGGTGTAAATCTCTCTAACCTCACACCCAACCCATCAACATCCCTCTCCTCTCCCTTTCTCCTGTGCCCTTTGGAATGTTTGCTCCATCCTAACAAGTTCCTCTCTGTAAACAACTTATTTTTCTCTCAGTCTGCTCCTTTATGCTGTAACTGAGACTTGGCTCACTCAACCTGACTCTGCACTTATGAAGCTGTCCTCTCTTATGGTGGCCTTTCTTTCTTCCACACTCCAGACCCTGGTGGCAGGGGTGGAAAACTGGGGCTCCTCCTCTCATCCACCCTCTCTTTCTGTTCCTTACTGTGAGGCTCACACTGTCCAGCTTTTTTCTCCTCTCCCTCTCCATGTGGCAGTCATCTATCGCCCACCTACTTCTACTCATCCCCTTTCTGTCTTTCTCTCTCACTTTGAATCCTGGCTCTCCTTTTTTCTCTCCTCTGACTTCCCTTTTTTTTTCTCCTTGGGGACTTCAACTGTCCTATTGCTGACCCCTTTCTCCCTTGGACTTCATGTTTTCTCTCTCTAACCTCTTCTTCAATGGACAGCCACCAGCAGCCACAAAGATGGCCACTACCTGGACCTGGTTTTCACAAAAAAAAATCATCTTTCTGATTTCTCCATTTCACCCTTTCCTCTCTCTGACCATCATCTCATCTCATTTTCTCTCTCACTTCTCCCTTAAACCACCTTCAGCTAACCCTCAATTCTGCACAGACCTGTGCTCTATTAATCTACCAGCTCTTGACTCCACTTTGCGCTTCTCCATCTCCACTCTGCTCCGCTATAGACACTGACTTCGCTGACTATTTCAAGACAAAGGTGGATTACATTCATCAAGACATCTCCTCTGTATCCTCATTCTACACCTCTTCCTAACTTACCTCCTGCCTTCCTCAACTTTTTCCCCTCTGTCATAGACGACCTGTCGCTGCTGATATCCTCTTCTCCTTCTACCACTTGCCCCCTTGACCCCATTCCCTCCCATCTCCTCAAACCTCTTGTGCCTACTCTAATCCCTACTGTAAAGAGAGTAAAGGCTGCACTCCACCAATAAAATAATAATAATGCATACAATTTACCGGTGCTGCTGGTTCAAGTGTACTCTAATCTCTACACATATTGTCAACTCCTCCCTCTACTCTGGAACCTTTCCCTTCTCCTTCAAAATGTAACATTTATAGCCTTACTCAAAAATAACAAACTTGATCCTACCTGTCTCTCTAACTATCATCCTGTCTCCCTCCTACCTTTGGCCTCTAAACTCCTCGAATGTCTTGTATTCTCTCCCTTGCTCAATTTTCTCATCTCCTATTCTGTCCTAGATCCTCTACAATCTGGCTTCCACACTGCTCACCCCACCGAAACAGCCCTCACTAAAATAACTAATGACCTCTGTGCTGCCAAAGACAAAATGTCATTAGACTCTGCTCATATTGCTCGACCTCTCTGCAGCCTTTGATACTTTAGATCACCCTCTTCTTCACATTCAGCATACTTTGGTATCCTTAACAGCTTTTTGTTTGCCTTCCTTTGGATCAATGTACTGTAAGTATATATACAGATGCAGCCATGAGTATTAGAACACATGTACCTGGGAAATTCTGGGAAATTTTGGGGCAGTCTCACAATAAATGCCTCAACCTTGCCACAACATTTCTGTGAGATTCTTAATGGCCCATCGGATTAACACAGCGGGGGGTCCCTGCAGTCCCATTCAAACTGAATAGAACTGCAGGGATCCCTGCTGTGTTAATCCGATGAGCCATTAAGAATCTCGCAGAAATGTTGAGGCATTTACAGTGAGACTGCCCCAGAATTTCCCAAGCAAGAGTTCTAATACTCGTGGCTGCATCTGTATATATAGGATAAAGTATCTGTTGTCTAAATTTAGCCTAGGTTGAACATGATGGATGTATGTCTTTGTTCAACCTCATCTACTATGTAAATATGTTTATGTAACTATGTAATGTAACTATGAAATACTGTGTATCCTATATCAGACCTGCTACTGGAAACAATACCATGCCGGAGTTCAGTGATACTGTTGCATCTACTGAAAAAAGTAAGTTGTAGCTGTTAAATTATGCTTGACTAGGCTGTCAGTAGTGCCCAAGATAAATAGGTATAGAGAGAAGGAGGAATATATATAGATGAGATAGGGGGTGAGATCCCTAATATAAAGATCTATCACAGATCTAACGCTCTCACGTATTAGGTACTGGACAGAGACCGGAGTCTGCATGGAATGGGAGACACCATGAGTGTATTTGCGCGGCCGTCTTTTTCAAGCGCCTAGTCCTTCCTTCCCCCCGGGGCTGGTCACTGACGTCATGCCAGCGCTGTCGAGTACCATTATAATGATTAATCATTACCCCTGTGAGCACCTACACCTATTATTGTGGCTGAGCAAAACGTTTCAGTGTCCCTTGTTTTGTGACACTAATGTTGTTTTCTCCCCTACTTACCACATAAAATTCTAAGCTCTTCGGGGCAGAGATTCCTTTTTCCTAATGTTACTGTTATGTCTCAAGCGCGTACTCTCATTGTGTCATATTATTATGTCACATGTGTTACTGCTGTGAAGCGCTATGTACATGGATGGTACTAAATAAATGATATACGTGTCAGTATTTATTTATTTTTTCTTATGGATATATTCTTTATATGTAGGCATAGTTCCCTGAACTACTATATTCATGTAGACTATCCTTTTGTTAGTGCTTGATATAAACAGTATTTGTTGGTATTTACTGATGCAAGCTTTGATGCATGACATATTATTGTTCCAAGCAACTACCCCCCTACCTGGTCCAAAAACAACTCCTCACAAAGTGGCGATTTAAAATGTTGCTGTCCACATGCACTTACCTTTTTTCCGCTCTGCCTCCCCCTGCAGCACTGTCCTCCTCCTCCTGCAGCGTCAAATTATGCCACAACATCACGTGGAGACGCGTTTCCATGACAATGCGATGCCATGTGATGCCACGTTGTCATGGCAACGTGTCGCCATGTGACGTTGCCGAATCATTTGATGCTACAGAAGGAGGAGGGCGGTGCGAAGGAGAAGGTAAGAGACCTTTACAGAAGCCCCATGCTATCCCCCGGCAATCAGTGGGGAAGAGAACATGGCTTCTGTGTACGGGGGGAAAAAAGAGAAAAAAATGAAAATGTGCCACCCCCAAATGTTTCCGCCCAAGGCCCGGGCCTAATAGGAAATAAACCACTGTCCTCACATCACTAAAGGGTGCAAGAAAAACAAACATGGTGTGAAGTACCTTGAGACATTGAGGCCAAGTGGTGCAAAATCAAAATGATGCCATTTGCAATGCTCCAGTTTGGGTCTCTTGAATTCCAGGAAGGGGTGCGTGTGTCTTAATGAAATCAGTGACATCTAACTCAGATAAGGAACCTGCTCTAAAAATGCATCTGTTCCTCTCCTCTACTTCTAAGCTTATGTTCCCACTGTTTGCAGGGAGGAAGCCCTTCCTCGTGTTCTTAGCACCACCTGAATCAGTTGATGATTCTAACGAGCACACGGGCCATAGCCTTGTCCAACACAATAGTTGCAGGATGGAATGGGTCAGGAGATCACATAGAAACACCACAGCTAGATGGGGAGGCAATTAGATGTGTCTACACTCTATGGTCTGTAAATTGAATGTATAACCTCTGTTCATTTAATGTCACCTTGTATTATTATCATAACTGTACCCGGGACATAATTGAAAACGCGAGGTAACTCCCAATCTATTACTTCCTGGTAACGCATTTTCTAAATAAATAAATAAACAAATAATGGTGCTGGTCAGCTCACCACGAACACCTACGTGTAATTCCCCACACAATCAAGCTGTATGAGAGTGTCATCATGGTATGTGGCAGAATAAACCAATGAGCAAATGTCCCAGTATAACTCTCACACACATAATGAATGCATGATCCCTGATATGCCTTCCTTATCCTTAGTCTTACAGGGTGAGCTTTTAAAGTGCCCAGGCCCAGAGGAACACACTGTGTGTGTTCTCAAAAGCTCATATGCATGAAACATCTACACTGTATGTGTGTCGATCCAATAAATGATTTCAGAACCTCTGAAGTATCCAGCATCTGAGATATACAAGTAATACTAAACACACAGGCACCTGACATGGGATTTTACTTAAGAGCACTCAGTAAGCAGGGTTTGTTACTATGGGAACAAATACAGCACATGACGCTTATGTTAAACAGAAGTACTGCCAGTGCCAAACCTACAGGAGCATACATAGATGTCTTGTGTTTCAAGAATAATTCTATGTATGTAAGATAATATTCATGGCTGTGTAGGGAACATGAACAATTCCTCTAGAAGCTAACCTATATGTTCATGTCTGAGCAAAAGATTGTCTGATTAGGCCCCAAACATGTTATCAGTAAATATACATTTGTTACATACAGTATTAGCGTGTAACTAATGTAATAGCATACATTTTCACTTTTTTCAATTGTTTTGTGGGAATTTGTGTTCAAATAACTTGAAAAATGTGTCAGATTTGACAATCGTGAAACAGTGTTTGTCCCGTATTTCTTCATGAAAATATAATGCTGAACCATTATTTTCTCTGAGGTTTACAGGCTGCATGCAACCTGTTTGTCGCTGCTTGATAAATACACCGGTAACCCCTGTTCATGAGACAGAAACTGTGACAGAAGAGGGGTTAGCCTGAATATTTCAGTCACCTCTAAGCGAGGAGCAGAAGAGAGAAAAACATTTATTTATATATATATACACAGACAGACAGACACATACATACATAGATTATAGTGGAACTCCACTGATGCTGCTATATTACCTGGGTGCATGAACTGCAAACAAATTGGCATAGATTAGAAGAAGGATAGCAGGCACTGCAGGTCTTGTGAAAAAATAGCAAAGTTTCATATACAGGACCTGCAGTGCCCTCTCTTCATCTACAGTATGCCAATATTTTTGCCGTTCAGCCACCCAGGCCTTATACAGCAGCACTGGAGGGCCACTATAATTCTTGTTTATTGAGTGTGCAGTACTTGTGTCTCCATTCCTAGTGCACCAACGCCCTCATTTTTCCGCTTCCCTTTTTTATTTCTTTAAATACAGATCATTTTACCTTGGACCTTTCTCACTTCAATCCAGGTACAGTATTGCAGAGCACGGCCACATTTGCGGATGAAGTAGGAGTGAACATGAACAGGGCAGAACTGGTTTCTTTTGCAGCTAGACGCAGACAACATCTTCTATAAGGATAATTTTACCGAATCATGTGGAGAAAGGAAACCAGTGGAAGCTTATCATGATTTACTGCGTCTCAACAAACGGGAGATAGACTTCCATCTGCATGGACTTTCCCTCTCTGAATACCATCGTGAAACAACGTATCTCCCGTGGATTCAGGATTAGGAATACCCCAATTTTTGCAGTGGTGAAAGCAGATTTTTATTCTTACAGGTACTTATCCAGGCATTTACAAAACACTGGAGTTTCACCCCCTTCGCCCCCTTGTTGATGCCCTTGCGACCCCACACCACCACCACACTTTTCACACCTTTACGCTCTCACCCCCCTCTATTCTCCATCTCTCCTCATGTATTTCCCCCCCCACCTCTGTCTCTTACTCACTCATTCTCCCCCTCACTCACTATTCCTTTCTGTCACATCCCCTTCTCACTTCCTCCCCTCACTCACACCTCCCCCTCTCACACACAAAAACACAATACCCCACCACAATAATAAATTACCCCTCCACAATAATACACCCCGTGATACACACAATACCCCCCACAATAATACTCTCCACACCACAATATACAACACAGAAAATAAGCGCAAACCCAAATCACCTAGTGTTAATTAATATAAAAACATTTATATCACCAATGGGGAGATGCAGCTGGTATGAGGGGTGTTTCTTAACACCCTTAGATATACGCAACAACAACACTCCGAAGCGCAAAACTCCCCTCAGGCATGTAAAAAAAGGGAACAAGAAAACATAGTGTAAATGTGCAATAAACAAATGAACTAATAGGGCACAGATGAATGCCCACTCACGTGGTGACAGTGTAAATCAGGCGTTTCCAGATTTCTGATCTGGAGCAGACTTAAAGCAGGAACTCTCCCATAAATAAAAGAAAGGGGAGGATATAGTGTAACACAGTTTAATTTAAAAAACACATATAGGAGCAGTGAGCTCATCAAACTCACATGCTCCCACAAGAACACGGGCAGATTGCACCCCTGATGAAAATCGGAGTACCGATTGAAACGCGTAGAGTGGTCCCTTTGTTGTATGAGAACACTGTGCTGCCTGTTTGTCCTGCTACTTGCTGCTGTGAACACCGGGGTAGCTGAAAAACTGAGGCTACCATTGGACAAGCTGATCCGTGACGTCATCCGCTGTGCGATCCGGAGGAGGAATTCACAAGCATCCAGTTTCCAGCTTCCAGTCACCGGCTCCACAGCAAGGCACGATCAGGACATCTACTGGACCCAGAGTGGTCAATCTGCCCTTGTTCTTGTGGGAGCATGTGAGTTTGATGAGCTCACTGCTCATATATGTGTTTTTTTAATTTAAACTGTGTTACACTATATTCTCCCCCTATAGTCCGGGAGAGTTCCTGCTTCAAATCTGCTCCAGATCAGAAATCTGGAAACGTCTGATTTACACTGTCACCACATGAGTGGGCATTTATCCGAGCATTATTAGTTCATTTTTTATTGCACATTTGCACTATGTTTTCTTGTTTCCTTTTTCTACATGCCTGAGGAGAGTTTTGCGCTTCGGAGTGTTGTTGTTGCACCCCCCACAATACACACAATCTAATACCCCCCACACACTAATACCGCCACAATACAATTGCCACTAACTCCCCCCCCCCCCCTAATAATGGGAAGTAAAACTAACCTGTGTGTCTCTGTGCCTCCCTGTATCTTATCGTTGTGCCTCTCTCTCTCTCTGCCTCTCCACATGTCTCCCCAATAGAGCCAGCTCTGGTCAGTGACATATATGCCCTAATATGAGTATATCCATATATGGCATATCCATATTAGGGCATCCTACTGTATATCACTGACTGGAACCAGCTCTTTAAGGAGACACGCTGAGATGCGTAGAGTAGGGAGAGCGATAAAGAGGTAAGGAGTGTGACGATGGTGGTCTCCGATCAGGAAGCAGACCCGCAGGGCTGAGGTAGGGATGCCAATAAACCGACCAGAGCCCAGGGACAGAGTCCTGTTAGAGTATCCGTGGTCGGCAAGCAGGTAAAGGGTCAGGCAGGTGGCAGTGGTACAGAATCCAGACAACAGGCAAAGGGTCAGGGCAGGCAGAAGGCGGCGAGGTCTGGGTCACGGTCCCGGGTCAGCAACAGGAATTTCAAATGAATAGGGAAGCCACAGGGATAGGCAAGTCACAGCAACAGGCTTGCCTCAGGAACAGGGAAGCCACAGGGATAGGTAAACACAGGGACTGGCAAGCCACACGGAAGGCTCAGGAACTAGGAAAACTCAGGAACTAGAGCCCAGGGTGGCCAGGAACATAATGAAATGTATACAATGCTCAGGCAGGGACTGGAAGTAACTGGCTGCTATTTAAGCCCTTGAACAGGTGCAGCCAATATAGCAGTCTGTCAGTAATCAAAATGTCCACAGCAGCCAGGTAAGGGCGGGTTCCAGCTAAAGCCAGGACTGGAACCCTTACAAAGAGAGAGAAAGAAGTTGGGAGACCGTCTCCCTGCACCTCTCTCTGTCTGTCTCAGGGAGACAGAGAGGCAGGTTAGTAAAATCCCCAGTAATTCATATCGCAGTACCAGCCCTTATTTTTTTACCGGTATTGCGTACCTTACTATACCGGACCACTTTCACCTCTGACTATAGCTAGGATAAACCCAGATTTTGGTAGGCGCTGGTGTGCCATGTTAAACAACTGTTCACTAGACCTTATTTTATTGGTAGAAGAAGAGGTAGAAAGGAACACACGTTGATTCAAACTAGCATTGAACAGGATAAAACTCAACACACTGACACCCTGAGGAAAGATCAAACGCAGCATTAGCTTAATAAATTACAATCAGTTAGATAAGTGTAGCCAGGTCCTCTCTGGCTCCCCGGTTGTTCCGGTCCCTCTCCCTTAACTCCGCCAGGGTGGGGGCTGCTGCGGAGGCAAGTGTGTTGCGTCAGAGGCAGGGCACCGCCATCTTTATTTTGTCCGTGCGTGCGCGGAGGCTCACGCATGCGCAGACGCGATGTGGCAGTCATTATTGAAAGGGACAAGTGGCAGCAGAAGCGATCTGTAGCGCAGGGCCAGCACCAGCTCACGCATGCGCAGATAGGGCGATGCAGCAGCCATTACATGCATGCGCAGGGACAGGGGGACTTGCGCATGAGCAGTACACATCGCGCACGTGGTCCCAATTATAAAGAGGACCCTGGAGGACTACAACACACAGAGTACTTAGGGGCAGAGAGGCAACCTGACGCCAGGGAGCCAATAGGGCTTGCAGGTTCTCCTGCTGGAGAGATAGATTGTTGTGCTCAGACCATGCGAGTCAGTAGGAGCTGGGACACAGAGAGGGGAGGGTGTGTTTGTGCAGGGAGGAAAGTAGCCCCCTGCACTAGGCCAGAAGTCTCACCTTAGGCCCTATTCACCCTCAGCTTGTGGCTGCTACAGGGACGCCCCCTAGGATAGGTACAGGGTCCTGTAGAGCCAGCTTCAGTGAGGGTCACAGCCAGGAAGCATGGAATTCCTGGCCACTTCTGTGTTGGTGAATCATTCTCTGCAGTAGCAGAGACAGAGACTGCCTGAGCGGTGAGGTCATCAGAGGGAGACCATCCACCAGGAGTAGGACACCATCGCTGAGGCTTCGGCGCTGGACATAGATGAGTCCTTTTCCATTGTTCTGCGGTACCCGGGTGCAGGAACCCCGGGCAGGTGCAGTCACCAAGTGCACCATCATTATGGTTCCACACAGGCACCGATCACGCCTAAAGGGTGGGTTGCGGGACACTTGGGACTGTGAGATATAAGATGTGGGGTAAAAGCCTGCGAGGCGACCGGGCAGTTGTACTATTAGTGTTACAGGGGTGACATTATTATCAGTGATGTTATTGTTGTTATGTTCTTTATCTACATGCAGTAAACTGTTTTATATATATACACCTTTGGTGTAGGGGTTACTGTATGTGGGTCCTGTGTCAGGGTCATTCTACCCTTAGAATCCTACACAGATGAAGGCGCTGTGTAATTGAGTATCATTCCAGAGGATACACCCCAGGCTCTCACTGACGGAGGTTCAAGCCTCCTGTGAACCTGACAGGTAAAAGCACCAAACATCTGGTAATACATATAGATTCCCCCTCACATGCACTCTATCTGCGATTGGGGGTGGGGAAACGGTGTTACATAAGTATAAGGAAGATCTTATTGCCTTTAAGAAGAAAAAAACTGTTTAAAGTTAATGCTGACTATACTGAACACAGGGTTTATAGGTGGTTGTTGGGGTTTCAAGATAGGACTTCTAATTATCAGTCTGCAGGTACAACTAGAAGGAGATGCACCAAACACAGGACACAGAAGGACTTTAATGTCTTTAGTGCGAATTCCCTTAGTGACTCAGACACATGATTCAGCAGCTGTTTAGCATACACCATCAATTGAAGCTTTTATAGCCCCTGCTACCCCGACCACTGTCAGAAAACCCCACATAGAAAATACATTCCACAAGGGGGTAAAAACAAGAGCTGGCATAAAAAAAACACAAACCAACTTAATTTTCAATCTATCGTTTCACACACTTGCAACAGCATAAACTACTGTTTCGAATAGAGCAGGGTTTCCCAAACTTTTTTTTCCGTGACCCGGTTATTTTTTAACTTCTCCTTCGTGACCCACTAAAATTTTTATCGCCTATAGGGCCTGCACAGACACACACACAGCCACTGATACACACACACACAGCCACTGACAGACACGCAGCCACTGACACACGCAGCCACTGACACACACACTGATACATACACACAGCCTCTGATACACACACACGCAGCCACTGACACACACACGCAGCCACTGACACACACACACGCAGCCACTGACACACACACGCAGCCACTGACACACACACGCAGCCACTGACACACACACGCAGCCACTGACACACACGCAGCCACACAGATACACACACACACTGATACAGATACACACACACACACACATTCGCTCTCCCCTATACCCACACACACTCGCTCTCCCCTATACCCACACAGACACAAACAGTGAATTACAGGCAACGACGGATGTGAGTGACTGGAGAGGGGGCCAGGGCCTGGGGTGGAGGGAGGGAGAGGGGGCCACGGGGAAATTGTGGGTCGGGAGGGAGGGGGCCAGGGGCAAGTTGGGTGGGAGGAGGGAGGGGGCCAGGGGATTGGGTGGGAGGGAGGGAGGGGGCCAGGGCAGATGGGTGGGAGGGAGGGGGGCCAGGGCAACTGGGGGAGGGAGGGGGCAGGGAACTTGGGGTGGGAGGGGAGGGGGCCAGGGGCACTTGGGTGGGAGGGAGGGGCAGGGGCACTTGGGTGGGAGGGAGGGAGGGGACCAGGGGCACTTGGGTGGGAGGGAGGGAGGGGACCAGGGGCACTTGGGTGGGAGGGAGGGGGGGGACAGGGGCACTTGGGTGGGAGGGAGGGGGGACCAGGGGCACTTGGTGTGGGGGGGAGGGAGGGGGACCAGGGGCACTTGGGTGTGACAGGGGCACTTGGGTGGGTGGAGGGGGGACCAGGGGCACTTGGTGGGTGGGAGGGGGCCAGGGGCACTTGGGTGGGTGGGGGGGACCAGGGGCACTTGGGTGGGGGGAGGGGAAGGGGAAATGGCTCGGGGGGGGGGAGGGGGGACAGGGGCAGTGGGTGGGTGGGGAGAAGGGGACTTGGTGGGGGGGGCGTGCGTGCTGGGTGCGGGCGCGGGGTGGGGGGTAGGGGTGGACAGGGACTGGGTGGGGGGGTGGGGGGGTGGGAGAACAGAGGCATGGGTGGGGGTGGGTGGGTGGGGACAAGGGGCACTTGGTGTGGGGGGGTGGGGTGGGGCGGTGGGAGGGAACAGGGGCACTTGGGTGGGTGGAGGGGACCAGGGGCACTGGGTGGGTGGGGAGGGGATGGCGTGTGAGGGGACAGGGGCACTTGGTGGGTGGGAGGGGAAGGTGCGGAAATGGGGCGGAATGGCGGGCGACATGCCGCGGACCCATCGCGCTGTCACCCTGCCCGCTTGGAGCGGGGATATTCCCGTTGGGGTCCAGGTTTCTTTGGGATAGGCGTCCGTTTGGGGCACTCGATCGTTCTCGGGTCCATCTCCCCTTTCCCCTCCCGGTGCACGGCGGGTGGCGTTAGGCTGGGTGACCAGGGCCTGGCTTGAGGACTGACTCGCGGATGACTGGTGTCTATGCGTCCGCGTGTCAGCACGTGGGACCAGGGCTACTTTATTGGGTGGTGGGGGGTGTGGGGGAACAGGGGGAACATTGGGGGGTGGGGGGGGGAACAGGGGCCAATTGGGGGGGGTGGGGGGACCAGGGGCATTGGGTGGGTGGGGCGGGGGGACCAGGGGGCAATTGGGTGGGTGGGAGGGGGACCAGGGGCACTGGGGGTGGGAGGGGGACAGGCAGGTGGGTGGGGGGTGACCAGGGGCACTTGGGTGGGGTGGGTGACCAGGGATGGTGTGGGTGGGGGGAAAGGGCACTTGGGGGTGGGGGGGAGGGGGGAACAGGGGCAGGGTGGGGTGGGAGGGGGATAGGGGAAACTGGGGTGGGTGGGAGGGGGACCAGGGGCACTTGGGTGGGTCGGGAGGGGGGTGAGGACAGGGGCATTGGGTGGGTGGGAGGGGGGGACCAGGGGCACTGGGTGGGTGGGAGGGGGACCAGGGGCAACTGGGTGGGTGGGAGGGGGGACAGGGGGGGCATTTGGGTGGGTGGGGGGGGACCAGGGGGCACTTGGTGGGGGGGGACCGGGGGCGATTGGGGTGGGTGGGAGGGGTGACCAGGGGGCACTTGGTGGGTGGGAGGGGGAACAGGGCACTTGGGTGGGGGAGGGGATCAGGGGCACTTGGGTGGGTGGGAGGGGGAAGGGGACTGGGTGGGTGGGAGGGGGACCAGGGACTGGGTGGGGGGGCGAGGGGGACCAGGGGCACTTGGGTGGGTGGGAGGGGGAATAGGGGCCACTTTGGGTGGGTGTGGAGGGGGACCAGGGGGCACTTGGGTGGGTGGGAGGGGGGACAAGGGGCACTTGGGGGGGTGGGTGAGGGGGACAAGGGGCATGGGTGGGTGGGAGGGGGGACAGGGGCACTTGGGTGGGGTGGGGGGAGGGGGCCAGGGGCGGCATTGGTGGGTTGGAGGGGGACCAGGGGCACTGGGGTGGGTGGGGGACACAGGGGCATTGGGTGGTGCGGCACTTGGTGGGTGGGGGACCAGGGGAACTGGGTGGGTGGGGGGGGACAGGGGCACTTGGGTGGGTGGTGAGGGGGACCAGGGGACATTGGTGTGAGTGGGGAGGGGGACAGGGGGCACTTGGGTGGTGGGGGAGGGGACCAAGGGGAAATTGTGTGTGGGTGGGAGGGGGACCAGGCGGCACGGGGTGTCGGGGAGGGGGACAGGGGCAAATTGGGTGGGGTGGGAGGGGGACCAGGGGCCACTTGGGGTGGGTGGGAGGGGGACCAGGGGCACGTGGGTGGGGGGAGGGGGGACCAGGGACTTGGCGGGTGGGAGGGGGGGACCAGGGGCACTTGGGGGTGGGGAGGGGGACACAGGGGCACAGCTGGAGCTGGGACCACAGAGAGGGAGGGTTGTGTTTGTGCAGGGAGGAGAAAGTAGCCCCTGCATAGGCCAGAAGTCTCTTGGCTGGGTGGGAGGGGGACCAGGGGACACTTGGCGGGTGGGAGGGGGACACAGGGGAACAGTAGGAGCTGGGACACAGAGAGGGGAGGGTGGGTTTGTGCAGGGAAGGAAAGGAGCCCCCTGCACAGGCCAGAAGTCTCACTTAGGCACACTGGTGGGGTGGGAGGGGGACCAGGGGCACCACCCTGCGTGTGGGTGGGAGGGGGACCAGGGGCACTTGGGTGGGGGGGGGGGGACAGGGGCACTTGGGGGGGGGTGGGGGACCAGGGGCACTTGGGTGGGTGGGGGGGGGGACCAGGGGCACTTGGGTGGGGGTGGGGTGGGGCCAGGGGCATTGGGTGGGTTGGGACGGGAGAACAGGGGCACTTGGGTGGGTGGGTGGGTGGGGGACCAAGGGGCACTTGGGGTGGGTGGGAGGGGGACCAGGGGCACTTGGGGGGTGGGTGGGTGGGGGACCAGGGCACTTGGGTGGGGGGGTGGGGGAACCAGGGGACTTGGGTGTGGGTGGGGGACCAGGGGCATGGTGAGTGGGTGGGGGACCAGGGGCAATTGGGTGGGCTGTGGTGGGGGACCAGGGGCACTTGGGTGGGTGGGAGGGGAACAGGGGCACTTGGGTGGGTGGGAGACCAGGGGGGCACGTGGGGGGGTGGGGACCAGGGGGCACTTGGGTGGGTGGGAGGGGGACAGGGGCACTTGGGTGGGTGGGAGGGGACCGGGGCACTTGGGTGGGGTGGGTGGGTGGGAGGGGGGACCAGGGGCACTGTGGGTGGGTGGGAGGGGACCAGGGGACTTGGGTGGGTGGGAGGGGGACCAGGGGCACTTGGGTGGGTTGGGGGGGACCAGGGGCATTGGGTGGGGGGAGGGGGACCAGGGGCACTTGGGTGGGTGGGTGGGGACCAGGGGCACTTGGGTGGGTGGGGGGGGACCAGGGGCACTTGGGTGGGGGGGGGGACCAGGGGGGCAATTGGTGGGTGGGAGGGGACCAGGGGCACTTGGGGGGGTGGGAGGGGGGACCAGGGGCACTGGGTGGGTGGGAGGGGGACCAGGGCACTTGGGGGTGGGGGGGACAGGGGCACGGGTGGGTGGGAGGGGGACCAGGGGCACTTGGGGGGGTGGGAGGGGGACCAGGGGCACTTGGGTGGGTGGGAGGGCACCAGGGGAAGGGCACTTGGGTGGGTGGGAGGGGGACAGGGCACTGGTGGGTGGAGGGGACAGGGGCACTTGGGTGGGTGGGAGGGGGACCAGGGGGCACTTGGGTGGGTGGGAGGGGGACCAGGGGCACTTGGGTGGGTGGGAGGGGGACAGGGGCAATTGGGTGGGTGGGAGGGGGACCAGGGGCACTTGGGGTGGCGGGTGGGAGGGGGACACAGGGGCACTTGGGTGGGTGGGGGACCAGGGGCACTTGGGTGGGAGGCAGTGACTGCGGTGGGGGATTATGGTATTCCTCAGACCGTGTCCCTCCGGAGCTTTCCCCTTGCCCGATATCTCCTGATGCCGGGAAGGGAGGTGGGCTGGGGGGACGGGAGGTGTTGCCACGGGAGGTGAGCTCGGGAAGCTGGCTGCGGGGGGAAGCACGCCGCACGTAGGAGCTTGAACTTCCCCCTCGTCCCACGTAACGTGCGGGCCGCAGAGGAGCTGGTACTTCTCCTCCGTCCCACGTTGGGAGCGGCGGGGGGGGGGAGGGGGGAAGGGAGCGGGCCCGCTTGCCCTGCGCAAGACGCGCGGGACACGAGGGGGGAAATCGCCGGCATTTTTTTAAATTGAGCAGGGGGGACGGGAGACACCGCGCGGCCAGCCTCGCTGCGACCCGCAATTTTGGTGCCGTGGCCCGGTGCGGGTCGCGACCCACCGTTTGGGAAACGTGGAATAGAGGATGGCTATGTTCTAGTTCAAATTGGACCCCTTTGGAGGGGCAGGTGATGATCAAGGCAGAGAGAGATGGAAGAGATAGAGAGTAATATGAGAGATATAGATAGAGAGAGTATATATGATATAGATAAGAGATATATATATAGAGATGAGATAAAAAATAATGATAATATAATATATAATATATATATAGAATATAGCAATACAATGTATGCTCATCTGCACGTTCTAGGCAGGTCTGCAACCCCACCTTTCACCATTATCACCCAGCATACAGCACTTCCACTGCAGCAAGGGATTCTTGGGAAATGACATGCAAATGAGCACACAGTGCCACTTTTTGCCTCAAAAGCCATTTTTAACATGGTTCCCTATAGGCTTAAGCTGCTGCATGGTCACAGCTTTGAGCACAGCCAGGGTTAAGGTGCATACCAGAAAACCACCCACAGACAGCTTTTTTTTTTTTTTTTTTTTTTTTCACCCCCCGAGAGGGTTGGGGGGTACCCTCCACTCGTCATAGATCCCAATCCACTTCAGTGTTCGGGTGCATGCCCTTGGACTGTCCAACCGAAGTCAGAGCCGCCCTCGGAACAGGTTCCCTGAAGATTTCAGCCCGAAAGCCTAGGTCTCCAGGGACATTGATGCCTTCCTCCGTTAGGGTTCAGGACATCCGTCTCTTCCTCCCTCTGGCCCGAGGCCCGCAAGGGAGTTCGCGTCATCTCCCCTCTTTCGAGGGTTGTTCGAATGCCATCCCCCCTTAGCCCGAAGGCTCAAGGGTTCTGTGGTCCGGGGCCTGGACACCAAGTCTCAACGAGCTAGAGGGCCAAATGCTTGCCACAGACCTTTCCTACTAAAGCCCCAGATAGGATGGTACTGCATTTGGTCATAGCTGTGCAGGCCGAGAGGAGCATTACCCACACCGCTGTTTCGACCTTAATGGGTCTCATCAGTGTGGGGTTGATTAACTGGGTATGCAAAGAGGCTATGGGATAGGCTATACCACAATACTGAGTTAAGTTATGATGAGTAAAAAAAGTGACAAAAACCCTCCACAGGAAAGCAAATATGCAAATACAACTGTATGCTCATCTGCACGTCTTAGGCAGGTCTGCAACCCCACCTTTCACCATTATCACCCAGCATACAGCACTTCCACTGCAGCAAGGGATTCTGGGAAATGACATGCAAATGAGCACACAGTGCCACTTTTTGCCTCAAAAAACATTTTTGACATGGTTCCCTATAGGCTTAAGCTTGCTGCATGGTCACAGCTTTGAGCACAGCCAGGGTTAAGGTGCATACCCAGAAAACCACCCACAGACAGCTATTTCGACCTTAATGGGTCTCATCAGTGTGGGGTTGATTAACTGGGTATGCAAAGAGGCTGTGCTCAAAGCTGTGACCATGCAGCAAGCTTGGTGAAAGGTGGGGTTGCAGACCTGCCTAAGACGTGCAGATGAGCAATACAGTTGTAATTTGCTATTTGCTTTCCTGTGGATGGTTTTTGACACTTTTTTTACTCACCATAACTTAACTCAGTATTATGGTATAGCCTATCCCATAGCCTCTTTGCATACCCAGTTAATCAACCCCACACTGATGAGACCCATTAAGGTCAAAACAGCGGTGTGGGTAATGCTCCTCTCGGCCTGCACAGCTATGACCAAATGCAGTACCATCCTATCTGGGGCTTTAGTAGGAAAGGTCTGTGGCAAGCATTTGGCCCTCTAGCTTGTTGAGAGGTGGTGTCCAGGCCCCAGACCACAGAACCCCTGAGCCTTCGGGCTAAGGGGGGATGGCATTCGAACAACCAGCCCTTCAGGGCTGGGGTGCACCCGCACAACCCTCGAAAAGAGTGGAGATGACGCGAACTCCCTTGCGGGCCTCGGGCCAGAGGGAGGAAGAGACGGATGTCCTGAATCCTAACGGAGGAAGGCATCAATGTCCCTGGAGACCTAGGCTTTCGGGCTGAAATCTTCAGGGAACCCGTTCCGAGGGTGGCTCTGACTTTGGTTGGACAGTCAAAGGGCATGCACCCGAACCACTGAAGTGGATTGGGATCTGATGAACGAGAGGGGAGGGTACCCCCCAACCCTCTTGGGAGGGTAAAAAAATAAATGAAAAGCTGTCTGTGGGTGGTTTTCTGGGTATGCACCTTAACCCTGGCTGTGCTCAAAGCTGTTACCATGCAGCAAGCTTAAGCCTATAGGGAACCATGTTAAAAATGGTTTTTGAGGCAAAAAGTGGCACTGTGTGCTCATTTGCATGTCATTTCCCAGAATCCCTTGCTGCAGTGGAAGTGCTGTATGCTGGGTGATAATGGTGAAAGGTGGGGTTGCAGACCTGCCTAAGACGTGCAGATGAGCATACAGTTGTATTTGCATATTTGCTTTCCTGTGGAGGGTTTTTGTCACTTTTTTTACTCACCATAACTTAACTCAGTATTATGGTATATATATAAAAATACATATATGTGTGTGTATAGATGTATATATGGTGTGTATGTGTATATATAGGATGTGTGTGTATATATATGTATATACACACCGTATAATATACAGGCTACACACACACTGTATGAATGGTGTGTGCGTGTGTATATGGTGCATGTATCTGGTGTGCGTATCTGTGTATGGTGCATATAGCTAGTGTGCGTTTCTGTGTATGGTGCATGTATCTGGTGTGCGCATCTGTGTATGGTGCGTGTATCTGGTGTGTGCATCTGTGTATGGTGCATATAGCTAGTGTGCATTTCTGTGTATGGTGCATGTATCTGGTGTGCGCATCTGTGTATGGTGCGTGTATCTGGTGTGTGCATCTGTGTTTGGTGCATGTATCTGTGTGGGCCAGTGTGTTGGTCTTACCCCCTGGGCAAAGATTTTCCAGCAAGCCTCTGAATCCATCACTAAAAGATCTGATTGTCTAAGATTTTCCCTGGACAAATGTAAACAAGAACCTCATAAGAAAAATATCTCTTGTGCTATTTGGTGTGTAGTATGCCGAGCTACAGTAGAAATGCAAATTACATCCTAATTATTCACTGCACAGAGCATTCTAATTTACCGTGAAAGTATCCATATTTTTGTACAAAATGGGATCAGACAGCATTCCCTGAAAGTTTCACTCCCACATGAATGCCACATTTTTGCTGCCAAAAAGCTTAGTGGATGTAAGGATCCGGGAGTTACGCCGCCCCGGGCGCACTCGCCTTACCTCCGTTTAACACCACGGCCCCCACTCCCTGCGCCACGTCTACAGGACCCGCATCTGCCTTCAGCAGCGCTGCGCGCAGTCGTGCATCCAGCTCTCTGGCTAGGACTGAGGTGGAGGGTCCCACCTCCAGGTTGCGCTCACGCATGGTCAGCGTCGACGCACGGCGCGTGCACGTGACGCACCTCTCTAACCCTGACCTTGGCACTCGGACAACGACCATTCTCACCTCTCCAACCCAGACCTCGGCTAATAGTACCTGCAATGATCCGTACCTCTCCAACCCAAACCGTGGCAAGTATACCGACTATCCATACCTCTCCAACCCCAACTCGGCTACCTCGACCAACCTACACTCCAGGCATGCCCTTGTGGCTTTGGGTGGCATTTCTATCCATTCCCACCTCAGCCTCATGGTCCCGCCTTGTTTGTTGTGAGCACACCGTGACACTGGATAGGTGCAAAAAACTTGCATGGACATAATTTTGATCATGCTGCTGTTCAGTTCGGCAGAGCAATGCCTGCACTGTTGTGTAATTGTAAGTCCCAAATTGAGTTGGTCTTCAGAAAACATACTGGAATGATTAAGTCTTTGTTGAGTCAGATTTTGAGGCATAAGTTTCAGACTAAAATAAAAACTGCTAGGGCACCTGATCTATTGCTAGATCTATTCACACTATTCAAGGTACACAAATACAATCCATGCTGTCTTTTCTCTGTATATGACTCCCTCTTCCAACCTCCTCCTTCCACTTTCCATCCTTCCTTCACTTCTCCTCAAGCCTTTGCCGACACTTTCAAGGCAAGGTGGATGCTATCCACAATGAGATTCATTCTGTCCCTTCCTCCTCTCTGCTTCCACCTAAACCTCCTCCTGCCAGTCAACTAATTTTCTCCTGTTAAAGAGTTGGAAGTTTCTAAGCTGATTTTTATTTTCCATCTACCGCATACCCTCTCGATCTAATGTTCTCATACCTTATCAAAACTCTTAGTCCTGTCTTAGCCCTCACTCTCACCCATATCTTCAATTCCTCCCTGACCTCTGGCACTTTCTCCTCCTTCTTTAGCCATGTAGTCACACCTATTCTCAAAAACACATGACCCTACGTGTTTTACTAACTACCGCCTTCTATTCCTCCTGCCTTTTGCCTCCAAACTGCTAGAACATCTCATGTTCTCCCATATGATCAACTTTCTTAATTCACATGGTGCCCTGGACCCTTTATAATGTGGCTTTAGTACAGCGCACGCAACAGAGACTGTGCTCACTAAAGTAGACAATGATATACATGACGCAACATTAATGGACATTTTACCCTACTAATCCTACTCTCTCTCTCTGCTGACTGATACTGTTGATGACTCTATTCTCTGTCATTTTCTAAACTCTCTTGATATCCTGGTTCTCATCATACCTCTCACATCACACATTTTCTATCTCTGTTGCTAACATGTCTTCATCTTCTGTTGATCTGTCTGTTGGTGTAACTCAGGGCTCTCTTATGGGATCTCTTCTTTTCGCTCTCTACACGCCATCACTTGGTGACCTCCAACTCTTTTGGCCTTTGGTATCCTCTCTATGCAGATAATATGCAGGTATATCTATCCACCACTACCCTCACACCTGCAATCCAGTCTAAAATCTCTGATTGCCTCCTGGCTTCCAACTTGTGGCTGGTGCTCTGCCACCTTAAACTTAATATTTCTAAAACTGAGCTCCTCCTAATTCCCCCTAAACCTGGCCTAATAGCCCCCTTTTCCAGCACAGTAAACGGTAATACCATCTATCCTGTCACAAAAGAACGTTGCCTAGGAGTGACATTTGATTCTTCCCTTTCCTTCTCCACACACATTCCAGACATGCTTAAAATGTGTTGCTTCTTCCTCCTTAAAAAATGCCAAGATCTGCCCTTTTATCTGTCAATTTACTGCTAAAACTCTAATGCATGCCCTTATCCTCTCCCGATTATTGTAACATACTGCTAACAGGCCTGCCTGCGTCACAACTTTCTCCTTTGCAATCTATCCAAAATTCTGGTGTTAAAATAATTTCACTTTCTACCAAAACAATCTCTGCTCATCTTCTCCTTAGATCACTCTCCAGACTTCCCATCAAATTCAAGATCACCTACAAAGTTCTCCTCCTTACCTTCAGGGCTCTCCACTCGTCTACTCCTTCCTACATATCAGCTTTGATCTTTCGTTATGCCCCTGCTCATCTCCTGTGTTCTACCCATAACTGTCTCTTTTCCACCCCTTTCACCTCTACTGCTCTCCCTCGCCTTAAACCTTTTCCCCCTCACACTCAGTATATGCCAATCACCATCTCTCCCCACCTTTAAGTCAAACCTTAAAACTCACGCTTAAATTAAGCATTTCAATAGCTTAGACTCATGGCTACTGTCCCACACCTAGAGTCACTCCTACCAACCAATGTGGCCAAGCACTGCCATCTACTGTACTTCACCTATTCCCTCACCTCCTGTCTCTCAATCTCCCATCATACCACTTAGATTGTAAAATCTCTGCGACAGAGATTTCCTTTCCTATTGTCTGATTTTATTTGTTTGCACTTATTGTATAATAATTCCCTGTGCTTTGTTGTCTATTTTGTAAAGCGCTTAGTACAGCTGTGGGCACTATATAAAGATATACAAGCTCGCAAAGTTTAATTATTCCATCATTTAAAATTTGCATCAAATGAGGGAAACTAGTTAATCAAGTTTCCTAATCTATATGCAGACTTGCATGTTGTGGTGACAAGGATGGATTTATTCCACGGAAACTCCTCTCACACTCTGCAGTGGAAACTGGTATTGAATTAACTGTTTCAAACCTCATGTACCTTAATTCCTTTATTATCCTTAAATTCTGTGAAAGCTCTGTGTATGTCTTCCATTGAATCCAAAATTCTCTGCCAATTCTTCTATTTCATGGTCCCCGTCTGTAAAATTTGAATGCTGAGGCCAATCTTCAATGCAAAGGTATCGCGTTTGTCTGATTAGGGGGGGCGGGGGGGAGAGAGAGTGATGCTACTGGGGCGGGGGGGGGGCGGAGAGAGAGTGATGCTACTGGGGGCGGGGGGGGGGGGGGGGGGGGGGGGGGGGGGGGGGGGGGGGAGAGAGAGAGAAGACCGCTCTTTTTTAATTTGCAGGTCAATATTACCCAACTTTTGTTTTAACTTTTTTTTTTATTTACAAGCCAACAGTTTCACTTCCTTTTCCCAGATAAAGGGAATTCTTTCAAAACGGCTCCTTCTGTCCTTCCTTGGGCCATAACTATTGCATACAGCTGTTCAACAACTCTACAATCTCATACAATCAGACTCAAACACAGTACCACTACGCGCGATGTTGTTCCATTTACTTTTCCTCTAATGGTACTAACTAATTGTATAGTTGTGTGTCCAGCAACAAATAGTCGTTTAGTGGACTATAGCCAGCAGTGGCGTGAGTGAGAGCAGGCGACTCTTCCATTTCTGTCTACATACAAGAGTTTCACATTGCAAAGCCAGTATAATCACACTGAAGAGACTCAAATCTTTGAACCGTCTGTGAGTAGGTTTTACTGGCTATGCAATTCTTTAACCCAAGCTGTGCTGAAAAGTGGTGTAATGCGGCAGGAATAAGCTGATAGGGGTCCATGTTAAAATGGATTTGAAGCGGAAGTTGACGCTGTGTGCTCATTTGCATGTAATTTCCCAGAATCCCTAGCTGCAGTGGAAGCATTGTTTGCTGGGAGATAATGGGGGAAAATCAGGGTTGCAGACCTGCCTGAGACATGAATACGCTCACAAGTCATCTTTATATTGGCTGTCTATATACAGTAACCTTCTCCTCTCCTTCTCTTGCATTTTCCCTGATCGGGTATGGTGTGTTAGGGATAAGCAATCAACTAAACGAAAGCTGCTGTTTTACATCTACAAAGGTTGTGTTTACTGTAACAATAAGGCCCGTTCTATAAGCCGTGCGCGCTGAATTTTAGTTGGCTGACGTTAGTCAGCCTTTCTATAATGGCGCCACGCGCACGGCAATGAGAGTAAAACCGGCCAACAGGGGGAAAGAAGAAAAAAAAGAAAGAAATCGCGCCGCTTCCGCCGCTGAAAATGTAAGTATATGAGTGTGTATGTGTGAATGTATGTACAATGTATTAAAAAAATTATTTCAGGTTTTATTTATTTATTTTAAAACACACACACACACACACACACACACACACATATACATACACATACACACACAGTCACGCACAAAACGTGTACGGCACGTGCACGTGCCTTCGCACAGGCACGGCCGCAAACACTATATAACAGCCCTAAGAAGGGGATATAAATATACGTAAACAATTAATTTATTAAGTTAAAACTGATACCAGTCTATTAAAAACCATCAATTGTTGGTGATAAACATTTCAGTTGCCTCAACTCAGGATTGCTGCTTCAGCACAGGTGGCTTATAAGTCACTTATTGAACCACATTTCCTGAAGCAGGGATATCCTTAAAACCTGACCTGTTGGTGGCCCTTGAGGACTGGACTTATCCACTCCTGCCTTAGAGAATAAGAATTTTAATGACAACTAGTTCAGCACAATGGACATAGAGAACTCTAAAGGTTGAAGATTCAGCATAGAATCCCAGACCCAAAAGAACACTTCCTAGAAAGAGTGTTTAAAATCAGACAATGGGGACAAGAAACTGGAGGGAGCTTTTTTTTTCAGAAAGGGAGAGGCTGCACTTGTTATGAGGAAAGCAGAAAGCTGCTAACAGCTAAGGTGTGGTGCTTGATGCTGCAGATAATGTGATGAAGACGGATATAAACTGAAAAGCCTTTGAACCTTCCTGCCTTTCTAATATTTGCACTAGTCACTTTCATTATCTGATCTGGCTCATTTTAATGACATACGAACATGATTGTAGAACCCTGTAGAAAACGTAACTCATAATCATGGTAGAAAGGCATGAAAGAAAGATGCATATAAAATGCCTTTTTATTTAGTCATTGATTCACTCTACAAAATGTGAAGTTACCTTTATCTAAGATACTCCACAGTGTAGTACAACACGCGAAAGATAATACAGCAGATGAAAGCAAACTAACGGTAGCACTATTTCCCCCGCCCTCTGTGAGATACACAGTCTATGCTACCTAGTGTGTGGTGCAAATACCTGTTAGGGTCAGGAGAGCTGAGTCTGATCTGCAATGGTGGGAGATCAGGACAGGCTTAAGTTCTTCTCTGAGCTCTTCTCATGGTGCTTAGCGTCTCCAGCAGTAGTGGGCTCCAGGATGTTCGGAGGTCAGCCCCCACTATTGCACTCTTTCTCCCTCTGCCCGAGGACTGATACTCAGACAGAGGTATATTATAAACAAGGTCTTTAGTGTGTACATCCACTGCAGATCTCTTACAGCCATGCAAGGTCTCAGAGGCTCCATACCTCTGGATGGTGCTTTGCCCCTGGCAGTATAGGGCATCTGTCGCTGAATAAGATATTCCTCCAACCCAAAGGTTGAAGGTGAGCCCGCTCATCCCGCCATGGGAGAGTCTGATAGCTCTACTGCTTCCTCTCTCCTCCAAAGCAGGAACAGGACTGAGCTAAATTTGCATCCCCTCCTAGGAGGAGCAAGAAGGGGCAGGCTCATTGTCTATACCTATTCCAGATAGGCTTACACAGGCCATGTGTCACCACCTTACTTCTGTCACTCATAAGTGGGGCATGAGGGGGGTCAACACGCCCACAGATTAAAACCCCTTACAGCCTGCAACTAGCAGGACTTACATAACAGGGTGGGGAAAGATAGGCAGAAAAGACATACCGTGTGTGAAATCCCAACTTCCTCGCTTGGGAGCAAATTTAGTGCACCATTGGTCAGTCTGGAGCCTGCAAGATAACAGATAACACATCAATGATACACATAATCATATTATCCTTACAGTCCCCAAGACCCAAGTCATCCACTGTCTACAGCGATGAGAATGAATAACTCTTTAACATAAGCGTAGGGGAAATTACTTATAGTACTTGCAACCTTCCTAAACAACCTCCCATAGAAATATTTTACCCACACAGAGCTAATGGTGGAAGATGAAGCCTGAACAGGGGGATAATGGATCTGAGCAAAGTCCACAATGTCCTGCACGGGGTGAAATGGAATGGTGGGACATTTGATGCTAGGGCCAGTGTTTGGGGCGCAGCATCGTCCATGACTTGTCCCTGTACCGTAGGCTTTCCGTGGCCCCAGGGAGAGAACAAGGGCCTGGTGGTGGGGACACAGTGACCCTCTCCCTCACAGTGGGCCAAGAAACATGGAGTGTCGGGTGGAAGCAGGATCACACTCACCGCTTCAGGCGCTAGTGGTGGTGTAACCGGCCCCACGGGCACCATCTTGGTGACGTCATCATTAATTGCCAGTCTCGCGAGACCACCAGGCCAGCTCAAGCCAGGCGCAGGTGATGCCGTCACTTCCAGTGAAACCGGAAGTTCATCACCGAGCTGTGCACCGGACAAGGCCGCACCCGGCGCCTCATCCAGGTAGGCTGCAACCGGACCCTGGAAGGCAGAAAGAGTAGGAACCTCAACAAACTGCAGGTAGGCGAGATCCCAGATTCCTCTGCAGACAGATTGGAAGCAATGATGGTGACATCTGGGGTCGCGAAACTCCTCGGATGGACCGGAACCTCCGCAGCCTCAGGAATGGACACAGTTGAGCTGGAGCTCCGCTCCGAACAGCAGGTACAATGTGGACTCATCTCCACAGGTCCCACCGGTTGAAGTCATCTTTGGCAGCAATGGGTGGGGACACCTCCACCAGGAAGCGATGCTGGGGTGAGCCACTCACCCTGGCAACCATGCTTATGGAGCTACCTTGCTCTGCAGTCACCTGGGGACTCACGCCCGACACCCCTGGGGCAGTCCACTCACCCTCCGGGACCTTGTTAGGCAAGTATGCTAGTCCTGGGTCCATCGGCACCATCACAGCAGGCTGGAATGGTAGTAGGGCACATGGGCCCAAAGCAGGGTCCGCGGCAGTAATTTGGGTGGCACCGGACCACTTGGGCATCCGGGTGCGTTGGTAAGGGCACACAAGCCAATGATATCCTCCGTAGTGTAGAGCTCCGGGTAGACCGGAGTAGCTGGGGCTGCATTAGGATATACCATAGGGCCGCACTGTATGATGTGGAGGCCCGGTTGATGGGCTGGAACACAGCGTTCCTAGGCACAGAGCTGACAGGCATCAGATAGTAGGCCCCGCAGTGCAGCACTGTATCTGTTCTCACTGGCTCAGCTCACAAAACTGAGCTGGGGTAGCCTGCGTCCGGCTCCTCCCAGAACAGAGGCAGTCTCTGATTGCTGGATTAGGGTGGCCCCTCCCCTTGGTGAAATTTGTGGCAGAGGCTATGTGCAGAGTAGGTGTGACATGGCTGCAGCTGAGCCAGTCACTTTGGGGGCGGTGCCAGGCTTTTGGCGCCGAAAGGATGCAACTTGATTAGTTTATAGAAAAGAGCAAAGAGTGGCGCTCAACATTTGTGAATAGTATGTAACCGGTTAGAGTTACTTTAGATACTCAGATAAACTGATGAGTGAAAAAACAAACTATCAGTAAAGAAAAATAGTGATAATACACTTAGTGCACAAGAGATATAAATCAATTAAATAAATAAAAATACGTGATATCAAAATAGTGATAATACACAGTGCACAAGAGACATAAATCAATTAAATAAATAAAAATACGTGATATCAGTGAATTAAATATATAAAAAGTTATATACTCCTCCACTCAAAACCCTGGAACAAGATATGTTTCCAATATCCTCCATAAACAGCTTCCAGGAAAGTCAGGGGAGCGGGGGTCGTAACACCAAAGGAGACAAGAAAAAAAATGGACATCGAACAGTACTGTATAGCAGTTAAGGGCTCAGTGGTGCAAAGAACCTCCAATGATTATACTCACAAACATATGAGATATATGGGCATTTCCAAAACTGTGGCACAAAATGTAGTGGAATTTGGGTGGAAACACACTCAGTTCAGCAGGACACAGGAGAAAAAACAAAGACCAGGATAGTACAGATGATGCTTTCAAACAATAAATGTATCAAAAAAAGACCCCCTTGCAATAAAGGCTTACATCATGGTGATCGGTTAAAACACTTGTACGGTAAAAATAAATTGCCATGACTCCAGGGAGATGGGTGAGCCGCGCTCTCACCCCTCCGAGTCTCCACTGATGCCGACATCGTCACTTCCGGGTTTCCGAAAGTCAGGTGACTAGATGACGCGGCTGATGTGGCTGGCGTCCCTCCCAATACTTCTCCTCTGATCAGGGTAAGCTGTATCTCTGAGTGTCAGACTCAACTAGTTTCGCAGTCGCTTCCTCAGGGATCAATGTTATATCAATTCATTGACTCCTGAGGAAGCGACAGCGAAACTAGTTGAGTCTGACACTCAGAGATACAGCCGACCCTGATCGGAGGAGAAGTGTTGTGAGGGACGGCAGCCACATCAGCCGCGTCATCTGGTCACCTAACTTTCGGAAACCCAGAAGTGATGACATCAGCATCAGTGGAGACTTGGAGGGGTGAGAGCGCGACTCACCCGGCTACCGGGAGTCACAGCGATTTATTTGTACCGTACAAATGTTTTAACTGATCACCCTGAAGTAAGACTTTATTGCAGGGGAGCCTTTTTTTGATACATTTATTGTTTTAAAGTACTGTCTGCACTATCCTGCTCTGTCTTTTTTCTCCTGGGTGTAATGGAGTGCTCACCACAAATAAGACATGACCGCGGGGCCGAGGTGGAGATAGATATACAACGCCACCCACAGCCGCGTGGGCGTGTCTGGAATGTATATTGGTCTAGGTAGTCGAGTCGGGTTTGGAGAAGTAAGGATAGTCAAAGATACTTGCCGAGTTCAGGGTTGGAGAGGTGCGGATCGTTGCAGGTACTATAGCCGAGGTCAGAATTGGAGAGATGCGTATCGTCGTGAAACTTTGCCGAGGTCGGGGTTGGAGAGATACGGATCGTCGTTGGTAGCCGGGTCAGGAGTATAGAAGAGCGGAGTCTAGAGAGATAGCCGAAGTCAAGAACAGATAGCTAGGAACCAAGGAGCAAGACAAGACTTTGGAGGCAAGAATAGCAGTGAACACTTCGAAACAACAAAGGTTTATGCTCAGCCAATTTGCCAGAGGCAGGCTGAGCATATATAGGGAGCAATGACCAATGAAACTGCAGGCTGTGAGGAGACACGTCAGTAAGGTTGACTGTGGTAGGCTGTTCAGATGCAGGAGACAGGTGTGGGGAGGATCCCTGATGAAGATAGGTGATGCGGTGCTTGAGTGTATTGAACACACACCGCGTGTGAGCGCTGCACGCCAGTGACATCACTACGTGGCCGCAACCTGGAGGCGGGACCAGAAGAGTCAGTATTTACCTCCGAGCGGAATGCGCGTGCGCCCGAAGTTAAGCGGCTGGTAGTGGCTGGAGCACATGACGTGCTACAGGAAGCGGAGGAAGCGGAGCACCCAGTCGTGGGTTGGGGTAAGCGGGGAGAGCGCTGAGGACGGCGCGGTTCATGGATCCTTACACTGGGTCCTGCTGAACTGAGTGTGTTTCCACCGGCGTTTCACTACATTTTGTGCCACAGTTTTGGAAATGCTAATATAGCTCATATTTTTGTGCGTATAATCAATGGAGGTTCTTTGCACCACTGAGCCCTTAACTGCCATACAGTACTGTTCTATGTCCATTTTTTTTCTTGTCTCCTTTGGTGTTATGACCCCCGCTCCCCTGACTTTCTTGGATGCCCTTGATTAGTTTAGCAAGGCCAGGCCACGATGAAACCAACTTCCATCCTTTTTCCAGGGTCAGGTGCTGTGCTCAGGGAACAATGGTAAGCTGGGGAAGGGCCAACCCACCTGCTGGTTGGGCATAAACTTTACAAGTGGATGTGTTGTTTCGTCCAGGCAGCGTGGAGTCTATCCCTGCAGAAGGTATGGAGCCAACATGAGGCATTGGGGCCTGGGTCCTAATTCTGTCGATCCAATTGATATTGGCCAGTTCAAATTTGCCACACTCCCAAGCAAGCCCCTAGGGGCTGTCCCATAATCCAGTCACTTCCCCCGGCTCTGATTTGTCTGTCTTGTGTTAGCCCTTGAGCTCTTGTGTCATAAAGGCAATCGCTTTCCTGATTGGTCGGCCCCCGATCTTCCATGGTTTGAGATAGAGCCTGGGAAGTAACGCCAATCAGAGCTCCATAGTTACTCTTGGTTCGTCTAGGTGTTAGAGACCAACTTGGCAAAGGCTGTGGACCACAAGGTGGTCATTCCTACATGCAGGAATACTGCAGGGCGGATCGTTAAGGAACATTGAGGGTAAGATCACTTTGGCAGAACCTTGCACTTAGTCAGCTAAGAGTTCTTCCATATTGCCAGTGTTTTGATGAGTTATTCCTGTATTCTGTGGTTTTACTGTTCACTCTGGCGGAATAAACTCCGATTTATGAAATCCTTGTGTTCTGTCTTGTGCTTTGCAATCCCTGGTAGTCTAATCAACCCTGTTCATGAAAGTAGCAAACAAACTACTGAGTTGATATACTGTATAAAAATAAAGACAGACCCGTCTACAAACTGAAATGTGTCAATATTTTGGTCATATTACAAGACCTTATGTTTTCGTTAGGATAAAGGTCTCGTAATTAGAAAAAACCTTGACATATTTTAAGGTGAATAGTTTGGGGGAAAAAAGGGAGATAGATGAAATTGAGACATTTTGCCTTGCCACAGGAATAATTAAGTTGGTTCATTTACGTCTCCCCAGGAAGAGGAAATGCAACTTGAAATGTGTACAGTCCACAGTGATACAAGCAGAGTACTAACCTGCAGAAGATACAATCATTTTTACTTTGGAAACTTTGGGATTTTAGTAGATTCTCCCCTTCGTTTAAGAACGACTTCAACCAAAGAGTTCATGTCTTCCTCAAGCTCGGCGCTCATTTTGCTCCGGCGATCTGTGTCCTGTTAGTTGTGTGCGCGGAGGGGGAGGGGGTGTCGGGGGGGCACAGCTGTGACGTTACGGAGCTACCACGCGACTCATCAGCGAGCAGCAAAATCAAATTTGACAGTCTCGACAAGCAGCAAGCAGCAAGCTCATGCAACCGCACTCTGGACAAGCGCATTCAGAATAATCACTCTGATCGCACTAAGCACGTGCGCGCTCGCTTCGCTTCACCGTGGCCGCAGCCTTAGGTTGCGTTTATAGTGACGGCGACAGTTACGCGACGTCGCTTCAAAACAAATGCCTTGCCTCCGTCGCGTGTGCTTACAGTAAGCGCGGAGCGACGGCTTGGTCGCGATCGCTGGAAGTCATCTCAATTTGCTTTTTCCAGCAACTGCAGGCTGACGTCACTGTTGCCGGCACAATAAGCGTAGCCTTAGAATCATATGGCTTTCCGCACCTGTCACCAATAACTATCTCAGGGGAGCGAAAAAGTCAGGGATTGAACCCTAAATAACTGATGCTACAACAATGCAGGTATTGTGGGTATATATAGAGAGGACAGAGTGTAAACACCGCAGCAACAAAATTGAAATCTAATAATTCCATAGAAAGACCTCCATTATGAACCCATAAACCTAGATGGGGGGCTTTAGTAGCACGGCTGGTAGAAGTACAACGGAGCCCTATCTAGACAGAGCCCCAGAGTAAGTCACAATTCCAGCTACTGCTAGCCTCACCTGCATCTGGTCAAACGAAGGGTTGTCTCAGCCGGTAAACATCATCTGCTGAACTGTGAAATTGCCGGGTGCTGCTGGAGAAAAGAAGCTGCTGCTGTTGCTGTAATCAGTGGCGTGCTCCTGGTCGTGGTAAGTATACAATGGTAAGGGAAAATCTCGGCGGTCACTGCTCCTCTGAAAAAACTCCAACCAGGCGCATAAAAACTAAAATACTTTAATTACATCAAAAAGAAAAAAGACATCCACAGAACTGTGAAACTCTGACGCGTTTCGTTCTATAGATAGAACTTTATCAACAATGCTTCTCAACTCTCCTCCTGCATTTCTTGACTCTTTTTCTGCTATCTCGGAGGAGGATGTATCACTGCTGATCTCCTCTTCTCCCTCTACCACTTGCCCTCTTGATCCCATTCCCTCCCATCTCCTAAAACCTCTTGCTCCTTCTATAATCCCTATGCTCACACAGATCTTTAACTCTTCCCTCTACTCTGGTACCTTTCCTTCATCCTTCAAGCATGCAACCGTTATACCATTACTCAAAAACAGCAAGCTTGACCCTACCTGTCCTTCTAACTATCGACCTGTCTCCCTCCTGCCTTTTGCCTCCAAACTCCTTGAACGTCTTGTATTCTCTCGATGGCTACACTTTCTCAACACCTATTCTGTCCTAGACCCTCTACAATCTGGCTTCCGCACTGCTCACTCTACTGAAAGAGCCCTCACTAAAATAACTGACGACCTCCATGCTGCCAAAGACAGAGGTCATTACACTCTGCTCATATTACTCGACCTCTCTGCAGCATTCGACACCGTGGACCACCCTCTTCTCCTTCACATTCTTCATACTCTTGGTATTCGGAACAAAGCTCTATCCTGGATCTCCTCTTACCTCTCCCATCGTACCTTCAGTGTCTCTTTTGCTAACACCTCCTCCTCCTCTATTGATCTCTCTGTGGGGGTACCCCAGGGCTCTGTCCTGGGACCCCTTCTCTTTTCTCTCTACACACTCTCTCTAGGTGACCTAATCACATCTTTTGGGTTTAAATATCACCTCTATGCTGACGACACACAAATTTACCTTTCAACCCCTGACCTTACACCTGCTATACAGACCAAAGTTTCTGAATGCCTCTCTGGAATATCATCCTGGATGGCCATCCGCCGACTGAAACTTAACGTGGCAAAAACAGAGCTCCTTATACTTCCTCCCAAACCTGGCCCTACTACCTCCTTCCACATTGCTATTGGAAATACGATCATTCACCCAGTAGCCCAAGCACGCTGCCTAGGGGTCACACTTGATTCCTCTCTCTCAT
The DNA here is from genome assembly GCA_036426205.1 of Ascaphus truei. Taxonomy (NCBI): domain Eukaryota; kingdom Metazoa; phylum Chordata; class Amphibia; order Anura; family Ascaphidae; genus Ascaphus; species Ascaphus truei. Next base: position 44,667,132 of record CM071568.1, read on the forward strand.
TCTCCTCTCATATTCAAAACGTTTCTAAAACTTGTCGCTTTTTCCTCCGCAATATCACAAAGATACGCCCTTTCCTCTGTTACTCAACTGCTAAAACTCTGACTCAGGCCCTCATTTTCTCACGTCTCGATTACTGCAACCTCCTGCTGTCCGGCCTTCCTACCTCTCACCTGTCTCCCCTACAATCTATCCTAAACGCTGCTGCAGAATCACTCTACTCTTTCCTAAATCTGTCTCCGCATCTCCCCTCCTGAAATCCCTCTCCTGGCTTCCGATTAAATCACGTATCTCACACTCAATTCTCCTGCTCACATTTAAAGCTTTACATTCTTCTGCCCCTCCTTACATCTCAGCCCTAATTTCTCGCTATGCACCATCACGACTCTTGCGTTCTTCTCAAGGATGTCTTCTTTCTACCCCCTTTGTATCTAAAGCTCTCTCCCGCCTTAAACCTTTCTCACTTTCTGCCCCACACCTCTGGAATGCCCTTCCCCTCAATACCCGACTAGCCCCCTCGCTATCCACCTTTAAGACCCACCTTAAGACACATCTGCTTAAAGAAGCATATGAGTAGCACTGGATAATCATGGACACATGACACATAAAGCTTGGCCACCTGCAGACGCACTTACTAGTATTCCCTCCTACTGTCTCTGTACGTTCTCCCTACCTAACAATTAGATTGTAAGCTCCTCGGAGCAGGAACTCCTTCCTTAATGTTACTTTTACAGTATGTCTGAAGCACTTATTCCCATGATCTGTTATTTATATTATTTGTTATTTATATGACATGTATTACTTCTGTGAAGCGCTTTGTACATTTATGGCGCTATATAAATAAAGACATACAATACAAATAAAGACATCCAATATTGGGGAGTGTACAGTTTTTGTTATGTAAATAAAGCAATGTGCAACATATCTGCTATATTAATGTATTTATTATTGCACACAAAAGAATAAGCTACTATTTCAATTTAGAAAACTAAGTCTAGTTTTCTTTTATTTTTTGATAGTATCTTAAAAACATCACCGTTGTCTATTCATGTTTATATAAATATATAATAACGTTAGTCCGTTTAATCTGTCTTGATCTGTGGTATTTCTTAAATAGTTTTTAAGTACGTTAAAGTTGAAAATAATCTTTCTGCAGTGACAGGTAACATTGTGTTACGCCGGTGCTGCCCGCAGACCAGACCCGTCCCCTGTGCTGAGGTGGGACGTAGGGATACACGCACCCGCAGCAAAGGGAGCGTGTCCGGAGTGTGGTGTTATTGTTGCCAGGCCAGGTATAGTAGTGAAGACAATACTTGCCGGTACCGGTAGTAGAGAAGGAGTAGTTTTTGCCGTTGCCAAGATCAGGGATAGGACAGTTGCGGATGATCGAAGGTATAAGCCATGTTACAGGGATGCCAGAAGTCACGAAGTCCAAGTAGAGCCGAAGTCGAGAGCCAGAGAGGGTAGTCGTCCAATCCGCATCAATACCTGAGGAGTCACAGAGAGAATAGTCAAATGCTTCCATACAGAACTATGTCGAGCGACGAGTGATGGGAAGCACGGGCATAATAAAGCTGGGCAGGCCAATGGGAAAAGGAGGCAGGCCTGGAGGACTGCAAGGAGTCCTCCCTGATACGAGAGAGGTGTTACAGCCCAGCTGAGTGTAATCATTGATTTGCCTTGAACTGTGTGATGCTTGGAGGCGACGCCTCGCTGCAGAAGCAGTGGTTAAAAGTGCTCTGTTAGGCGTGTGCTCTGTAAACTGAGACTGCATGCACATAACGTCTGGGGCTGGCGTGCGTGTAGGAGGGCGTGGGCGCGCCCGGCGCTGAGTAGAGGAATTGCAGAGGGGAGTGATCCCGCGACGGTGGCAGGGGCGAGGAGCCGTGGAGACCGGTAAGGCAGGATTATTTTGTGTGTCCAGGGACTCCTTGCGGAGAGGGAGTGCTTTGTGTGGGAAGCGAGGAGAACGCCGATTCCTGACACATTGTCAGGATAACATATGCCGGTCAATTGTTTAAAAATGAATATTACTGATAATTTCTTATTTATCTCAGAGATTTCTACTGGAAATTAAGCTTGATACAAACCTGAAAACTTACCTGAATTTTGGTGACCTCTACCCTCTAACAATGTATGCAAATTAGAAACACTGTATTGTATTGTATGTCTTTATTTATATAGCGCCATAAATGTACATAGCGCTTCACAGTAGTAATACATGTTGTAATCATATAAATAACAAATAATATAAATAACAGGTCATGGGAATAAGTGCTTCAGACATTAAAGTAACATTAAGGAAGAGTAGTCCCTGCTCCGAGGAGCTTACAGTCTAATTGCTAGGTAGGGGAACGTATAGAGACAGTAGGAGGGAATTCTAGTAAGTGCGTCTGCAGGGGGCGAAGCTTTATGTATCATGTGTCCAGGATTATCCACAGTGCTATTCATACGCTTCTTTAAGCAAATGTGTCTTACAGTGGGTCTTAAAGGTGTGAGATAGAGAGGGTGGCTACTTCGGGTATTGAGGTTGAAAGGGCATTCCATATTTGCGGGGGTTCAGTCAGTGTGAGAAGTTTAAGGTTGTCAGAGTGGCTTTAGTGTGTACAAAATGAAGGGACAAAATAAGGGACTTCTTGAGACGTACACGCGAAGAGTCGGGAGGGGTTGCAAAGCGGAAATTAGGGGCTGAGATGTAGCGGGTGAATGGGCAGAAGAATGTAAAGCTTTAGCAAAGTGAGGATGGAGAATTGAGTGTGAGATGCGGGGGATTTGATCGACGCCAGGAGAGGGATGTTCAGGAGGGATAACCGGATACAGATTTAGAAAGAGTAGAGTGATTGCGGCAGCGACGTTTAGGAGTAGATTGTAGAGTGAGACAAGATTTTCAGAGGCAGTGGAGGCCGGACAGCAGGATGTTACAGGTAATCGAGACGTGGAGAGAATGAGGGTGTCCGATTCAGGGATGTTTTAGTAGTCGAGTAGCAGACAGGAAAAGGGCGTGATCTTGGTGGTGATATTGCGGAGTGAAAAAGGCGCAAGTTTAGGAACGTTTGTAATGTGAGAGGAGAAGGTGAGATGGGTGGAGGAATCGGTAGTGTGAACCCCTAGTGCAAGCGTGCTGGTGGCTGGGTGGCTGTGGGGGAGGCGTGATCGTATTGGTTCCAACAGTGAAGGTGAAGGAGGTATAATAGGAAGGGGCCAAGGTTTGGGAGGACAAGTAATAGTAGCTCGTTTCTGCCATGTTAAGGTGGCCTCCAGGATGAGTACCAGACAAAAGTCATTCAGAGGGACTTTGGTCTGCCTTTATAGGCAGGTATTAAGGTCAGGCGGGTTGGGGAACAGGTAATAGTTTTGACAGAAGTAACTATTCATTGTTTTATGACTGCACTGGTGTTTTTAAAGAGACCAATACTCCAGTTCTGGTACCGCAGAGGTCCACGAATGAACGTTTATTACAGTTATAAAACCTTGGATGCATGCTCCACGAACGTCTATAAGGACAATCAACTAGGTGTACAGCGGTAACGGTGTATATTAGCCTAGTATTTAATTGTTCAGTGTCTGTTGTGAAGAGTATGGAGTACGACAAACAAAAAATGTATTGTGCAAATCCGCGAATGTTGCTGCGTTTAGACTTTAGTGACACTGAGCGATCGAAGACCAGTTTATAAATTGGCTCTAGTCATGATATCAGTTATGCCATTAATCTAGTCTATGTACAGAAATACTAACTTATTCAACATAATAAAACCAAAAAGTTTTTTTTAATGGGTGGTGGGAGTGGCCTTGGGGGGTAGTGTGTGGTCTGAACGGCTGGTACTCTGCAGCATTTATGAGCAGACACGTGGCAGGTAAATTATAATAGCAGCAAGGTTCAACAAAATACGACAGGACAGGGATAGGAATGAAAACCCCTGCTCCGGAGAGCTTGCATCGCCTGAGTGGTGTGTGGGGTAAAGAAGGAAGCTTATCTTCAAAACCTCTCGGTACCTCCATGAAATAGTATATAGTGGAAGAGAACTGCATCCACTTTCTGTTTTGGTCGTTGTCGTGCTGAAAATTGAACAACAAGTTCGAAAAAAGCATTTTTTTCAACATTTCCTCCAATCTGGTATATTTTAATAACCTTCATGTGACCTGTCCCTTCGCACATTTTCCGCTGCCCCAGACCGGTATAGGATGTGAAGGTTGGGAAGAGCAAGTAGTCCGCAAGCATGAGGTTTCACAATCCCTACATAGGCAGAGGTGCGTTTGTTGTGTGTGCTGCTGTTGGTCCTTACCGCAGGAGGTTGATGGGGAAAGATACACTATATAAGTGTACTAAGCGTGGAAGCTCTTGCCGGAAAGCAAGGCACGGGGGACAAAAAGGGATTATATGGGGGGGGTGTACAGTTTTTGTTTGTAAAGTAAAGCAATGTGCAACAATCTGCTATATTAATGTATTTATTATTAAGCCACCAGAAGTAACAATAGCGTACTGAGGTGTTCACTTGTGAGAAAGGCGGCAAGGCCCTGTGCCCCCGCCTGCCTACCTAGCTGCACGTAGCGAAGGGCCCGGTCCGTCCCCTCAAGTGGTATGGCCTGGGGCCCGGGGGGCTGCCGAGGGGGGCGGTCAGCGCTGGGGGGCGAGAGCTGCTCCTCGTCCTTCTCTCATATGAATTGAGAAGTGCAGGACTCGGGGGCGGGGCGTGGCTAGGCATACGGCAACCCCCCGGGGAACGGGCGTTTGTCATGCGGGCATGAGTGCTAAGCCTGCCGGGTGACGTCATGGGGCCGGGGGCGAAAGGCCCGGAGAATAGGCCGTCAGCTGCCCGGCCACCCAAGGGCGCCCCCGGGGGGGGGGGGGTGGGGGGGCACTGCCCCACGCACGCCCCCCGGGGGCGCCGCCGGTCGTCGGGAATCCTCCGTGCGTGAGCTACAGAGCGCAATGGTGTATGCTGGGGGGCTGTTCGGTTGGACGTGGTTCGGAGGGGCTGCCTTTAAGCTTTTCTCCATTCTGCTTTTTTGTGTACTTTTCTTGTTTTCTTTTTTTACCCGGCGTTCCCTGTGTTCCCCCACCGCCCTTCTCCTCGTTCTCCCCGTTTCTTTCTTCTCGCTTTTTGCCTCTGGACTTTTGCCCCTTTCGCCGTCCTTCTTGTCTTTACTTTGCTCCTGTTCATTCCCTTTCTCTTTATCTGAGTTTACCCCATATTTGGGATTTTTGTCCTCTGCATATAGAAGGTGTTCAGGTTTGGCTAATCCTATTCCTAGGACGTTGGTGTACACCCACTGAACTTGTGGGGTTTTGTGTCGGTGCCCCGGTGGGGCTCGCGCCCCCACAGTGCTGGTGGTGTGTACGCTCTGTCTTCCCTCGTCCTCCCCTTCCTCTTCTTTCTCTCCCTTTTCCTCTATCTGCTTCCTTTTCACCTATCTTCCATCCTTTCCCTCTTTTTTCTTTTCTTTTTTTCTCTGTGCTCATTGCCCCCCTTCCCCCGCACCCGCTTTCTCTCGACTGTTTGATGTCTATGGGGGGAGGGAGTATATAATAAATTTTTGAGTCGAATAAAGCCGTGGGGGGTGGTAATCTGTCTCTGTATCTGTGGTAGGTTTCTTATAAGATAGTTGAAAGTTTAAGTACGTTAAAGTTGAAAATTCTTTCTGCCAGTGACAGGTAACATTGTCAGAACATATGCGATCAATTTGTTTAAAAATGAATATTACTGATAATTCCTTATTTATCTCATGAGATTTCTACTGGAAATCAAGCTGATGACAACCTGAAAACTTACCTGAATTTTGGTGACCTCTACCCTCTAACAATGTTAGCAAATTAGAAACACCGTATTGTATTGTATTTCTTATTTATTAGCGCCATAAATTACTAGCGCTTCACAGTAGTAATACAGTTTTGTAATCATATAAATAACAAATAATATAAATAACAGGTAATGGGATAAGTGCTCAGACATTAAAGTAACATTAAGGAAGAGTAGTCCTGCTGTCCGAGGATCTTACAGTCTAATTGCTAGGTAGGGGAACGATAGAGACAGTAGGAGGTAATTCTAGTAAGTGCGTCCTGCAGGGGGCGAAGCTTTATGTATCATGTGTCCAGATTATCCACAGTGCTATTCATACGCTTCTTTAAGCAAAGTTGTCTTACAGTGGGTCTTAAGGTTGATTGGGATAGAAAAGGGGGAAGGTGGCGCGTATGGTGACGGGGAGGGGTAGGGGATAGGAGGAGGGGAATTATGTCAATAGTTGCGGGGCAGTCAGGTTATAAACGGTTGGGGGAGAGAGGTTTAGGGGTACAATAGGGCGAAGGGGAGAAAGAAGGGGACATCCTGTGAGAAGAGGACTCAAGAGGTCGGGTGGTGGCAGCGATGGAAACGAAATTGGAGTGGGCTTGAGATACGGAAGGGCAGGAGTCAGAGAGTGGTTCAAAGAGACGTTAAAGAGGTTACGTGAGGACGGAGGAATGTGAGTGTAGATGCGGATTTTGATCTATGGGAGCCGAGGAAGGAGGTGGTTCAGGGTAGGGGGGAGGGACTCGGAGACAGATTTAGGAAGGTGAGTAGTCGTATTCTGGCAGCAGCGTTTAGATAGTGTTGTGGGGAGACAGGTGAGAGGCAGGAGGCCGGACAGCAGGAGGTTACAGTACTCGAGACGGGAGAGAATGAGGGGCCTGAGTCAGGATTTTAGTGTCGGGTAACAGAGAAGGGCGTGACCACAGTAATGTGGAAGGAGGTGTATAGGGCCGGGTTTGGGAGAAGTATAAGGAGCTCTGTTTTTGTCATGTTATAGATGGCCATCCAGGATGAATATTCAAAGTCATTCAGAGACTTTGGTCTGTATAGCAGGTGTAGGTCGCGGGTTTGAAAGGTAAATAGTGGCAAATAAATATCATTGTTTTTATGTGTTTTTTTAGAGGAACACAATATCCATTGTGTTAACAGAGGTCCAAACAATTAAGTTATAAACATTGATGCATGCTCCAAACGTCTGCTTAAATGATAAAGGGTAAATTACATAGCCTATATTTAATGTGTCAGTGTTCTTTGGTGAGCGATGGACAAACGAGTTCTTTGATGAAATCCCTAAGTTGGTTGCTTTAGAGACTTTAATTGACCTGAGCACAATACAGTTTATAAATTGTTCCTTAGTATAATATCAGTTATGCCATTTATCTACTATTTACAGAATACTAACTTATCAACAGTAATAAACCAAAAAGTTTTTTGTAGAGTGGGGGTGGCCTTGGGGAGTGTGGTGTTGCAGCTGTACTCTGCACTTTATGAGGCAATACAGTGCAGGAAATTATAATACAGTAAGTGCAAACAAGCAACATCAGACAATAGAATGAAAACCCTGCTCCGGAGAGCTTGCAATCTGAGTGTGTGTGTGTGTAGAAGGAGCTATCTCTCAAACCTCTCTAACCTCCACGAAATAGAATAGTGAGAACTGCATCCACATTTCTGGTTTGTCTTGTAGCGTGTCTGAAAATTGAACAAAAATGTTCAAGAACAGCATTTTTTTCAACATTTCCTCCAATCTGTATAACATCATGTGACCTGTCCCTTGCCACATTTTCCCTGCCCCAGACGGGGATGAAGGTGGGGAAGAGCGGGGTATTATTTCTGTGTAATGGGGTGCAGAGGATTATATATCCCTAATTTTATGGGCGAGAACTAAATAGAAATAGTGGGGTGTCTATTTCTTTATTTTATATTTTGTAATACACTTTCAGCATGAAAGCTACATTGAGATATTAATCTCACTTTCAAGCACAGCATGTCCTGCGCAGGCATAAAGTGATTTGAAAAAATCACACACAAGCAGTATGAATCAGCATATCATCTATGGTACGTGAGTTAAAACCAGTGTTTTATTTATTGTGATTTATGTAGCTGGAAAGAGATAATATTTTGGCTAGAAAAGTTAGAGTGTTTACTCAGTTTGAAACAGCGTGGGTACTTTTACTTATAGAGGAGTTCTCGTGTAATCTATGCCCGTGAATGCTAATTGAGGCAATTTTCTCAGTTCATTTCCTTAAGTGGGATCTAGGTAGTTGTAAGGTGTATACCGACAGCCAAGGTAGTCATTATCATAGTTAGTTTTTTCTTGTTTTACTGATTTTTTAAAGGGCAATTGTTACCTGTCACCAATAACTATCTCAGGGGGTCACACAGGCCAGGCCTAGTATCTGGGAGGCTCAAACCCTCAAGTGTCCCAGAGGATTTCATCCTGCATACAGATGCTTTTGTGGTGTGCTTGCTGTGGTCCTTACCCAGGAGTTGTATGGGAAATACACTAGAAATGATACGTAAGCTGGAAGCTCTTGCCAAAGCAAGGGCACAACAAGAAATTTTATATTGGGGTGTACAGTTTTTGTTGTGTAAATAAAGCAATGTGCAACATATCTGCTATATTAATGTATTGTCTATTGCACACAAAAGAGATAAGCTACTATTTCAATTTAGAAAACTAAGTCTAGTTTTCTTTATTTTTTGTTAGTATCTTAAAAACGTCACCCTTGTCTATTCATGTTTATATAAATATATAATAACGTTAGTCCGTTTAATCTGTCTTGATCTGTGGTATTTCTTAAATAGTTTTTAAGTACATTAAAGTTGAAAATAATCTTTCTGCAGTGACAGGTAACATTGTCAGGATAAAAAAAAAATTATAGCCCCATTTTCTCAACCTCCCACCCTTACTCTTCTTCTCTTCTTCCTCTCCCCCATCAACCCCTCCCTCCCTCCTCTTCTCCCCTCTTTCTCTTCTTCCTCCCCCCTCCCCTCAACAAGGGTGGAACAGGGCGGCAGAGTAGGAGGATGGCGGGACACACACCCATACACACACAATCAATCAACCTGTACACACACTTAAGACAATTGGGGCCCTGTTCGATATTTGTGTATTAGTACCTACCACCTTCCCGTGAGGGTAAATAAATAAATTACATATACATATGTAGCCAGGTCCCCTCTGCGGTTGCTGCCCCCGCGACCGCCCCCCCTCTTTTTCCTGCTGCCGGGATCACTCATAGAACCCGAAGGCATTTTTGGAGGGTGGGGGCCAGTGCAGGGAGCGGGTTAGCGTTCCGGCGGTTCCAGGCGGCTCCCGAGCAAGGCGCCGCCATCGTGTTATATATCGCGCATGCGCAGTAAGTCCCGGCGGCCCGGCAGAGTTCGCGCATGCGCAGGATAAGCGCGCGAAGCCCTAGCCTACCAGGGAAGGTGATAGCCAGGGACTACAGATCCCATGAGCCTAGGGGACCCATGTGACGCCAGGGAGCCAATAGGGCTGCAGGAGCTCCTGCTTGCAGGAATTAGATACATTTCGCGTGTGAGGAGCAGTTAGTTCTTGACCAGGAGAGCTAGGGGAAGGAGGTGAGTGCAGGGGTCATGACCCACTGCAATAGGCCGAACACCCCTAGGCCCCAGATGGGTCCTGAACTCCCCCTTGTGTTGGGCTAGGGACTGGCCCTAAGTTAGTATCTATCCCTTTAGTGTTAGTGGTAGATAGGGACACAGGGGCTGACGCGCTCCCGGAACGGAGGCTGGGCTCAGGCCTACGCCACAGAGACTATATCCAGGGTGGGATCGCCCCTGGCGGCCCGTGCAAAGGACCCGGGATCAGGAACATCACCAAGCGACTGATCCTTTGCGAAGTTGTTTGCTGACCCGAGTGCAGAGAGCGCCGGCAGGTACCTCATAAGTGCACCCCCCTATACCATCCTAACCATTCTAGGTTGACATAGTGGCAGCCTACCACGGAACAAAGAGGGGGTAGGCTGTGCCGGGTGTACATGTGGCGAGTATACTCCTAGTGGAGTAAGGACACTGAGAGACTGAGGTACCTGGTGGAGACAACCCCTAGAAGGGAAGTTCAGTGGTAGCCGTATAGAGTATGGTTTGCCTGCATATATAGTTCTGGTTACAGTAAACGTGGTTATATATATGATATATTATATATCTATAGATATATAGTATATATATTATATATAATATATAAGAGTAAAAAGAGAAAAAGAAGCGCCCGCATCCTTGTGTAAAATCAGATGACCAAAGTTTTAATATCTCATGGACAAGCCAAATGCACACTTACAATTTGTCTGATAAAAAGCATGTTATGGGACCTGCCCATGCACCAACTGAGGACTCCTCGGTCTCTTCTTTGTGTGTGAGGTCATGATTGGCTCCAAAAAGGATGTTGCTGTCAGCTGCTGTCTCCAGGGGATAATCCTTGTGTTTGTGGACACTCAATCTCCACAATGCAGCTGCCATTTAGCCTTTCTTCTCACACTTGAAACCGGAAAAAATCTTCAGGCAAGTCCTTGCCTCCTCACGCTGGTGCTGAGAGCTGCCCTGTCACTGTGGTCACTGCCAGATATCCCTACGCGTTTCTTCCGTGCGGATTTCATCAGGGGATCCTCACAAACACTAAGGATTACTCCCCTGGAGACAGCAGCTGACAGCAACATCCTTTTTGGAGCAAATACTGACACTCACACACAAGAAGACCGAGGAGCCTCATTGGTGGTCTGGCAGGTCCCATAACATCTTTATTTATCAGACAAATTGTAAGTGTGCATTTTCTTGTCCATGAGATATTTAAAACTTTGTTCATCTGATTTTACACAAGGATCGGGCGCTTCTTTTCTCTTTTTCTCTAATAGGTACTGTGGGAGTTCGGTGAGCCCAAGAAAAGCACCTGGACCTTTTGCAAATCAACTTATCTGGACACATGGTGGACTTAAGTATTTTTAATATTCACTGCATTTATAGGTTCATAATCGTGTATTGAATTTTTCATTGCCTATCACATGAACCCATTTTTTATATTTGCATTTTTTTAGTTAGTCCCAGTGACACTCAGTGTCTTTTTACCCACATCAATTGGCAATATCTTTTTTATGCTTTTTTTTATTTTTTTATTTTTATAGTTATGCACACTTCTTTTTTGCTTTTGTGTTTTTATCCAATAGTCACTTTTAGTTTTTCCTGCCATAATACATTGTATTATTTCACCACACTGTTATTGGGCAATTTGCCTGGTGCAATTTCTTGCCACATCTATCAGGGCTGCAGCAATTTAGTATAGTGTGTGAAGGGCGCTGTCTATATTTTCTGTCACTTTAATATATATATATATATATATATATATTATATATATATTCATATATATATATCCTGAGTACGTGGTTATTGTATATGTGGGTCCTGTGTAGACTTCGCTTCTAATATCCCTAGAACCCTACACAGGTGGAGGCGCTGAACCAAGAAACGACCAGAGGATTACCCCAGGCTCTCCACTGGCGGAGGCTTCAGACCTCCTGTGTAGCCGACAGGTATAACGCACCACACTGGTAACATATAGGTTCCCCTTACATTCATAATATGTATATGCGATCGGGGGGTTGAGGAAACACCCGTTACACAATATAGCCCTGGTCCCTTACCAGCTTGGGTCCCCGGGTATGGTGCGCTTCCATGGACGAACCCCTCGGGTCAGGGTAGGTGCCGCGCAGTCAGCAAGACGAGTGCGGTGGCCATCTGTGTTTGGCGAAATGGCGCCCTCATGCGCAGCGGAGGTGGCAGGCAAAGCCAGGAGGAAGTAGAGAGCAGGAAGGCCCCACGAGATTTTGCGCATGCGCAGGAAAGTGGCGCGGTGGCCACTAGCATTAGCGCAGGCGCAGATAGAAAAAGGTAGGCGGCTATTAGAGAGGCGCCCATGCGGTCTCCATAGGCAAGAGCCTTCTTGGGACTACAGTTCCAGGAGGTATAGCGTGCAGGCAGTCAGGTGCTTAGTCTTAGCCATAGGGCTGAAGAATCCTCCTGTTTAGGGGGAGATCTAGTTAGGGGATATTGCAGGTTTGCAGGAAGGAAGTCACTCAGGGATGGGAGGCACAGGGGAGGAGGTAGGTGTGCAGGGTAGGGACCAATGCACTAGGCCAGAGTACCTCCCCAGGCCCCAGCTAGCCCTGAGTCACCAGTGAGTTGCTGCAGCTAGGACAAACCCCAGATAGGGATGCTGCCACCTTAGCTGAGCAGAATAGCAAAGTTCAACAATTGTTGCTTTGCAGTGCAGCCAGAGTAGTTAGCTTTTGCTGTTTCAAGGAAGACCCCTCAGTGGTGAAGGGGGGGTGCTTTCTATAGTATCACAGTGTATGTGATAGCACCGGTGCCGTTGCACGTGGTGATCGCAGCCAGAGTCTGGGGATCAGACAGACACTACTGTAAGAATCTCTCTGCATCAGGGACTAGGCCAGAGGTAATCCTCCAGGGCCCAGTTTAGTTCCCTGAGTCACTGTAAAGTGTTCTATGTGGCTTGATTAGGGAAGGCCTTAAGATAGGGCTCTTTCCACATAGCTAGAGAGGGGAGAGATATGCTGCAGGACGTTGCCTGAACGCCAGTGCAGCTTGATAGCTGAAAGGAGATCTGGACTCAATAGTAGAGACTGTTCTCAAGGAATCATCGGCTGGGGTCCTTCCTAGTTGAGTCAGACGGTGGAATCATTCCCTGCGAGCAGCGTGTCACGCAGTCTGGACCACATTGCAGAGTTGCTGAGTGTTGCTGATTATCCTGGTCAGGACTATGACCAGGAAGGTATATTAAGTGCACCACTGGGCCCCAACACAGGGAAGCGCAATCCCTCACACGTACACTATAGCTTGTGGACACTCAGAGGTTAAGTGCCCAGGCACATTGGTGCACTAAGTCTGAGTGTGATGCAATGATGTCCATGTAAAGAGTTATTATTATTATTATTATTATGCTGTTCTTATCAACGTGTGTATTTGCTGTGTATGTCGTGTCTGGTGAGGGAACACTCCACCACGTTGGGATCCCTCTCAGTGGAGGCGCTGCACACGTGTATAAGTATACCCCAGGCTCCAGGGCGGAGGCTCAGGCCTCTGTTACCCTCACAGGTGACAGCAGCATGCGTAGTTGTAGTACCCCGGGTTACAAGGGCTACACATACATACATACATACCCATACATATTTAAAGCACCAGCTACGGTGTGAAACGTGTCAGAGTTTGTCTATTTTTGCTTTGTTTGGCACTATGCACATTAAACTTTGATTTTTTTTGTTCTTTATCCTGCCTCCAGTTCTCATCTTTCTTGCTGTGCTCCTTTGTTCTTTTTGGCCTGTCCTATCGATTTTTACCAGTGGGGATGCATGCCGGGACGTTCAGATCTGTACCTCCAGCATCAGGGTTCACATGAGTACGCCACTGTTGCACGACCACTATTACCTACAAAGGTTGGATTGCATATTATATATGCTATGTTTTCTTGCCTGAACCTAGAGCTGCCTGTCGTGTTTCCTTGATTGCAGGGCTCCGGTTATGGGTCTCTCCCTTGCAGGTCACATTTCTGGTTCGGGCTCTGAATGTGTTATGCGGCACAGGAGTATACTCTGATCTGATCATCCATTTATTTAAAATGCTATTTGTCTCTCTTCCACTTTAGACATTATTTACACCTACTGTAGATTTTTTGAGCACCACATATGGGAGATTGCTTCTCTTACTTTACATGCACCAATATATGAAATTTTCTGGGGGGAGCAAATTCACTTTGCACCCCCCCCACCCCCCCCCCCCATTGTGCTACTGTGGCCAAAGGACACTGTCTCTTCCTGCCGTGTGGAAGTTGGGGAGAGGACTGCCCCCGTCTCTCTCTATTGTGGAACCTTGCTGTGCTGCAGAGTCTTCGCCTCATTTGTGAAGAATCTCGCTACCCTGCATTGCTGCATGGAGAGAACTCCATACTGCTGTCTGGTTAACTGCTGCGCAAAGGGATTGTGTAGTTCCAAAACCTGTATATTGTTTGTTGTGTCTTATTTATATAGCGCCAAAAGTGTCCTGTTTGCTTGTTTTTTTTTTTAGGAAAGATACTTATTTTGTATTCTTTTTAATTACCTAAGCCAGGGGAACCCCACGAAACTGATCTGTGGTCTCGCAACTTCCTTCCTGGGACCCCCGTATTTCCTGAGCTGCAAAGGGTTTTGGCTACCATGCAAGAACACTTGCCCACTTGAACACAAAATGGCCACAGTATTCAGGCTCGCTCAGGCAGCCAATAGAAGTTGCAACAATCACGGGAAAGATGATGTCACATATTTCTATTGGTGACTGTAGGAAACGAGTGCAGAAATATGACCAGGGAGACTATATTGGGGAAAATAAACCTTGGCTTTTATTTAGCCCGGATCGCAAAAGAATGCAGCTTTAAAGCGTCATACAAATACACAAAGACATCTATCCCTTTGTAGGGGCTAACTCGCTCTCCAGTCACTATCTGTTAGGGCTGGGGGGCTTGGCCTCTTTTGACCTCTACCCAAAGTACAAGATGTACCTGTTAGTCAGGGGCTCTTTCTCTCATTCTGGGTTGGTATCTGTGCAGTGCACCCTCTGGTGAGTAACCGCTGTGGTCTGGAATAGAGGGGGCAGGTTCCCTGGTCGCCCTCTCTGTCAGCAAACACCTTCCATGTGCTAGGACAATCCCCTGCAGTTCTAGCAGGAGGCTTTCTACCTGTCTGATGAGCCGGTGGAGGACATGAGTTTGTGTTAGAGCGCAATTAACCAGCTCCTGCTGGACTCATCAGACCAATACAGGCGTATTCTATTGGCAGCCTTTTAGACGGGACCACCATGGCCATTTTGTCATTTTTTTAGAGCAACCAGAGCTGAAACGACCATTATACAGTTTTGCAGGACCTTGGGGTACCTGAGGTAGAAATAAAAATTGATTGGGGATAATGCTGCTTTAAAATGCATATCAATAAAAAAAATAATATGGAGGAGAGCATTCCAGAAAAACATGGGATCGCTTTATAGTTACGTAACCTTCTTTACCGAAGTCAAAGAGGTGCTACATCGAGGTGTCCAGACAGTGGTGCTCTGTGTCTCTATTTACCTTCTCAGGGTGCTGGCATCCAGGTTGCTTGGCGTGTGTATGCTAAAAGGTGGCAATGAAGGGCACCAGGAGACCATTATTGTGACAAACAAGAGCTTTATTCTTCATTTGATTATGCTAAACATAGAACAGTATTAAGTGGCAAATACTACAGATGCATTTGATATTCTTCCTTGGTTGCTCTCCCCACTATCCTTGGGAGGTTATGGACTTGGTACCCTAGGCACTGATCTGCATGGTATTCACTGGTCCCTGGTTGGATTGGCTTCCTTCCCACCTGGACCCGTGGCAAAGATACTTATATCATGGGGACACATATCCGTCACTCTGAGGAGTAACTCTCCTTATCCCAAAGCAACAGAAGGGCTCAACATTTAGAACTCATCAGTATGGGCCAATCCCGTGGTGCCCTGGAACCCTTATTTAAAGGACTCACCCCGGAGTACCATGCCCCTCCTCTTTCAGGGCAAACGACTAACCTTGGACCATAGCTATGGGCTATGAATAGAAGGGGCACTATCCCTAACGATAAAGTAATAAAGGTGACCAGACATCCTTAAACATATAACGCTACACATAAATATGACACTCTATATACAGTGAGGATCCCCCATCATGTGTCTCCTCCGGGTGGGACTGAATCTGAAATCGACTACCCCCACTATATATATTTGCTAGTGACACACTGGTAACCATTCCTACAGGGTGAGTGGTTTGATTATACTTAGTATCCTATACCAGATGGCAGGCTAAACACCTTCTAAAGGCGGGCGTGGCTAAGTTTCGCGCCTAGGCACCCTGTACCATTGATGGAAGAGGGGCTATACACTTTCTAAGGCTTTTAACCTTTAGTAGTCCCTAACAGGGAGCTATGTTACAAAAAATCAAATAAAACATAGCAAAATAATTAGAAAAATAAATGAATATGCAGATTAAATATTCCTTTAATACCAGAAAACTCCATCAAAGACTTTACCAGCATCAGCTTTAATTAATGAAAACAGCTGGGGGGGGGGGGGTGTTTGTTTTTTACAATAAAACCAATTATTCAGCAGTAGGCGGTAATGTTACTCTTTCTGGGCTTTATTTCTACAAATATTGAGTATTCCTATGCTAACAGTGGTGCCATAGTTGCTGTACAATAGCAAGAGTATCTTCTTTAAACAAGATGAATACAATTCAGATAAGAGATGAAGGAAACGGATAATATGGTGGGCCCGTCAGTCCCTTTTATTAAAATATGCTTGGCTTGTACAGCGCATGCTTTCCAAGTGGGGAGTGTCACCAATATTTTGTCCATCAAGTTTCACATCCACTTAGAGGCGAGTGAACAAAGTGAGAAGCAGGAAGTGATGGAGATGGACATAGAGAGGACATAGAGATGGACATAAAGAGGATGCCGATGCAAAAAAGGAAAAAATGGAAGTAGACGTCAAGGTGACCAAGGAGAAAATAGAAACACGTTGGAAATGATGGACAAAAAAAGTGAAAAAGAGAAGTAGTTTAATAAGGATTGTGGAAAAATGGTGAAAGGAAAAGGGACAATATGCTTATGAAAACATACACCTAGATTAGCAATACAGAGATAAACACGAGAGAGAATAGATGGTTATGGAGTGGCTCAGTGAGTAAAGGCGCTGACTCAATGACACAGTCTTTGCATCAAGTGTCAATTAGATTATAAACTCTATGGGGCAGTGACTCTAGTGCTTACATAATTCTATCTGCAGCGCTGCTTACAATGTCAGCATTATATAGGAAAAAACATTAATTTGATAACAGGTAAATAAAGGATAAGAGACTTATAGATGTCTAGGGGAAAGAAAAGTAAGATAACGGAATATATAGCAAATTAAATATGGCTGATGTGAGCAAGTTTCAGACAGGGTTAGAGATGTTTTTTATTAGTGTGTTTCCTGAGGCACAGATACAGTAAATAGAGACCAGAATCATAGCAAAGGGTGTCATGGGAGAGCAGGATAATTACATCAGGGTTAATACGCTAGACAGAACTACAGAGTTGAATAAAAGTGATTTATTAAAAAAATTCCACAACCTCCAGTACATAAAGACCAACACAAACTCACCCAAATGGGGGGAACAACCTAGAGCCCTAGTGCAAGGACCTCTGTCCAGAAGTTTACCATTATACACATTCTCAGGTTGCGCTGCTGTCCTTGATGGTAGGGGCAGCACTGTCTGCTCTCTAATATCACAGTTTAAATTCCCCCCATCGTCGCTCCCTGCAACTCCTTTGCAAGTCTCCGGAACACTCCTAGGATGAGTTCGGATATAAAGGGATCCACTTCGGCTCTACGAGTATTCACAACATGTCTCTGGAACCAAAGCCGAGCTCTACCTGATATACCATCGGTCTCCATCAGGCAACATGGAGGACGGATACCCACTATCCCAGAGCAGATTGTCTTTGGGGTCCAATCAGCGAGTGAAGGCTCGCCTGCATTGGACCAATCTGGAGCAAGGGTAGGTTACCGGACATTCAGGACAGCCCACAGGAGTGGGCTTAAGTCGAGCGGGTTGTATTTGATGGACCAATGGAATCGTGCCTACGGAGCACAGTCCGGGCAATGGTTTCTCCTTGTCCTCCCAATTCTCCCAGAAGGAATAGGCGACTCAGTGTCTGGGCCAAACAATGTTCCCCTGCATGGACCACTTCCCCCACACCTGAGTCCACAGCCCTGCCTCGCTCAACAGTGCTCCGCACTCCCCTTTTCTCCTTTGTGTGTGAGCGGATACTTGAATACCCATCTTCCACACAAAGGACGCTCAATTTTAAACCATTCAACATACAGTTACTCCTGGTTCCCGATTGCAGGAAACGGCTACAAATATAATATCAGACCTATGTGGGCAACAGTACACAGATACGATGGTAAAATAAACTGCACCTACATAAATAAAACATCATTATTGCCATGTAGAGGTAATGGCGGCTTAACCTTTATAAAGAGCAGCCAAATCTACCCTACCTCATAAGGTGGGGGGAACAGAATAAACTGGACTTCTAGGAGGGTGTGCAGGTTGTGGCAGAGGCAGTTAGAGCAAGAGTGAATGCATGGGTGTGGGATTCCCAAAGACACAATGCAGGGTATCGCACCTTGATCTCACGTTACTACCTAAGCAGTGAACGCTGGATCAGGAAACGTACCACGTATTGTAGTGAAGCGAGTCCTGGCCATTGAGGGAAGACAACTAGAAAGTGTGACAAACTTTCTTACAGTTGTACTATAGCTAATGTAAAATTAAAGGAGGATACTGATACAATACGAAGGAAACAGCCAAAGAGCTTACAGTCCATGAAGGAAGCTATTTTCCTAGTGCTCTGTGTGGTTTTTATCCCTGTTCAGGAGAGACTCTTATAGCTGCCAGTCTCCCCTTGATGATAGTATCCGGCCGGCCCTGTCTGTACTCTAAACTTAAGTACATGTGGTAAATAGTCATTGTAACGGTTGACCAAAAGTATAAAGTACTATGCTGCACACAACACTTATAGGCTATAATCTCCATTAATCAATCATAACCATCATAATCATGTTATGTTAACACATATCCTCAAAGCTAATTATAGCAAACAACTATAGTTCATATAGCGCCTTTCTCCCAATGGTACTCAAAACACTTCACAATTACAGTAAAGTGCGGTACACAGCACATAGACATTTTTACTGACACAGTCTCTGCCCAGATAGAATAAAAATAATAGATACTGGTGGCCGACCACAAGAAAAATGGGGTTGGACACACCCCTTGCTCAACCAAGCGCATGAACTCGCGATATAAAGGTGCACTCAAGGTTTGTAAGCAAAAAAATATATATATTTATTATTCATTAAACATGATGAGAAACATGACATGATCAAAAATATAATTAATAAACATATAACCACCATGTCCGAGTGGCCTGAAAAAAAATTATATATATATATATTATATATATATATATATATCAGTGGTACAGTTAAATGTTTGTGTGGTTCCTGAAGTGTTATGTGAAAGATGCATGTGAATGTTACAGGTAGGTATAATGTAGTCACACACAAACATGTAATTCAAGGAAATAAACAGAAATCCATTAAATAATGGAGGGGTAACCTAAGTCCCCTCCAAAATAAATGGTAACCTGCCTGCCTGCCTGCCAGGAAAGAACTATAAAGTACCCAACAAATAAACATGATAACAAGGTACCAAGGTAATGTAATGTATTACGTAAGACTAAACCCTGGTGGAACAATATCGGGAGGATACTAAATGCAATAAAGTATCCAAATTTCTTGTAGGAATAGTTAAATAAAAATTTCAACAGTTACTGGAAATAACTGTGGCAACATCTAGTACTGTGTCCTCTATGAAGAATGAACATAGAGGAACTCACTTAATGTGAAATAAGATAGTGATCACAGTAGATCGCACAAAAATAACAGAGTAAACATGAAAATTGCTCTAAATGCCTAATTCCCCAAAAATTAGGGCAAAACACAGTCTTTAAAACCAGAGACAGAACTGAAACACAGACAGAGAGCTCAGTGCACATCCAGTGGAACCTATACACGCGAGTAACAGTGCTAAATATATGTATGATTCTATTAATGAATGGTCTTTTAGTTTAAACATTTTGGCCAAAGTGTTGTAGCCCCTGAGCCACTACACGGCAGACCACATCTCAAGGGTCCCTAACACTAATATAAATTCTTAATAACCTGTGCATTACCAGGAAGAATGATTTATAATAAATCTGTCAAAATTAGTTGCATAGTTCTAATCTCTGGTTTTAAATATATATATCGCCATGCTCAGTTAGCACTCCTCTGTGATACCTATATGCTTATTATATTCTGAGTGGGTATTGCTCTGTTTTAGTGATATGTGCTGGTCTGCTGGCTCCGCGAGAATAAATACCTTTTATTTGATCTCTGGTCCTGTCTGTGCTTGATCCCGTGAAGTGTTCTGGTCTCCATTATCAAGATAGGTTACCATTTTTTCTGATTCTTACCAGGTCCCTGAAATCACACGAGAGAGTGCATGTCCTATTGACTGGACTGATCAACTATAATTACAATATCAATTTACTAATTCATAGAGACTTACAGTGAATTGGTGAAATTGAAAAGCTAGCAAGCATGAACAATGTTAGTAAGGAATTATTACTGCATTGTCAAAGTGAGATAATCCTTTAGAAGAAAGAAATGCTTTAATGACCGCAAACAAATCATATATATTTTATCCCCAAAACAGTAGCACAAAAATAAACACTGGTAATTAAAAGTCTAATAATAATGTTACTTTGGATACAATGCTACTATCATAGCATGATCAATAAGCCTTCACACTACATTGTTAAGACATTTTATTTATTATTTTAAATGATAAAGGTTACTTTCATTACACAAAACTGCATTGATAGCATTATGGGTTAATTACAAGTTTTGATACTCATTAAATAACCGTGTTGGCGGAATCATATTAGTTCTTCTTTGTCATCACAAAGGCGAAGTCACAGTTTTGTTCCCTTTGTGAACAACACAGGGTGTATTCCTTTCTATGCATGTCATGATGAGAAAACATGACTATGAGACTATTATTTGACCAATTGAGGCTGTTATTGAGACCAGAATGTTAGCTATGAGCTACATTAAAGGTGAAGACTGCAGCGGACTCCAGCAATCACGGAAGACCAATCATCTCTCACATCACAGTAGATTAGGTATGGAATTTAAAGTGACATGTGATTAAATTGGACTGATAAAGACTCCAACATTATGTGTACTTACTGTATATTTATAATTAAATTGGCATCAAGTTTCCCTTTGCTATGTCTCGTTGCTAAAGTGCTAGCAAAAATTTGGCTGAGGCCTTGATAATTAACTGACAAACCATCCGGCGAAAAACATGCCAAACTTACGACGGCAGCAGCAAACTCATCGAGGCTACTAGGATAGACCCCTGTGACTTAAACAAAGATTAGAAAAGAAAGAAAAAAAAGGAAAAACAAAAAAACAAGAGAATTTTTGAGAAAGGGATGTTTGCAAAGAGACACTGAAAAGTATGATGTAAGGGAGATCCAGATAGAGCTTTGTTACGAATACCAAGAGTATGGAGATGTGAAGAAGAAGAGGGTGGTCAACGGTATCACATGCTGAAGAGAGGTGAGTAATATGAGCAGAGGTAATGACTTTGTCTTTGGCCATGGAGGTCATTAGTTAATTTAGGGAGGGCTGTTTCAGTGGACGTGAGCAGTGCGGAAGCCAGATTGTAGGGGGTCTATGAGAGTAATAGGTGATGAGAAAATGGAGCAAGGAGCGAGAGAATACAAGACATTCAAGGAATTTGAGCAAAAGCAGGAGTGGAGACAGGACAATAGTTAGAAAGACAGGCAGGGTCAAGCTTGCTGTTTCAAAATAATTGCATAAATAATTATAATAATTCAATGATCCCCTTTATGTTGTACTACCACATACATAATGTCATTTTACATACAGTATATTACATAAACTAATTAAAACACATGAAAAAGGCAAATTCATTTAAGGAAAGGTGTCAATTCAATATAGTCATTAAGACCACCTGGAAATTTGTTTGAAATGTTACGCTGCCTACATATTGTTCTCTTTTTAGGAGACATAGAGCTCCATCTCATATCCTATCTCTTATCAAATGGAATCATTTAAATTCCATAAATCTAAGTTTACTGTATCACATGAAGTTTATTTGAAAATTCTTGAGTTGTCAATGGTGTATTGTATAGCCAAACCCTTACATTTAATATTCAAGGACTCCATTTCCACAGGCCAGTACCACAGTTTGGCATTAAAGAAGACGTGGTAGTTATTTAAAAAGGGACTAGATCACAACCGAGGAATTACAGATCTGTAAGTCTGACTACACAATAGTGGGGACGCTACTTGAAGGTTTAATATGGGAAATATTCAGGAATACCAAATTAAATACCAAATATTATTAGTAATAGTCACCATGGATTTATGAAGGATAGGTCGTACTACAAACTAACCTTATTCAGTTCTTTGAGGAGGTATAGTAGGAATTTAGACCAGGGTAATGCAGTTGTGTGGTATACTTAGAGTTTGCAAAGGCTTTGATACGGTTCCACACAGGAGGTACAGTGATAAAAAGAGAAGCAAATTTGACTCTGTAAAAAATTTTTCGCACCTGGATTGATAACTGATTGAAGAATAGACAACAGAGAATTGTAATAAATGAGACTTTCAGGTTGGCTAAAGTTGGTGGGATGAGAGGTACCGTCAGGGATCTGTACTGGGATCCTGCTTTTTTAACTTGTTTATTAATGAACCGTGAGGTTGGACAATAGAGAGCAAAGTCTCCATCTTCGACCTGATGATACCTAAATTGTTGACGGTAGAAGAATCAGAGGATATAATTCTCTAGAAGAACTGTGAGAAGTAGACTGGAAAACTTGGAGCAGTAAATGGCAAATGTGTTAATACAGATAAAGCAAGGTGTTGCATTTGGTAAAAATTAACCGGACTCAACTGAAACTGAAATGGTGATAAATTAGGAGAGTCCTTGATGGGGATTTAGGAATGTTTAGACAGGCAGCTTAGCACATAGCACCAAGAGGAAAGCCGCAGAACAGTACGCGGGGCCTCACGAGAATGCCAAAACCGCTTTATAAAGCTCTGGCAAAACCGACAGCGAGACTCCAGTTTCCTCCCATCCACTTATTTCTGTATATGCGCATGTCGATGTGAGTGATATTTTATGTTTTTTTATGACTTATAAAACTGTGATTGACCATCTACACTATGTCTGCTATTTCCATCACCCCAAACACATACCCACTGCACAAACCAATCACCCTAACGGGGTCTCCTAACTCACCTCAATCCCCGATGGACCCTTGCTCCTATCAGAAGAGAGTGTGTGGTCTCGTGATATGCTCTCTGTTGAAACTCGGGAAATTGAGTAAATCGTCTTTCTCCTTACACACACAACTTAGACACCTTCTAAGAACGTATTATACACCATATTGGTGCCACTTTTTCTTTTCTTGGATGTGAAACTCCGTGCCTTCCTCATCCAAATGGACTCCTACAATTAGAAGACCAGCGGAATGTTCTTTATAAGGGTTTTTGAGCTGCACAATAGATATTTTTCACATTATTTATATATCATTTCAAGATGTTATCATACACTGTTTTGATTTTTACTGCAACCAGCACTTTAGATTTACACTGAGCATTGTGGGATTTTCATTTTTGTTTTTGTGGTGTGTTCACATTTGTTGTAAATTCCACTCATATGAGATTTATTGCCCACATGCTATAGCACCTAAATAGGAGCGCCCGTCACTACCCTCCTTTCTTGCATAATATGAATTCAATAGAGTTCAGTAGATCACCTCTGAACTAATGGAATAGTAACCATCCAAAAGATAAACTGACTGACAGCTTCCATACCGCCTGCATGGGTAAATGCGTGTATACAAAGCTTGGACATGAGTGTATCCAATCTATCATGGTATCCAAAAGCAAAGTGCATAAAGTAATTGTCACACTGAATGTGACATCTTTAAAAAAGGTACATTAAAAACTAATGGTTTTCAAATTAAAAATCCAATATGTGATAGGTTGTGGAAATCATCGGTTAATGGTCCAGAGATACTTGGTGACCTGGCGAATCATTGAGTGACCTGCTTTCGGGTATGTGATATATAATGGGTAATGGTAGGAGTTGGGGACCAAACTTAATTAATTCATTTATTTATAAAATGTTTCCATGAAGTAATACATTGGAGTTTTACCTCTCATTCATAATCCTGGGCACAGAGTTCATGTGTACAAATACATGTTTCAAATTTAGATAGAAAGGAAAACTTTACAGCCTAAAAGAGAGAACGAACTCACAATCAATGAATCCTTATGATACACATTCCTGACGACTTTCATAAAGAATCTAAAAATATAGAAAGGATCTTGCGTAAACACTGATGTTTCTAAAATCTGATAATATATTAAGGGATAGTTTACCAGATACTCCACAAATAATTTTAAGAAGGCACAGAAACTAAAAATATTATTGCCCGAAGCGCTTTAAAAAGCACAATAAGACCAACAGTGTGGTTAAAAAACCTGACTGATTTTATGTTTGTGCAACAGCAAGGCTGTCAGCACAAACCTGAAAGATAAAACTAGTTTTTTATGTCATAGAAATAAAGAAGCTTTTAAAACTCAAACAATATATTACTTTTCTAGCTACTAACTAACCGATTTTGTAATCTATATATCCTTCAGTGCCCCTCGCGTGGTTACAATATGTAGGGAAAGACATCGATACCCTTCGTACACCGCATTATCGAACATACTGAGCAATATCAGTAAGGGGTAATTTTAACTCACACATGCGTTTCCAAGCTTAACGCTAGTATCACCAATCAATCCAGGAAAGTTGTAGAAAGTTTTGATGTGCGGAGGAGGAATGTGAGAGAGGAATCGAGTGTGACCCCTAGCAGCGTGCTTGGGCATACTGGGGGAAGATAGTATTTCCAACAGTTAATGTGGAAGGAGGTAGGTAATAGGGCCAGGTTGGGAGGAAGTATAAGGAGCTCTGTTTTTGCCATGTTAAGATGGCCATCCAGGGATGATATTCCAGAAAGTCATTCGAGACTTGGTCTGTATAGCAGTTAAGGTCAGGGGTTGAAAGGTAAATAGTGTTTGCAAATAAATATTCATTGTTTTATGACTGTGTTTTAAAGAGACCAATACCATTTGTGTAACAGAGGTCCAAAACAATAAGTTATAAACATTGATGCATGCTCAAACGTTCTGCTTAAATGATCACGGTAACAGTTATAATTAGCCTATATTTAATTGTCAGTTCTTTGGTGAAGAGTAGGACAAAACAAATGTCTTTTGAAATCCCTAAGTTGCTTTAGACTTTAATTGACCTGAGCACAATACAGTTTTAAATTGGCTCTTAGTATAATATCAAGTTAATGCCATTATCTACATTTACAGAATACTAACTTATCAACAGTAATAAACCAAAAAGTTTTTTAGATGGGGGGTGGCCTTGGGGGAGTGTGTGTGTTGTCGTTACTCTGCACTTATGAGGCAATACAGTGCAGGAAATTATAATACAGCAAGTGCAACAAGAACATCAGACAATGGAATGAAAACCCCTGCTCCGAGAGAGCTTGCATCTGAGTGTGTGTGTGTAGAAGGAGCTATCTTCAAACCTCTCTAACCTCCATGAAATAGAATAGTGAGAAACGCATCCACATTTCTGGTTTGCTTGTAGCTGTCTGAAAATTGAACAAAAATGTTCAAGAAAAGCATTTTTTTCAACATTTCCTCCATCTGTATAACATCATGTGACCTGTCCCTTGCACATTTTCCTGCCCAGATGGGAGTGAAGGTTTGGGGAAGAGCAATGTCGCAACATGATTTCATCCTGCATACAGATGCTTTTGTTGGTGTGCTTGCTGGTGGTCCTTACCCAGGAGTTTGATGGGAAATACACTAGAAAATGTACGTAAGCTGGAAGCTCTTGCCAAAGCAGGCCACAACAAGAAATTTATATTGGGGGTGTACAGTTTTTGTTTTGTAAATAAACAATGTGCACATATCTGCTATATTAATGTATTTATTATGCACACAAAAGAATAAGACTACTATTTCAATTTAGAAAACAAAGGCCTTGCCCCCGCCTGCCTACTACGTGCACGACGAGAGCCCTCCCTCAATGGCGCCGGGCCCCTGGACGAGGGCGGGGGGCGCAGCGCTGGGGCGAGAGCTGCTCTGCTCTCAATAGAATTGAGAGCAGGACTCGCGTCGAGCGATACGGCACGCCCCCGGCGGTTCAGCCAATGAGGGCGAACCTGCCGGGTGACGTCATGGCCCGCCCCCGTTTCACCCCCCACCACGCCCCCCCCCCAGGCTCTCTCCTCCTGCAGTGAGCCTACAGACCATGTAATCGTGCACGCGCCGCCATCTCGCGGGCTTTGCGCGGTTTGCAGCGGAGATACCGGGGCCTTAGCCTAAGTCTAGTTTTCTTTTATTTTGATAGTATCTTAAAAAACGCCACCCTTGTCTATTCATGTTTTATATAAATATATAATAATGTTAGTCCGTTTAATCTGTCTTGATCTGTGGTATTTCTTAAAATAGTTTTTTAGTACGTTAAAGTTGAAAATAATCTTTGCAGTGACAGGTAACATTGTCAGGAACATATGCGGCGGTCAATTGTTTAAAAATGAATATTACTGATTAATTTCTTATTTATCTCAGAGATTTCTACTGGAAATAAGCTTGATACAAACCTGAAAAACTTACCTGAATTTTGGTGACCTCTACCCTCTAACATGTAGCAATTAGAAACACCGTATTGTATTGATGTCTTTTATTTATATAGGCCATAAATGTACATAGCGCTTCACAGTAGTAATACATGTTTGTAATCATATAAATAACAATAATATAAATAACAGGTCATGGGAATAAGTGCTTCAGACATTAAAGTAAACATTAAGGAAGAGTAGTCCCTGCTCCGAGGATCTTACAGTCTAATTGCTAGGTAGGGGAACGTTATAGAGACAGTAGGAGGGAATTCTAGTAAGTGCGTCTGCAGGGGGCGAAGCTTTATGTATCATGTGTCCAGGATTATCCACAGTGCTATTCATACGCTTCTTTAAGCAAATGTGTCTTACAGTGGGTCTTAAAGGGGATTTGAGAGGGTGCTAGTCGGTATTGATGGAGGAAGGGCATTCCATAGGTGCGGGGCAGTCAGTGGAAGGTTAAGTGGGAGAGGGTTTAGGTACAAAGGGGGAGAAAGAGACATCCTTGAGAAGAACGCAAGAGTCGGGATGGTGCAAGCGAGAGCGAAATTAGGGCTGAGAGTAAGGAAGGGGAAGTAAAGATGTAAAGTTTAAAAGTGAGGAGGAGGAATTGAGTGTGAGATGCGGGATTTGATCGGAAGCCAGGAGAGGGATTTCAGGAGGGGAGACGAGGAGACAGATTTAGGAAAGAGTAGAGTGATTCTGGCAGCAGCGTTTAGGATAGATTGTAGGGGACAGGTGAGAGGCAGGGAGGCCGGACAGCAGGAGGTTACAGTAATCGAGACGGGAGAGAATGAGGGCCTGAGTCAGAGTTTTAGTAGTCGAGTAACAGAGGAAAGGGCGTACCACAGTAATGTGGAAGGAGGTAATAGGGCCAGGTTTGGGAGGAAGTATAAGGAGCTCTGTTTTTGTCATGTTAAGATGGCCATCCAGGATGATATTCCAGAAAGTCATTCAGAGACTTTGGTCTGTATAGCAGGTGTAAGGTCAGGGTTTGAAAGGTAAATAGTGTGCAAATAAATATTCATTGTTTTATGACTGTGTTTTTAAAGAGACCAATATCCATTTGTGTAACAGAGGTCCAAAACAATAAGTTATAAACATTGATGCATGCTCCAAAACGTCTGCTTAAATGATAACGGTAACAGTTACAATTAGCCTATATTTAATTGTCAGTGTTCTTTGGTGAAGAGTAGGACAAAACAAATGTCTTTTGAAATCCCTAAGTTGCTTTAGACTTTAATTGACCTGAGCACAATACAGTTTATAAATTGTCTCCTTAGTATAATATCAAGTTAATGCCATTTATCTACTATTTACAGAATACTAACTTATCAACAGTAATAAACCAAAAAGTTTTTTTAGATGGGGGGTGGCCTTGGGGGAGTGTGTGTTGCAGCTGTACTCTGCACTTTATGAGGCAATACAGTGCAGGAAATTATAATACAGTAAGTGCAACAAGCAACATCAGACAATAGGAATGAAAACCCCTGCTCCGGAGAGCTTGCAATCTGAGTGTGTGTGTGTGTAGAAGGAGCTATCTTCAAACCTCTCTAACCTCCACGAAATAGAATAGTGAGAACTGCATCCACATTTCTGGTTTGTCTTGTAGCTGTCTGAAAATTGAACAAAAATGTTCAAGAACAGCATTTTTTTCAACATTTCCTCCAATCTGTATAACATCATGTGACCTGTCCCTTGCCACATTTTCCCTGCCCCAGACGGGAGTGAAGGTTGGGGAAGAGCAGGGGTATTATTTCTGTGTAAT
The DNA here is from genome assembly GCA_036426205.1 of Ascaphus truei. NCBI lineage: Eukaryota > Metazoa > Chordata > Amphibia > Anura > Ascaphidae > Ascaphus > Ascaphus truei. The sequence goes on from CM071568.1 coordinate 44,695,136, forward strand.
GGGGTGCAGAGATTATATAATCCCTAATTTTATGGGCGAGAACTAAATAGAAAATAGTGGGGGCATTTTCTTTATTTTATATTTTGTAATACACTTTCAGCATGAAAGCTACATTGAGATATTAATCTCACTTTCAAGCACAGCATGTCCTGCGCAGGCATAAAGTGATTTGACAAAAATCACACAAAGCAGTAGTGAATCAGCATATCATCTATGTACTGAGTTAAAACCAGTGTTTTTATTTATTGTGATTTATGTAGCTGGAAGAGAGATAATATTTTGGCTAGAAAAGTGTAGAGTGTTTACTCAGTTTAGAACAGCGTGGGTACTTTTACTTAATCAAGAGGGATTCTCGTGTAATCTATGCCCAGTGAATGCTAATTGAGGCAATTTTCTCAGTTCATTTCCTTAGAGTGGGATTCTAGGATAGTGTAAAGTGTATACCACGAGCCCAAGGAGTCATTATCATAGTGTAGTTTTTCTTGTGTTATTACTGATTTTTAAAGGGCAATTGTTACCTGTCACCAATAACTATCTCAGGGGGTCACACAGGCCAGGCCTAGTATCTGGGAGGCTCAAACCCTCAATAGTCCCAACAGGATTTCATCCTGCATACAGATGCTTTTGTGGTGTGCTTGCTGGTGGTCCTTACCCAGGAGTTTGATGGGAAAATACACTAGATAATGTACGTAAGCTGGAAGCTCTTGCCAAAGCAAGGGCACAACAAGAAATTTATATTGGGGGTGTACAGTTTTTGTTGTGTAAATAAAGCAATGTGCAACATATCTGCTATATTAATGTATTTCTTATTGCACACAAAAGAATAAGCTACTATTTCAATTTAGAAAACTAAGTCTAGTTTTCTTTTATTTTTTGTTAGTATCTTAAAAACGTCACCCTTGTCTATTCATGTTTATATAAATATATAATAACGTTAGTCCGTTTAATCTGTCTTGATCTGTGGTATTTCTTAAATAGTTTTTAAGTACATTAAAGTTGAAAATAATCTTTCTGCAGTGACAGGTAACATTGTCAGGATAAAAAAAAAAATTATAGCCCCATTTTCTCAACCTCCCACCCTTACTCTTCTTTCCTCTCCCCCATCAACCCTCCTCCCTCCTCTTCTCCCCTCTTTCTCTTCCCCCCCTCCCCTCAACAAGAGGTGGAACAGGGCGGCAGAGTAGGAGGATGGCGGGACACACCCATACACACACAATCAGATCACACCTGTACACACACTTAAGCAAATATGGGGCCCTGTGCGATATTTGTGTATTAGTACCTAACCACCTGTCCCGTGAGGGTAAATAAATAAAATTACATATACATATGTAGCCAGGTCCCCTCTGCGTGTTGCTGCCCCGCGACCGCCCCCCCTCTTTTTCTCTGCTGCCGGGGATCACTCGATAGACCCGAAGGCATTTTTGGAGGGTGGGGGCCAGTGCAGGGAGCGGGTTAGCGTTCCGGCGGTTCCAGGCGGCTCCCGAGCAAGGCGCGCCATCGTGGTATATAATGCGCGCATGCGCAGTAAGTCCCGGCGGCCCGGCAGAGTTCGCGCATGCGCAGGATAAGCGCGCGAAGCCCTAGCCTACCAGGGACAGGTGATAGCCAGGGACTACAGATCCCATGAGCCTTAGGGGACCCCATGTGACGCCAGGGAGCCATAGGGCTGCAGGAGCTCCCTGTTGCAGGGAATTAGATACATTTCGCGTGTGAGGAGACGTTAGTTCTTGACCAGGAGAGCTAGGGGAAGGAGGTGAGTGCAGGGGTCAGTGACCCACTGCAATAGGCCAGAACACCCCTAGGCCCCAGATAGGTCCTGAACTCCCCCAGCTTGTGTGCTTAGGGACTGGCCCTAAGTTGTAGTATCTATCCCTTTAGTGTTAGTGGTAGATAGGGACACAGCGGACGCTGCGCTCCCGGAACGGGATTGGGCTCAGGCCTACGCCACAGAGACTATATCCAGGGTGGGATCGCCCCTGGCGGACCCCGTGCAAAGAGACCCGGGATCAGGAAGCATCACCAAGCGACTGATCCTTTGCGAAGTTGTTTGCTGACCCGAGTGCAGGAGCGCTCGGCAGGTACCTCATAAGTGCCACAACCTATACCATCCAACATTATCTATTAACATAGTGGCAGCGTGACCACGGGACAAAAGGGGGTAGGGGTGGACACGGTGTGGGGATACACGGGGTGGTGGGCGAGTATACTCCTAGTGGGTAAGAGACACTGAGAGGACTGAGGTACCTGGTGGAGACAACCCCTAGAAGGGAAGTGTCAGTAGGGTACCGTATAAGAGTATGGTATTGCCCTGCATATATTCTGTGTTACAGTAAACTGGTTATATATATATATATATCTATATATATATAATATATATATAGATATATATTTAGGAAAAAGAGAAAAGAAGCGCCCGATCCTTGTGTAAAATCAGATGAACAAAGTTTATATCTCATGGACAAGACAAATGCACACTTACAATTTGTCTGTAAAATAAGCATGTTATGGGACCTGCCCATGCACCAACTGAGGACTCCTCGGTCTCTTCTTTGTGAGTGTCAGTATGGCTCCAAAAAGGATGTTGCTGTCAGCTGCTGTCTCCAGGGGAGTAATCCTTAGTGTTGTGAGCACTCAATCTCAACATGCAGCTGCCATTTAGCCTTTCTTCTCACACTTGAAACCGGAAAAAAATCTTCAGGCAAGTCTTGCCTCCTCACGCTGGTGCTGAGAGCTGCCCTGTCACTGTAGGCTCACTGCCAGATATCCCTACGCGTTTCTTCCGACTGCGGATTTCATCAGGGGATCCTCACAAACACTAAGGATTACTCCCCTGGAGACAGCAGCTGACAGCAACATCCTTTTTGGAGCAAATACTGACACTCACACACAAAGAAGAGACCGAGGAGTCCTCAGTTGGTGCATGGGCAGGTCCCATAACATGCTTTATTTTATCAGACAAATTGTAAGTGTGCATTTGTCTTGTCCATGAGATATTAAAACTTTGTTCATCTGATTTTACACAAGGATCGGGCGCTTCTTTTCTCTTTTTCTCTAATAGGTACTGTGGGAGTTCGGTGAGCCCAAGAAGAAGCAGCCTGGACCTTTTGCAAATCAACTTATCATGGACACATGTGGACTTAAGTATTTTTAATATTCACTGCATTTATAGGTTCATAATCGTGTATTGAATTTTTCATTGCCTATCACATGAACCCATTTTTTATATTTGCATTTTTTAGTTAAGTCCCAGTGACACTCAGTGTCATTTTTACCCACATCAATTGGCAATATCTTTTTTATTGCTTTTTTTTATTTTTTTATTTTTATATGTTATGCACACTTCTTTTTTGCTTTTGTGTTTTTATCCAATAGTCACTTTTAGTTTTTCCTGCCATAATACATTTAGTTATTTTCACACCACTGTTTATTGGGCATATTTGCCTGGTGCAATTTCTTGCCACATCTATCAGGGCTGCAGCAATTTAGGTATAGTGTGTGAAGGGCGCTGTCTATATTTTCTGTCACTTTAATATATATATATATATATATATATATATATATATATATATATATATATATATATATTCCTGAGTACGTGGTTATTGTATATGTGGGTCCTGTGTAGACTTCCTTCTATATATCCCTAGAACCCTACACAGGTGGAGGCGCTGAAACCAAGAACGACCAGAGGATTCACCCCAGGCTCTCACTGGCGGAGGCTCAGACCTCCTGTGAGCCTGACAGGTATAACGCACCACACCTGGTAACATATAGGTTCCCCCTTACATTCATATATATGTATATGCGATCGGGTGGGGTGAAACACCCGTTACACATATATAGCCCTGGTCCCCTTACCAGCGTGGGTCCCCGGGTATGGTGCGCTTCCCTGCGAACCCCCTCGGGTCAGGGTAGGTGCCGCGCAGTCAGCAAGAACGAGTGCGGTGGCCATCTTGTGTTTGGCGAAATGGCCGCGCATGCGCAGCGGAGGTGGCAGGCAAAGCACAGGAGAAGGTAGAGAGGCAGGAAGGCCCCCTAGATTTTGCGCATGCGCAGGAAAGTGGCGCGGTGGCCACTAGCATAGCGCAGGCGCAGATAGAAAAAGGTAGGCGGCTATTAGAGAGGCGCCCATGCGGTCTCCATAGGCAAGAGCCTTCTTGGGAACTACAGTTCCCAGGAGGTATAGCTGCAGGCAGTCAGGTGCTTTAGCTTAGCCAATAGGGCTGAAGAATCCTCCTGTTTAGGGGAGGATCTAGTTAGGGATATTAGCAGGTTTGCAGGAAGGAAGTCACTCAGGGATGGGAGGCAGACAGGGGAGGAGGTAGGTGTGCAGGGTCAGGGACCAATGCACTAGGCCAGAGTACCTCCCCAGGCCCCAGCTAGCCCTGAGTCACCAGTGAGTTGCTGCAGCTAGGGACAAACCCCAGATAGGGATGCTGCCACCTTAGCTGAGCAGAATAGCAAAGTTGCAACAATGTTGCTTTGCAGTGCAGCCAGAGTAGTTAGCTTTTGCTGTTTCAAGGAAGACCCCTCAGTGTGAAGGGGGGTGCTTTCTATAGTATACACAGTGTATGTGATAGCACCGGTGCCAGTTGCACGTGGTGATCGCAGCCAGAGTCTGGGATCAGACAGACACTACTGTAAGAGATCTTCTGCATGCAGGGACTAGGCCAGAGGTAATCCTCCAGGGCCCAGTTAGTTCCCTGAGTCACTGTAGAAGTGTTCTATGTGCTTGATTAGGGAAAGGCCTTAAGATAGGGACTCTTTCCACATAGCTAGAGAGGGAGAGATATGCTGCAGGACGTTGCCTGAACGCCAGTGCAGCTTGATAGCTGAAAGGAGATCTGGACTCAATAGTAGAGACTGTTCTCAAAGGATCATCCGGCTGGGGGTCCTTCCCTAGTTGAGTCAGACGGTGGAATCATTCCTGCAAGGAGCAGCGTGTCACGCAGCTGGACCACATTGCAGAGTTGCTGAGTGTTGCTGATTATCCTGGTCAGGACTATGACCAGGAAGGTATATTAAGTGCACCACTGGGCCCCAACACAGGGAAGCGCAATCCCTCACACGTACACTATAGCTTGTGGACACTCAGAGGTTAAGTGCCCAGGCACATTGGTGCACTAAGGTCTGAGGGTGATGCAATGATGTCCATGTAAAGAGGTTATTATTATTATTATTATGCTGTTCTTATTCAACTGTGTGTATTTGCTGTGTATGTCGGTTCTGGTGAGGGAACACTCCCACCACGTTGGGATCCCTCATCAGTGGAGGCGCTGCACCGTGTATAAGTATACCCCAGGCTCCCAGGGCGGAGGCTCAGGCCTCTTGTTACCCTCACAGGTGACAGCAGCATGCGTAGTTGTAGTACCCCGGGGTTACAAGGGCTACACATACATACATACATACCCATACATATTTAAAGCACCAGCTACGGTGTGAAACGTGTCAGAGTTTGTCTATTTTTGTCTTTGTTTGGCACTATGCCACATTAAACTTTGATTTTTTTTTGTTCTTTATCCTGCCTCCAGTTCTCATCTTTCTTGCTGTGCTCCTTTGTTTCTTTTTGCCTGTTCCTATCGATTTTTACCAGTGGGATGCATGCCGGGACGTTCAGATCTGTTACCTCCAGCATCAGGGTTCCATGAGTACTCCACCTGTTGCACGACCACTATTACCTACAAAGGTTGGATTGCATATTATATATGCTATGTTTTCTTGCCTGAACCTAGAGCTGCCTGTCGTGTTGCTTGATTGCAGGGCTCCGGTTATTGGTCTCTCCCTTGCAGGCTCACATTTCTGGTTCGGGCTCTGAATGGTTATGGCGGCACAGGAGTATACTCTGAGTCTGATCAGTCCATTTATTTAAAATGCGTATTTGTCTCTCTTCCACTTTAGACATTATTTACACCTACTGTAGATTTTTTGAGCACCACATGGGAGATTTGCTTCTCTTACTTTACATGCACCAATATATGAAATTCTTGGGGGGAGCAAATTCACCTTTGCACCCCCCCACCCCCCCCCCCCGATTGTGCTACTGTGCCAAAGGACACTGTCCTTCTTTCCTGCCTGGTAAGTTGGGGAGAGGACTGCCCCTCGTCTCTCTCTATTGTGGAGCCTTGCTGTGCTGCAGAGTCTTTCGCCTCATTTGTGAAGAATCTCGCTACCCTGCATTGCTGCATGGAAGAGAACTCCATACTGCTGGCTGGTTAACTGCTGCAAAGGGATTGTTAAGTTCCAAACAGCTGTATATTGTATTGTATGTCTTTATTTATATAGCGCCAAAAGTGTCCTGTTTGCTTGTTTTTTTTTTTTAGGAAGAGATACTTATTTTGTATTCTTTTTAATTACCTAAGCCAGGGGAACCCCACGAACTGATCTGTGGTCTCGCAACTTCCTTCCTGGGACCCCCGTATTCCTGAGCTGCAAAGGGTTTTGGCTACCATGCAAGAACACTTGCCCACTTGAACACAAAATGGCCACAGATATTCAGGCTCGCTCAGGCAGCCAATAGAAAGTTGCAACATCACGGGAAAGATGATGTCACATATTTCTATTGGTGACTGTAGGAAACGAGTGCAGAAATATGACCAGGGAGACATATATTGGGGAAAATAAACCTTGGCTTTTATTTAGCCCGGATCGTCAAAGAATGCAGCTTTAAAGCGTCATACAAATACACAAACAGCCTATCCCTTTGTAGGGGCTAACTCGCTCTCCCAGTCACTATCTGTAGGGCTGGGGGGCTTGGCCTCTTTTGAGCCTCTGACCCAAAGTACAAAGATGTACCTGTTATCAGGGGCTCTTTCTCTCATTCTGGGTTGGTATCTGTGCAGTGCACCCTCTGGTGAGTAACCGCTGTGTCCTGGAATAGAGGGGCAGGTTCCCTGGGATCCCTCTCTGTCAGCAAACACCTTCCATGTGCTAGGACAATCCCCTGCAGTTCTAGCAGGAGGCTTTTCTACCTGTCTGATGAGCCAGGTGGAGACTGAGTAATTGTGTTAAGCTGCAATTAACCAGCTCCCTGCTGGACTCATCAGACCAATACAGGCGTATTCTATTGAAGCCCTTTTAGACAGGGACCCCATGGCCATTTTGTCATTTTTTTAGAGCAACCAGAGCTGGAAACACCATTATACAGTTTTGCAGGACCCTTGGGGTACCCTTGAGGTAGAAATAAAAATTTGATTGGGGATAATGCTGCTTTAAAATGCATATCAATAAAAAAAATAATATGGAGGAAGAGAAGCATTCCAGAAAAACATGGGATCGCTTTATAGTTACGTAACCCTTCTTTACCGAAGTCAAAAAGAGTGCTACATCGAGGTGTCCCAGACAGTGGTGCTCTGTGTCTCTATTTACCTTCTCAGGGTGCTGGCATCCAGGTTGGCTTGGCGTGTGTATGCTAAAAGGTGGCAATGAAGGGCACCAGGAACATTATTGGTACAAACAAGAGCTTTATTCATTCATTTGATTATGCTAAACATAGAACAGTATTAAGTGGCAAATACTACAGATGCATTTGATATTCTTCCTTGGTTGCTCTCCCCACTATCCTTGGGAGGTTATGGACTTGGTACCCCTAGCACTGGATCTGCATGGTATTCACTGTCCCTGCGTTTGGATTTGCTTCCTTCCCACCTGGACCCGTGGCAAAGATACTTATATCATGGGGACACATATCCCGTCACTCTGAGGAGTAACTCTCCTTATCCCAAAGCAACAGAAGGGGCTCACATTTAGAACTCATCAGTATGGGCCAATCCCGTGGTGCCCTGGAACCCTTTATTTAAAAGGACTCACCCCGGAGTACCATGCACCCTCCTCTTTCAGGGCAAACGACTAACCTTGGACCATAGCTATGGGCTATGAATAGAAGGGGCACTATCCCTAACGATAAAGTAATAAAGGTGACCAGACATCCTTAAACATATAACGCTACACATAAATATGACACTCTATATACAGTGAGATCCCCCATCATGTGTCTCCTCCTGGGACCTGAATCTAGAAATCGACTACCCCCACTATATATATTTGCTAGTGACATCACTGGTAACCATTCCTACAGGGTGAGTGGTTTGGATTATACTTAGTATCCTATACCAGATGGCAGGCTAAACACCTTCTAGAAGGCGGGCGTGGCTAAGTTTCCGCCTAGGCACCCTGTACCATGTGATGGAAGAGGGGCGTTACACTTTCTAAGGCTTTTAACCTTTAGTAGTCCCTAACAGGGAGCTATAGTTACAAAAAAATCAAATAAAACATAGCAAAATAATTAGAAAAATAAATGAATATGCAGATTAAATATTCCTTTAATACCAGAAAACTCCATCAAAGACTTTACCAGCATCAGCTTTAATTAATGAAAACAGCTGGGGGGGGGGGGTGTTTGTTTTTTACAATAAAACCAATTTATTCAGCAGTAGGCGGTAATTACTCTTTTCTGGGCTTTATTTCTACAAATATTGAGCTTATTCCTTATGCTAACAGTGGTTGCCATAGTTGCTGTACAATAGCAAGAGTATCTTCTTTAAACAAGATGAATACAATTCAGATAAGAGATGAAGGAAACGGATAATATGGTGGGCCCGTCAGTCCCTTTTATTAAAATATGCTTGGCTTGTACAGCGCATGCTTTCCAAGTGGGGAAGTGTCACCAATATTTTGTCCATCAAGTTATTCACATCCACTTAGAGGCGAGTGAACAAAGTGAGAAGCAGGAAGTGATGGAGATGGACATAGAGATGGACATAGAGATGGACATAAAGAGGATCCGATTGCAAAAAAGGAAAAAATGGAAGTAGACCGTCAAGGTGACCAAGGAGAAAATAGAAACACGTTGGAAATGATGGACAAAAAAAGTGAAAAAAGAGAAGTAGGTTTAATAAGGATTGTGGAAAAATGGATGAAAGGAAAAGGGACAATTATGCTTATGAAAACATACACCGTAGATTAGCAATACAGAGATAAACAGAGAGAGAATAGATGGTTGATGGAGTGGCTCAGTGAGTAAAGGCGCTGACTCAATGACACAGTCTTTGCATCAAGTGTCAAAATTAGATTATAAACTCTATGGGGCAGTGACTCAATGTGCTTACATAATTCTATCTGCAGCGCTGCTTACAATGTCAGCATTATATAGGAAAAAACATTAATTTAGATAACAGGTAAATAAATGGATAGAGAGACTTATAGATGTCTAGGGGAAAGAAAAGTAAGATAACGGAATATATAGCAAATTAAATAGATGGCTGATGTGAGCAAGTTTCAGACAGGGTTAGAGATGTAGTTTATTAGTGTGTTTCCTGAGGCACAGAAATACAGTAAATAGAGACCAGAATCATAGCAAAGGGGTGTCATGGGAGAGCAGGATAATTACATCAGGGATTAATACGCTAGACAGAACTACAGAGTTGAATAAAAGTGAATTTATTGAAAAAAAGATTCCACAAACCTCCAGTACATAAGACCAACACAAACTCACCCAAATGGGGGAACAACCTAGAGCCCTAGTTGCAAGGACCTCTGTCCAGAAGTTTACCATTATACACATTCTCAGGTTGCGCTGCTGTCCTTGATGGTAGGGGCAGCACTGTCTTGCTCTCTAATAGTCACAGTTTTAAATTCCCCCATCGTCGCTTCCCTGCAAACTCCTTTGCAAGTCTCCGGAACATCCTAGGATGAGTTCGGATATTTAAAGGGTCCACTTCGGCTCTACGAGTATTCCACAACATGTCTCTGGAACCAAAGCCGAGCTCCTACTGATATATCCATCGGTCTCCATCAGGCAACATGGAGGACGGATACCCGACTAATCCCAGAGCAGATTGTCTTTGGGGTCCAATCAGCGAGTGAAGGCTCGCCTGCATTGGACCAATCTGGAGCAAGGGTAGGTTACCGGACATTCAGGACAGCCCACAGGAGTGGGCTTAAGTCGAGCGGTGTATTTGAATGGACCAATGGGAATCGTGCCTACGGAGCACAGTCCGGGCAATGGTTTCTCCTTGTCCTCCCAATTCTCCCAGAAGGAATAGGCGACTCAGTGTCTGGGCCAAACAATGTTCCCGCTGCATGGAGCCACTTCCCCCACACCTGAGTCCACAGCCCTGCCTCGCTCAACAGTGCTCCAAGCCACTCCCCTTTTCTCCTTTGTGTTGAGGCTGGATACTTGAATACCCATCTTCCACACAAAGGACCGTCAATTTTAAACCATTCAACATACAGTTAACTCCTGGTTCCCGAAGTGCAGGAAACAGGCTACAAAATATAATATCAGACCTATGTGGGCACAGTACACAGATACCGGATTGGTAAAATAAACTGCACCTACATAAATAAATACATCATATTATTGCCATGTAGAGGTAATGGCGGCTTAACCTTTATTAAAGAGCAGCCAAATCTACCCCTACCATCATAAGGTGGGGGGAACAGAATAAACTGGACTTGCTAGGAGGGTGTGCAGGTTGTGGCAGAGGCAGTTAGAGCAAGAGTGAATGACATGGGTTGGGATTCCCAAAGACACAATGCAGGGTATCGCACCTTGATCTCACGTTAACTACCATAGCAGTGAACGCTGGATCAGGGAACAGTACCACGTATTGTAGTGAAGCGAGTCCTGGCCATTGAGGGATAGACAACTAGAAAGTGTGACAACTTCTTACAGTTGTACTATAGCTAATGTAAAATTAAAAGGAGGATACTGATACAATACGAGGAAACAGCCCAAAGAGCTTACAGTCCATGAAGGAAGCTATTTTCCTAGTGCTCTGTGTGGTTTTTATCCCTGTTCAGGAGAGACTCTTATAGCTGCCAGCTCCCCTTGATGATAGTATCCGGCCCTGTCCTGTACTCTAACATTAAGTACATGTGTAAATAGTCATTGTACGGTTGACCAAAAGTATAAAGTACTATGCTGCACACAACACTTATAGGGCTATAATCTCCATTAAATCAATACTCATAACCATCATAATCATGTTATGGTTAACACATATCCTCAAAGCTAATTATAGCAAACAACTATATTTCATATAGCGCTCTTCTCCCAATGGTACTCAAAACACTTCACAATTACAGTAAAGTGCGGTACACAGCACATAGACATTTTTACTGACACAGTCTCTGCCCAGATAAGAATAAAAATAATAGTACTGGGTGGCCGACCACAAGAAAAATGGGGTTGGACACACCCCCTTGCTCAACCAATCGCATGAACTCGCGATATAAAGGTGCACTCAAGGTTGTAAGCAAAAAAATATATATATTTATTATTCATTAAACATGATGAGAAACATAGACATGATCAAAAATATAATTAATAAACATATAAACCACCATGTCCGAGTGGCCTGAAAAAAAAATATATATATATATATATATATATATATATATATATATATCAGTGGTACAGTTAAATGTTGTGTGGTTCCTGAAGTGTTATGTGAAAGATGCATGTGAATGTTACAGGTAGGTATAATGTAGTCACACACAAACATGTAATTCAAGGAAATAAACAGAAATCCATTAAATAATGGAGGGGTAACCTGAAGTCCCCTCCAAAATAAATGGATACCTGCCTGCCTGCCTGCCAGGAAAGAACTATAAAGTACCCAACAAATAAAGCATGATAACAAGGTACCAAGGTAAATTGTAATGTATGTAACGTAAGACTAAACCCTGGTGGAACAATATCAGGGAGGATACTAAATGCATGAAAAGTATCCAAATTTCTTGTAGGAATAGTTAGAATAAAAATTTCAACAGTTACTGGAAATATAACATGTGGCAAACATCTAGTACTGTGTCCTCTATGAAGAATGAACAATAGAGGAACTCACTTAATGTGAAATAAGATAGTGATCACAGTAGATCGCACAAAAAATAACAGAGTAAACATGAAAAATTGCTCCTAAATGCCTAAGTCCCCAAAAATTAGGGCAAAACACAGTCTTTAAAACCAGAGACAGAACATGAAACACAGACAGAGCTCAGTGCACATCCAGTGGAACCTATACACGGTACAGTGCCTAAATATATATGTATAGATATCTATTAAATGAAATGGTCTTTTAGTTTAACATTTTGGCCAAAGTGTTGTAAGCCCCTGAGCCACTACACGGCAGACCACATCTCAAGGGTCCCTAACACTAATATAAATTCTTAATAACCTGTGCATTACCAGGAAGAATGATTTATAATAAATCTGTCAAAATTAGTTGCATAGTTCTAAGTCTCTGGTTTTAAATATATATCGCCATGCTCAGTAGCACTCCTCTGTGATACCTATATGCTTATATATATTCTGAGTGGGTATTGCTCTGTTTAGTGATATTGTGCTGGGTCTGCTGGCTCCGGCCAGAATAAATACCTTTTATTTGATCTCTGTGTCCTGTCTGGTGCTTGATCCCGTGAAAGTGTTCTGGTCTCCATTATCAAGATAGGTTACCTTTTTTCTGATTCTTACCAGGTCCTTGAAATCACAGAGAGTGCATGTCCTATTGACTGGACTGATCAACTATAATTACAATATCAATTTACTAATTACATAGAGACTTAACAGTGAATTGGTGAAATTGAAAAGCTAGCAAGCATGAACAATGTTAGTAAGGAATTATTACTGCATTGTCAAATGGAGATAATCCTTTAGAAGAAAGAAATGCTTTAATGACCGCAAACAAATCATATATATTTAATCCCCAAAACAGTAGCACAAAACTAAACACTGGTAATTAAAAGTCTAATAATAATGTTACTTTGGATACAATGCTACTATCATAGCATGATCATAGCACTTCACACTACATTGTTAATACATTATTTATTTATTTATTTTAAATGATAAAAGGTTACTTTCATTACACAAAAACTGCATTGATAGCATTATGGGTTTAATTACAAGTTTTGATACTCATTAAATAACCAGTGTTGCGGAATCATATTAGTTCTTCTTTGTCATCACAAAGGCATTCACAGTTTTGTTCCCTTTGTGGAACAACACAGGGTGTATTCCTTTTCTATGCATGTCATGATGAGAAAACATGACTATGAGACTTATTATTTGACCAATTTGAGGCTGTTATTGAGACCAGAATGTTAGCTATAGCTACATTAAAGGTGAGACTGGGCAGAGGACTCCAGCAATCACGGAAGACCAAATCAAGCTCACATCACAGTAGATTGAGGTATGGAATTTAAAGTTGACATGTGATTAAAATTGGACTGATAAAGACTCCAACATTATGTGTACTTATGTAATTATTTATAATTAAATTGGCATCAAGTTTCCCTTTGCTATGTCTCTGTTGCTAAAGTGCTAGCAAAAATTTGGCTGAGGCCTTGATAATTTAACTGACAAACCATCCGGCGAAAACATGCCAAACCTTACGACGCAGCAGCAAACTCATCGAGGCTACTAGGATAGACCCCTGTGACTTAAACAAAGATTAGAAAAGAAAGAAAAAAAAGGAAAAACAAAAACAAAGAGATGTGTGAGAAAGGGATGTTTGCAAAAGAGACACTGAAAGTATGATGTAAGAGGAGATCCAGAATAGAGCTTTGTTACGAATACCAAGAGTATGGAGATTGTGAAGAAGAAGAGGGTGGTCAACGGTATCACATGCTGAAGAGAGGTTGAGTAATATGAGCAGAGAGTAATGACCTTTGTCTTTGGCAGCATGGAGGTCATTAGTTAATTTAGGGAGGGCTGTTTCAGTGGAGTGAGCAGTGCGGAAGCCAGATTGTAGAGGGTCTATGAGAGAATAGGTGATGAGAAAATGGAGCAAGCGAGAGAATACAAGACATTCAAGGAATTTAGAGGCAAAAAGCAGGAGTGAGACAGGACAATAGTTAGAAAGACAGGCAGGGTCAAGCTTGCTGTTTCAAAATAATTAGCATAAATAATTATAATATATTCAATGATCCCCATTTATGTTGTACTACCACATTACATAATGTCAATTTACATACAGTATAATTACATAAACTCAATTAATAACACATGAAAAAGGCAAATTCATTTAAGGAAAGGTGTCAATTCAATATAGTCATTAAGACCACCTGGAAATTTTGTTTGAAATGTATACTGCATATCAAATATTGTTCTCTTTTAAGGAGACATAGAGCTCCATCTCCTATCCTATCTCTTATCAAATGGAATCATTTAAATTCCCATAAATCTAAGTTTACTGTTATCACATGAATGTTTATTTAGAAAATTCTTGAGTTAGTCAATGGTGTATTGTAATAGCCAAACCCTTACATTTAATATTCAAGGACTCCATTTCCACAGGCTCAGTACCACAAGTTTGGCATAAAGCAGACGTGGTAGTTATATTTAAAAAGGGAGCTAGATCACAACCGGGGAATTACAGATCTGTAAGTCTGACATCAATAGTGGGGACGCTACTTGAAGGTTTAATATGGGAAAATATTCAGGAATACCAAATAAAATACCAAATAATTATTAGTAATAGTCACCATGGATTTATGAAGGATAGGTCGTACCAAACTAACCTTATTAGTTTCTTTGAGGAGGTAAGTAGGAATTTAGACCAGGGTAATGCAGTTGATGTGGTATACTTAGAGTTTGCAAAGGCTTTTGATACGGTTCCACACAAGAGGTCAGTGTACAAAGTAAAGCAAATTTGACTCTGTAAAAATATTTGCACCTGGATTGATAACTGATTGAAGAATAGACAACAGAGAATTGTAATAAATGGAACTTTTTCAGGTTGGGCTAAAGCTGTGGGTGGAGTACCTCAGGGATCTGTACTGGGATCCCTGCTTTTTAACTTGTTTATTAATGACCTTGAGGTTGGCATAGAGAGCAAAGTCTCCATCTTCGCTGATGATACTAAATTGTGTAAGGTAGAAGAATCAGAGGATATAATTTCTCTCAGAAGGACTTGGAGAGACTGGAAACTTGGGCAGGTAAATGGCAAATGAGGTTTAATACAGATAAATGCAAGGTTATGCATTTGGTAAACAAGATTAAACAGGCAACTTACAAACTAAATGGTGATAAATTAGGAGAGTCCTTGATGGAGGATTTAGGAGTGTTTGTAGACAGCAGGCTTAGCAATAGACCAAGAGGAGAAGCCGCAGACAGTAACGCGGCTCCAACTGAGAATGCCAAAACCGTTAAAGAAGCTCTGGCAGCACCGACAGCGAGACTCCAGTTTCCTCCATCCACTTATTTCTGTATATGCGCATGATCGATGTGAGTGCATATTTTAATGTTTTTATGACTTTATAAAACTGTGATAGACCATCTACACTATTGTCTGCTATTTCCATCACCCCGAGAACCACCTTATCCACTGACAACCAATCACCTAACGGGGTCTCTAACTCACCTCAATCCCAGATGGACCCTTGGCTCCTATCAGAGAGAGTGTGTGTCTCTGATATGCCTCTGTGAAACTCGGGAAATGTGAGTAAATCTGCTTTCCCTTACCACACAAATTAGCACCTTCAAGAACGTATTACACCATATTTTGCCACTTTTTCTCTTTTCTTGGATGTGAACCTGTGCTTCCCTCATCCCAAAGACTCCATTACAATTAGAAGAACCACTGGAATGGTTCTTTATAAGGGTTTTTTGAGCTGCCACAATAGATATTTTTCACATTATTTATATATCATTTCAAGATGTTATCATCACTGTTTTGATTTTTACTTGCACCAGCACTTTTAGTATTTACACTGAGCATTGTGGGATTATCATTTTTTTTTTTGTGTGTGTTCACATTTGGTTGTAAATTCCCTCATATGAGATTTATTGCCACATTGCTATAGCACCTAAATAGGAGCGCCCTTCATACCCTCCTTTTCTTGCATAATATGAATTCAATAGAGTTCAGTATGAATTCACTCTGAAATAATGGTATAGTACCATCCAAAGATAAAACATGACTGACAGCTTCCAGACCTCCTGCATTGGGAATGCGTGTATACAAAGCTTGCACATGAAGTGTATCCAATCTATAATTGGTATCCAAAACAAAGTCACTAAGTAATTGTAACACTGAAGTGACATCTTAAAAAAGGTACATTTAAAAACTAATGGTTTTCAAATAAAAATCCAAATATTGTGATAGGTTGGAAATCATAGAGTTAATTCCAGAGATAATTGGGTGACCTGGCGAATCATTGAGTGACATGATTTTCGGGTATGTGATATAGAATGGGTATGGTAGGAGTGGGGACCAAAATTAATTAATTCATTTATTTATAAAAATGTTTTACCAGGAAGTAATACATTGAGAGTTACCTCTCATATTCAAGTAAGTCCTGGGCACAGAGTTATGATGACAAATACATGGTTACAAATTTAGATAGAAAGGAAACTTTACAGCCTAAAAAGAAGAACGAATCTCACAATTCAATGAATCCTTATGATACAGCATTCCTGACGACTTTCAATAAAGAATCTAAAAATATAGAAAGGATCTTGCGTAAACACTGGCATGTTCTAAAATCTGATAATATATTAAGGGATATTTTACCAGATACTCCAAAAATAATTTTTAAGAAGGCACAGAACATAAAAAATATTATTGCACCGAGCGCTTTAAAAAGCACAAGAGAGACCAAACAAGGGTGGTTAAAAAACCTGACTGGATTTTATGGTTGTGCAACATGCAAGGCCTGTCAGCACAAACTGAAAGATAAAACTAGTTTTATATGTCATAGAAATAAAGAAGCTTTTAAAATCAAACAATATATTAACTGTTCTACCGATTTTGTAATATATATCCTTCAGTGCCCCTGCGGGTT
The DNA here is from genome assembly GCA_036426205.1 of Ascaphus truei. Lineage (NCBI taxonomy): Eukaryota > Metazoa > Chordata > Amphibia > Anura > Ascaphidae > Ascaphus > Ascaphus truei. The sequence continues at coordinate 44,711,924 of CM071568.1, forward strand.
ACAATATGTAGGGAAGACATCAAGACCCATTCGTACCCGCATTATCGAACATCTGAGCAATATCAGAAGGGGTATTTTAACTCACAGCGTTTCCAAGCATTACGCTAAGTATCACCAATCAAATCCAGATAGTCTAAGATTTACGGCTATAGAACAGGTTAAACAACACTGGAGGGGGCGTTCAAGAGAGGTGGATTTAAGTAAAAGGGAAATGTTCTGGATTCATAAGCTTGATACATTAATTCCTCATGGCTTGAATTCAGATTTTGAAATTTTACCCTTTTTACATGATTAATAGATATATATAACTTAGTGTCCCTTTTAATATGCCCCTTTTTCTGTGTAAATTATTATTACTTTCTAATTTAGATAATCCTTTCTATACATTTTTTATTATGTTTTTAAAAACACTTTATCCAATTAATATTTTAAAATTTATTGTAAATCTCACTGTATTTTCTCACTTTAATAAATTTTAAATGTCTTTTAATGTAAATTTAGCCAAATCACATTTTGATAATGAATTACAATACAGTGCTCCCATTGGATTAATGCTTTTATTTAAATCGACCTCTATTGGTATGCAATCCATATTACTCTGGAAACCTCTTATATATGTTCTTTTGAAGAAAATATTTGATATACTAACATATGTTTTTCCATGTCTCTCGTCTTTTCCCTCTCCCGTTCTATGAGTTTTCAAATACGTTTTATATATCTTAATGAAGTATATGCAAAATTTGAAGTTAGCCATTAATAAATAGTTTCTAATTGTATTAATTGTTTATATGAGCATTTTTCTTTTTTATTTTGGTTTTAAAATTATTAAAGATTGTATAACCTATTTAATATGTAATTCATAATGTATTGATATAACAGTGATTTTATGTTTTGAACCACAGAGATGATTGTGCCTATGTAAAGGCAACCATGTGGGTTAAATTAAATAATAATGAGTTCAATTAGATAGACAACACACAGTCAATTAGACTCCAACAGTATAAGTATGTGACGCCCACATAACACGTCATGACGCTCCTGACGAAGCTGTATGCGACAGCGAAACGCGTAGAGCCATCTCATCAAGCTGCAGCTGCTTTAAAGAGAAGACTCAAGATTTCAGCCGTTTGAATTCACCCGCGATTCCTCTCCCAGCGCGCCACAGCCTATCTCCTTTGGACACGATCAGCCGTTCAGAGGGACGTGACGTCACACGCCATTGCCGGCAGCAGGACTGGGGATAGAGAAGGACGGGGAGAAGCGACAGCGGGCGCACACAGCGCTAAAGATACCCTTATGTGCATTATATACATGTACAGAGTGTGAGTACATGTCTTTTAACTTGCTATTTATAAAATCCTGTTCTACAACCTACACCATCGGTCTGTTTCTCTGCTCTTTGTCCACATATACCTTATGGGGATTTGAATCTTACCAACCCTGAGCTTATCCATATGTGTCAAGACCAAGTGGGGATATAAGTACACCTTAAAGAAACCTCATCATTTCTCCACTACCTGACAGAGTCAGACAAATGCGAATTTTCTTCTATGTTGCTGTAAGTAGGTTTTCCCCAAGAGCCAAGATTCTTGAACAAGCCAAAAAATAATCACAATACTGCACAATTATTGCTTTATATGTTTTTTATTTACATGTTGTATTCCTGACGGGGTCGCTCACTTTCCACAAACAACTACGACTACAAATACATAGTTACATTAAGTGAGCAAGGTTATACATTATATACAAGACACTGCACGCACAGTAAGAGATAATATATGTTATAAGCGTATGTAACAGATACAGACCAGATTAAAACGAGAGACAGTTTTAGTTTTGAAAGAACTTTGGGGCCGATTCACAAAGCAGTGTATTTGCGTCCGACTATGCATTTTTTTTATCAAGCGTTAAGACATGAGGCCAAAAGCAAGATTCACTAAGAAGTGAAGACCATTTTTTAAAGGCCGATAATAAAATACACTACCGTCCGACCTGTTTTTTGTATCAGTGATATCGTGCTATAAATTCTATAGTGGGATTCCTGATAGAAAAAAACGCAGCCTGTAAGAGCTGCGTGGAAACGCTGTGTATCCATGCACGGCTCTTACAGGCGATCGTGCATTAAAAATATTGATTTTGATAATAGTGTACATGAGCAGGGTGTCTCCTGAGCTGAACCACATTGGTTTCAGCCTCGGGGAGCCCCTACTTCCTGAGATACAAGCGCCGTTACAATAATAATAACAATTTTTAAAAAATCATTACGGTAGCGGCTATCCGCTATGGTAATGAAGCAGCTTTAATGTCATTTGTATTAATAGTGTGCGGGAGCAGGGGGTCTCCTGAGCTGAACCACATTGGTTTCAGCCTCGGGGAGCCCCTGCTTCCTGTGTTACAGGCCCCCTGGTATAAGGTGCCGGTATCTCCTCCATTATTTAAATCCCACAGTCACGTGACGCGGATGATTTAAAAATGGTAGCGATGCTGGCACCCGATGCGCCATACCATGCCCTGTAACTCGGGAAGCAGGGGGTCCCTGATGCAGAAACCAAAGCGGTTCAGCTCAGGAGACCCCCTGCTCCGGCACATTATTATTAAAAATTACATTAAAGCAGCTTCATTACCTTAGCGCAGGGGAGCGAAAACTCAGGGGTCATGTGACATCAGGTCACGTGACACACGACGTCATTTGACACCACGTTGCCATGGAGACGCGTCTGAATCCCGGTAAGTTTTAGTGTTGCAGAAACCTCACGCGATCCCCCGGCATGAATTTAAATGCTTTGGGGAGGAGTGCGGGACCTCTGCAACCGCCTGCACACCCCCAGACAAATCTCGCGCCCCCCAGTTTGCGCACCGCTGCCTTAGCAGATAACTGCTAAGGCAATGAAGGGGTTAAGGCACAATAGCAGGTTTATTGGGGGAAGAGGGTGTGAGTGAAGGGGGTACTTGGCCCTTCACTCACCCCCTCTGCCCCCAATAAAAATTACAATATTTACTACCCACCAATGAACAACCCACCCCCTGTGCCCCCAACAACCCCTATACCCCCCTAACACACATAAAAGCATTTTTTTTCTGCACATGATTGATACCAGAGGCCGGCGGGGGTTCTTGGGTGGTCCCTGCGGGTGCCCGGGGGTCCTTAAGGTGTCCGGGAGCCCTTGGGTGGTCCCCATGGGTAGACCTTGTGGGGGTCCTTGGGTGGTCCCCCGTGGGTGTTTGTGGGTCCTCTGGTGGTCCCCACGGGAGTCCTGGGGTCCCCACTGGCCTGCGGTACCAATCCTGTGCATAAATATATATATATATATGCTATACATTCAAATAAATACAGCCCCCCCCCCCCCCCCCCCCCCCAATACATACTCTACTGTAATAGGCAAATTTGCTATTGTCCAGATATGGATAATAGTGCATTTGCCCAGTTAAAATAAGACATAAATAAGCAGCATAAAGTAAATAAAGCTTGCACTTACCCCTGCCACAATAAAGGCCGTTCTCATACTCATCATCGTCCTTGTCCTCCATGGGCATCAACAATACAATAAAAAACACAATCTAATGGCCCCTAACCCCTTAATCACCTTAGCGGTTAGTAACCACTATAGTCATTAAGGGTTAACCCACACTCCCCCACTACCCACCCAGGAGGCCTAACCTCCCTACCTGGGGACACCACCCCAGCTACCCATTGATTGGCACACTGTTAAAGCATGTCTATATAATATGGGCATGCTTTAACACTATTGCAATAAATGGGGAAGCAAAAAAAATACCAGGCCCAAAATAAAACACAATAAATAGAAAAATAAAACCATTTCAAATGCCAATAAACCAATTGATTGGCGAAGTGGTACATCGTGCCCATATAATATGGGCATGATTTAACACTATAGCAGTCAATGGTCAACCTAAAAAATAAGCAACCACCAACAATATCCAATTCAATCAAAACAATCACCAAATAAACAACAATTGAAAAGCAAACACCAAAAAAACAGAAATAAACAATTGAAAACACAACAAAAAATGCCATAATTCAAAATCAAAACACAAAAGAAAAAGCAAAAATATGTAAAAGCAAAGAACCAAAATACACTTAAAAGAAATATGGCATTTGCCAAAAAAAAGCATTGCTTGTCACTGTATGTATGTATAATACTTAAATACATTGGCAATCAATGGGCAATGAAAAAAAAATACAATGAAAACACCTGCAAAATAAAAATAACATACATTCAATGTTTTTTCTTACCTTCTGTCACACTGTTCTGCCCGCAGACCAGACTAACCCCCAATACTGAGGTGGAAAGTGAGTAACCACGCACCCGCAGCAGTGAATAATGGGGTAGTGTGTCCAAGGCCAGGGGTACCAGGGTTGATAGTGTTACTTGCCAGATCCGGGCGTAGAGAAGGTGCCGTAAAAGGGTCCGAAGCCAAGGGTCGAGGGTAACAGAGTTCCGGGTAGTAGAGGTCCAAGTGCCGAGTTTGAGGGTGTCCGAGAGGTAAGCGTGGTCGAGTGGGAGCCGGGGTCGTAGAGCCAGAGTGGATAGGAAGACAAGCCGGTTCGGTAACAAAGCTGAAACAGAGACAGAGCTAGGCACAGTATTCAACAGAACTAGGCAGCAGACGAACTATGCAGAGCGAGGTTGGAGAGGAATCACAGGGTTAATAAAGTGAGGACCAATCAGGGGAAGGGGCAGAGCAGAGGCGCGCCCAGGAGCCCTTTGTGATAGGGCAGGGGTTAATGGCCTGGTTTGCTGCAGGTTAACAGTAGAAGGACGTGAGCCTGAGAGCTGGGACAGCCGGGGGACAGAGCTACGCGGCCGGTGCAGTGAATAAATTAAGTTGAGAGGCGCACGTGTCCAGCAGTAGCGTCGGCGGCGTGCGTGAGAGCCGCGGGGGGCGGAGGAACGGCCCGCGATGCAGATCAGGGGTGGATGAGACCGCAGCCAGCGGCACAGGTAGGGAAGGGCAACGCCGAGGGTGGCGTGTGCCCTGATTCCTGACAGTACCCCCCCCCCTCGAGGATCGGCCTCAGGACGATCCATCCAAGGTTTGTGGGGAAACTTGAGATGAAAGCGTCTGAGCAACACTGGAGCATGAATCTGATCCATAGGAACCAAGGATCGTTCTTCCGGACCATACCCCTTCCAATGAATCAGGAACTGTAAACGACCTCTGGAAAAACGGGAATCCAGGATGGCCTGGACCTCGAACTCAGGTTGTCCCTGTTTGGAGATGGGCTTAGGCCTTGGATCTTTGGACGGGAAGCGGGTGCTCTGGGTGTAGGGTTTGAGTAAAGAAACATGGAAAGCCGTGGGTATCCTCATGGTCGGAGGAAGTTGTAAACGGTATGTGACTGGGTTTATGCGCTCGAGAATCTCGAAGGGTCCCAGGAACTTCGGTGCCAATTTCGGGGTGGGGGTTTTCAGGTGGATATTTTTGGCAGAGAGCCACACCCTACTCCCTGGCTTGTATTCAGGTGCATCCTGACGATGTCGATCAGCTTGAAGTTTGTACCTTTTGGGAAGCGCCAGCATGTGCAGATTAAATTCTCCTCCAGGAGTGCTGAAGGACGGATACCCGCGTGTCGGCTGCTGGTACCCCCGAAGAACTACTGGAGATGGGGAGACGAGCGGGGTGGAAACCATAATTCGCAAAAAATGGGGATTCTTGGGTAGATTCATTCTTGTGTGAATTGATCGCGAAATCTGCCCAGGGTAGTAAATCAGTCCAATCGTCGAGGGTCTCAGATACAAAACATCTCAAGTACTGCTTCAGATTTTGGTTCATCCTCTCAGTCTGCCCGTTGGTTTGCGGGTGGTAACCGGAGAAGGAGAGAGTGATACCGAGCGACTTGGAGAAGGCCCGCCAAAATTTGGAGACAAATTGAGAACCCGTCAGACACAATGGACATGGGAATAACGTGGAGTCTAAAGACTTCTTTGGAAAAAATGTCCGCCAGAACCGGAGAAGAAGGAAGAGCCTTGAGCGGGATGAAGTGCGCCTGTTTCGTGAACCATTCCACAACGACGAGGATGGTGGTCATTCCCTTGGAGGGTTGGAGTTCAACTATGAAATCCATGGAAATGTGTGTCCATGGACGTTCGGGGATGGGTAACGGAAGCAGAAGGCCCGGAGGCTTGTGACGAGCGGTTTTATTTTGGGCGCATATTGAGCAGGCACTGGTAAACTCCTGAACCTCTCTACACATTTTGGGCCACCAGAAGGTTCTTCTGATGAGATCCAGGGTTTTCTTAAAACCGGGGTGCCCCGCAGTCCTTGAAGAATGGCCCCACTCCAGAATCTTCTGCCGGAATTGTGCCGGTGCGTACAAAGTACCCTCCGGAACTTCTAGGCCTCTGGGAATCTGAGATTAAGCTTTGATGATCTTGTCCAGGATATCAAATGAGGTTGCAGAAATGATAAATTTGAACGGTAGAATGGTTTCAGGGATCTCTTCCGACCTCTCCTCTGGGGAGAATTGCCGAGACAGGGCATCGGCTTTAACATTCTTGGTCCCGGGTATATAGGATAGAACGTAATTGAACCTCGAGAAGAATAGTGCCCACCGGCCTGACGCGACCCCAACCGCCAGGCTCCTTCAATATATAATACGTTTTTATGATCCATAAGGATGGAAATGGGTACCCGAGTGCCCTCGAGAAGGTGTCGTCATTCTAGAAGGCCATCTTGATGGCCAATAGCTCTCTGTTACCAACATCATAGTTTTTCTCGGCCGGAGAAAATTTCTTTGAGAAAAACCCGCATGGGTTTAATTTGTCTTGAGGTCCCATTCTTTGGGAGAGTACTGCACCGGCTCCAGATTCTGAAGCGTCCACCTCGAGTATGAAAGGGAGAGAAGTGTCCGGATGACGAAGGATAGGTGCTGAAATGAAGGTACGTTTGAAGGTCTCGAAAGCAGTAGAAGCTTCGGGCGACCAAATGGAGGGGTCGGCTCCTTTTTTGGTGAGATCAGTAATGGGAGCCACTATGGAGGAAAAATCCCGAATGAACTTCCTGTAAAAATTTAGAATCCGAGAAAGCGCTGAATAGCTTTTAGCGTCCTGGGCTGTGGCCATTCCAGTATGGCCTTCAGTTTCTCCGGATCCATGCTGAAGCCATTGTCGGAGATAATGTAACCTAGGAAGGCTGTGGACCTCTGGTGGAAAAGACATTTCTCTAGTTTGTCATAGAGGTGATTGAGGCGAAGGCGGGCGAGAACGAACCTAGTGTGTAGTACATGCTCTTGAAGGGTCTTGGAAAAGATAAGGATGTCGCCTAAGTAGATGATCACGAAAACATTAAGTACGTCCCGGAAGACCTCATTCATAAAGTCCTGGAAAAATGAGGCATTGCAAAGGCCAAAGGGCATAACCAGGTACTCATAGTGCCCGCTGCGGGTGTTAAACGCGGTCTTCCACTAGTCCCCCTCACGAATGCGGATGAGGTTGTAAGCCCCCCTAAGATCGAGCTTAGAAAAAATGGTGGACCCTTGTAGTCTGTCAAACAACTTAGAGATGAGAGGGAGCGGGTAGCGATTTTTGACTGTTATGCGGTTAAGACCTCTGTAATCAATACAAGGTCTGAGCGTACCGTCTTTCTTTTTCACGAAGAAGAACCCCGCGCCGGCAGGGGAGGTAGAGTGCCGTATAAAACCTTTCTGGAGGTTCTCCTGAATGTAGTCCACCATGGCGGTGGTCTCAGGAACAGACAGAGGCAAAGTCTTGGATTTGGGCAAGATCGCCCCTGGAACCAGATCGATGGGGCAGTCGTACGGGCGATGCGGAGGTAAGAGGTCGGAGTAGGTCTTACTGAAGACGTCCCGGAAGTCCGCGTATGCCTCAGGAAGAGAAGAGGGAAGAGTGGGAGGTATCTCCAAGCCGGCAAGGAGGGTAGCGGAACTGCCTTGTTCCGAGGGGTCTGCCACTGGATGGGTAACTGATCCGTCCAATCAATGCGCGGGTTGTGCCTCTGTAACCAGGGCAGGCCGAGGATAACGTGGACCATGGGGGAGTGAAAAACATCGAACGAGAGGCGTTCGCAATGACCGTCCTTCGTGGACAAGGTAAGTAGAGGGGTCTCCAGTGAGATGAAGGCTGGCTGTAGAGGGCGTCCGTCGATGGCCTCTAAGCCTATGGGTGACCTCTTTTCGATCATGGGAATGTTGTTCAAGCTAGCGAACTTGCGGTCTATGAAATTCTCTCCCGATCCCGAGTCGAGGAAGGCCGAGGTGGAAACATGGAAATCCGTACCCTCCAGGGTAATCGGTAACATAATCCTCTTGGGAAATTCTTCCTTGGAAAGGGGGCGAGAAGAGATCGCACCCAAGGAGAGCCCCACATTACTCACTGGGTATCTTCGTTTCCTGGCCTCAGAGGACAAGCGCGTACCTGATGTTCTGAGGATCCACAGTAAAAGCAGAGGCTCTCATTCCTTCGACGAGTCCTCTCCGCATCCCTAAGTTGCTGACTGCCAATCTGCATTGGTTCAGAAGTATCTGGAGGTGGTAAGATAGCTGGGGGGTTCCTGAAAGACATGGAAGGAACCGGAAAGGATACAGGGGTGATAAAGTGAAGAGCACCAATCGGAGGAAGGGGCAGAGCAGAGGCGCGCCCAGGAGCCCTTTGTGATAGGGCAGGGGTTAATGGCCTGGTTTGCTGCAGGTGAACAATAGAAGTACGTGAGCCTGAGAGCTGCACGGCCGGTGCAGTGAATAAATTAAGTTGAGAGGCGCGCGCCCTACAAGGGAAGCGGGCGCATGTCCAGCAGTAGCATCGGCGGCGTGTGTGAGAGCCGCAGGGGGGGCGGAGGAACGGCCCGCGATGCAAATCAGGGGCGGAGGAGACCGCAGCCAGTGGCACAGGTAGGGAAGGGCAGTGCCGAGGGCGGCGTGTGCTCTGATTCCTGACACCTTTAGATGCCTTCACCCTCTGATTCCAGGGGTCTCAGGAAGTTCTCTAATAAATCCAGGATCCACAACAGCCACGGCCCTCAGGTAAAGTCCAAAGTCCTTTTCTTCTTTATTCTAAAATAACTCCATATCTGGATAATAGTAATTTTGCTCATTACTGTACTGTATGTATTGGGGGGTGGAGGGGGATGTATTTATTATAATGTATTGCACAATTTTTTTAGCTGCACAGGATTGGTACCGCTGGCCACCAGACACCTGCAGGGATCATCTGGAAGCCACCAACACCCGCGGGGACCACCCGAGGACCCCCAAACACCTGCGGGGACCACCCAAGGACCCCCAGACACCTGTGGGAACCACCTGGAGGCCCATGGACACCCATGGGGACCACCCAAGGACCCACAGACACCCGTGAGGCCCCGGGATACCCGTAAGGACCACCTGGAGGCCCCCGAACACCCATGGGAACCACCCAAGGACCCCCAGATAACGGCGTGCCCCTGGACAACCGAGGGGACCACCTAGAGGCCCATGGACACCCGCGGGTACAACACAAGGACCCCCGGACACCAGTGTGAACCACCTGAAGGCCCCCGAACACCCATGGGGACCACCCAAGGATCCCCAGACACCCGTGGGGCTACCCAAGGAACCCCAGACACCTGTCGGGCCCCCCAGACACCCATGGGGACCACCTGGAGGCTCCCGAACAACCATGGGGACCACCCAAAGACCCACAGACACATGTGGGGGCCCCGGACACCTGCGGGGACCACCTAGAGGCCCCAGGACACCCACGGAGACCACTTGGAGGCCCCCGGTCATGCTTTTATGCATGTCTCCATCTCTTTTGCGCAAGCTTTTAGCTGGTGAAAAAAATCTGGCGAGCTTTTACAGTACGATAAAGTTATCACTGCTTTGTGAATAGCTGTTACTGGCAAAAAAACGGCGGGTTTGCCATTTTTTGGCCTATTGGATGACTTTTTTTTTCACTGACTGTTTATGGATGATAAAAAGACATTATACCGTTAAACTGCACTGTTATCACTGCTTTATGAATAGCAGAGCAGGCAGTATCGCGCTATAAGGGTATTTATCGCCCTTAAAACCCCTTATCACTGCTTTGTGAATCGGCCCCTTAGACTGGTAGCGGCTGTGAGAGTCTGTTCCATGTTTGGGTTGCACGGTAAGAGAAGGAGGAGCGGCCGGATACTTGGTGAATATACCTTCATTGTTGGCACCATCCAATATTTTTTTTTTAATTACACCGTATATTCCCCATTAGGATTAGAATCAAGTCTACAATTAGGGACCTGATCAGATAAAATACGTTCAGCCTCACGACAGTAATCAACTCTGTCTTGGAGTCCCAATCCACCTCCTTTATCTGCCTATGATATATCACTATATTGGAATTGGAAGATTATCTATTGGTAAGTGTAAAATTATAATTATTGAAATGTTATATCTATATTTTTTTAATTGAACAGAATTCATTTACTGATCCATAGTGCAATCTTTGTATTCTTTCTTTTTTTCTTGAGACCTCCTGCGGAAGATGTTTGAGGCAGCCTTGGAGCGCTTCCACAAACAAGCAGCAAGGGGAGAAGCTTGCATATATGCCATTTTTGGGAGAGCATGAGCACAGATATCTACTTGTCGCCTAAGCAATATAAAAAAAAATATAAACAAGAAAATAAATACATTATCTTTATTTATTCATTGAATTAGCTGTTGCACCGACTTTGGTTGAAGTCCATACAAATATTTTTTTCTACATGTGGCTTTGTGTATGTAACCCCTGGTAAGATGTATGCAACACACATTCGCACTGCCTCCTGTCAGATTCCTCTCCAGTGTGCACTGAACATGTGAGTCATGATGGACATGGCAGCAGCCAATGGCAAAGGCTGTGAGAGAGGAGGGACTAAGTAGAGAGGAGCCTTTAAGATGGTCTGGCAGAGCACACAGGGGGAGAGTTGCTGGAGCCTGAGGGATCTCAGGACTGACCGTTGGTGACTGATAGCCAGTCAACATTCCACAGGCGTTAGCGGATGCTGGCTGGATAGAGTTCAGTTGACCACCGACAGAGCCTAGTAGAGAGCAGTCGGAGGCGTGGACACCATCTGAGTGGATCCTCCATGGGCGCAGAGTAAAGGGGTTTCGAAGCATTTTGCGAAGTACAGACCTGCTACAGTAAATAAGAGCTCCAACGGTGAGCCGTCGCCATTACACAGGCCTTCAGACCCTATTTTGGGTGGCCATAGGGACAGACACTGACACACACACACACACACACAGCATTTATTAGGGAGTGTTGTGTTTTTTTATGTAATGGGAATGTGGTTAATAATCCTTCTGTTGAGGATCATAATGTGCCTGAGCAGCAAGTTCTAATCACTTTATAAATACCATTGAAATACAAACATTTCTGTAGTCTGCCTCCCGTTTGTCTGACCTAAGACCCAAGAGGAATAACGTATAGGAGGAGGACTCAGGCCCCCACCTCAGCAGGAGGTGTCAGTCTGAGGCAAATAAGAGGGGCTACATGTAGCTTGGTGAATGGTTATTCTAGAAGATAGAATGAAGAAACTTGACGTATCACATGGTTAAGGATTAAATTCTACATCTTGACAGTTTAATTGCCCCCTTTTATAGCATGAAATTATACAAAGGCTGAATTGATGAAAAATATTCTGGCTAAAAACCTGGTAAAATAAGACACTTGACTAAGACATTTTTTACATTTAATACATAAAATAAAGTTTGCATCTAGATCAGTGTTTCTCAATGCTCTCTCAGGAAACTCTGGCCTGGCCATGTTTTAGTAATAGCCTGCTAATTACACATGCACATGAGATAAGTGCAAACATGTGTACTTGTTAATGCATTGATTATTCATCCAATCTTGTATGGCTGTACAGTCCTGAGAAAGGTGTTAAGAAACACTGATCTATACAAATTCTTGGAACCTTGATACGAGGGCTCCTTGTTTGTCACATAATAATTATGTTTAGCTCAGTTTGATCCAAGAACAAAACACTAAATTAAATCAACTAAACACTAATTATAATAAAGAGTTTTCCAATGAAGGTGTTTAATACTGGTGTTAACAGTTTGAATTGTACTTCGTGGCAAAAAATCACATACAAATCTTCAGATTTTTTTTCCGTTAATTTGCAGCAATTTAAGTTTATTGATCTTTTTTTTCTACAGAATGGGACAAGACTTAATTATGTAAAAATGAATGTCGCTTCTGCAGCACAGAAAAGCAACCTTGATTAAGTCAAGCAGCAGTTTAATAAGAGCAAGCCTGTGAAAATGCAGATTAAATTACCTCCACATGAAAATACTACAGTATTTAAAACATATCTCCCTGTTCAAAGTTAAGTGTTTATCTGTAAAGGAGAAAGAGGATTTGATGAATGAAAAGTTGGGGTTTCATAAAATGCCTTATCTTATGGAACACGTCTGTTGAAGACCATTCTGTATGATATACAGATTTAGCAGACATTATTACCCCGTCCCCCGTCCCCCATTAACATGAGTTAACGCAACATAATAAAGTGTTAAATACCTAATTAAATATCTAATTAACCATTGTTTTCAATGTGTTATATAACGTGCCAGCTTTATCGCAACACATTGAGGTGACATTCTATGATGATGCACTGCAAAACATTAGCACGTGATAACCCATTCTGAAATCGTCATATGCTACCATTGCCGCAGACAGATTTCCTGGAGCCCAGGACTAGAGTTACGTCCGGGCCCCCCACTCCTTGCCCCAGCGGTATTGCGAGCGCTCCCACCCCCCATTTCACACCTCATGGGTCCCCTATATTTCCCACCCTCTTCCCATGTATTCCTCTTCCCTCCGTCTTACTCCCTCTTCCTCAATCACACATCCCTTCCTGCCTCGCATGTATTTCTCTCCCCTGCATCTCACTCTAAGGGGGTCATGCAGTAAGCGGCGGAAAGGCACTTCTCGCCCGTTTCCCGCCAAAAATGCCTACCCCTATTCAGTAAGGGGCGAGAAAGTGGCGAGAATCAAAAAATCCGCCAGTTTTTTTGGCGGTTTATTTTTTCCCGCCATTGGCGAGGCGAGAAGGCACTTTTCGCCTAAAATAGACATGTTTTCCGCCACGCTGTATTCTAGTAGTGGCGAGTAGCTTTGCGCCGCTATTTGCCACTCTAGAATGGCGTTTTTATGCCGAATCAGCCACGCCAAAAAAAGTTGGCAAGTTGATCGTGAGAGGCTGCTGATGAGCGGCGGATCGACACTTAGAAAAAATTCTGGCCTTTTTCCTGGCTGGGATTGATGCCGGGGGTCTCCTGAGCTGATACCATTAATGCTCTATTCCAAAATGATATGGTGATTATTTAAAATAACTTTATTATTGACATAACGTTAAAATATTGGGGTCTAAAACAAAGATTAAATATTCCAAGTGTGTGTGTCTCTATTGGATTGATGTGTCCAGAAGAGTGTACATAATTGGATTAATGTCCAGTGTTAGGGTAGTTCACTGGCCCTAGTGTTCCTCGTATAGAGTGAATTGACTAGAGTACTAGTGGATTATCAGCAGTTTGGGCCACACATGCAGTGCCCCTATGAATATACTAGTTGGTGCTCTTAAGTATGGGACCTATGCTGTGCTATTGCGTGATGGCAGCTAAAGCATATTAATTGTTGTATAAAACAAATCTTGGTCTAAGTGCACCTATTTATATGTTCCCGCCACCCCCTATACATAGGTGTGTGTGTTGAATAGGGTGTATGGTGCCTGGTACATAAACATCTACAGTGGTTGATGTCTGAGGTGTGCTATATACTAGTATTGATGAAACTTGTACTGGTGTATAATATGACACTGCTATACTATGTTATAGATAGATACCAAGTTAATAGATAAGTACTGTACCTTTTGGGGTGTTATATCGGTCAGTTGACAACCTTTCCCATTTGGCACAGTGCTTTGCATGTGTGGTTGTATTCTGCACTCCAGGGGTTATTGCTGGTTAGGTTTGCCTATTGCTAAAACGTATTGTACCCTATGACTGCTCGCTGTATCAGGAATTAGCATTGTGGCTTCCTTGCCTAGTTAGGTAATGCAATTTTGTGCCAGATATATTTGTTGCCTTTACTGGTAGGTGACTAGTGAGTCCATTGGGACCCTAATAGTCCTTTACTGTGCACTGGAGGCGCCACCTGACTCTCTCAATATCACTGACTCAGGGATTATTGAGAGAGTCAGCGTGGCGCCTCCAGTGCACAGTAAAGGACTATTAGGGTCCCAATGGACTCACTAGTCACCTACCAGTAAAGGCAACAAATATATCTGGCACAACATTGCATTACCTAACTAGGCAAGGAAGCCACAATGCTAATTCCCTGATACAGCGAGCAGCTCATAGGGTACAATACGTTTTAGCAATAGGCAAACCTAACCAGCAATTAACCCCTGGAGTGCCAGAATACAACCACACATGCAATAGCACTGTGCCAAATGGGGACAGGTCTGTCAACTGACCGATATAACACCCCAAAAGGTACAGTACTTATCTATTAACTTGGTATCTATCTATAACATAGTTATAGCAGTGTCATATTATACACCAGTACAAGTTTCATCAATACTAGTATATAGCACACCTCAGACATCAACCACTGTAGATGTTTATGTACCAGGCACCATACACCCTATTCAACACACCACCTATGTATAGGGAGGTGACGGGAACATATAAATAGGTGCACTTAGACCAAGATTTGTTTTATACAACAACTTTAATATGCTTTAGCTGCCATCACGCAATAGCACAGCATAGGTCCCATACTTAAGAGCACCAACTAGTATATTCATACTGGGGCACTGCATGTGTGGCCCAAACTGCTGATAATCCACTAGTACTCTAGTCAATTCACTCTATACGAGGAACACTAGGGCCAGTGAACTACCCTAACACTGGACATTAATCCAATTATGTACACTCTACTGGACACATCAATCCAATAGAGACACACACACTTGGAATATTTAATCTTTGTTTTAGACCCCAAAATTTTAACGTTATGTCAATAATAAAGTTATTTTAAATAATCACCATATCATTTTGGAATAGAGTGCTACCACCAGGGGCTCTGTCTGTCTCTTTTGTGTACTTAGTTACATGCCCCTTGCAGCACCACTCCCTCTGTAATATAGCCAAGCTGAAGCGGGTGTACACCATAAGTTTCTCACTGATACCATTAATACCAGCACCGTAGCCCCCCGGCATGCAACCGAGGCAGGAAAAATGCATTTAAAGGCCACTTCATTACCTTAGCAGCTAAACGCTAAGGCAATGAAGGGGTTAAGCCACCGTGCCAGGTTTATTGTGGCTAGCGGGGGTGGGTGAAGGGAATATTTGGCCCTTGTTGCTTGTTTGGGGGTTGCGGGTGCACTTAACCCCTTCACGATCGTAGCGGTTAATGCCGCTACAGTCATGAAGGGGTTAAGCCCTCCCGCTACCCACCCGCAAGCCCTAAACAACCACCGTTGGGGCTAATACCCCCTTCACCCACCCCCGCTACCCACAATAAAAAAAAACACACACAACAGCCCCACACTAAATTAATAAATAAATATATCTAAATAAATAAATAAAAAAATAAAAAAAAAATATATATATATATATTACCCCAACAAACCCTATACACCCCTAACATACACATATATGCACATCAATGATACTATAGGCCGGCGGGGGCCCTCGGGTGTTACCCGCAGGCCTGCAGTACCAATTATGTGCCCCCCCCAATTAATGTCAAAACACATTGGTTCATCATATACACACATATATATATAAACACACATGATGAACCAATATACAAATAAATGTAGAAGGGTTATCAAAAAAATGCTGTACTACAAATACCACTTCTCCATACAGACTACAATAAAATCAATTTCCTTTAATAATCCAATCTGATCTTGGAATCAAAATCCTCAAATGCCAATCAAAAGCCACAAATGCCACTGAAAACATTGCATTTACATTGTATACATGATGCATACAATCTATGCACCATATACATTCTGCAAATGAATGTTAACAATAACATATTCCAAACAAAATACCAATACATCCAAACAAGTATACTATTTAAACCAAACCAGTAACCATAAATCAATTAGCATTCATTAATTAAATCCCTAAACAATTTACATTCCATCCCTAACAATTAAACAATTAACTAATTCAATCGTTGAACAGAACAAGTTATCCTCTGACAAAAAATAAGTACCAAAAAGAATACAATATACAAAAGCAAGCCTCATCCTGACCTAAAGTACACCATACAATAGCAACAATTACATCTATCTAATTTTAAAATACATGACACACACATTTATGCATAGCAGCATAGCCAAAATAATTTAAAACACAACAAATCAAGCTTTTAAAACAACATCATTTCTTACCCTGTATGTAGGCAATACGATACCGCACGTGAACGAATATCAGAGGCAGCACTCCAAATGAATATCAAAAATCCTGTATTATTCAACAAAACATCATATCCAACGTTTCGGTCCTCAAACGGGACCTTTGTCAAGGTGTTGATTAACAGAGTGAACTAAGAACACATATAAATACCCCCAGAAACCCCAAAATCAACAGGTGCAGCATATAAATTGATTAAAACAAAAATCATATCCATAATGTTAAACCCCTGTGTCCTGTCAGTGTATCAGCCTTCTCTGCAGCTCCTGTTTACTTCCTGGTATATAAAACGCATGTGCTGCACATACACCAGTAAATGGTTAATTAGCAGTGCTGCTAGTCTAAGAAACAAGTCAAATAACACTACACATCTAAAGACTACATATATGAAATGACAATGGTCTCTAGCTATAAGGAGCAAGCAGGACACACCAACTAATGAAATAAATAACTATATCAAATTAATGAATAACATTATGGGAGTCTAAATAGATGACCATATGCAGCACTTAAAATTAAAACACCCAATATCAAAGTGAGAAAACATACTAAATGTGAACATATATAATGATGTGTACTGACCAAAAGATTTATAATAAATAACTGAAATAACACAAATCATTACTGCAACTTATACTAACCATCAAAATAAATCATACGTTTGTCTATAATTTGTCATATAGGAAATAGGTATTTTGTTATCAACCTAAAACACATAGAACTAAGAGTGCATCGAATAATAACAGCTGTAGCATGACCACACACCGCAATGGCAGTCATCAGCTGTCACTCAATACACATAGATAAAGTCAGTATATAACAATGAATTTCCAAAAATACCGACTTGACGTATAAAAAGTATTTCAGGTCTATCTGGTAGAACTTAATGGACATGCTGAATCATTAATAAACATAGAACATGTTATGTCATGAACTGATAATCAGAAAACCTGTAGTGTGGAATCAAAAACATGAATGGTAGATGGCATAAAGAGTGCGTCCGCCAGTACTAGAAACATATCCATCAGATCATCAAGGATAATCAGTAAGAAACTTATTGGTGGCAAGCAAACGAATTGTATGCACAGACATAGTCCGGATAGCAGATGAGAAGATGTCCTATAGACTCCAATCCTGGGGACGAAAAGTCACCTATTACAGATGATAACTATCTGGACAAATTTGTTATAAAAAGCAACTCAATTGAAATTCCTCGTTTAACCCACGAGGACTTAATGTGTCCAAATTATAGATTGTTCTTGCTTCAAGTTGCAATAGGGATCTCTTGCGATCTCCTCCTCTGGATGGTGCCTTGACCTGTGCAATTGGCATACACCTCAAGGTCGCGAGGCTGTGTTTCATCTCCTTAAAGTGACGAGCCACTGGTTGCTGTGTTAAATCTTCCTTGTTATCCGCATCTGCTAAAGCCTTCCTGATTGCTGAACGATGAAGACTGAGCCGTTCCTTCAGCATACGTATCGTCTTGCCAATGTAATATAGGCCACATGGACACCTAATAAAATATATCACATATTTTGAGTCACAGTTCAAAAATTCTTTGATCTTAATCCGATGTCCTTGATGAGGATGTGGAAAAGTTTTTCCCAACACCATGTATTGGCAATTAACACAGCCACGACATTTAAACACACCAATAGGTTTATTTAACCAGGACAGGTTTTTAGCATATTTTGAACTTGGATCCGCACGGACAAGAAGATCTCCCAAGTTATGACCTCTCCGGTAACAAAAACGGGGTGGTTCTTTGAAAAATTGTCCAATATGTTTGTCCTTGGATAAAATATGGGTGTGTTGTAAAATACTCTTTCTAATGAAGCTGGAAGCTGTCGTGTATGTGCTTTTGATGTTAAAGCGATTATCGCATGCCTGTTTCTGTTGTGGTATCAATAATGTTGATCTTTGTATGTTTTTTGCTTTTTCTAAAGCTGAGGTCACATCCTTAGTGCTATACCCTCGTGCCAGAAAACAATCTTTCATTTCATCCAATGCTACCTCTAATCTTGCAGGATCACTTGTTATTTTTATGACCCTTAAGAACTGTGAGAAAGGTAAACCTTTTTTCATTGGTGCTGGATGGTGACTGGATGCTAGCAAAATAGTGTTCTTATCCGTGACTTTTTTATACATCCTTGTTGCCAAATGACCATTGTCCTTGTAGACCACGGTGTCAAGAAAAGAAACCTCTATTGTGCTGAAATTCAATGTGAAGCGTATAGTAGATGGAATACTGTTAAGCATATCGACAAATGCTAATAACTCCAATTCTGATCCTGACCAGAGTTAAAACAGGTCATCAATGTAGCGAAAAAGCCTGATGATGTGTTTACTATATACTTTATTACCAAAAAAATGCAGTTGTTCATATGAGTCCATAAATAGATTTGCATATGATGGGGCCATGTTGGACCCCATCGCTGTACCCATGAGTTGCAAATAAAAATTCTTTTCGAATTTAAAGTAATTTTTGTGTAAAATTACATCCATGAGTAATAGCAAAAAATCTATTGGAGGTCCAAAAATAGTATCACATTCAAGAAGATGTTCTCTACTCGCGTTAATACCATCAGTATGATCAATATTAGAATACAAACTAGCAACATCCATGGTAGCCAGAATTATCCCTTCTGAGACGTCACTGATAGTACCTAATTGATTTATAAAATCTGTTGTGTCTTTAATGTACGTGCTCATCTTGGCTACTAAGGGTTGCAGAAAAAAATCTACATATTGGGAGAGGGGATGAGTAAGTGACCCCCTGGCCGAAATAATTGGCCTGCCCGGTGGTGATGTGATAGATTTATGAATCTTAGGTAAGATGTATATGACTGGAATGATGGGATTAGTTTGTATAAGAAATTTACTTGTTTCTTCTGAGATCCATCTATTAGTAAGGCCCAGATTAATGATGATATCAATTTCTTGTTTGTAACAAGCTGTTGGATCCATGGGTAACAATTTGTAGTGTGTGCTAACCCCAAGCTGTTTCTCAATATATATGCCTATAAAAAGTGTAGGGCATCACTACCACGCCCCCACCCTTATCCGCTGATCTGATAATAATCTCAGTGTTGGTACTTAGGGATTTAATTGCTGCATGTTCATCCCTGGAAAGATTTGAATAACTTGTTTTATAATTTCTGATTTTATTCCTCGTGTCCAGTTCTACCATATGCATAAAAGTATGTATACTATGATTATGTGACTGTGGATCAAAAGTACTGCGAGGTTTAAATTTACTAACCTGGTCAGTAGAAACAGTATTGGGCATAATGGTTTATTTATTTATTTATAAAATATTTTACCAGGAAGTAATACATTGAGAGTTACCTCTCGTTTTCAAGTATGTCCTGGGCACAGAGTAAAACAAATAATACATGGTTACAAATACAGTTACATAAATGAACAAGGTATACATTTATATACAAGACATTGCATGCACAGTTAAAGAAAATATATATTATGAGCTTATGAAACAGTTACAGACCAGATTAAAGTGTGAGACAGCCTTAGATTTGAAAGAACTTAAGCTGGTGGTGGATATGAGAGTCTCTGGTAGGTTGTTCCAGTTTTGGGGTGCACGGAAGGAGAAGGAGGAACGTCCGGATACTTTGTTGAGTCTTGGGACCATGAATAGTCTTTTGGAGTCTGATCTCAGGTGATAGGTACTGCATGTGGTAGGGGTGAGGAGCTTGTTCAGGTAGCTGGGTAGCTTGCCCAGAAAGTATTTGAGGGTGAGACAGGAGAGGTGAACTTTGCGCCTAGACTCTAGTGATGACCAATCTAGTTCTTTGAGCATTTCGCAGTGATGTGTGTTGTAGTTGCATTGGAGAACAAAACGACAAATTGAATTGTAGAGGGTGTCAAGTTTGCTAAGGTGGGTTTGAGGAGCCGAGCCATATACTATGTCTCCATAGTCAATAATTGGCATTAGCATCTGCTGTGCAATACGCTTTCTGACCAGGAGACTTAGGGAGGATTTGTTCCTGTAAAGTACCCCTAGTTTGGCATAGGTCTTGGTTGTCAGGGTATCAATGTGCATCCCGAATGTTAAGTGGGAGTCAAACCATAAGCCCAGGTATTTAAAACTAGTGACAGGTGTTAGGGTGGTTTTAGCGTTGGTTCTAATCAGGAGCTCAGTCACTGGAAGCTTTACAAATTTAGTCTTGGTCCCAAATACCATTGTTACAGTCTTGTCAGTGTTTAAAAACAGTTTGTTTTGGGAAATCCAGTTTTCGAGTCTCAAAAAGTCAGACTGAAGTATGTGTTGAAGGTCAGAGAGGCTATGGCTGTGTGCATATAGGATTGTGTCATCTGCATACATGTGTATTGAGGCTTCCTTACAACGCTGGGAAGATCATTAATGAACACTGAGAAGAGTAGGGGCCCCAGAACAGAGCCTTGCGGACACCACAGGTGATATCCAGGGGGTTGGAGTTAGAGCCTGAGATGGACACATGTTGGGATCTTCCTGATAGTTAGGACTGAAACCAGTTTAAAGCATGTTTCCCTATCATCCAGAGCTCTGGAGTTTGTTCAAGCAGGATAGCATGATCAACTGTGTCAAAAGCCTTTGCAAAATCTAGGAATACTGCACCAGTGAGTTGTCCCCGTTCCATTCCACACTGGATTTCATTGCAAACTTTTAGCAGGGTAGTTACGGTGGAGTGTTTGGGACGAAACCCAGATTGGAATTGGCTAGGGAAATTTGTCTTGGTGTAGAACTCGCTTAATTGGGAGTGGACACATTTTTCCATAACTTTGGATAGAATTGGGAGAAGTGAGATTGGCCTGTAGTTTGAGACAGTGTTTTTGTCCCCACTTTTGAAGATTGGGACAACTCTGGCAGTTTTCCAGGTCTTAGGGATATGGCCTGCAGACAGGATAGAGTTGACTATGGACGCAATTGGTTTGGCAATGGCTGGGGCACCAAGTCGTAGGAACCTGGATTGTAGTAAGTCGGGTCCACATTGGCTGCTTAGTTTTAGTTTGAGGAGCGCTTGTGTAATCTCCTCTTCAGATACTGGGCTAAATTGAAAATTGTGGGCAGTGTTGGGAGGGGGTGGGACTATAGGGGTACTCCCAGGATGAGATTCAGGTTTGGGGTTTGTGCTGCGTTTCGCTAATAGGTTAGTGGCACACCCCACAAAGTAATCATTGAATGCATTTGCAATGTCAGTGGGGTTTGTCAGAGTAATATCCCCCTTAGTGATATTACTTGGTTGTTGATGGTTAGGAGGCTGGAATATATTGTTGATAACCTTCCAGAAATTAGCTGGGTTTGATGTATTCTGGAGGAGATTGTCAGAGTAATATTGTGCTTTTGCATGCCTTGTTTGCCTTGTGCACACGTTCCGCAGGCATCTGTAGTGATTGAGATCCTTGGTAGTGCCAGTTACTTTGTAGCTTTTCCACAAGGCATCCCTGAACTGGTAGAGTGCTATAAGGTCAGGTGTAACCCATGGAAGGTGGGCCCCCCGTACCCTTATTTTGCGTAGTGGAGCATGGGTATCGCAGAGTTTTAAGAACTCGGATTGGAAATAGTCGAGCGCAGAATCAGGGTCGGGAATTAAATCGATTCTGTGCCATGGGCAGTTGGTAAGGTCATCCAGAAACTGTTGTGGGTTAAAGTTTTTAAATGTTCTAGTGAGGAGAACTTTGGGGCTTGAATGGGGCGGTTTAATTTTCCTTACACAGTACACTATTGCATGGTCACTGAAAATGTCAGGAAGGATGCCAGAGGATTGGATTCTGCTGGGGTTTGAGGAGAGAATCCAGTCTAGCAAGGAATGGTTATGCGACTTCAGGTTTATTCGTGTGGGTTGGGAAATGAGTTGCGATAGGTTAAGTGACTTGAGTTGTATCTGGATTTTGTGGTTTTTAGGGTCAAGCCAATTGAAGTTGAAATCCCCAAGAACTAGCAGCTCACTCTTCTCATTCAGAGAGGAAATGGAGGCAAGAAATTGGGTGATATCAGTCAAGGATTGTAGAAGGGCTTTAGGGGGGCGGTAGATGCCAGCAAGCAAGATGGGCTTAGAAAAGGGGAGGCAGATTTTGCCAACTAGAGTTTCAAAAGAGGGTGGACTTGGTGGGCAATGTAGCAGTGTAAATTGTAAGGTGTCTGCAATATAAAATAACACCCCTCCTCCTCTCTTTGACCTATCTCTCCTAAAAATGGAGTATCCCTGAATGGCGATATTTGCATCAGGGGTTTTAGAGGATAGCCATGTTTCTGTAAGAACGATGGCTTTGGGTTTATGCATAAGGCACCATGCCCTTAGTTCGTCTAGTTTGGGCAGCAGGCTCCGGATGTTTATATGGGCGACAGATAGCCCTTTTTGGAATTTAAAGGTGGAATTCTCAGGGGCATGGGACAGAGCTGAAATGGGAGGACCTGGGTTAGTTTCAATATCACCTGCTAAAGAGAGTAATAGTATGAGTAGAAATTTGGGTAGTTGTTTGCAAGTTGTAAATTTGTGGTGTTTTCCATTAGAGTGAGCAGTGGTTGGTGTGCTGGTTTTTAGAGTTCTCCACCAACATTCAGTAGATAGTGCAAGGCTTTTGAGTAGTCCAGGGTGTATGGTGATGTTGGGTGTGGGCCAGGATGGAGGAGTTTGTAGTGGATAGAGGGAGTAACATCTCCATGAGGCCAGGAGAAAGAAAAAAGTTAGAAGACATAGCAGGTTCATGGTTGAAGTTCTATTAAAGAAATATTTCAATTTCAATTGTCAATTAAGTCGGTATAAATCAATTTCCAAGTCAAACGGATCTTGTTTAAACGTGGGAATGAATGATAGTCCTTTATTAAGAAGACTGAGTTCGGCAGGTTGAAGTGTATATTGGGACATGTTAAAAACTACACACCCTAGGTTTTGTGCTTGTTTGTGCCCCTGGATGTTGTCTGCCTTAAGGGATACCTTGTGCTTGTGTCCACCCCTCCTTGTTTTTGACCTGAAACGCCTGGTTTGGGAAGTGGAGGGGGTTTTCCTTGTCCTAAAAAAGAGGAAGACCCAACAGCACCCGTATCCTGACTATCGTAAAAATCAGTGTCACTTGTATTACATGTGGCACTAGTGGCTGATGTTCTCTTATGTTTAGAAAAAAACTTTCTTTGTTTGCCCTTTGTTTGATTGGGTTCATTAATACCTAACAACCATCTGTATAGGCATCTATCTGTATAATCCGTTTTGACTATTTTTAGTTTTTCTCGCTTATATTTAATCAAATTTTCTCGATAAGCATCAATAGTATTTTGGATCTTATCTTGCCAATCAGTTGATGTATCTACATCTAAAGTATCACCATGTTGTTGCGTGATTGTGTCAATGTTGTTTCTGATTTTGATCAATTCCTTACTTGACTGTTCGATAACTAAGATCATTAGGTCAAAAGAACATTTATTAAGGATGCCAATTCAATTTTTACAAAAAGTGGGATCCCCACGGCCAATTGTTGGTTGATTACTCACTCGGAAGCCTCTAGGGATGAGACCCTCCTTGTGGTAATGTGAAATAGTCACTCCGTGTAAATAAAAGTCAACTTCTTTTTTCTTCAATTTGACCAGATCATTGAACACATCAGAAGGTTTGTCAGGCCCAAAAACAGCTGTAATATCATCAGTGTATCTAATTTGTGCGATTTCTGTATCACTAAAACTCACAGTCTCTGAGATACCTGCGAATATGCCAGTCACATCATCAAAATCCTCCATGAATCACCAGTAAATAACTTCAATAGTCACAAAAAAATATAGGTATAAGCTCCTGCCCTGGATGTCAGCAGAGTCACGAGATACACAGTGAGGGTGCACTTAGTTCATAAGTAGATACAGCAGGTAATAAAGAATTCCGTCTGAATAGAAAAATTGGGTGCAAATCCTGTACAAATAAATAGGCAATATGATACCGCATGTGGACGAATATCATAGGCAGCACTCCAAATGAATATCAAAAATCCTGTATTATTCAACAAAACATCATATCCAACAATTCGGTCCTCAAACGGGACCTTTGTCAAGGTGAAGATTAACAGAGTGTACTAAGAACACATATAAATACCCCCAGAAACCCCAAAATCAACAGGTGCAGCATATAAATTGATTAAAACAAAAATCACATCCATAATGTTAAACCCCTGTGTCCTGTCAGTGTATCAGCCTTCTCTGCTGCTTCTGTTTTCTTCCTGATATTTAAAACGCATGTGCTGCACATACACCAGTAAATGGTTAATTAGCAGTGCTGCTAGTCTAAGAAACAAGTCAAATAACACTACACATCTAAAGACTACATATATGAAATGACAATGGTCTCTAGCTATAAGGAGCAAGCAGGGCACACCAACTAATGAAATAAATAACTATATCAAATTAATGAATAACATTATTGGAGTCTAAATAGATGACCATATGCAGCACTTAAAATTAAAACACCCAATATCAAAGTGAGAAAACATACTAAATGTGAACATATATAATACCCTGTATGTATATATCGATCTAGACATACATACATACATACATACAGTGGCAAGAAATGATATACCAAAAAAACAAAAAATACACATGTAAAAAAGCTTAAAAAAAAAGAACAAGTTAAATAAAATAAATTTCTTTAGTTCACTTACCATTACTTGACCCACTCACCGACTCATGGAACCCATAAAATAAAAAAACATAAAATAATAAACAATAAAATAAAAATTCCAAAAACAATCCACGGGTCTTCTATTTGTAATCCATCTTCATCTGTATTCTTCTTTCTTCTATCTGGGGCGCTCTTCCGGGGCCTTCTTGTCTTCTTCGGCCACGCCCTGGCCTTCTTCTTCTGTAGGAGGTCCTTCCTCCTCGGCGTCTGCCTTAAAAATGAGACGACATAGGCTTTTAAAGGCTTATGACGTCACATTTTCGTCATGGTTCCCACAGCCCTGATTGGGCCGTGAAAACCATGTGTTTTGGCCGAGAAAAAAAAAATATGACGTCACTTAAAGGCAATGAAAGCACAGCCAATCAGAATGGCTTTGCTTCAATTGCCTTTAAGATGACGTCATGAAAAGAAACATGGCCGTCCTCACATGGTACGGTAGCCAATCAAGAGCGTGGGAACTCCATCCCAACTCTGATTGGCTCTAGTATACCATGTGACAGAGGCATGGGGGAGAACGGATGTGACGTCATTGAAAGCCTGTCACATGGTACTAGAGCCAATCAGAGTAGGGATAGACTTCCCACGCTCTGATTGGCTACCGTACCATGTGAGGCCGGCCATATTTCTTTTATTGTATATTGGAATATTGTAAGGTTAACATTGATTTGCAGCGTCTACATGTTGCTTAGATTTAGTGCATCATTTATACAATGTAAATGCAATGTTTTCAGTGGTATTTGAGGTTTTTGATTGGCATTTGAGGCTTTAGATTGGATAATTACATTTGATTTGTTTAGTAAATAGCATTGTATTTCATTGTGGATGTTATAGAGAAGTGGTATTTTTATTTAAGCATGTTTTTGTTAACCCTGAGACATTTATTTGTATATTGGTTCATCATGTGTATCTATATATATATATATAACCGCAAAGGTAATTAAGCGGTTAAGCCACCCTGGCCCGATACCCACCCTTCACAATCTGGAACAAGGTACAAAGGAATGTGTGAGGGTGGGTATCGGGCCAGGGTGGCTTAACCCCTTATACCTTTGCGGTAGTATCTGATAAGGTTGAAGAAGGGTTCATTGATATGTGAATGTAATTGCAAGTATTGGCTATGTATTATTTTGGCAACGGACTACAAGGATTATGCTGGCGACGGGGCCTTCTTATTGATGAGGTCAGTAGAAGTTTCTTTATTTTACTATGCTAGTTAATGTGTTTAATAAGGCCAAATAATATATTCCCTATCGGAAATAGTTATTTGGCACATTATTGTACTGTATGTGTTGGGGTGGGGGGAGATGGTATTGGCCCAAGGGTATGTGGGTAGGCCTCCTTGTGGGTAGTGGGTGAGGGTGGTTATTCTCACGGGGTGGGGGGTTATTGGTGGAGGGTATGTAGGCGTCCCGAGTGGGGGTGAGGGTGGTTACCCCTTAATGACTGTAGCGTGTAATAACCGTATGGGATTAAGGGGTTAGGGGACATTACATTGAGAGTGTTGTATTTTATTTCTGTTTGCACAGAAGACGGATGGGGCATTAGCAAGATGAAAATGAGGATGGCCTTCATCGTGGCAGCAGGACATGGGTGAGTGCTATATGTATTTATTGTTCTTTATGTATTTTAAATGGACAACTGCACTATTATCCATTTGTGGATAATAGTAATTTTGCCCATTACTGTATTGTATGTTGTGTATTGCAATGTTTATTGGGGGCAATTGTCCCCAATAAACATGCTATTATGCGTTAACCCCTTCATTGCCTTAGCGGCTATCCGCTATGGTAATGAAGCAGCATTAATGTATTTTAATAATATTGTGCGGGAGCAGGGGGTCCCCTGAGCTGAACCGCATTGATTTCTGACTCAGAGACCCCCTGCTTCTCGAGTTACAGGCCCCGGTTTGGGGCATCGGTTACAGTGTCGACACCATCGTTATTGCGGGTACGTAGCGTATGAGATGCTATAAACATGGCGGCGACAATGCCACCTAATCACACATACCGGGGCCTGTAACTCGGGAAGCAGGGGGTCCCTGGTCCACAAAGCAATGCGGTTCAGCTCAGGGGACCCCCTGCTAACTGTACAGTATTATTAAAAATATATTCATGCTGCTTCGTTACCATAGCAGATAGCCGCAAAGGTAAAGAATGATTGTGTATTGATATGTGTGTTTTATTCATACTGTAGATGTGCAGAGGGTCTCTGGAGCTGAACCGCTTTGGTTTTAGGTCCGGGGACCCCCTGCTTCCCGAGATACAGGCCCCTTTACGGGGTGCCGGTATCCCTCTGCTTTGTTTACATTCCGCGGTCACGTGATCGGGACCTTTAAATGCAGAGGGATACCGGCACCTCATAAAGGGGCCTGTATCTCAGGAAGCAGGGGGTCCCCGGACCTGAAACCAATGCGGTTCAGCACTGGAGACCCCCTGCACATCTACACTATGAATAAAAATGGTTTATAAATTAATTTTTAATGTGCCGATGTTTGCGCAGAGAGAGTGGCGGATCTCTCTCTGCTGCAGACATATCTCGGCAGGGGACGGCTTCTCGGCAGCTTCTCGCTAGGCAGCAGTCTCAGCACCGGTTACTCGCCATTTTATCAAATGGTGGTGGCGCATTCATTCGCCAGGGATTCGGCCCTTACAGCATACAGCGAGTTTAACACGCCTAGAACATGGCTAGTTCAAAAACTGGCGAATGCTTTTTTTCACTGCTTAGTGCATAGACCCCTAACTCTCTTTTCCTCACTCACTTACTCCCTCCCTCTCCTCTCCTCTCACTCGCCCCTACCTTCCATCAACTGCCCTACTCTAAAAAGCCCCCCACACCCCCATTACATATTAAAAAGCCCCCCACTCCCCCAATACATTTTAAAAAGCCCCCACTCCCCCAATACATTTTAAAAAGCCCCCCACTCCCCCAATACATTTTAAAAAGCCCCCCACTCCCCTAATACATTTTAAAAAGCCCCCCACTCCCCTAATACATTT
Organism: Ascaphus truei; assembly: GCA_036426205.1. Classification (NCBI taxonomy): domain Eukaryota; kingdom Metazoa; phylum Chordata; class Amphibia; order Anura; family Ascaphidae; genus Ascaphus; species Ascaphus truei. The sequence goes on from CM071568.1 coordinate 44,739,991, forward strand.
TAAAAGCCCCCCCAGCCCCCCAATACATATTAAAAAGAACCCCAATACATATTTTTAAAAAACAGACTTACCTTGTGGATGGTCTGCGGGGGGGCACGTCTCGCCGACACTGCAAGTTGGGTCAGACCTCTAGCCAGGTCTGGTTGCCAGTCCTCTCACGGCTTCAGCTCTCCCTCACTGCAGGCTTCCATCCCTCTGTCCCACGTCAAGCTGGCGCACACAGGGCCTCCCTCCATGCTGTCGCGTAACGGATGCTGGGTCAGGCCTATTTCTGGTGCGCTGATGTCATAGATGTCTATCGGCGTGGGACAGTGATAGAGGCCTACAGGCATCTGAGACAGAGCCAGACCCGGTTGCAGGAGGACCGGCAGCTGGGCCTGGCCAGAAGTCGGGGTCAACTTGCGCCGCTGGACCACCGGGCCCGGGACACCTTTACCTTTTGTCCCCCCCTGTCAGTGGCCTTGTATGCTACTATGTATATTATTAAATATCACATTGAAACTAAGGTTATCCCTTGTTTGTTAAAGACCTCTGTTTGGAAAAGCACCGTCTCTGAGCATGTGCATCTACATACCTGGATGATTATCCTCACTGGTTATTGGGTTCAATTCAGAGAAACTTTGCTACTATTGGTAATATTGTTACTGTGACGTTCAAGCCAAAGTGAATTCTCAGTTTAATGGGATAACCCCTTCAGCGTCAAAGGGTCCTCCAGCCTCCGTGGCCATGGACCCTGCGGCACTAATGGATCACGTGACCACTCTGTGGAGCGATAATGTGATCCCTTCTGGGTTCTGGCTACCGGAAGTGAATGTGATGGGTACAAAACACAAACACTACAAGTTTTTTTATTTTTAAATACAATCTGTTTCCCTATGCATATCTAGGCACCAGTGCTCTCACATCAGAAAGTAATGTGCTATGATTACCAACATATAACTATTATAGATTTTAACCAATTCTTGGAAATTACCATGTTAAAAGCTATGTAATTGCTTCTTCATTCTTCCACCTTAAGGATTAAGCACTTGATCCCCACAGAGAATCTTACTACTCTTGTCGATACCTTTGTGCCCTCATGCCTGGACTACCACAGTGCAGTCTACCTGGATCTCCAGAAAAAGAGCTGTGCCACGTGCAGCTGGTGCAGAATGCTGCGGCCAGGTTGTTAACTAACCAGGTAGTCTTCCAAGAAAAAGGGAGCAGAGGACAGCACCAATCATAGGGGGGGACGGGACATAAAGAACACCATAGGGCAATATCATATGGACTAGTAGAGCAAAACTCGGAAGTAACCTCCAAAGGTTATACTCACATACTAGTGAATCATAACAGGCATGTTACAATCAGTGGCAAAGCTGTGAGTACTGCTGTGAAGGCATGGATAATCTCAGGAGAAAAAGCGCATGTTAACTGGTTGTTAACTAACCAGACCTGTTCTTGTCACATGACACCTGGTCTCCGCACTGGCAACCTCCCATTTGTTCACTTTGATCTGCAGATGAAGGATTCCTAACAGTTTCCAGAATGTCCTTGACTTCCTTTGGGACCCGAGCTTTTAGCTACACTGCTCCCACTCTTTGGAACAGTCTGTCTCATACAGTTCGAGAGGCCCCCTCTCTGGAAATCTATAGAAACAGGTTCAAGACCTACCTGTTCACCAAGGCATTATTAAATGCCTATATATGAACCACATATATCAACCTCAATATCTGACTAGCACCCTCTCTATCTACCTTTAATACCATCATAAAACACACCTGCTTAAGGAAGCATATAAGTAGCTCCGTGACTGATACTTTACACCTCATATATCGACCTTGGCCCCTTGCAGACACACTTACCAGAACGCCTTCCTACTGTCTCTGTACGTTCTACCTACCAACCAATTAGATTGTAAGCTCTTCGGGGGAGGGACTCGTTTTCCTAAATGTCACTTTTATATCTGAAGCACTTCCTCCTACAAACACTACACGTTTTTTTTTTGTTTGTTTTTTGTTTGTTTTTTTTTTTTTTTTTTAATACAATCTGTTTCCCTATGCATATTTAGGCACATGTGCTCTCACATCAGAAAGTAATGTGCTACAATTACCAACATATAACTATTATAGATTTTAACCAATTCTTGGAAATTACCATTTTAAAAGCTATGTAATTGCTTCTTCATTCTTCCACCTAAAGAACATAGCTAGGATTAAGCACTTGATCCCCCCAGAGAATCTTACTACTCTTGTCGATACCTTTGTGTCCTCACGCCTGGAGGGCATTATGTATGATTTGTATTATTTTTTATTTATATGATTATGTGACGTGTATTACTGCTCTGAATCGCAATGTATATTAATGGTGCTATATAAATAAAAATATACATACATACATACAGACTTGGTATTGTCCTGCCTTATTTCCTGTTTGTCAGACTGTTGTTTCAGTCCTTATCAGCGTGCAGCCATTGCTAGTGCTCTACCCTAAACTGATCTCCCTGTGATAGCATTGTTTTTCCACCTTCCCCTAATTTATGCGTCCCCACAGTTTCTATTCATTTCTGTTTGTGTTCTTATTAAAGTTATCAGAAATCCAATAAGGACTCTAACGCCTGAAGAAGGAGACGCGTTTACCTGTCTGTCAAATCTCACTGAGCCTCAGGGAGCCTAGGACAAAACATTATTATTAATAATAATAATAATAAACACACTGCAATGTAGCCATAGACCATATTCTTTACAGTTGTACACAAGTTTATGTGACTGCACAAGTTTCTTCCTCTAAGGTAGCACATTTTTAAAGGATACATACAGATAACTATCATATTGGTTTAAGTCTCTGCTGAATTGCTGAGACTTAACATACTCAAAGACATGTATTTACTTGTTTTAATTCTCAGAGATGTGTATGTTTGCACAGTGGAGACTTGCGTTCCATTCGTGACACCTGACTGGTATTCAACCAGAATAAAGGAAAATTGTGAAAGGTGGAAGCTTCACTATGATTACCAGGCAACATTTCTACATCTATTTTATTTCTAATTCAACTCATCAGATTGACAGTCAGAACTTCTGACACTGGTCCAGATTCATTAAAGGGTGCTAACCTAAGTTAATACGTGTGTTACACGTAACACCATACTCACTAAATGATCAATAGCAATAATCCCATCCGAAACATGTAATTAGCATTACTTAAAATCAAGTAATTTACACATGATCCAGAAAATCACATACACACACAAAAACAGCGCTCCATAATGACATGTAAATACTATTATTAAAGTAATAATAAATATACAAGAAGCATAAATATAACTAATGTCATTATAAATGCATAAAATAATGCTGCCTAAGGTCTTTCTGAAATATTTGCTAGTTAGCAGGACTGCTTTGTATAGGTACACACTGGCATACACTGTACTTGAAATAATAATTTCCATTACCATAATCAAATGAGCTGAACAATGGGAGTTATTTCTGCATGGAAACAGCTTAGTGAATATAAAGTTAACTCAGGCAAAATAACATGTGCTCCTGTTTTGGTTAACATAGTTATTTTCAACAATGTTTCGTGAACCTGGGCCTGTGAGACTTACAGATTCCAAATGAGAGGCAGGTATATAAGTAACTCCCAGTCAGGACAGAAAATCAGCTCTCAACGTGCAATAAAACATGAATGTATTACACCCATAGACCAGCGCACCCCACCTATTGTTTTACAGCCAGCAATTGCAAGTCAACAGCTTCTTACTACTAATAACAATTCATGCTTCAAAAGTAGGGAAAAGCATAATAACCTTCAAATTATAATTACCTACAGCATACATTCCTTTGAAGTTCATAATAGCAAACAATTTAAAGCTCTTGCTCCAATTCAGGGGGGTCTCTTAGTTGTTGTCCAAAGCAAACAGCATGAATTACTCCTAAAGTAATAATGTTGCCTTGTTTATTCGAGATATATATATATGAAAAAGGTAACATTAGGCGCAAAACCTAGACAATATATGAATATAAAGTCCCAGTATAAGACTGCCGTTGTCTTGTGAATGAGGTGCATATTGTCCTCTTTTTGGACTCGTGAAAACATGAAACTTCAGACCCCACGTCCCACCAAGCTTCCTTAGAACCATTAAATCAACCTTAGGAAACATTTTCACATGTATGCTTCTTGTGTAAAAATGTGGATGTATCTATTTTATTTGGGTTCATTTGATTTTAATCTGATCTGGTAATTATTGTTGTTCTCTTTAAATTATTTATACAGTACTGCCATCGTTAAACTAACAAAACAACAACATGGAAAAATCAGTAGACTAAGCTTTGCTGTGCACTCCACTCTTCCGCAAATCTAGTGCATGAGACAATACTTATGTAACCCATATTTCCCCCCCCCCCCTCCCCCAATCGCAGATAGGGTGTATATGAGGGGATCTATATGCTTTACCTGTTAGGCTCACAGAAGGCCTAAGCCTCCGCCACGGAGAGCCTGGGGCACGTATGATACAATATGAACAAACTCGTACTTGGTGCAGCGCCTCCACCTGCGATGGCTCCCACCAGAGGGGGAGTGGTTTCTCGCAGGACACTATATATATCACTCCACACACAGTATGTAAAACAACCAATGACTTTACTTGTGAGCATATGAAAACGTACTTTTGCATATAATCAACAGGTGTCCCTCCCTAGAGGAGACACTAACTACTGCGTCTCGCAGGACGCTACCTCCACCTCCACCCTCACCGGATGATCCCACCCAGTGTCCAGTAACCCCACACAGTATTACCCCACCCTCAAGTGAGAGAGATATGTGTGACTGTGCAGCCACTATGTCCCGTGTGAATGTGATATGACTCGTTGGTGCACTTGTAGATTACCTGCCGGGCACTCCGGTGCCCGGGCCTGCCAAGGAACTTCACAAAGGATCCTGATGTCGACTTTACACAGGAACTACCGTCCGGGGCGATCCCACCCGGATGGCTGCTGCAGCAATAGCGAAGGTCTGAGCCCAAACCTCTAGATGGACGCGCAGCGTCTGCTGGGTCCCTAACTGACTCTAGATAGTAAGTGGCAGGGTCCCTAACCTGGGGGCTGTCCCTGACACAACTCACACTACTGGGGGACTCAGGTCTAGCTGGGGCCTTGGGGGCTGCTGGCCTAGTGCAGGGAGTCACTGACTTCTGCACCCTACCTCCTTCCCCTAGCTTCTCCTGACGCCAACTGCTCCACGAGCTCTAAACCCGCGAAATGTATCTATCTGCGTCTCCAGGGCAATCCTTCAGCCCTATTGGCTCCCTGGCGTCACATGGGGCGCTGCTGAGGCTCATGGGACTTGTAGTCCCTTCCAAGAGCCTTCCCTGGTAGGCTAGCGTTCGCACGCTTATCCCTGCGCATGCGCAACTACTCAGGGCCGCCGGCAACTCCACTGTGCATGCGCAACCCTCCAATGGCCGCCGCAACTCCCTGGCCTCTTCCGCTCATGCGCAAACCCGGCGCATGCACGCGCAACTGCAATGGCGGCCCCCGCTAGCCGGGTGCACCGCGAAGCCTCCTAAGGCTCCAACCGCTCCCTGCTCCGGCCCCCACCTTTGGAAGCAGCCGGCGGGTCTATCGCTGGCTCCGGCGGCACCCGTAACCACGCTGCTCCAAAGGAGGGGGGTCTCTAGGAGCCGCCGGGGACCGGGGCTACACTTAGAATATGTAGCATTGTACAGTATTCATTGAACAAAATGTGTGGTGTGACATAGTCCAAAGATGTTAGGCAGCTTTCTGCCCCGTTTTAGGTCAGAAAGTGCAAGAATAGTTAAAAATGATCCATTCCACAGCTTCACATTAACTCAGGCTGCTGGGTGGAAAATCCAGACCACAGATTACAATGGGTCTAGTTCTCCCTCACCTGCTCTTCTAATCACATGCACAGGTATTTAGAGCAGAGAGGTTTGCATTTCACTCTCTCTCCTTAGAGCCTGGAGGCTGGGGGTATCGCTGCTCCCCTGTATCCAGTTTCGGGGTGGACGGCCCCTCCAAGTATCACAATACCAGAGGATTTGCCTGGACACTTGGGACCGTGTTCCCACCACGAACAGATAAGACACAACAAATGTTTATTGCTGTTGCTAAAAGACTGTGCTGTATCTAGTGACCCTAAATGAGAGGGCATTGTTTTAAGCTGGGGAACCAGGTTAGTTGGCCCAGCCGCAGTTAGAGGCTGATTCTGATGTGTAGTTAGATCCCTGAAAGGGATAGGATTTCTTTAAATGATTTGGTTTTTATTTCTTAAAAGTGACACTGTGTGAAATGTTATAACACTGATATGATTAAACCGCTGAATGAAAATATCTGAGTGCCTCTAACCTACACATGTTAAAGCTGCAGTCCCTTACTGGGATGAAAATAAAGCAGGCAGAAGCCTGAGTTAAGCAATGTAATACTTTGCATGATCCTGTTTTTTTGTATAAATAACCCTAGAAGACTGTGTCGGGAAGAACCCAGACAGACGTCAGCGCTACAAAAGAGGGGCGTTTGTACAGTGGTTATAAAGATGTATTGCACCTTGTTCCAGATGTCTTATGTTATGTCTGGAACAGGGTGTTGCAATTCGAAGGAGGACTTTTCAAAATGTTTCATTACAAAATTAATCTAAGATGTATCATGAAACCTACTGTATATTGCAGGGGGGCGCAAACTATTTTCCCTGCGCCCCCCTGCCGGCTGTCCCCTCACTCCCGCGCCCCCCCCAACCCCAACTTACCCGCGCTCCGGCGTAATGACGTCACGTTGCCATAGCAACGTGACGTCACATGACCTCGCAGCGTCATTTTGACGCCGCGTTGCCATAGCGACGCAGGGAGGAACCCGCCAGAGCCACGGTAAGTTAGGTTTACAGAGGCCCTGCAGCTCCCCCGGCACTTAATTTAAGTGCCTTCGGGGAGCGCGCGGGGCCTCTGTAAACCCCGCGCCCCCCGTCGGCAGTCTTGTGCCCCCCCCCGGGGGTCGCCCCCCCAGTTTGCGCACCGCTGGTATATTGCATGGACTGGTTGATATTGTAGGAAACAGATATTGGTTTCATGTCAATGTAGGACCCTCGTCTACAAAAAAAACATTAGAGATTACAATTAAAAGTTATGTTGGCTAATATAGAGCTCTCCTTAAATAGGTTTCGTAAATGTTACATGTTCTAAGTCAGCGGTGCGCAAACTGCGGGGGCAGGAGAGTTTGAAGGGGGGCGCCGGCTGTTACAGAGGCCCCCCGCTCTTCCCCCAGGCATTTAATTTAATGCCGGGGGAGGCGTGAGGCCTCTGTAACCTCTCTTACCTACTGGCAGCCGGGTCTTCGGTGACGTGTCGCCATGGCAACGCGCGTCAAATGACGTGGTGGGGTCACGTGACATGACCCGCAACGTCATTTGAAGCCGTGCCTTCGGGGGAGGGGGGGCGCGAACGCTGCGGCTCCCAGGAAGGGGGCCGCCGCTGGAAAAGTTTGCGCAGCGCTGTTCTAAGTATTGTCTCATGCACTAGATTTGCGGGAGAGTGGAGTGCACGGCAAAGCTTAGTCTACTGATTTTTCCATGTTGTTGTTTTGTTTGTTTAATGATAGCAGCATAAATAATTTAAAGAGATACTTGGGAATAACAATAATTGCCAGATCAGATTAAAATCAAATGAACCCAAATAAAATAGATATATCCACATTTTTACACAAGAAGCATACATGTGAAAATGTTTCCTAAGGTTGATTTAATGGTTCTAAGGAAGATTGGTGGGACGTGGGGTCTGAAGTTTCATGTTGTCTCGAGTCCAAAAAGAGGACAATATGCACCTCATTCACAAGACAGCTGCACTCTTATTGCTGGGTAACTGCTAAATCTGTTTCCTTAAAAAAGTCCTATCACATGACAGTAAAAAAAAATCCTATAAGAGCTTACCTATTGAAACCCAGAGCCCAATCCCATGACAGTGAAACAAGTCTGTAAGTGCTAACCCATTCAAATACAAGGCCCTATAGTATACCATGAGTGAAACAAGCATGTAACAGCTCAGCTAACCCATTCAAACACAGTGTCCTATCATGTGACTGTGAAACAAGCCAGTAAGAGCTAACCCATTCAAGCCCAGGACACTCTCACATGACAGAAAACCAGTCTGTAAGTGCTTACTCCAAACCATCTCTTGATAGCAAAGGATCTAGGAGTGCAAGTATACAGCTGTCTTAGCATTAGTGCGCAAAATCAGGCAGTAGCTGCAAAGGAAAATAAGATGAATTAAAGATGCAGCTTGAGCGGTCTTTAAAAAAACAATCACCTTTTTTTCTTTTAATATATGCAGTGTTTGATTACCTTTATTGAAACTAAATGACATAAGCAGCAAATTGATTTGTTCTTCTATGATCAATCAGCAAAGATCTTGCTTCCCAGGATTCATTAAATGGCTGCCTTTCAGTTTCAATTAATCCTTCAGTCAGTGTAACTCAACAGCTACAATGTATTCTTATATTACTAAGGTAATATTATCTATTGTTACACAGTTACACATTGTTATACAGTTTGCAATTCAAAGTTTGCTGGGAATATTGGCAACAAATGATCACAAATAGGAAAGTGTTGCAAATATCTTGCACTGTTGGGAAAGTGTGATAAAACCTGCAATATAAATCAAAGGATGCTCAGTATATTAAAACTCATTAAAAAATGCATTGTCCTGAATAATAAAAAATAATTAGTAAGTATTATCTAATACTACAGAACTGATTTTTTTTTTTAAAACACAAGTAGGATATTGCATAGATTGCTTCTTTCCGCATAATGATGCCACAGTATAAAGCATAAGCAAGACCACACCTTGAATATGGGTAAAGCTTTGAGGCCCAATGATAAAAATACATTATGGAACTAGAAAGAGTGCAGAGAAGAGCCCCCAAATTAATAAAGGGGGTGAATAATCTGATTTACGAGGAGCTACATTTGATTTGTTTACATTACAAAAGAGGTGTTTGGGAGGGAATATAATAACTATACAAATATATTCGGGATCAATACCAAAAGCTTTCAAAAGAACTATACACCCCAAGGGCAGTACAAATAATACAGGGGCATCCCTTATGGTTGGAGGAAAGGAGATTTCACCAGCAACAAAAGAAGCGTTCTTTACAGTAAGGGCAGTTAAAATGTGTCATTCATTACCCATGGAGACTGTGATGGCAGATACAATAGATTTATTCAAAAAAAGGTTGGACATGTTTTTAGAAAGGTAAGGTATACAGGGATATACCAAATAAGTATACATGGGAAGGATGTTGATCCAGGGAGAAATCTGATTATGATTATCCTTATGAGACATCATTGGATAATGTTTTTTTTTTGTTTACCTTCCTCTGGATCAATCTAGTGTAAATACAAATATAGAATAAGTATCTGTTTTCTAAATTTAACATGGGTTTAACTCGATTGACATATGTCTTTTTTTCAACCTCGTCTACTACTTATTTATGTAAGATTACAGGTCTTCATATTATATCACATCTATCATGATTTTACATTCACATACATCTTTGCTCCCTGATACACACACACAATGAGTTCCAATGATGATAACTAACTTTGCGAGATGGTTTTTCTTAAGAAAATGATTTAGTGAGAGGAGTGCAACTTTAGTTACAAAATAAAAAAACCCATTACTGCACCAACACTTCAAGGTAATATACAAGCTGATAATGTCAGAAAACATGGCATACTGGTTAGTTTACTGAAAATGTAATGTTCAGTCTCTTAACCACAAGCAATTTGTGTCGTCTCGGGAAAACCACATGGTCTCAATTTTTTTAGCTGTGGTTAGGTAATATTATGCATATCGTAATTGCTAACTTTCTTCTTTGCCTTATGCAGATCAAGAAATGTGGTACCAGGAATTCACACCTCAGATGAATGTGTCTATGGATTTCTGGATTCTATTTGAAATATCCTAGTGCAGGGGGGCTCAACTCCAGTCCTCAAGACCCCCCACCGGATCAGGTTTTCAGGATATCCCAGCTTCAGCACAGATGGCTCAATCAGTGGCTCAGTCAAAGACTGAAATGATAGGGCTAAATTGTCACATGCTTTATGTAAGACTAGTTCTGAAAAAGTTCAAAGGAACATAAAAGGGTTATTTCTATGGCCGTCATGTTTGGGTGCAGAAAAAAAGAGAGAAAATGACGCACAATTTGACACATTCATTGCATTACATATGTGATGTCATTCTTCTTATTGACACTCCCCAAATTGCAATATGATGCACCAGGGGGAAAGTTGTAGCAGAGTACCGTGATACACCAATGCTGACTAACAAAATGTAAATAACACTCATTGCATCAATTGTGTTCCACAATTGCTATGAGACATAGGTGGTAATTCAATACACTCTGAAGAGATCGGCTGAAAACACCCATTCAAGTCAATGAGGAGGTGTCGGCCAATCGCACTATGATCAACTGCTTCGGAGTATATTGTATTCCACCTGTAGGCCTCTGTACAATATGCTATGAGCAGGGATCTAGTGCTGGAGATAAGGTCAGCTTCAATCATGTGATCACAAGGGATGTAAAAGTATTTTCTCTTTTAATCAGATCTTTAAACCGTCCCCATATAATAACAAGTAAGCATTTTGTTTAAAAGATAAGAGCTGTATTTATCAAAGTAATGAAAAATATACCTGGATGCACAGCACCATTTCAAATTTAGGAAAATGAGCTAAGTTTTTTTTTCTATATATGGGGGGGGGGGGGCAAGTCGTCTATAGGTTTGCTCAGCACGAAGGTCAAGGGGTCCAGGGGGAAAAGAAGCCCAGTAGTTTCTTGTAGAAGCTTCTGGATCTTTGTCCAGTACCTCTGAATCTCCGGACATGACCACCAAATGTGGGCCATGTCCCCCTTTTGACCACATCCCCTCCAGCACAGGTCGGGAGTGCCGGGGAAGATCTGGCTCAGCCTAGCCGGGGTCAGGTACCACTGGAATAGTATTTTATATATGTTCTCTTTTGTCACTGTACAGATTGAGGTCTTTGTGGCCAACTCCCAGATATCCTCCCACTTGTCCATATCTATCTGTACATTGAGGTCCTCTGTATTGGTTATTTTTAACACCAATTCACTTCAGTTATTTTTAGTTAGAAGCGCCCGGTTCCACTTTTTTTTTTTTTTTTGTTTTGTGTACAACTGATACAGTGCCTACTATCTGATCTACTAGCCAGCAGTTATAGTAAACATCACAAAGTAACTGTTGCGGAATTTAAACAAGAGCATCAATATAATTGTATTTATCATTAACTTTGTGGTTGAAATGTTACACTATTCATGTGACTATTATATTTAAAACATGTATAGCTAGCTCCACAATTCTCTGTTACCTCAGCTGCCTTTTGGACTGGATCTTTTAATTTGCGCAAGATACAGCTCAACCCCGTTATAGCGCGATCCGTTACAACGCGAATCCGCTTATAACGCGATGCAAGCGTGGCTCCCAATTTTCGTATTTATGAATACTTTACAACACGATTATTGGTATCCTAAATACTTTATTGTACAATGCATACAATTGTACATTATTTGTAATGCGATCCGCTTATAACGCGATGTGATTCTTTGGACCCCAAGCACAGCGTTATAAGGGGGTTCAGCCGTAATAAGTATACTATGTTTTAGAGCTGCACCTATTATTGTAAATGGTTTTGTAAAAAATGTACTTTCATTAAAAGTTACGTTTTAATTATACATACTGTTCTCTCTAGTATGAATGAGACTAAGTGCCACTCTCTTGGGGGGGGGGGGGGGGAAACCTTTTCTGTATAAGTTTGTTACAATATTTACCCCCTCGTGTGAGCACCTGTTTTATGGAATATTAATAGGCTGAGCGAGGGTTTTCCTTTTCTGTGAATTAAATGCATTAGCACGAAAAAGCTGTATCCAATATGGCATGGTCATTTGTTGTACGTATGTGCGAGTCATTTCTTGTATATCTAACTCTGCCATGTGGTAGTTGCTTGCGATAGATATGATATCTGCTAGCTCCCTTCCCCAAGCTGATGTGTCTACAAGCGATAGTTAGGCTTTGCTGCTCTTACAGTATGGCTGGGAGTCAAGCTGTTAAATCGGAGTTACTATCGCACACACAGCAAAAAATGTGTATCATTTCCTATTACCGCAATTTTATGACCCAAGTCATCAAGATTGCGATAATAGTTTACTGGGTGCAATATTTTTTTTAACTTGACACAATGCAGGAATTAACACAAGTGTTAATAATGCATTAATTTTTGCATCACGATCGCATTGCTAATATTTCTACCATGGACTTCTGTAATATAAATTATTTCAGAACCATATGGTAAAAACAACATTAACTCCTTGGATGCCTGTGGCTACCAAGGTATGCACAGGCATCAACGGGGTTAATAAAATAATAATAATACCTACCGCTCCTTGGCTACCTTAGTAGCTAGTAAAGCATTGCCGTGCGACTAACCCTTAAGGCAATTAAGGGGTTAACCCCTACAACAAGCACCAGAGGGGGGGGGGGGTTGGTCTAATGACCCTCCACAGGGCAATTGCTGCCAACAGCCCCTCTTACCCCACCCTTGTAATAAACATACCCCCCTCTAGACTAATGGCTAATATGCCCATTCTAAAGAACACATTACAAATAATTCGAAAATACATAACCTAATAAAAATACATTTAAAACATAAACCCACTGAGATTGCCAATGTGGCTATCAATTGTGACCTGTAATAAAAATGGCCAGGGTCGTCGGAGAAGACGTATCACTGGAACACATGGAACATCAACCAGATTGCTTGATGTACCATGTGATTCCCGCTCTTTAAGATGACATCACAGATTTTTCTAACCAAGTTCTGATGTCGTCTTAAATTTGATAGGCTGTAGGCTGTGATACGTCGTGGGGTCAGACCAACAGAACTTCTAGAAGGGCCGCATCCATATTGAACCTGGCACTGCCTTCGGATGTAACCCAAGGATCCCATACCTGTGTAACTGTATTGCTTCTCTCTCTTAGGAGTCTTTTCATTGTGAAGACGTGCAATATTCTACCATTTGCCATAGTCAAGTCGGGCACTCTTGATTGTCTCCATAAAGCCACCACACAGCAGTGGCTGAACCCTAGCCACTGTCAAAATATGTCCTATGAGCTTATTTTAATTTTTCTGGGCATATCATCGATTGGATCTCAGGGCCCAGCAAAGAGATTGAGAGAGAAGATCCTTTTCCAAAACGGGCCAAAACAGGGATAGAATCACCAGATGTGCAACCGAGACCAACTCGGGCCACAACTGTGAAAGCAACATGAAGGGTTTAGGTTGCTAATTGCATGTATCCTGACCAAGGTCACATACCATTGAAACAAGATTTTATACGAATTCTCTTTTGTGGTCGTGCAAAGGGAGCTCCTGGCTCCCGACCATCAGATGTCCCCCCCAGACATCATCCTCCTGAGTATTCCCCAACTCTTCTTCCCATTTCATCATGTCATGGAACAAGTAAGCCCATTTCTCCTCTCTCTGATCACCCTCCCCCCCTTTCTTTGCAGCTTCTGCTTGTCAACTCCTTAAGTTCAGCTGCATGTATTTGTTCCACACACACAGTGCCTGTCTGATGTATCAATATGCTGCCCTACTGCCTCTGAGCATGTAGCCAGTGAGTTACTACAGCAACCTCTGAGATTCTTCTCAGAATGGGCTTGTAGGAGGACATGTGCAGAGGTACACAATGGAGACTGTTTTACGGTGAAATTATAACAAGGCTTTATTGTGCCTGTCGCTTCAAACACAGCAAAAATCAACATAAGAGAATAAGCCAAACAAAAAAACATATCTCTGCTTTGGAGACTATCTACACATGTAGCTCAGCCCTCTCTGACTGGGTTGGTTAGCTTAGCTATTTACCAGCCCCAAATCATGGAGACATTTATCAATACACATAGACATAGATAATAGTCTTATACGAAAAGTCTTATCTGTTAGCTGGGCTGCTGTAGGGGAAGCTTCTCTGCTCCCTTGGAACCGCACCCTTGTGTGCACAGGCAATATCAGGCTCCAAGTTTAGAATCTTGTCCCCTTTGTCTTGTGGTCAGCTTGTCGCTCAAGACATCTGTCCTTCCTTAGTTCAGCCCAGTTGTGGACTAAGGAATCTCTGCTCTGTCTCCTAGTTCAGCTCAGGTGTGAGCTAAGGAGTCTCATTTCATGTCTCAAAGGCAGGCTTTTTCTACCACCTGCAATCAGCCAGGTGGTGTTAGTTAATTGCCTACCAGCAGTTAACCACCACACTGCTGGATTAGAGGCACATTTGTGAACAGGGATAAGTCCCCTGTTACAGGGCTATTCTGCCCTCCCCCCTGTCTTTGCTGACAGTAGTTTGTCCCATCTCACTTATAGTGTGACCCTTGCTCCTCACTTCCTTTTCCACCCTGGAGACAGTGAGTACAGCACCCATCTCTTTTACTCTCCTATGGCAAGGCCATCTCTTTCTACCTGTTTCTAACTACAAATCACAACTAAACACCATCCACAAGAGCCTGTATTTACTGCTGCTTTTACAATAAAGTGAAGAAAATATTATAGGACTTGGAGTGATTTGGAAAGGGGACTGAGTTAATGCTATCTGGGGCTATTCACACATCACACGTGACCCTGGCTTCAGAATAGTAGAAAGAGGACCGTGTGCTTTGGGGACACACACACAGGAGCTGCTACCCACAGCCTTTATGCTAAAGAAACAAGCAAGCAGCTTACACAGCAAATAAACAGCAGTCTCTCACCACCACAGTACAAGCATACTGCTCTACATCGCTACACAGAGCCACCAGCCTCTATACAGCAAACAACTACTACTTTATGCAAAGACAAGCGAGCAGCTTTACATTGCTAATAAGAGCACAGACTTTCTACAGCAAAAGCCTTACAAACAGCAAGCAGATTTACACTGCACAAAAGCCTGCAACTTTACACAAGGCAGCGTCACTGCAGTCAGACAGTGCACCTTACACAGAACTTTGATTGCCTTTTTCTGTTTGAGTTCACCCTCTGCACAGCTCCATAGTAAGGAGCTACCATCTCACCTACCCCTGCGCACGTCCCCACGGCTAGCGCCACCAAGGGCCATGCTACCGGACACCCGCCAGGACACGGGTCAGAGCCACCGGACACCTGTAAGTACAGCCACCCCTTCGCTGAACGCTACAGGACACCGCTCGGCATCATCTGAGACAGTCGCCCATCGCTGACGCAGGTAACAGACCGCACGCCACACGCACTGGCTAAAGGCCTACACACACCTACAGCATGGCAGATTAAAATGGCAGCCTCCTATTTGATGGCCGTTTAAATGTCCCAAGAGAACACCGTTAACTACACCAGCGAGTAAGTATCTCCGGAGCCAGAGGAGTGGGGATCCCAAGGGAGTCTGCTGCCTTTACTACGTAGCCCTTTTACCTCCCCCCCTCCCCCCCCCCACGTGAGATTGGGGTGGGTCTGCTTCTCCAGCTACTTCACTAGTTGTTGGGCTGTACCTGTTGGTAAACAGGAGGGCTGAGTGTTATGTTAGATCTTCATCGGTGCAGCGCCACCAGTCAGCATGGATCCTCTGTGATGACAGGGGATGGCCCATACTGACACCTTTTCTTCTTTCATTAGCAGACAGTTAATCACACTCCTTTGTCTTTTCATGGTATTTATTGCATGCAGATCACATCACAGAGCAGGTACATTCCTCCATAATGACCCTACCCTTCTTTGGCTGGTTGGACCCCTTCTCCACCTCCTTATGAGATGGAGGGCTGATGGTGTTCTCTCCACAGAGGGAAGAGAGAGACAGGAACTCTCAGATAGACTCTCAGAGAGACAGGGACCCAGAATTTAGGAAAGTGCCAGTATTTATAACCTGAGGTGGATGACTGTAACCCTGCAATTTAAAAGAAGAGGGTTGAATACTGATTGGTTATCACACACTATAGATGAACCAATTAGTATCCTTCCCTCAGGCTGACACTTTCTGGTTGTTGCTAAGGCCCATCCTTGGATACTGCTAATGTATCCAAGTCGGCAAAACACAGGGTCCAAAAGAAGGAATTAACCCCTCCACTGCATGCACCTAACAGGACTTACACTGGAAAGGTCCAGGCAGAGAAGTAGCGGCCGGAGGCTAGGATACAACTATAAAAAAACAATATATGTGAAATAGGCAGGGTTGCTGCTCTTATAAAATCTCCACATAGTGGGGTCCATGCTGTGAAAGCCATTTTTGCAACCCTCAAATAAGAATGTTGTCCTATTCAAGCGAATGGGGCTTAATGCTTCACTAATGTGGTGATAATGGCTGTGCAGCATATTGAATCATTAAAATGGTGGTTTATTTATTGTGATACGTTGTTTTGAGAAAACACAGTTGGGATATTGCAAAGTAAATAGCCATTGTTTGGTCATATATATTCAGTTAATATAAGTGTAGCAGGCACCCGCCTTCTTACCTCCTGGGGGGAGACAGCTCCGTAGGGCAGGAGTGTTACGCCGGTGCTGCCCGCAGACCAGACCCGTCCCTTCTACTGAGGTGAGGAACGTATATAGGCACGCACCCGCAGCAAAAGGAGCGTGTCCGGAGTGTGATGATTAGGCGTTGCCAGGCCAGATGACGTTTAGCTAGCAATCCTTGCCGGTACCGGTGTAGAAGTGCCGTCGTCGTTGCCGTTAGCCAAGGTCTGGGATTGGAGAATTCCGGAAGGTCGTTGTCCAAGCAGGGGGTTGAGAGCCAGAGAAGGACGTCTGCCAAGCCAAATCGTAACCTGAGTGAATAGAGAGAGAGAGAACGCCAGAGTAGTGATCCTAGTGGAAAACTATGTCGAGCAACGAATGAATGGCAGGACAGGCAATATAAAGCGTGGCTGACCAATAGGCAGAGGGGGGGGGCAGGCCTGGAGGAATGCATGGAGCTGTCCTGGATAGGTTGTCCAAAGGAGGATACAGGTGAGCAGTCTTTATGCCTGATTGATCCTTGTGTGTGTGTTGGGGGCGGAGCCTCACTGCATGAGCAGTGAATAAATTAAGAGAGTCCTGCGCGTGCTTTGTAACAGAGACGGGCGCGCGCTCGTACACGGTAGCAGCCGCATGAGGGTGGGACGATCCTGCAGGAGCGCGAGAATGCAGAGGACGGCGGGGAACCCCCAGAGCCGCCGGAGGTAAGTGACGCCGGCGAGATGCGCGCACCACGGCAGCGGGGTTTAATGAAGGTGAGGAGGAACCCAGGCACGGGTGCCGCGATCCCAGAGTCCTCACATTACCCCCCCCTCAGGATTGGCCTCAAGACGATCCTTCCATGGTTTTGATGGAAACTTCTTTCGGAAGCATTTGAGAAGTCCGGAAGCATGAATATCTTTCAGGGGTACCCATGACCTCTCTTCAGGTCCAAAACCTTTCCAGTGGACCAAGAAGTGGACTTTACCTCTCGAAAGGCGGGAATCCAGTAAAGCCGGTATCTCGTACTCTTCGTTACCCTGTACCATCACAGGATCTGGTTTAGAAGTGTGGTCTGGAAATAGGCCACTGGAGATGAATGGCTTGAGAAGCGAGGTGTGAAAGACATTCGGAATTCTCATACTACGAGGAAGTTGGAGTCGAAAGGAAACCGGATTTACCTGCTCCAAGATGGAAAAGGGACCCAGAAACCTAGGAGCCAATTTGATTGAAGGAGTTTTGAGATGGATGTTCTTGGATGATAGCCAAACCTTGTCCCCGGGTTTGTAGTTGGGTGCCGGACGACGGTGACGATCAGCCTGGGTTTTAGAAGTCAAGGATGCTTTTTGTAGTGCAGATTGGATTCTGGACCAAGGGTCTTGTAGGAGTGCAATATGCTCGTCCACGGCTGGTACTCCAGAGGAGTCTTTAGAAATGGGTAGGCGAGCCGGATGGAATCCATAATTGATAAAGAAGGGGGTCTCACGGGTAGACTCATTCCTGGAAGAATTAATGGCGTACTCAGCCCAGGTAAGTAGTTCTGCCCAGTCATCCTGAGAATTAGAGACGAAGCACCTTAAGTATTTCTCGAGGGATTGATTAACCCTCTCGGTCTGTCCGTTGGATTGAGGGTGATATCCAGAAGAAAAGGAAGATGAGATACCCAGTCTCTTGGTGAAACCTGGTATCACAAGAGCGCCCAAGAACAGCCACTTAAGCCCTCAGTTCCTGAAGCTGTCTTCCTGCACTTTTCCCATTCAATGTAGTCGCCAGTTCAGCTTTTTCAGCTAAGGATTCTTCTGGACTCCTACCTCTGTTTGTTGCCTGTTGGGCGGTTGCAGGTTTGGCTAGTGCTTTCTTAGGTGGCTCAAACTTCGTAATCTTGTTTTGAAGGTGAGTGGTGTCCCCAGCTCTCACTGTACCCTTGTCCTCACGGGCCTTAGTTACTGTGGGATACCGATGCTTGGACAGAGCCAATACCTTTTCCCATATTGGAGGCATCTGTAAGTTACTGGGCTGCAGAGTCTCACTCTGTTTCTTGAATGTTTCCTGCCATTCTCCTTTCAGGGTCTTTATTTCTTCCCTGTGCTTTCTCTGAGCTTGCTTCCACCTATCATTCTTTATTTTGTGGAGCACTGTGAACTTCTTGGCTTGGGCCGCAGATACTCGTCTCAGTTTCTGGACCTTTTTGCGCTCCCTCTTGTACCGAGTCACCTGGCCTCTAAGCTTAGCCTCTAGCGATGCTTTGGTGATGGTCAGGGTAACCTTCAGTTTATCCTGTTGCTTTGCGAGGATGCACTGGGTAATCAGACGTTCCTGCAGCACTTGTATTTCCTTAGCAGCCTGCAGATTTTCTTCCTGCAGAGTTTGCTGCTTCTCCTCGACATTCTGGAGGTGTGTACGCAGACATTGCAGTTGGTTCTGCAGTCGGTGCTCTGCTTCAACTTTTCATCTTCCAACCGTTTCTTTATTTTTTTAAGCTCGTGCAGCTTTTCATTCTTTCCATTGACGTGGTTTGTCAACTCCGAATTTTCTTTTTTTAATCTTAAATTTTCTCCTTTTTCAGTCTCTGTACTATTCAGGGCCTCCTTGCAGTCCACCTTCCATTTTTTCACATCTGCTTGGAGGCGAGCTGTCTCCTGGCGTGAGACTTCCATCTCCAGGTTTATGTTCTGAAGCTCCTTCTGGGAGACTTTGAGATCTAAGTTAAGATGGAGGATAGTTTTCTTTGAAATGTCCAGCTCCTCAGTGAGACTGTGAAGTTCCTTCCTGAAGACTTCCAGTTCTGTGCGGCAGCTGTTGATCTCATGATGTGAGGCATCCAGTGCTCTGCGGAGTGTATGAACCTCTTTCTGAGATACGTCCACCTCTGTCCGGACACTGTTGACCTCCTGTTGTGAGGCATTCAGCTCTACGCGAAGAGTGTGAACCTCTTGCTGAAAGACTGTCATCTGCTTCAGTGCCTCCTCATACTTCTGCTTCAGCTTAGCCATCATTTTATCAGATTAGCTCTGCTTTTCATCCATGGCGGTAATAGTAGCGTTTGCAGTATCTAGCTCAGTCTTGAGATCGTCCAATTCTGTCCTGGCCGAAGAGTACATTGTGAGCACATAATTCTGTAGCTTCACGTTATTTTTCAGTAGCTCTGCGTAATCATCTTTCTTCAGTTTCAATTGTTCCCGGAGCAGATCAGTCACGCCTGGCAACCTTCAGGGTATCCCCAGGGCTGGTCAAGGGATCGTCACTCACCGGCTCCGGCTCCGCTTCCCTGGGATGGTTGGTTGAGGGTTTCTCACTATTAGCACCGGACAGACACTTCTTTGGGGTACACGACTTCTGCCTTGGGCCATCTGGATATTCGGTCATCCGCGGGACGACTTCTCCATTTTCTCTAGGCTGCAGGGCATTTCGGACCCCCTTTTCCTCTGCAAGATCTGCAGATATGTCTGTTCCTTCCACGGTAAGTGAAGAACCGCTTTTCTTTTTTCGCCTTTTTGTTTTGGATGACCCTGTCCCCTCAGGGATACTGGGATCTCCATCTTCATTTGAAATTTTAGCAGCGTCACTGGATCCACCCTGCTTTTCTTGCAACTGTAATAGCTGACGGAAATATTCAGTGATCCGCTGTTCCCGCTCTTTCTCTTGCCGATCATATTAGTCATCATAGGGAGCGGTCTTTTCAGTTCGTACCGAGTTCAGGTACCCCCACCACTCTTGGGGTGTTTTGTGGGTGTGACTTGGTTTGGGTTTCCCATAAGAGATGTCTTCCTCGTCATCGGACTGGAAGGGCCACTCTTCCGTGGGGTAGGGTTCATTACAGGAACGCTGCATCTTGTCCTCCATTTTGGGCTATCAGGTGTATTTTTCTTCCTGACCTCAGGAGGCGCTATTGCAGCTGTTGCCACTGTATTTGCTAGAACCCCACATGGTTGTAGTCCTACAGGTGGGCATATTTTGCTTGTAGAGGTCTTAGCTCTTACATTAGACTTTTTCTTCCCTTGGGTAAGTTTTATAATATTAGCATTACTGTGCATGCATTCACTTTCATCGTCTGAATAAGGCCTGAAGGGACACTGCTCCGTGTGGTGGGGTTGTTTGCACCAGGAACACATTTTCTTCCCTATTTTTGTAGAGTCTGTATTTGACTTCAGCTGGGTGGCCATTTTACATTCCCAGGGTTCTATTTCTTTAAATACAATGCTTGCTAGCTGCCCATTTTTTGGCTTCAGCAAAGGCATTTGGTTTTCTGCTTGAGTTCAGTAATTTTCAGTCTCATCTTTGGGTATTATGGCATTCACTCTTCACACTTTGGGTGCCTGTTTTACTCCCAAGATACATAGATAGACTTTACTTGCAGAAAAAAAAATATATTCTTTGCAGTGGAGTATTTCTTTCACTCCCAGCAGGGCGACTCAACACTCAGCAATTGGCTTTGGGATACCTTTTACACAGTTCAGCAATTCCTTTTTCCCCGGTAGGGCAATTTTACCCTCAGCACTTATTTGCTGAAAATTCCCCTGCTTCAGCACAGTCTTGCATCAATTTTCACACTTTTCTGCATATACTCCATTCACCGCTGGTAGTCCTATTCGGTGTGGCAGCCTTTACTTGCAGAATCAGTACCGCTCATGGGTCACCATCTGTATTCACTGCTTCAGCGAAACATTTGAAAACAACAAACACCTATCCCTTTTAAGGGCTAACTTACTTCCAGACTACGGCTGGAAGGCAAAACCCCTATTTCAACGACCATATTACACTTTATTGTGATAGGCAAGTAAGGTTTGCCTGCTTCAGCAGTCTCTCTCTCTCTCCTCTTGGGATTGGGGAAAAGAGTCCATCTGTGGTTTTGTGGCTTTCTTCAGTGCAGTGTAGATTTCCTGCCTGGGTGTGTATCCCTTTAATTCTGGTCTCTGCTGCATGAGTTCCTTTGTTTATGTTGCTCAGGCTGTTTGTAGGCAAAAAGCACAAAAAAAATTCACAGGCAATCTCCGGGCCCCTTTTAACTTCAAGGGCCACCTCTCATCCCAAACTTCTGACACCATATGTAAGAGGACATGTGAAGAGGTATGCAATGGAGACTGTTTTAACGTGAAATTAAATACGGCTTTTATTGCGCCTGTTTCTTTAACACAAGAAAAAATCCAAACGTATGCAAATAAGGGGTCAAACAAAGCTTCTGTTCCACTTGGGAGTATTTCTAGTTAAACCTATGCCGTCCACAACTCCCTTTAGATTAGCATGTCTCCCAGCCCCAAACATATATCTTGATATGTGCAGATATACAAAAAGTCTTAGAAAGGAAAGTCTTATCTGTTTCTTGTAGGGGAAGGCTTATTTGTTCTCCAGGTTTAGAAGTACTTTCCCCTGTGTCTTGCTGACAGCGTGCAGTCTCTTCTGGCAGGCTCAAGACATCTGTCACCTTGTTCAGCTCACAGGTGTGCTAAGGAGTCTCTCTTCCTGTCTCAGAGGCAGGCTTTTCTAACACTTCTAATCAGCCTGGTGCTGGTCAATTAACCAGCACACTGCTGGATTAGAGGCAGTTTTTTCTGAACAGGGTAAGTCCCTGTTACAGTGATCCAGCCTTCTACAATCACAACCAAGTAATATCATTAAGGGGGATATTACTCTGACAAAACCCCACTGACATTGCAAATGCATTCAATGATACTTGTAGGGTGTGCCACTAACTTATTAGCGAACGCAGCCCAAACCACAAACCTGAATCTCATCCTGGGAGTACCCCACATAGCCCCTCCCAACACTGCCCACAATTTTCAATTTGACCCAGCTCCTCAACTAAACAAGCAGCCAATGGTGGACCTGACTTACTACAATCTAGGTTCCCACGACTGGTGACCCGCCATTGCCAACACAATTGCTCCATAGTCACTCGTATCCTTCCTGCAGGCCATATCCCTAAGACCTGGAAAACTGCCAGGGTTGTCCCAATCTTCAAAAGTGGGGACAAAAATACTGTCTCAAACTACAGGCCAATCTCACTTCTCCCAATTCTATCCAAAGTCATGGAAAAATGTGTCCACTCCCAATAAAGCGATTACTATACCAAGACAAATTTCCCTAGCCAATTCCAATCTGGCTTTCGCCTCAAACACTCCACCGTAACTACCCTGCTAAAAGTTTGCAATGAAATCCAGTGTGGAATGGAACGCGGACAACTCACTGGTGCAGTTTTCCTAGATTTTGCAAAGGCTTTTGATACTGTTGATCATGCTATCCTGCTTAACAAACTGCAGAGCTCTGGAATAGGGAAGCATGCTTTTAAACTGGTTTCAGTCCTACCTATCAGGTAGATCCCAAAATGTGTCCATCTCAGGCTCTAACTCCAACCCCTTGGATATCACCTGTGGTGTCCCGCAAGGGGCCCCTACTCTTCTCAGTGTTCATCAATGATCTTCCCACAGCTTGTCAGGAAGCCTCAATACACATGTATGCAGATGACACAATCCTATATGCACACAGCCATAGACTCTCTGACCTTCAACACATACTTCAGTCTGACTTTTTGAGACTCGAAAACTGGATTTCCCAAAACAGTGTTTTTAAACACTGACAAGACTGTAACAATGGTATTTGGGACCAAGACTACATTTTTAAAGCTGCCAGCGACTGAGCTCCAGATTAGAACCAACGCTAACACCACCCTAACCCCTGTCACTAGTTTTAAATACCTGGGCATATGGTTTGACTCCCACGTAACATTCGGGATGCACATTGATACCCTGACAACCAAGACCTATGCCAAACTAGGAACAAATCCTCCCTAAGTCTCCTGGTCAGAAAACGTATCGCACAGCAGATGCTAATGCCAATTATTGACTATGGAGACATAGTATATGGCTCGGCACCTCAAACCCACCTTAGAAAACTTCACACACTCTACAATTCAATTTGTTGTTTTGTTCTCCAATGTAACTACAACACACATCACTGCGAAATGCTCAAAGAACTAGATTGGTCGTCACTCGAGTCTAGGCGCAAAGTTCACCTTTCCTGTCTTGCCTTCAAATTCTTTATGGGCAAGCCACCCAGCTACCTGAACAAGCTCCTCACCCCTACCACATGCAGCACTTATCATCTGAGATCAGACTCCAAAAGACTGTTCATGGTACCAAGGCTCAACAAAGTATCCGGCCGCTCCTCCTCCTTCTCTTACCGTGCACCCCAAAACTGGAACAACCTACCAGAGACTCTCACATCCACCACCAGTTTAAGTTCTTTCAAATCTAAGGTTGTCTTACATTTTAATCTTGTCTGTAACCGTTTCATACGCCCATAATATATATTTTCTTTAACTGTGCATGCAATGTCTTGTATATAATGTATACCCTGTTCATTTATGTAACTGTATTTGTAACCATGTATTTGTCTTAAATCTGTGCCCAGGACATACTTGAAAACGAGAGGTAACTCTCAATGTATGACTTCCTGGTTAAACATTTAATAAATAAATAAAGGCAGCAGTCCATGCTGATCGCCAATTTGTTTTGCATTTTATTTGTTTTACTATAGGAAATCTCCTATTGCCCTTTCCTAAGCGCTTTTTAGTTTTAAAATGTAATGCTTCACCTAGGAGATAATTGTAACCCCCCCATAATATGTCAAACACTTAAGTTCTAAGCTCTCCCCAGAGGCCATGGCAGTGTAAAGGTTACCATGGTAACCACACAAGCTATTGCAGTTCAACACTACAATTCATACTGTCACCAAATGTAGCATGCTGCTTAGGTATTCTAGTTCAGGGGTGTGCAAACTTCCTGCGCTGTGCCCCCCCCCCCCTGTCTGCTCTTCTCATGATCACACCCCCCCCTTAACTTCAATGAAGCGTCAAATGATGCTGAAGGGTCATGTGACGCCACGCGAACCGTGGCGTCATTTGACGTCACGTCTCCATGGTAACAGGCGTCATTTGACGCCGTGTTTCCATGGAGACGCGTGGACAAGAACCGAATAGTAAATTTACAGAGGCCTCACGCTCTTAGCGCGGGGCCTCTGTAACCGCGCGCCCCCCCAATAAAGTTTTGCGCCCCCAGTTTGCGCACCTCTGTTCTAGTTGACTCTTTCTCCTCAGATTCACACTGTTGATACGATACATACGTCTTGCCCTTTGTTCCTAAAACAACAATGCTAAGATCCACTCTATCCTCTCACTCTACAGCTAACATTTTAATCAATGCTCGCATTATCTACCATCTTGATTACTGCAACTATTAATACGTTATTTTTCGTTTTAATATATGTTCATGTTACCTGTTTTGTTTTACATGTAAATAAATACTTATCTTTGTCATCCATTTTAATTAATTGTCAATGACTTTGCTTTTAATTATAGTAAAATAATGCCAATAAAGCTTATACAGTGATACCTATGGTTTTGTATAAATTCATTAAAATAATAACTGTCTTTAAAGATAAATGTAAGAATAATTCTAGATACCGAAGGGACTTTTCCTCCTCCGAGTCCTGAACGGTTAACAAACAAACACATATTTAACTACCGTTGTGTACTATTTTATCTGCTTTGTGACATTGGTCAATTCTCTATTTACTTTACTCCGACACCTGGCTTTCTTCTAAACTGTTCAAATACAGTCCCGCAGTGGTGCTCGGACTTGGTGTGGGCTCCAACGTCATAAAGTGAAGAAATATATAATGTCCAGAATATTCTTAATAGATAGTTGCAATTCATCTGTATTAGATATATAACAGGGGAATAACTCCTAATGGAGTCCTAACATAGGTATCCCAAATATATTGCGTAATATCACATCCTCTGTAGATAATGGATTGAAAACATCCATACGCAGGCAACTTACTTGATACCAGATATCCCTGATGTGTCCTCTTAGTCCTGCTATTCCAAGGTGTGCATCCGTAAAGATGAAGGTCCAAACCGTAGTGAAAAAGAGAGCACTACCACACCGTGGAAAGAACAAAATGGATCAAGAAGTGGCTCTAATAAAAACGATTTATTAAATCACATGGATATCCAGGGTAAAATATGCACCTTCACGTACAGAGCATATGAAAATCGGCATTATTTAAGGTCCTCCATAGCAATGACGTCGCTCACCCTCGCCCGCGGGCAAGAGCATCACATGGTAGAGGCACGCAAAACGTCAATTGCTATTGGCTCACATCCCTTAGCCAAATAGGATACAAACAACTTTTTGACAGCGTGACAAATTACACTGACCAAATAATCAGCACAGAAGAAATACAAATAAATGCCAAGATATAATCATAAAACACTGCAAAAAAAGGATATTGAATCGTGGTCTATAGTGTGAACCAACAATTAACCAGATGTGATAATTAATCTGTAAATTTGAATTCACACACCTAGATCACAACAGATTTTTAAATATATCCAAATTACTTACAAAAAAATATATATATATTATATATATATATATATATATATTATATATATATATAATATATATACACATATATATAGGTGAGTTTGTGTCCAATTTACAGTTAGCTAGGAGTATGTTTTTTTTAATATATATTGGACAATATCCTAAAAACCATACTCCTAGCTAACTGTAAATAGGACACAAACTCAACCTATTGAGTAATTAACCCTTAGTGTTTCCCTGGGTGCTGTAGCTCACCTGCTGGTTCAGGAGGTCTGAGTGGCTCTGCAATTGTAGTTTGCGAGCAGTAACAGGGCAGTCTTTCTTGCAGTTCTTACTGTGCAGCGCCTCCATCCCATGAGGATCCTGCTGAATGCAGGATGGTCCCCACAGGCAACACTCCTCTCCAATAATCACACACCATAGTCCAACGGCAGATTTATTGTACAACTGCATGATCGTCCTCTAGCACTGGAGCAGACCCCAGGGGCTTGAGGCCCCAAGAGCCCCTCCCAATGTCCCTTTTTAGGGAAAAGGGTATCACACTGTCCCATAATCAACCGCACTCAATTTGGTGGAGTGTCAGCTTTTACAACAGTGGGAAGGGTTGTGAACCCTGCCCCCAACACGGGCAGGTCCAGGTACTGACAGGCATCACACCATATACATGTGACCCAGTCAGTACCCTCCCCAGGTATGACACTCCAGGTTAGGCCTGCCCCTGGATAGGGCAACATAGTACCCATCCAGGCTGCAACTGCAGGCTAGGTCCTGAGCAGGCGTTTAACCCCAACACTGCCTGTTCCTATCAGGACTTATAGTGTTGAGGCCAGTAGAAGGCTATAGCCAGCGGCACTTGGCTACATATGTATGTATTTATGTCTTTATTTCAATAGTGCCCTTAATGTATATAGCGTTTCACAGCAGTAATACACATGGCAATCATATAAATAACAAATAATACAAATAACACATAAAGGGAAGAAGTGCTTCACACATAAAAGTAACATTTAGGAAAAAGAGTCCCTGTTGAAGAGCTTACAATCTAATTGGTGTGGTGAAGAACTTACAGAGCCATAGGGGGGTGTTCTGGTAAGTGTGTCTGCAGGGGGCCAGGCTATATGTACAGTATGAGGTGTAAATTATCAGCCATGGAGCTACTCGTATGCTTCCTTAAGCAGGTGTTTAAGGGGGGTCTTTTAAGGGCTAGAGAGGGTGCTAGGCGGATATGAGGGGAAGGGCATTCCACAGGTGTGGGCCGTCAGTGAGAATGTTTAAGGCGGGAGGGGCTTTAGTACAAAGGGGGTAGAGAGAAGACATCCTTGAGCAGAACGCAAGAGTTGGGATGGTGTATAGCAAGAAATTAGGGCTGAGATGTAAGGACGAGCAGAAGAATGTAAAGCTTTGAAAGTGAGGAGGAGAATTGAGTGTGTGGTACGGGATTTGCTAGGAAGCCAGGAGAGGGATTTCAGCCGGGGAGAAGCTGACAGATTTCGGAAATAGTAGACTGATTCTGGCAGCAGAATTTAGGATAGATTGTAGAGGAAACAGGTGGGAGGCAGGAAGGTCGGAAAGCAGGAGGTTACAGTAATTGAGACGGGAGAGAATGAGGGTCTGTGTCAGAGTTTTAGCAGTCGAGCAACAGAGAAAAGGGCGTATCTCTGTAATATTGTGGTGGGAAAAAAGACAGGTTTTAGCTACCTTTTGAATGTGAGAGGAGAATGTGAGAGAGGAGTCGAGTGTGATCCCTATGTGATATTAGATAACCAACCACAAAGGGCCACACTGCTACAAAACATAGCAGGACTTTCTAGTCTAGGTGTAATGTACATCAACATTTATTAATATATTAGTACATGAGTAATAATATACAATACATTCTGAGTCAGATATACAAACATATGACTATCACTAAGTGATGACTACAAATAAAATCACACTCGGGACTCTTTTGCATTTGGTAAACAATAACTGACAGTTTGTTGAGAATGCGGTTGTAGAGAGTTTTCTGCTTCTTGCTGGACTCAAAGTTTCCCGCCGCTCTAATCCTCTCCCGTGATCCACCGGGGCGAAAAAGACGCAAAAAACAAAAAAAGAAGGAGCACAGAGAAAAACTTCTATTAGATACACATTTCACATTTACATTTAATGTAGTACATCAAACACTTACATATTAAAATACAACCGTGGGCATAGCTGGCATCTTTCCCATGTATCACCGGTTGGTAAGAACTGCACGGCCTCCGGATCAATTCCTAGGTCCGCTGTCCGTGCTCACTGTAGCACCAAACGGCCACCTTGTCCGAGGCAGCCGAACTACGAGTCCCAGGGTGCACCGCGGGTCAAGCAAATTTCGCGAGAGCTGCCGCTTAGCAAGAGCGGCACTCTCACAGTGAACGGGGATAGATTCTCAGTATCCTGACGGGCTCTCTCACCACGTCCAGCCTTTAGACACTGAACAGGCATCCTCTATCGTTTCGCGTTCTCATGTCATCAGGAGTATATTTTTTTGCATGCTGGGAACTATCTTTTGTACAATAGGTATCTTCACAATTGGCCCCTGTTAACAACTAGGTGTGCAATGATTGGACCATCCTCCAATACACAACAACATAAATTAACACAATAACATGCAACCACAAAAAGCAATAATATGTAACGGTGTTTCTGGACCAGTCGAGCCACCCAATTCACATTGGCCCCTGTGGTCTAACCAGCCCCATTACATGGATGTGTCTGGTGGTGCACCTGCTGGCTACAGGACTCTGAGTCTCCCGCATAATGTTAGTGGAGATATCGCAAGACAGGCGTTGAGGGAGTGTGCTTAGAGTCCTACCTATATCCAGTGCAGCGCCTCCACATACTAGGATCTTGCGTCCGCAGGGAGAGGGTCTGATGAGGACCTCCTCTGGGGTCCTCCTTCTGTGCAAGAAACTTCACATCCCACACAGCAAGGGTTGGTAAACTTGGGCATCTTTATTCTCAGCATAGGCAGCCTGCCCTCACAGCGGTTGTACTAGCGCTCATTGTCATATGGCTCATCCCTTCAGAAGGTCATGTTTCTTCAATGGAGTGGGTACCTCTCCCCGCAGGGAGATCACCACCTGTGTCAGGTCCCTGATCACAGTGCAGATACTATTGACTAGGTTGACAGCCTGCTTGCTGCAGACACTCCAGGACTGAATCATAAGTCTGGATTAACACCTATGACTCCTAGTTTGACACACTAACTTTGGGCAGTGCTGTGTCTTATATAACTTAGGGAATAGCCACACCTCTTGTGTCACTAACAGTGGACACAGAATATGTTACCACTCCCCTGGTGTACATATGACACCTCACCAGGGTGTGAGGGCAAACCTCCATGATTGATGCTGGCAATCCTGCATACTTACCAGGTTTACTGCCAGCATGAGAGAGAACTGTATACCATTTTTATACATGGCTACATTCTCCCCCTGGTGAACCCCAACGCCCCGGCTGGGACCTAAATTTTGCCGAACCTTCCTCCAGGCAGCACTGCAAAACATAACCAACAATCATATAAAAATACATTACAGTTCTTTTCCATATGATACATATCACAACAGTGCCTGCTGACCAGCAGACGACACTGCTCCTGTGAAGAACCCCCCTTTTCTACCTAATAGTAGTGCCTAGGGTCAGGCTTCTGCACCTCCATACCGGTAATGTCTTTAACAGTTACGCTATGTTCTCTGGGTAGCCCATTTTCTGGCCTATACTCTACCCGGTGCACATAGACATTGCGCCCAACGCTCCACACCCTCATTAACTGAGTAATCCTCTCCTCGGTTTTGAACCCAGCGTACCCCCCAGATTTAGTCATAATATATTCCTCAATGGTTTCCCTCAACCAGGCATTTCTTCCATCCTCGATTTCTTGCATTAGGGGCTCTGGTACATACGGGTACTCCAACCCATGGGATTTTTTGTATTTGGTAACTATGGCCCTCTCAGCCCTGCTGGTCCTAATCAGTCTTTTGTTACCTGCCCTGCCAGGCAGCACCCATGACAATGGCTCATCCAGATCCATGGGATCCCTGAATATGGCTGTCCCCTTGGGGTCTACTACTCCAGAATGAATATCATGCCATCTTAACCTAAGCTCCTCCAACCGTTCCTCCTCCGTGAACTCCCCTACTCCCCACCAGTAGTCTACAACCCATTCTCTCCTCAAAATGAATCGTGTGTGGATCAGCCAGGCCTCATAACCCTCAAACAAGGGCACCCACCAACTGGTCTCTCACTCCCTGCAGCTCTCTGACACCGCCACTGGGCCTTCACTGTCCTCGAACTCTCCCCCAGAAGATATCCCAGAGGTACCAGTGGATCTGGAACTTGACCCCAACCTCGTAGGCCTGATGTGGACACTCACTGTATCAGTACCTTCGCTATAACATGAGGATACTTCCCTCATATACCCTCCCCCTCACGACCCATCATCAGATGTAAAACACTCTCCCCAGTCCAGGTTCTCCCCAGTCCGTTCCTCGGAGGTGGCTCGGGACTCCCCAGACAACCCTTGGCTAGACCGGGACCCAGATGAGGAGGTGACAGGGGCAGGGGTCTTAACTAGGGCCTGGGGTTGGGCATAGGGAAACGCCATCAGGCGACGCGGGGCTACGACCCGCAGCTTGTCACTACCTTGCCTGGTGCCATCGGACTGGCATCCGGTTCACCCGTCTCCTTGTTCCCAGACTTCCGCAGGGCCTGCCAGCTCTTCCTGGACCCAGGCGACCTGGAACAGCTTGTCGGTCTCAAGGACGCGGCCATCTTCCACCCGGCTCCAATGTGTCTGCCGGATATGACGTCGTCGATCTCGCGGGACTCACCCCCGCCATCTTGGGTTGGGCTCCCCACCGGAACCTCTTCCTCCACAACGACATCCGCCACCGGAAGTGAAGGTTCAGCTCTCTGCTCCGCTCGGGCCTGGGCTAGACCTTTCTCCGTCGTTGCCACCACCGGCGCCTGTTGAGGGTAAGAGTATGCCTCACCGCTCCTTCGTCTCGGGATGGGATCTTCTCCTCCGTCTGCTCCGCCAGTCACCACGGCCGTGGGACTCCGCCGCTCCACCTGCCTCCGCACGGGCGACCTCGGCACCTCCAGGCTCCGCTCCGCTGCGACACAAGTAAGGCCTGCTTCGTTCACAGCACCGCTGTAGTGGTCCGCCGGTAGGCGCATCACCACCATCGTCGGGTTCGCTTGTTCCTCGTCCGAGGAGCCGAACTCCGACTCGGGGAGTGGCACTCCCGCCAGGGACCAATGGTGAGGTTCTCGGCTCTCACCTCGCTTGTAGGCACCTTTCTCTTCAGGCTCCGTCTTGATCATTAGGAGCGATCCCCATACTTCGGGATCGACAGGTTCTTTCCGGACCGCGCACGAGGCTTCAGCCGTCAACATGGCTGTGTCCGCTCCCGCCTCCACGGTTAGTCCGGGCACGAAGGACTGCACGGCCCATAGGTAGTGGATGCCACATTGGGGGCACCTGGCCGTTGTGCTGACCACACCACCTGGCAGCCGGCACTGCATGCATAAGCACTTAATTATTTCCTTGCCACCCGCCGAGAGCACCAGGAAGCCTCCTGGGGCTGAGTAGGGGTGAGCGGAGATGTCCATCTCTTCCTCTGCTTTGCTGGCCATGATGATTACAGGAGACACTTTCTGCAATGGTCTTGCCTGTTCGCCAACTCCTCGCAACTGAAGTGCAGGAGTTGGTTTGATAACTCCTCCCTCCGCCAGCTCCACTCTCATTTGGCACAATTGGAAACCACTCCCCCTGGTAGACATTAGGGGAGGGTCCCACAGATTCACTGGGTGCCCCAGCACTGGCTCTGAGCCTGTCACTGTCCATGAGGGCGCGGCCACAGCTTTCGCGTCATACCCCCCAGCAGGGTGGGGTCCTTTACTTGGCACCAATCCCGGCCAACTCCTTGCAACTTTTGCATTTGCAGAATTTTCTGCACTCGGCCCACACGGTCTCCCAGGGAAGCGGGAGCCGCCATCTTGGTTCACTCGGCCATTCACTTTAGCAGAGGTAGATTTTTTGTTATAGCTCACTGTCTGGCAAGCAGATTCTCCATTTCCACCGCACACAACCACAATGTCCTCAACACTGTCCTCCAGGGTAGCACCCCTTGATCCTAGGCAGGACCAAAACGGAACAGCCACTGCCTTAGTGCCATTCCACAGCATGCTGGCAAAAGTTCCTTCTGCAGCTTGCTCTTCAGTAGCACGCACACCACGTGCGCTCCCTTCATTAGCCGCGGTCCGCCATCTTGGACTATCCGCACCACGCGGATCCTCCATTCTTGCGGTCGCCATCTTTACACTGTACTTATTCATATCGCACATGGAGCTCCTCTCTGCGGGGCAGCTGCCATACCGATGCAATAAAGAATGCCACGATGCACCACCTACGTGTACCTAATGTAAGTCTGACTCATGTTGCACTACCTCAGGCTAGGCTCACTCTCTCAGTGTATGCTGTGTCCACCTTCCTCCAGTCTGTGCTCTGTGGTAAGTGGTCTGGAACTGGCTAGAGTACTCTGGCTTCTCCATGCAGTACTAGGGCGTCTACCTACTGTTGGCCCCCCACTAGTGCAGGTCCTCTCTAGAATTCCTGACCAAGTTAACAGGCTATTCTCATGAGCATGGCATCCCACAACTAGCTGCCTCAAGCGACTAGGACAGCTATAGCCCTGTCTCCAGACCCACTTAACTCCTCTCAGGATCCTAGGTCATCCCTGCGAGCTGACAAATCCATCAGGCCCCCTGACTACCCCTAGGCTCCGGCCCAAACACAGCACTGACTGGCAGCATACACTCTCCCTGTTTCCTAGTGTGCCTAGCAAAAGCCTGTCCTGTTGATGCAGATCTCAGCAGCTCGCCTCCAAATGTAACAGTGTTTCTGGACCAGTTGGACCCACCCAATCTCACATTGGCCCCTGTGGTCTAACCAGTCCCCATTACATGGATGTGTCTGGTGGTACACCTGCTGGCTACAGGACTCCTGAGTCTCCCGCATGATGTTAGTGGGGATATCAGCAAGACAGGCGTTGAGGTAGTGTGCTTAGAGTCCTACCTATATCCAGTGCAGCGCCTCCACCTCTCACAGTGAACGGGGATAGATTCTCAGTATCCTGATGGTCTCTCTCACCACGTCCAGCCTTTAGACACTGAAACAGTCTATTTCCCTCTACGCGTTTCGCGTTCTCATGCTTCATCAGGAGTATATTTTTTGCATGCTGGGAACTATCTTTTGTATCAATAGGTATCTTCCAATTGGCCCATGCTTAACAACTAGGTGTGCAATGATTGGACACTCCTCCCCATATACACATACAACATAAATTAACACAATTAACACGCAACCACATAAAGCAATAATATGTAACGGTGTTTCTGGACCAGTCGGACCCACCCAATCTCACATTGGCCCCTGTGGTCTAACCAGTCCCCATTACATGGATATGTCTGGTGGTGCACCTGCTGGCTACAGGACTCCTGAGTCTCCCGCATGATGTTAGTGGAGATATCAGCAAGACAGGCGTTGACGTAGTGTGCTTAGAGTCCTACCTATATCCAGTGCAGCGCCTCCACCTCATCAGGATCTCTGCCTCCTTCTGTGCAAGAACTTCACTCCCACACAGCAAGGGTTTGGTGAACTTAGGCATCTTTATTCTCAGCATAGGCAGCCTGCCCCTCACGACGGTTGTACTTAGCCGCTCATTGTCATATGGCTCATCCCTTCAGAAGGTCATGTCCTCCTAATGGAGTTGGGTCACCTCTCCCCGCAGGGAGATCACCACCTGTGTCAGGTCCCTGATCACAGTGCAGATACTATTGACTAGGTCTGACAGCCTTGCTTGCTGCAGACCTCCAGGACTGAATCATAAGTCTGGATTAACACCTACTTGAACTCCTAGTTGACACACTAACTTTGGGCAGTGCTGTGTCTTATATAACTTAGGGAATAGCCACACCTCTTGTGTCACTAACAGTGGACACAGAGTATGTTACCACTCCCCTGGTTTACATATGACACCTCACCAGGGTGTGAGGGCAAACCTCCATGATTGATGCTGGCAATCCTGCATACTTACCAGGTTTACTGCCAGCATGAGAGAGAACTGTATACCATTTTTATACATGGCTACAAATACATAAAATTACACATTAAAACCTTAATTTAAAAAAAATATTAAAAATCCATCCTAAGGTTATGTACCCAAAAAGAACATTATGGAACTACATTCTTAACAAAACCAATGAGTCCTATTTAATCTAACATAAATTAGGTACTTAGCTAATCCCTTTTAAAATCACAACCATATTTGATTTTAAAACATGAATAAAAAATCTAAAACAACTTGTAAAATGAAAACACTTCATATATCAAGGACCCAGGCCAAACAAGGGCCAAATACAGACTTACATTAAAGAAATCAGTAAATATTTATTTTAAAGCCTCCCCACTCTATTTCAAGAATGGGTGAAGCTTCAGTTGCTTATGTAACCCCAAAGGGGCCCAACTGCATAGCATATATATCCAGAATTGTTCTCGCTGAAGGAGTTTCGCCTTTCCTAACATCCCTTTTAATTAATTCTAAACTACAAATAAATCACACTCTGGACTCTTTTGCATTTGGTAAACAATAACTGGCATGTAAATGATATGAAAGAGGGGGCCAAGGTGGGGGTTTAACCAATCCCTATTCTATATGTATATACAAATATGTATCGGCATTGATGTAATCTCTGGACCAATGGAACATCAGATTAATCACAGAAAATGACCCAGTCTATATTCATCCTAACGGGGTCCTTGTTTTTAAAGTAAAGATCCAATACAACTTGCATTGATTTATGTATTGATCCTATTGCCCGCTCATACCAAGGGGGGTGCATTCAATCCCTAGAAATTAACATTGTTAATATTTCCTTTATCACAACTCGTGAAATGTTTAGAAACTGGATGAGTGGTCTCATTCTTAATGATCAATCTGGCATGTTCTATAATTAAGAATGTAGGTAACCGGTGCATCAGACATGAAAAAGTCCCTTTAAATAAATACAGTAAGATCTCCGCTAGGACCACTCCAATATAAACTATATATAATATAGCTTCCCTAATAGGGATGGGGGATTGTACCTAGTGCTCCCTGGCACAAATACACAGTACATAGATTGTCCCATACAGTATAGAATAAGGGCATGAAAACCCACAGGAATAACTCACTGTTTGCCTCCACAGTCCATAATGTGGTCCCAAGGTGGTAATTCAACGCCGTGCAATCCACCGAGCGAGGTAGCAGGATACAGGTGAAAGAGGCAGTGCACTGCCTAAAAAGCAGGAGGAGGCTCACGGCTGCATAAAAATGGCTTTATTCCATAAGTGGATCAAACATGACCCCCAAGAGCAACAGCCGGTCTCGCACCTACGCGTTTCGGGCCGTGTGCCCTTTATCAAGGTGCCTCTTTCACCTGTACCATGTTCCATAATTAGACTGTGATGCACAGACTGCTCTCCAAAACACAATGTGCTCACAGACAATTGTCATGGTTTCATCGTCATGGTACCGATCACCTACCTCAGGTCTCCCAACAATTCTTTACAGCATTCTAATTGTAAACAATCCACATTTTTTAATTCACATTGTATAGTTAAACACACCATGCTATTTATTGAAAATGTACCCTACATTTATAATATGGTTATAGAGTCAGATGTCCACATCACTTATTTAATAAAAGGGTGCTCCACTCATTTGATTCGATTGTGTTCATCCCCTCCCTTACTTCCAAGTATCCTGTGTTTAAATCCCTCTATCCTATTAGAAAGTGCCACACTGTCACCGTGGAATGTTTAGTTCTAGTGACCTCACAAACTATGGTCTTAATGTTATTATGAGGTCATCGGAACCAAGCATTTCACAAAGCAGCTTAATTTTCCACCAGCCTGTCATTGAATCACCATCTGCCCACATAGAGGAAGGGTCCAAAAAGGTGCTTTCCAGGCAAAGTCAACAACAAAAGCGATGTTGGCTGGTGGCAACTACACCCCTGAAAGACGCCTCATACAGCTGGTTGCAGACATCTGGATGGCAGAATATGCCAGTGTTCCGGATACCAGCTTTCCAGTGAATTAGGAGTCCACTCTTCTGACACCCATACTGAGGCAGAAAAGCATAATGTATGGTATGTGATCTCCACAGATGTTATGGTTTTATTTAACCCTATTTAATATGCTGTAGTAAAGAGGTCTTCCCCTTGCTTGAAAAACAAACAAACAAAAAAAAAACTTGAGACTCATTGAAATAAATGCAGCTAAGCACTAAGGTCAGGTAAGTCAGGGCAAATAATGTCAGGTTATCTAAAATAGTAACGGACATTATTTTCTCTGAGTTTAATGCATATCCACAAAGTTAATGATATGCTCAAACAATGGCAGCTGCCCCAAATCATTAGGATATGGGAAAAGGCTTAACACACTCTCCTTAAGTAGTGCCTATATGCAATAAAATCAGTAGCGCATATACACGTCAAGAAAATAAAATACACATGAGCACAGAAATAGACAGTATCATCTTTGACTGCTTTCTGCTCCCTAGAAATAGAACACTTCCGCTTTGCATGCCAAATAACATTCTACTATGGCAGGGGGGGGCGCAAATGTTTTTCCCTGCGACCCCCTGCCGGCAGTCAACCCACCCCCACTTACCTCAGCTTCGGCGTCATGACGTCACATTGACATAGCAACGTGACGTCAAATGACCTTGCGGTGTCATTTGACGATGCGTTGCCATGGCGACGCGTGTGGAGCCAAAGTAAGTCAAGGTTAACAGAGGCCCTGCAGCCCCCCGGCACTTAATTTAAGTGCCTTCGGGAAGCGTGCGGGGCCTCTGTAAACCACACGCCCCTCCCATAGGCAGTCTCGCGCCTGCCCTGGGGGTCGCGCCCCCCAGTTTGCCTCTTTGCGCACCACTGTACTATGGTACAAAATCAGGGTCTGGCTTGGTGGAACACCCCGATTTTGCATGACTTATTTAGTGTTGAGTTATTTCCCTGTTAACCTGAAAGGCCTTTAGTGGATATGCGATGTTAGAATAACGCTTCATTTGCATTTCATTTACACCTAACGGGGCGTACAAATGTATCGCTTTGGTTTATTTAGGTTAGCGTTGCTTTAAATAGCCTAATCCAGTTTACTGCATCTGGGCCGAAGGGTTCGAAATGTAAAGTTCAGATAGGTTCTGATTTTGCACACTCGGCTTTGCTTTAAAGGTATTATCCATTTATGAACCAACAATAAAGGTTCCCAATAGCCTGCACTCATGGCTATTGTCCCACAACCGCTCCTACCAACCATTGTGGCCAAGCGCTGCCATATACTGTACTTATTTCCTCACCTGCTGTCTCTGTACGTCTCCCAACATACCACTTAGATTGTAAGCTCTCCGAGGCAGGGATTTCCTTTCCTATTGTCTGACTTTGCTCCGCTTATTATAATCCCCTGTACTGTATTGTTACATATATACATACATACATACATACATACCTCGTCCCAAGACGTATATCTTTAAATGGTTATTGAAATGCAAACAGAAATAACAAAGGACAAAGTATGTAGTTGTAATATTATGATGTAAGGCCTGTTGATAAATAAAGAAAATAATAGCTGTGGTTATGGTTGTGGATATGCGGGGGTGCAACAAACAAAACAGACAGTTAAACACTAAAACAATTCAATGACTTGCTGCAAACGCATGATTACAGTAATCACGTGGCTCTGGCTCCTTTGGCTTGCCTTGAACATTACAGCAAGTGTAATTACTGTTTGAGCAGCGCTGGAACGAGACGTAGCCATGTGAGATTGTCTGATTGTCCTTAGGGCCATAGGCACAGCGACTCTTGTATGATGCCTGGAATAGCAGGCAAATCCTTTTTTACAGCACCAATCCATAGTTCGAGATTACCTTGGACACATATAGCCATCTTTTCATGAGAGTCTCTTATTCCCCAGAGTTGCATCAAAAGTAAAATGACAAGTCCAACCTATGTTTTGGTTTAGATAAGACTGGAATATGTACCTATCATGAGGAGACTCGGAGAACGATTTGATGAGACCTTTCCCTAGGAAACAGGCATCAATGCCATATTGAAAGCTGGCAGTAAAGTCTTTCCTTTCCAGTGTACAGGGCTATATCTCTATATGGCAGTCAGTCCTGTTCTCTATTCTTTTCCGTTACAGGATTGAAAGTAGACGCACAGGGCTGGATCCGCCTGTCTATCAGAGTCTGTTTTACATTGCCTAACGATTTGTTGAAACTTGTTTCTAAAAGCATATTGTAAATCCCCCTTCCCCCTCCACTTTATTCCTCTTTTAAAGTAATTATGCCTTCATTAAAAGCATACAGGTAAAAGTGGCAGATTACAAGTATCTGACAGACAGTGAATTCCACAGGCCCAAAGTAAAATGATTTCCCAGTTCATGCACAATATGTTGGGCCTCTCCTTGCTTCAATATACACATTCCTAGCAATGTTTGAATGTTCAAGAATTTGAACCCCCTCCCCCCAAATGTTTTTCCCCAAGTTGTTGTTAAACCGTGGCCTCCCTCAGATCTGATCCATGGTTCCCCATCCTCTGAAGACACCTTAAGTCCCAAGATGTTTAAAAAAACATTTTTTTAAAAATTAAATTCAGTCCTGGAAGCCCTTACAGGGGCTACAAATAAACCAGGATATAGAACACACATTCCTTTGTGATATAGTAAAATTAACACTTTGTTTTAGGGGGGTGGGGAAGGCGTGTTTTTTTTTCCCCCATGGTGCTTAATTTCCAAAGAAACAAAGCAGTCAAACATTTGCTTTAAGCATGGTTAGATTTGTTTATGGACTACATTGTAAAAAAATGATTCACAAAATGGTTTCGGTCTGCTTTCAGAGATGGCACCTTTAAAATGTAGAGAATGTCAGGATGTGTAACCCCTCCTTGCCCGGCTCCCTCTAAGGTGGGTTACAACTAAGTGTGAGGTGATGAAATAGGTTTGTGCAAGTGTTGGTATGTAGACTCTCATACCTCTCTCAGGCATCCGGGCTGGCTGGTACTGCAAGGTGACATAAAAAGGGTGCCAGGGACTTTATGTGACAAATATTGCGTTTATTGAGACAAGACATATTTCTAGTTAGGGGACACTCTTAACTATAAAACAACAAAAGGTGACTGGGCTTCTTCTTTCAAAGTTACACATTAATGACACACTATTACCACCATACATTTAAGATAGTGAAACCCCTCTCCTCTGGTGTCCTCAGGCAGCTCCTTTTATACCCCTGTGTGATGTCACTACCCTGCCCCTGTAACTGACCAAGATGCAGACATCCTTAACCAATCAGAATCCACACATGTCATGTTCCAGTAGGTTCTGGAACTAGGGAGGGGCCACTCACCTGACAGGAGCTACTTTGGCCATATAAACTGGCAACCTGAAATTAATTACATAGAATAAGCTACATCTCGTTCGGACCTTTCCTATACATGAACCTGTTACTCCCCTTATCTTTACTGAAGTACTCCCACTAGGGGTGGTTACAGATGAAAAAGTAAACACAATTTGGGATGAGGCGTCAGGGGAAGGAATGGTGTAAATAAAACAACACTTTTAAATGCCCATGCTTGCCAATGAATTCCATTAAGTTGTAAGCTCTGAAGGGTAGATGCTCCCACATTCCTACTTGTTAACTTTCTGCTAAGGTGCTGTGGAAATGTATATATTGTCTCCCTGTAGCAGGGCTGGACAGACATATAGAATTACTTTAGGTCCCAGACAGAATTATTAGGAGTCCGCATTGAGAGGGAGGGGGGTTTGTGTTCCGCACTCGCCCCCTCCCCCCTGCTCATCCCAGATACATGCCAGTGTGTATCTGTGACCTGCTGACATACACATTGACAGACGCTCCTCCCCCCTCCCCAATGTCACATTGTGATTAAGGCCTTGCCCCCGCTGCCTACTACAGCGTCCGCTGTGGCGGATGCTGCACGGACGAGAGCCCTCCCCGCAATGGCGCCGGGCCGCTGCGAGGGGGGGCCGCAGCGCTCGCGCGAG
This sequence comes from Ascaphus truei, assembly GCA_036426205.1. Taxonomy (NCBI): domain Eukaryota; kingdom Metazoa; phylum Chordata; class Amphibia; order Anura; family Ascaphidae; genus Ascaphus; species Ascaphus truei. The sequence goes on from CM071568.1 coordinate 44,779,979, forward strand.
AGCTACTCCTGCTCTCAATAGAATTGAGAGCAGGACTCGCATCGAGCGATTAGGCACGCCCCCCGGCGGTTCAGCCAATGAGGGCGAACCTGCCGGGTGACGTCATGGCCGCGCCCCCATCACTCCTCCGCCACGCCCCCCCCGGTCTCTGCTCCTGCAGTGAGCTGCAGACCGGGGAATCGGCTGAACGCGCCGCCAAAAGCGTGGGCACGCGTTACAGCGTCGTGACCGGGGCCTTAGCCTAAGGCCTCGCTCAGCAGGCCGCGTGGCGACGTGCATGCGCTTACGTGCGCGCGCACATCCGTCGCAATTTCGGGTTGTTCGGTGGGAGTTTTCAAACTGAAAACTCCATCGGCGGCAAAGTGCAGCGTTGTCGCTGGGACATTTTGCCGCCACAACCAAAATTTAAATTTAGTGCTACAGTCACGTGACGTGAGCTGATTCAGTCAATAAAGGCGAACCAGCTCCGTGACGTGTTTGTTACGCACCCCCCGCCACACCCCAAATGCCGCGACCCAACTCTTGCAGTTTGCGCAGAGATCGCTGGGCTGCAGGAGCGCGCGGCGGAGGCGCGAACGCAAACACGCTGAAGTAGCAGTCTGTCTGAGCGAGCCCTTAGAAAGCAGGAGTCCTGGATCGCTCTAACTCGCTTCCGCCCCCAGCTGTCACGTCTCTGCCACCCGCTCTCTGCTCCAACCCTCCCCTCCCTACACACTAAGCAGCATGGTGGCTGATCTGTCAATCACCACCGCGGCCTGTCAGAGCACCCGCGAAGCAGCATTGGGCATGCAAACTGGAGAGTACTGTTGCTGCTCATGGTGGGTAACTGATGGTTTAGTCAGCACTGAGCTCAGCACAGGCGCTAGGGGCTAAATTTTAGGTAACCGGGACTTTGCCACCCCCAGCTCGAATACCTCTTATCGGAGTTTAGCAATCCCCTCCTCCCCACCCCCAAAGTGCCATGGGCAGTGTTGTGTATGTAGCCCTTTTTGTGAACCGGCCTGACCCACCCAATCTCACATTGGCCCCTTGTGGTCTAACCGGTCCCTTTCCTTGCGACACACCTCTTCTAAGGGACTACTGGTAACTGCGTAACACCTGTGGCTCCAGGAGATCTGAGCCTCCGCTAGCTGGGAGCCTGGGGAAACCCTTACCATTTACCTGGTGCAGCGCCTCCACTTACCCAGGATCCCCGTTATGAAAGATAGCCCTGGGTAAGAAATACAATAACACACGTATGCGATAAAACAATAACTAACACTTTTACTTGAGAACATATAACACATTACATAACATCATGCTCTATCCGCATCACCTTAACCATATCACCTCAGCCCAATGTCTGGTGTTCCCACCCAGTGTCCTGTGATCCCCCACACCCAATGTCCCGTACTCCTACGGAGGTCGTGGGTGACTGCGCAGTCACTATGAACTAATAGGCCTGTTGGTGCACATATAATACAGCGTTACCTGCCGAGCACTCTGGTGCTCGGGCCTGCAACGATCTTCACAAAGGGTCAGATGTGCGATGCATCCGTCTGATCCTATCCAGGTGACATTCTCCAGGAACCCCAACGAGGGTCCCACCACTTCACGGGAACACAACCGTCTCTCGGTAACACACCGTCTCACGGGAACAGCAACCGCCGCTATCCCTATCTATCCCTAACGTGACAGGAACCCTAACCTAGGGCCTGTCCCTGATGAACCGCAACCTGGGGTGGCTTGGGGGAAATCTCCTAGGGCCTGCGGAGTAATAACCTGCCCCCCTCCCCTCGCTCGTCCCAGTCCTATCTGTAACTCACTAACAACTAGGTACTAACTCCCAGATACTAACAGCCTGCAGCAGACACACAGCTAACACAGTCAGCCTGCAGACCTTCACACACGCTGCACACACTGCGCCCAGCACATGCAGCGACAACACACAGCAACGATACACACAACATCCACTGGAACCCGCAGCAAATCCACTGCTCGCACTCTGTGCCTATTTGCCAGTGCGCACAGCACTACCTGCTGTGGCACTGCCAAACCTGCACCTTACACACCTAAGGGTGACCTTCCCTATCTAGGGCCATCCCTCTTCAGTTACCCCCTGCCCTTACCGGGAATTGGGGCCTGCCTGGGGACCTAAGGAGAACCCTTACCTGGTACAGGAGCCACTCGCTCCCTGCACCCTTCCTTCTCCTTCCTCTGCCTCTGCCTGACTGACGCGTGCAAAGCCCGGGAAATGTATCTATTCTCCCGGGCTGAGCTTCCTCCAGCCCTATTGGCCGCTATCAGGCACCTGGTGCCTGTCTCCCTATGCCTCCTGGGAATTGTAGTTCCCAGGGGGCTGTCTATGTATTAGGGCCGCGTGCGCACTAGCCCTGCGCATGCGCGAACTACCAATGGCCGCCACAACTCTTTCCTACACTTCCCTACTCTCGCGCGATCTCTCTGGGGCCTTCCCTGCGCTGGCTGACTACTGCGCATGCGCGAGCTAACGCGCAATGGCGGCGCCCTCTCCTTTACAAGCCGGGCCGGTGGCAACGCGATCGCGGCCCTAGCGACGGCCCGATCGCGTCCCCGGCAACCGGCCTGCACCGCAGGGCAACGCGCTACTCCCTGCACTGGCCCCCACCCTCGCGAAGTGCCGGCGGGTCCGTCGCAGCCTCCGGCGGCACCCGCTACCACACGGCACTCGCGGAGGGGGGCCAGAAAGTCAGAAATTACCTCGGGGTTACATGTACTATCATATTTGATCTAAAGGATCAAATACATTATATGTTTTGTTTATGTTTTCATTAAGAATTATTATTACTACACAGACCATGCATTGCTGGCTGAGGGAGTTTTTTTTTTTTTTTTTTAACCCCGGAAATGAGATCATTTGAATTAAAGTGTGGCCCGAATCTGTTTTCTTTGGAGCAGTTTGGCCCGTCTCACTTTCCATGTTGTGCAGGACTGGCTTAGACCTATCCCTAGAACAGAATGCATCAGTAACACTATATCACTTTCAATACTTTATGGAGTACAGGCAAACCTCGCTTTAAGTACACCCACTTTAAGTACACTCGCGAGTAAGTACATGTCGCCCAATAGGCAAACAGCAGCTCGCGCATGCGCCTGTCATCACGTCCTGCACAGCATTACCGGCTCCCTACCTGTACCTAAGCTGTGCGTAAGCGGGGAGACTATAGAGCCTGTTACACATGCGTTATTTACATCAGTTACAGTACATGCATCGATAAGTGGGGGAAAAGGTAGGGCTTCACTTTAAGTACATTTTGGCTTTACATACATGCTCCGGTCCCATTGCGTACATTAATGCGGGGTATGCCTGTATGCAGCTAGGGAAAGAGAATTGGCTATATATTTATGGAAAACAAATACAAAAACCCTGCGCTCTAAACAAATACAAAAAGCTCTGCGCTCCCATATAGGCTTGCAATTTATTAGTGAATGCTTGCATTTTGATCCGCACGCTTTGTCCATAGTAGGACGCGCTAGCTTCCGCGCTCCTCCTCCTCCACCCCAATGTCGCGCTTGCAAAACAAACTTGTTTGTATTGCGCAGCGCCGCTCTCACTGAGCGCATGTGCACGCGCTAGCACGCGCACTGCTATGCACTACTACATTGCCGTCCAAGTGTTTGATTGGCACCAGCTACGTAGCCTGTACTATGGACGAAGCCTCTGTCTTTTATCAAAGGAGTCATTTAGAAGCAACTAAATAAATCATCGATGTTTAATCAATATAAGTAGCTCATTTTGTTCCGAAATCCCTCTTAGGCCTCGCCCCCACTGCTCGCAGCTGCGTGTGCTATGCTGTGCGCGGCGCAAACAAGATACGGCCCTCTATGTGCCAGGCCCAGTAGGTACCTGCGCGCGCCTGTAGAAAGCGCGATGCGTGCCCGCATTTTGAAAGACAAGGATTTTCTGTAAACCAATAATGGTGCAGATAGGTTAGACCAATGAGAGGGAAGCATTTCAAACCAATGAGAACGAAGTCTGGTGATACGTGACGCCATGGCTGCGCCCCACCCCGACGCACGCCCTATCATCACCCCTAGACCACTGATCGCGGCCGAAAGTGGTGCAAGTGCCATCAGGCACTCCGACGCGCACACACCGACTGGGGCAGTAGCCTTAGGATCAAATTGTACTAATTGCAGTCACATGTTTAAGGGTTTACATCTGAAAGATTGATACCGATAAGTATTTTTAAATATGGTTTTTAAGTTAGTTTGTAAACATGTTGAGCTGAGACTTGGAAGGGGATTAATTTCCTCTGGCTGCTCCCTTATGTCTGATGTCACTGTGTGATCAACAAGTGCTTGCGTAGTCAGATATCCCCATTACCCTCCTCTCCTTATCTTTATTGGATCTCTGATAAGGACAGGGTGGACAAAGAGTAAAGAAAACACTTCATTGATAAACATTCCCCCACTCAGAAACCCCTAACAAATGCAATTTGAATTAAGAAACAAAAGCAACCAAATCCAATTAGACTGTAGAGCGTTTACAAAAGTTTTTTATTTTTTTATTTCCCCGGTTATGTGGGATCGCACTTTTAATTCTTATCTATCTTTAACTGCCCCTCCTGAGGCCGCGTTCACACTGGGGACTTCGCGACGCAGCGTGTGTCTCTGTCCGCTGGGCGATGTGTGATCATCCCCAGCCCGACGGAATGTTCCGACACAGGGCGACATCATAATAGTATGATTTTAGCATAGCAAGGAGATGAGAGGTTGTGTTACCAGAAGGTTTTTCAGGAAGGTTGTAGGATCATTTGCTGCCCAATACATTGCAGGCACCCCTGACAGGGAGGAATGTGTCCGATTTAACCCCTATCGTGTTATGTGCTGCTTTAACTGGTTAACTCTCTATGTCCTGTATTGGGCTGTCCTGTGGGATTAACCGTCACATGAATCTCTTCCTTACAAACTCTGGGTAATAAGTCAATCTAGTTTATGGCGCTATATATAAATAAAGACATACCTGCATACAACTATCTCACTGTAGTAACAATGGAGGGAGAGGGACTAGGTGGTATGATACATTTTATTGGACCAAAAGGTAGTTAGTTATGTTACAAGCTTTCCAACCTGTCAGGGTTCTTCATCGGGTATGGCAGAAATACAGAAACAACAATGATTATATTTATTTATTTATAAAATGTTTTACCAGGATAATACATTGAGAGTTACCTCTCATTTTCAAGTATGTCCTGGGCATGGAGTTCAGATGACAAATACATGGTTACAAATACATAGTTACATTAAGTGAACAGGGTTATACATTATATACAAGGCATAGCATGCACAGTTAGAGATAATATATGTTATACGCGTATGTAACAGTTACAGACCAGATTAAAATGTGAGGCCGCATTAGTTTTGAAAGAACGTAGACTGGGGGCGGCTGTGAGAGTCTCCGGTAGGTTGTTCCAGTTTTGGGGTGCACGGTAAGAGAAGGAGCAGCGGCCGGATACTTTGTTGAACCTTGGGACCATGAACAGTCTTTTGGAGTCAGATCTCAGATCAGTGGTTTTCAACCTTTTTTTGGTTGGGGAATCCCAGAATTCGATGGTGAAATTCTGGGGAATCCCAACCCCCGCCCCCCTCCCATCTCTCGCCCACTCACCCCCCTGTCTTTCATGTCTCTCCCCCCTCACACTCTCCCCCTTATGCTCCCTCTCCCCCACACTTTCTCCGGGCTGAGTCCCTGGTGGTCACAGCGGCACGCGCAACCGCGTGCACGCTGCACACCACAGCACAGCCCTCTATGGGGAAGGCCCCCGTGGCTGTGTGTGTGGGCGCGCACGCGCTGTGACACGTACGCTAGCAGTCCATGGCAGGGCAGATATGCCCCGTCATAGCCGTGCCCCCCGCGCTCCCCTACAGACCACCGATCACGGCTCTAGCCTCTGCACGCACCGCCATGCCGCCCGGCACGTGTGCAGCAGGAAGAACTGGGGCCGTAGCCTATCACTCACTCTCCCCCTCTCTTCTATAGACACACACACACTTCCCCTCTCACACACAGACACCCTCTGTCCTCCTCCCCCATACAGACACACACACACACTCTCCCCCTCCTCCACACAGACACACTCTCTCCACCTCCTCCACAGACACACACACACACACACACACACAAAGACACACACTCTCTCCCCCTCCTCCACACAGACACTCTCTCACCTTTCCTCCACACAAACCCACCCTCTCTCCCCCTCCCCCCCACACACACTCTCTCCCCATACCCCACACACACAGACAGGCACACAGACACACTCCCCCACCCCACACACACACAGACACACACAGATACTTACACACACACAGACACACAAACACACAGACACATTCTCTCTCCCCCACATGTAGATACACACACAGACACACACACACACACACACACACAGTGTCTTTAAGGTAGCCGGCTCTTGTGCTGATTTTCCTCTCCTGTCAGACAGAAGTTGGAGGCAGAAGCAGGGAGAGGAAAGCAGTGAGCTGCCCGCAGCCGGGTCACTCCTGCGTGGGGTTGCGCTTTCTGACCAGCAGACTATACCGTGTGCGTAAGAGGGATATCTGGTTACAATGCATGTTGAGAGGAAACCGGAATATGATGAGGTAGAAACAGGTAGCCTAGTGTGAAAATTAACAGTGGAGACCTAAAAGGCAATTCTCTATTGAAATGCAAAAGTGGCCTAGACAGTAAGAAGAGGAGAGGGGGGAGTGGAATGGGACAAGACCAGGGTTGCCACCTCTCCAGATTTGACCCGGAGACTCCGGGTTTCGGGCACTTACCTCCGGGCTACGGGTTGCCGTTGTCAATCTCTGGGTGGTGGCGGGGTGCGGTGCGGCAGCGTCTCCGGCATTCTCCACTATTTCACTGCAGTTCACCCTTCAACTGCAGTTAACATGGTTGCGTGGCGTCAAATGATGCCGGAGTGATGTGAAAAAATCTATCTAAATATAAACCCACTATAACTAGTTTAATGTCTTGTTATCTATATAAAGATTGTTAACATGCATACATACATTTAATGCAATATACACTATACAGCCAGTCCTCGCTCATCTGACGTAATGCTTCCCACAAACCGCCGTTGGATAACAGACCGTCGGATTGCGGGTTCATGTTAGTTTGCGGCAGTGAGCATCGGATAAGCGGTTCCGATGTCGAATGTGTCCAGTGGACTGCATTGTGCGGTGTCGGATAAAGCATGACCCATACATACATATAACAGAAACAGCCCTGTGTGATAAACACAATCTGAATGAAAGAGGACGACCCTCTTTTCATTCACGCCATAACTCATAGGTCATGTTCACGTTATCGCAACTTGCTGGAAGGGTGGTGGCACGCGAGCGCTGTGCACTTTGCCGACACTGAAGAGCTATACTTCTGACTCCATTTTGAAAACAAATTGTCATGTTTTTTTTCATTGACTTCAGTACCAAAAAGAATGTAAAAAATAATAATTGTTTGGAGTACAACTGCTTTTGTATTTGTTTGTTTTTTAAACGTAAAGGTCGATTACACCCCCAGTAAAAAAAAAAAAAAACATTTAATCTAACTGTTAATAGAAAGTAATTACTTTGTGTGTTTAGTATATATATTTAAAAAAAATACAAATTATTAATACAATAAACAAGCTAAATTATATGAAGTAATTGGCTTCCTCGTTTTCCTCTGTGTTGCCATGTTCATTGTTTTTTTCTGCCCAAGAGTAAAACCGCCTGTGATGTCAATTAGAAATGTGTCTGATAGGGAACATTTGATAGTGACAGCAGGAGGGTGGTAAAAAGGAGGTGATCTTGATGTAAAAGTTTCCCTTTAGACTGTTTATCCTTAGCAATGATGTATCACCAATGTTAGAAGTATCTACTATGTCAGGTAATTTAGTTACATTGAATCTTTTTGTCATCTCTGGAGAGTTACTGTAGGTGAATTACACTGTTATCTATAATTCCTGGACCTTCCTGTCCCCAACATTACATTACCAAAATAGCAACATGGAAACTCCCTGTGCTACTTATTTAAATCTTCATAACTTTAATATGCATTTAAAAAAACAGATTACAAAATATACTTGTTTGTGTTTTTATTGAGAACAATGGTATTTTTAGGGTGTAGCCTGGCTTTAAAGCAGTTAAACATGTGAAATCTAACTTTAAAAAAAATAATCAGTTGTGCAGTATTAGATAAGTGACTGTTTTTTTTTTCTTTTTAAATTCAATTCAATATATGTATGTATATCTTTACTTATATAACGCCATCCAGGTACGCAGAGCTTCACAGCAGTAATTCACGTGACATAGTAATATAACACATAATGGGAATAAGCGCTTCAGACATGACAGTAACATTAGGAAAAGGGGTCCCTGTCCCAAAGAGCTTACAATCTAAGTGGAAGTAGGCAGAACATACAGATGCATTTTAATGAGTTTTAATATACTGAGCATCCTTTGATTTCTATAGCTGTTCATTCCGTTCAGCGTCAGGCCGCACCCTGATATGTTTAAAAACATTTCTTTTTCAGTTCTGTAGCATTAGATATTACTACATTGTTTTGTAAATTCAACTCTTAATGCCATTTTTAATTCGTTTGAATATAATGAGCATATTTCTATAACAGGTTTTAGCCCACCTACCAAGCAGTGCAAGACCTTTATAACACTTTCCTGTTTGGTTTAATTTGTTGCCAATATTCCCAGCAGTTTGAGCTGTAAACTGTAATAATAATTAATGTAACCTTAGTAATATAAGGATACATTGTAGCTGCCGAGTTAGGCCACGCTTATAGTGCCGGCGACTTTGACGTCGCTGAAAACAAATACATTGCCGCCGCGTGTGCTTATAGTGCGCGCGACGCGACAAAGCTACGTCGCGGAAACTGTAAGCCGGCAAAATTTGATTTTTGAAGGGCTGTCGCGTCACGTGATGGCCCTTGAACAAATCAAATTGCCGGAATCCCGCGACCCCGCCGCCCGGCGAAACATAACTTTCGCAGGTGGCGACGGGTGACGTCACCCGCCGTGTCGCCGTCACTATAGGCACGCCTAACACTGACTGAAGCAGCCATTTCGTTAGGCACACAATCAGGCTTTTTACAGATTTATAACTGGAGCATCAAACATTGGCCAGTTAAGTACGAATGTAGAATTATACATATTCACATGCATACATATTAAGAAAGGAAAAAAAAGGGGGGGGGGGGTAAATGTAGTATTGCTGGTTTAAGATATGTACACAATTGAGTACTCATGTATACTCTCCACAAAACTTAAATAGAAAGTAAAAAATAAATAAAATGTTATATATATTAAAAAAAAGTTATATATCACAAATTCTGTAAATAATGACACTGAGTTTGAAGCAGGGTCCTGGTTCAATTCCCGTGTCAGCTCCTTTGTGACCTTGGATAGGTCACTTTATCTCCCTGTGCCTCAGCACCAAAAACATAGATTGTAAGCTCCACGGGGCAGGGACTGTGCCTGCACAAATTCCTATGTTCTGCTCACCACGCACTGTACTGTAATTGTGAAGCGCTGTGAGTCCCATTGGGAGAAAAGCGTTATAGGAAATTCTATATTAACCCCGTCACCCCTCCCCAAAAGACATAAAAAACATGTTCACGTTCCCTGTACCCTAATCAAACGGTTGACAACACACAAACAACAATACAATAAGCAGGTTTAATCCCTCTATGCCCCCCTGGTGTCATGCACAACACAAGCTATACAAGGTGTCAATGACCCCGCCCCCTTCATATTCCTCATGACGTCTCCACTCCAAAATGGCGGCTCCATTCCACCCAACACCTCCCCTCTTCCGTCTACTTCACACTGACTCAATCTAGCTCTTTCCGTTCTCGCGCCAAGCTCCGCCCCCTCCCCTTTTTCTCCCAAACCTCCCTCCTCCTATTAGCTCTCGCAAGAAGGGCGGGTATAAAGTCTCGCCTTGGCGTCAGCGCACGCCGGGTGACGTCACGGCGCGCCGTGCGTGGCGGCGCCCGTATAAATAGCGCGTCGCGGCAGCAGGGGCCTCTTCCCCTCTACCCCAGCTGTTAGTGCTGTGTGTGAGTGTGTGCTCCGGAGCCTGGCCTCGGCACACATTTCTTATTATTAAAAAAAATATAAAAAAAAAAAAAAATTACAAAAATCCTCTGAAAAAAAAACCTCCCAGAAAAATTCCTCCCCCAACTCTAACTTCCATATTTTATTTTTACTTTTTTTTTTTTTCCTTCCTCGCTCACATCTGGTTTTAACGATCTTACGGAAAATAACAAACCAACGGGGAAAAAAAGACGAAAAACATCCCGAATTATTGAAAAATACAAATTAAAAAAAAAAAAAAAAGAAAACACGTTGAAAAAAAAAAAAAACAGGAAAGCGGTGAAGTGAAGCTCAGCAGCCCCGAGTCCCGAGGAGAGTCTCGTTAGGAAGCCGACGGTGAGACGGAGCCCCCCGGCAGCATCAACACGACCGCGGCCCAACCGTCACCCCCGAGCCCGGTGAGCAGCCACCCCGCGGGGGAGCAGGCCGATGGGGTGGGATCCGGGGATATGGAGGAGCAGGCCGAGGAGAGATCCGGGGATATGGAGGAGCAGGCCGAGGGGGGTGGGAGAGATCCGGGGATATAGAGGAGCAGGCCGAGGGGGGTGGGAGAGAGCCGGGGGTATAGAGGAGCAGGCCGAGGGGGGTGGGAGAGAGCCGGGGATATAGAGGAGCAGGCCGAGGGGGGTGGGAGAGAGCCGGGGGTATAGAGGAGCAGGCCGAGGGGGGTGGAGGAGATCCGGGGATTAGAGGAGCAGGCCGGAGGGGTGGTGAGAGCAGCCGGTGGCTGTATAGAGGAGCATGCCGAGGGGGGTGGAGAGAGCCGAGATCATAGATTACGGCGAGGGGGGTGGGAGAGAGCCCGGTAGATATAGAGGAGCAGACGGCGGGGGGCTGGAGAGCGCTGGGGGATAGGGGGGTCAGGCCGAGGGGTGGTGGGATAGCCGGTATAGGTGTGCCGGCCGATGGGGGTGGGAGAGAGCCTTAGATATAAGGATGACGGCGTGTTATATGGGTGCAGTCCGATGGGTGGATAGAGCCGGGGGTATAGGGGTGCAGGCCGAGGGGGGTGGGAGAGAGCCGGGGGTATGGAGCAGCAGGCCGAAGGGGTGGGAGAGACCGGGGGGTATAGCGGATCCGGCAGCGGGTGGTATAGGCGGCCGGTGAGAGAAGGCGCAGTGGGAACAGTACGGTTTTTTTTTGGGGGGGGGGTTCGCTGATGTAGAGGAGGCCGGCGGGGTGGGGATGGGGCGCGCGGTGTGGCGGGTAGTGCTTGACTTGCGGTGCGGTAACTGGGGCCAGCCCCTGGGCCCCGGCATGGAGGCCTCTCTCGGGGGAGAGGCGGGCCTTGGCTTTTCTCTCCACGGTTATGGCGCACGCACAGAGGCCTATAAATCCTCCGTGTGGGGTCTGGCTGTGGTGGGCTCCGAGTGGTGCACGCTATATTTGGGATCCCTATCCTGGGGAGGGTATCGGAGGGTCCGATGGGCCGCATGGCGAGGACACGGCAAACAGGCCCCACACACCAGTACGGGGGGATCTGGGCAAAGGTGGCGCTAACTGACCCCCCCCACCCCCACCGGATGTGTGCATGGTGGCTAAGTGAGGTATTATGTGCTCGGTGCTGCAGCAGGCAGGCAGGCAGGTCTCACGTGTTCTTGGCCTCGTGGCCCATACACCGGGGTGATATTTCCGCCCTTCCTGCTGGTGCAAGGGTAGGTGTTCTTGCTGCTAGGGATCAGACCGCCACCCCCAACCTTCCCCTTAACTTGACGATCTGTGTCGTACTGTATATTACCTCCTCCATGCGGTCACACGCCTGATCCGTGCCCAGTACTTTGATTGAAACGTGATTCTCAGTGTGCTTACTCAGAAATTATCATTCATATGCTTAACATGGTTATGTTTGCAGTTGAAAGTTGCTCTAAGGGTTTGGTACAATTGGGTTTTAAGATGTTGTTTTTCTTCATGCTTGGCGGTACTTGGTTAGGGGAGGATTGGCTTCCTAATGTGACTTGGTTGTGAACACTTCATATTCACATGTACATTCTTACCATCTTAACCGTTTTCTTCCTCCTTTCAGTGAAACTTGAAACCCAAGAAAAGATGAATCCTAGTGCTCCCAGCTACCCTATGGCTTCACTGTATGTGGGAGATCTGCACCCAGATGTAACAGAGGCCATGCTGTATGAGAAGTTCAGCCCTGCTGGTCCTATCTTATCCATCAGAGTTTGCAGGGACATGATTACACGCCGCTCCCTTGGCTATGCCTATGTTAACTTCCAGCAGCCGGCCGATGGTAAGAACTCCCTGATATTTTGATTTCTTACTCTTTCCATATGCTTGATCTCTGGAAGCCCCTGTGGTCTAGTACAGGGGTGCGCAAACATTTCCCCCTGTGCCCCATGTCTGCACTCCCCCCGACTCGCACTCCTTACCTTATCTTTGGCGTCATGATGCCATGGGGTCGCGTTGCCGGACACAAGGTAAGGGAAGTTAGAGGCCTCAGGCGATCCCCCTGCATTTCATTTAAATACCCTGGGGAAGAGCGCGGGGCTCTAACCACCATGCGCGCGCCCCCATGAAAATCTAACCCCCTTTTTGCGCTCCCCTGGTCTAGTTTGCAGTGAGTAAGTTTGGCATTGTTTGTTTTTTCAGGCTTCCGTAGATTAGTGTTTAGGTATTGTAAACTTTTCAGTGTTTGGGATTCTAAAGGGGTTCTGCCAATCTAAAGTATATTTCCCTTTCTTCCTTGGCTGTAAACTTGCAGTCCTGCAGTTGGAGAAAATGATAGTTGACAAACTGCTTTTTTTCTGGCCTGGACTCTTATCTGTCCAACCATTCTCCCTCTAGACTCCAGAGGTCTTATTTCAAAAGAAACAAAATATTTATTTAGAAAAAATCGATGTTTTTGATCTTTATAAAGATCCAAGTTATGGAATGAAATGTCGATATTGTCTAAATATTTTCCTACTTTTGAAATAAGACCTCTGGAGCACCACTCTTTTCTCCTCTAGAGGCAGTTGTTGGACATACTGGTTGCGCCTTGGTGTGGGGCGTGCACCCGAGGCAATTTTGACTTCCAGAGTCAAAGTACACATTTTTTCTTAATTGTACCTGGGCACTTATTCTGTAGTCCGTTTTTTTTTCTCCAAACCATTTCTCTTATGCCTGCTCAGTGCAATCTTAAGATGGACAGGTGTCAATTGTAATATTTTGGCCAGGTTGACATTGGAACCAGGCTGTCCCATAGTTTTGCTCCGTAGACCCCCTATTCCCTCCACAGGAAATAAATGGCTGCCGCATTTCGGGCAATCGCTTGTTGCTTCTTCCTGATAGACTGCCATTTATGTCCACATTTTAAAAAGTGGTACATTTACCAGCATGTATCTGGAATCATGGGGTCCTCGGAGTTGAAAATTGTTCTGTTCAGTTCCAGAGGATTCCCACCCAAGACGTAAAAAGGCAGTGTAGTTATGGTGGATTGTTTCTTTAAATATGTATGTTTCTCTAACCAGTGTGCTTTAAATGATTGTAACTGCTAACGTGTTGGCTTGTTGCAAGCATGAGGAGTTTATGTACAATGAACTTGTGCTCACTCAACCCATTTTTCAGTAGTCTGAAGTCAGTCAGTGGACTGAAGGAGCGGCTCAGTGAGTAAAGACACTGACTGGCACTGAGTTTGAAATGGGTTCAATTCCTGGTGTCGGCTCCTTGTGAGCATGGGCAATTCACCTCGGGCACCAAAAACATATTGTAAACTCTACGGGCCAGGGTCCTGTGCCTGCAAAATGTCTGTAAAGCGCTACATATAAAATAGCAGCGCTATACAAGAACATTCTATTATTGCTACATGTTGCAACATTGTTCTTCTGAAAAGGATAGCTGAAAACACAGGACACTTATATACCTTGTTCCAACTTTTTAAAATTTGAAATAGTGGCAGTCTTTAATCTGCTGCATTAAAAAAAAGTTTATTTTATTGTAGTCACTTTCAAATCTGTCATTCAGTATAACCTTTCGGTCTGTTTGGTGTCTTAAATGCCCACTGACTCTGCATCACCTTTGTGAAAATAAACCTATTTACCTTGATGGGACTTGTAATAAGGTAACAAAATTCCTGTCTGGCGTTGGTAACTTAGAGCCATGTGTTGGGAGTTTTTAAGTCCCTGATCGAAGGAAAATGCGTTTCTGTAAACGAAGTTGGAAGTGGTGACTCATTTGTTAAATGCTTAAGCCGCATCAGCATAAGCTTGCTTTATTTGTTCAATCAATGGGTGGAGTCTGTAGCACATGAGAATGGCACCCAGCAGCTCACACATTGCTAGCTTGTATTGTGTAATCCTGTGTAAAAAGGCTGCAGTTTCAGAGCTTTGTTTTGTTTAACTATTGTATTGTGATTGTGAAGGACACTAGCACTCAGCTCATTAAAAATGGAGCATTTGTTAAGCACTTAGTACTGGAAGGTTTTGGAGTCCTATACTGCATAAATCTCTTATAACTTTACATATTGCTTGGATTACCTTATGAATCCAAATGTCCCCAAATTGATGATTATTAAAGCAGCAATTGCGCCAACCCATATGCATGTATTTAACAGGGTTTGAACCGATTGTTCTCTGGAGCTAAGTAAAACACTTATCGAGGCTCAGGGAGCCCTCCATCTCGATCCATACTGTTTTAGATGCCAGTGTTTTATTTTGCTTTAGGCAAAACAAAATGGTCCCCCAAACTTCCAGTTCCAAAAGGAAGCTGCTCCGTCATCAGGGAGATGACTTTGCTGCTTCCTATTGGTTGATCATTTAAATGTCCATGAAGTAACACTACTTGCACTCATATCCAGTTAGTTAAAACCGTAAGGGCCTCCAATAACGGAGACCCCTAGAGCTAAATGAATGCAGTTAAATTCAGGAGGATCCCAGTGGTTCGAATTATGTAAAGAAATACATATTGACATTTGCTGGGAATGCTGCTTTAGGGTAAATAGGAACTAGTAAAAGTAATTTTTTATGTTTTAAATGTATTGGTTAAATATGCCTCAGCCATATCATGCTTTGGGCTGCAGTTATCTTTGGTCTGATATTTCACCTAAATGGAAATAGAATTGTAGTTTTTGCTTACTTAGTGGAACACTATTCTATTTCAGGCATTATGTAGCTTGAATATTAGAGGCTGCAAATAGGTGAAATCATTACTTAGCTGCTTTTGTAGTGCTATGTCTGCTCTACTTTCAGATATACAGTTGAAGCAGGAGGTCTCAGCAGCTGGACTGTTAATTTCAGCTCCAGGGACTTGGTGCTTACCTCTGTAGGTGCTGCTGTTATCTGCAGATGGCTCCAATGTGTCTTGTTGGGGCTAACGTAATGGCGGCTTAATTGTCATGTCTTGCGTGCCAATAGGAAGCAGTGATCACTTGTGGCTTCCTATTGGGCCATGTGACGAGGGGTATTTAAACATGGTGATGCCGTCACCCCCTCCGGAGGTAAGTATCTTGAAGCAGGGGGTCATTGGAGCTGAAATTCACATGGTTAATTTTTAAAATCTTAACTTAATCTTAAAACCTTTAAATCTTAAAATCTTTATAAAGGCGTCACTGCCTGCACTTTTGTATTAAGAGGGAACTACTTCTTTAGCTCTATGAAGATTACATGCTGTTGGGGCTCCAACCACAATGTTATTGATGTTTTGCTCATTTTTAGGGTACATTGCAACCACAGCTCTCACCTGCAATCATGGAGTTTTTGTTCTGTTAGGGGGACAAACTGTTTATGGAATAGCTACTTTGGTGATCCTGGGACATGGAAAAGAGCGAAAGTGGTAGAAGGCAGGATTTGCTATTGGAAGTCTGAGAACCAGTTTGAAATAGTGCTGCCATCATGTATGTTACCACAAGCCAGTAAATGTATCTGCTAGGGACTTGGCCACCAAAGGATTGATTGTAATAGTTCAAAATTCATTTATTATATATCAAAAGTACACTTCCTGTGCTGCAGGTTATTTCCTATTGTATAACAATCTGCTGCAGGATCTAAAATGTGTCCTGTATTTTCACTACAGATTGATTTAATAAATTCATATTATATTTTCAATGTATGTAATATATCCCCTAATTTGTTTTTTTTTAGCTGAACGTGCTTTAGATACAATGAACTTCGATGTCATAAAGGGCAAGCCTGTGCGCATCATGTGGTCTCAACGTGATCCATCTCTGCGTAAGAGCGGCGTTGGTAACATTTTCATCAAAAACCTGGACAAGTCCATTGATAACAAAGCTCTGTATGATACATTTTCTGCATTTGGAAATATCCTGTCTTGCAAGGTAGGTGAATTGCCTTTTCTGCCATAGTGTTCCAGTAGTGCTTTGAGGAAAGTGGCCACTGACAGTTTGCTCTATTGCAGGTGGTGTGTGATGAAAATGGATCAAAGGGCTATGGATTTGTTCATTTCGAGACACAGGAGGCAGCAGAAAGAGCTATTGATAAAATGAATGGCATGCTCCTAAATGACCGCAAAGTGTATGTATCAAGTTTTATTTATTAGCAAACTTACACAATAAAATGAGTCTTTCTTCAACCGTTTAAAATGTAATGGTGTAATGTAACTAGCCTGCTATTAAAAAATAGATATCCATAAATTTGCAGTCCTGGCAGCACATTCACTACCCTGTTGCTGAGCTTGGAGTGTAGAGACTTGGGCAAGTTGACATTTTGGCAAATGTTTCTCTTCCCATGGCTGTCACCACAAGTGGCTGTGTACAGCTCAAGCTTGGAACACTAGACGGCTCTCTGGTACATGACAACACTATAATGCGACGGCCCTGTCTTAAAATGGCACCAGCAGCTGGCTGAACGTTGTTTTGCATACATACCTTATTCGTTCCTTTCCTTAAAGCAGAAGTTACACGACAGCTGCAAGTGTTGGTTTGTTTCCAGAAACACTGCTGGGTGTCATTTACAAGGTGGTATAGAACGAATGATCACAATTATAATAATTTTGCTTAAACTTTGGACCGTTACACATTTTTAAAGTTTAATATCTGGACCCATCATACAATATGAAAAATATACCTTTGCGCGTTCTGTTTTGTCAGCTTTATGCTTATTCTCCAGTGAAGTCCCAAAATCTAAGGAGTTTATCAATATATGGAGAAGGCATGCATATAACTGATTTAAGACTTGTGCTTGATGCTTTGGTATCTAGAAACTAATTCCAAACATTTCCAAAGGTTTGTTGGGCGGTTCAAGTCTCGCAAAGAACGTGAAGCTGAACTTGGAGCTAGAGCAAAGGAATTCACCAATGTTTATATCAAAAATTTTGGAGAAGACATGGATGATGAAAGGCTTAAAGAAATGTTTGGAAGATATGGTAACTTTTGTTTCTTGTCTAATGCTTTGCCATAAAGTGGCAAAATTAATATATTTTTTAACATATCGGTGAGAAACTGCAGCTTACCCTCTCCACTAATTGAGATTTAGCCATGCTCTGAGAGTAAATTTTACATAGTCTTGCATTACTACAGTCTCAACACCCCCTGTATTTTTTATCTGTATAGAGCAAGCATGTATGCAGTATTTTGCATAAAAATATGTAAAACTTTGTTTAGTCTCTTGAGCCTGAAAGTATTTGCTGGTAAACATGCAACAATGTGCCTTATTGAGACTTGTAGCAGTATGTCCAAATGTTTTCAGGTTACAATATTTACAAAACTCCTTGTTTGCAGGCCCTGCACTGAGTGTGAAGGTTATGACTGATGACAGCGGAAAGTCCAAAGGCTTTGGCTTTGTCAGCTTTGAAAGACACGAAGATGCTCAAAAAGTAAGTTTGTGCACCTCATTTAGTAATCAATGTTACCCTTCGTGGTGTTTTTATTTGATTTTTTTTATATATTTTTTTATACTGGTTTAAGCAGCCGTATTCAGGATAAAAATGGATTAGTGACTTTTACACTATGTAAGGAATGTACAAATGCAATCAAAGGAACGTGTATTACCTGATCACAGAAGCATAAGGCATGGGGCATAGTACGGTGAGCCGCGCTGAGCAGATGCACTTACCCCTTGCATCTGTCATCAGCGCAGCTTTTGCAGCCGCTTCCGCATGCGTGCGGAGGCTCAGGTATTTTGGAGACAGGCAAATTTAAAATTTGTCGCTCAGGGAAGCGGACGAGCGGTCGCATGACCTCTCACATCCAATGGGAGCGAGGGACTAGCCCCGCCTCCCGACACGCCTTCGCACCACCCCCAAAGCGCGCTCACTGCCTCGCCTGCCAGGACACAAAAAAGCTCCAGTTTGAGCAGGCGAGGCAGAGAAGGAGCGCTGATCAGCGTGGTCCGATGCACCATGCCCGAGGCCTAATAATGGCAGGAATAGAACTGTTCAGTGTCAGAAAAGCATCGGATGTTGCATTAGAAGTAGACTCGGTCTGTTTAAAAACAATGAAAACATGGGCAAAAACAAGATTGGTAATCTGCATTAAAGTGCATTACCTGGAATTTTCAAGACGTATTGTATTTTGAGAACGGAACCATAAAAAGCACCAATCAAACGACTGGAAATAGTCTTTGTACTTGTGCACAGATGTGATGTATTTCCCATAAAGCAGAACACACTTCCCACTTTGAGAACTTATTACACGTTCTGGTCATGTAGAGTTGCCATTTATCAGATACGGTGTGCATGAAGTTACTATTGCCCAACGCAAAAATAGTTCAATGTGTTTTTTTGGGGTCCTCACTTTGTACTTTTAATACCCCAGGTTTTCATTCATGTGGTTGAAGTGTTTTTTACTTCTGTTCTACGGCACGGAAATAAATAAAAGGAGATGTGATGCAGTCTAATTTTATACATGCTCACTAAATCGGAGTATGGTTTGCACTTGTGCATTTGTACAATGCATTTTGGTCTTTGGTCTAACAAGGCTTAGAGGGGAACTTTGCCATATCCATCACCGGTGTCCCTGGTTTATTTGCATAAAGTTGGATTAGGACTAATTTTACCTCACTTTTTTTTTTTCCCCCTTGTCAAGTGACAAAGTTGAGACATTAGGGGGTCTGGCATAACAACATAACAGCATTTAGGATGAAGCCATTTTGTGTGAATATTTCAATCCGCCATCTTGTCTTGTCTTTGTGAGTCTAATTTCTGTGTTTCATTTCTGTATAAACAAATGTGTGAAGCAGAGAATGGAATTTTTTCGCTCCTAGCTAAATTTATTGACTCTTCCTCATCCAATCAGCTTCAAATTAAAAGAGTAAACAGGCTAAAGGTTATGAGAACCCATGAGATAAGCTTTGATTCTTGCAGTGAAACTAGTCCTCACACAAATGCCAGGTGGTAGGATAGGCACATCCCATTTAACCCCAGAATGGTTTCTAGCTGACAGGCAGTTATACAATATTACGTATTACAAAATGACATCAGCTTTAGTATTGTTATGTATTAGAAAATGAGGTAATGTTTAGTGACGTGCAAGCCCCCCCATAAAGGGGTGGAGCTTTAGGATTTAGGGTATAAATATATGGCATACCATGTTTATTGTTTAGAGAGCTTTTGTTTTGAAGCTGTCTCCTCACGTGTTATTCTGTTTTCAAAATAACCTCAGACTGTGTTTCTTATTTACGTTTTTCTCACAAGGCTGTGGATGACATGAATGGCAAGGACATGAATGGAAAGGCTATTTATGTAGGACGAGCCCAGAAGAAGGTGGAAAGACAAACTGAGCTTAAGCGAAAGTTTGAACAAATGAAGCAGGACAGAATCACTAGATACCAGGTACGTGGGATCGATCAGCCTTTTATTGTCTTTGGCTACGGCCCCAGTCACGGCGTGTGCTCGTCAGAGCGCCAGGTGGCGGGTGCACCAGTGAGCTGTGGTCTAGGGGTAGCAATGGGATACACGGGGGACACAGCCATGAAGTCATAACAAACTGCCATTGGTTGCCAGTCAATATTCCTGTCTTTCCTCCCAGCAGTCACGTCCTCGTGCTTTGTCCGAGCACACGCGCTCCAACTTGGGCCTGCCCCATAGTGTTGTACTTTGTGCGCAACAGCGTGTGCGCAACAGCGTGTGCGCAGCCATGGCCACTGGGGACCCAGCCTTAAATTCAGTCCTTGTACTATAAACATCCCTAATTTTGTTTTTATTATAGGGTGTAAATCTTTACGTTAAGAATCTTGACGATGGTATTGATGATGAGCGACTACGGAAAGAATTTGCACCTTTTGGTACCATCACTAGTGCCAAGGTAAGATACTACAATTCTGATATGGCTTATGTGTAAACTCTATCTAGGTGCGCTGATCTTTTGCAGTGCTTTAACTTCCACTTGTTGCTACGAGGTGGCATTCAAGAGCAGAAGTTATGCTGCTTTAATTATATGCATATTTTCAAAGCTTCACGTGTCTCTTGACATCGGAAGATTAGTGGAGTTTATAATACAGTATTATAGTATGATCTGTCACTCCTGTTGGTAGATTAAAAGCCTAACCTACAGCATCCACCATTCTATGCTACTGATGGTTAAGAGCTATACACTGCAGAATTCCTGAAAACAAAACCACTCTGCTTGCACAATTTTATTAGTCAATGGAACCTGACAGATTTACTTATTTCCACTAAATCCATGACATCTTGTAAGCAGTTCTGTTTCTTGATGATGTGAATGGAAAATGTCTTTCCACTTGTAGGTAATGATGGAAGGTGGTCGCAGCAAAGGGTTTGGTTTCGTATGCTTCTCCTCCCCTGAAGAAGCCACCAAAGCAGTCACAGAAATGAATGGCAGAATTGTGGCCACCAAGCCCTTGTATGTTGCTCTGGCACAACGCAAGGAAGAGCGACAAGCTCATCTCACCAACCAGTACATGCAAAGGATGGCAAGTGTTCGTGCTGTACCCAATCCTGTGATCAACCCTTACCAGCCACCTCCATCCAGCTATTTCATGGCGGCAATCCCACCGGTACGTTTACCTTTTTCTACAACTCGAAACCTGTTTGCATTTGTACACCATAAAGTTTGGTGTATCACAATTAAATGTTTTGTTCATTTTGACATGCAGGAAACTGCATCACCTAGTAAGAACTTGTCAATTATATTTTGATGGGGAACATTGCAGTAACTCAGCCTGTTAAATTAGAACATCTGTTTTTTCAGGATTCCCTAGGATACAGTTACAAGTGACACCAAATCTAGACGGCAACTGCACTCCTACTAGAAAAAGCATTGTTTGGTTCATTTGGTTTACACCTTAATGGTTAGATAACGTGCACAGGCATTTAGATGGCAAATTTTGATTGTTGGTGCTCACTAGCATTTTCTACAATTTGGGAGCCCTACTGCAAATCTGCATATGTGGCTTCCTCAAAGTTTAGCAGATTTAGCAGTAATGATGTACTTTTATACCATCTTTGACCCAGCACTCTTATTTAGTTGTGTAGTCAAATGCATAAATGATCTATCTTGCAGGCTCAGAATCGTGCTGCATACTACCCAGCTGGCCAACTTGCCCAGCTTAGACCAAGTCCCCGCTGGACTGCTCAAGGTGCAAGACCCCATCGTAAGTCTAGCTGTATTTTCTATGGGAATTTGTTTCATATTTATTTATCAGAATTAAATCTACACTTTTTTTTTTGTTTAAAGTGAACACAATGAATGATATACAATCAGCTTTAAGCTTTAATCATGAAACTATGGGTCAGATGAATTTGCTTGTTTTAATAAGTTAACACCATGCACTAAATTTAAGTACAAATGTGTTAATCTAAACCATTTATACCAGAGTTACAGCATCAACAAGTCAACCTTAATGAGAATTTTTGGTAATGTTAACCGATGCCATACTATTGGTGCAACCTCTTTGCATGAGAATGAAGTTCATTTGGGGCCTGTGTGTGCATGTACACTATCTAAATGCCCAAATTGCAAGTTGAAAACACTGATATCCACCATTACTTTTAAACAGCATTCCAGAACATGCCAGGCGCCATCCGCCCTGCTGCTCCCAGGCCACCAGCATTTGGTGCAATGAGACCAACTTCTCAGGTCCCGCGCGTCATGTCAACTCAGCGTGTTGGTAAGTATTCAACATTGTTAACGCGGCACTTCTAACCTGTTCCTATTCTTGGGTGACCAAATGATGTCTCCTGGTGCCAGACTGCGGTGTTATAGTTGTCATTTACTAATGTCTATTTTTGCCTTTACATCGGTATGGTCAGATGTTGACCACTACTGCTGAACCAAGAATGTAGGGAAGATGTCCTCCATTACCAATAATGTAGAATAAAGATTGTTACACGTTGACTTGCTGCTTTAACCCTCATCCTGCCAAGCATAGTAATGTGCTTCTTTTTTTTTTTTTTTTTTTTTTTAAATCTCTTCAGCTAATACATCAACACAGACTATGGGTCCCCGGCCAACTGCTGCTGCGGCTGCAGCCGCTGCTACTTCCGCCGTTCGGACAGTCCCTCAATATAAATATGCTGCTGGTGTTCGCAATCCTCAGCAACATCTTAATACACAGCCTCAAGTTGCCATGCAGCAGGTACGTATTGTTTTACTGAGGGAAATAGCTGTCCTTTTATGAAGTCACATCTAAAGGCACATCATTAGCCGTCTCTAGGACAGGGGTGGCCAACTCAGTCCCAAATAGCTACCACAGGTCAGGTTTTCAGGCTATCCCTGCTTCAGCACAGGTGTGCCTGAGTTGACGACTAAACTGGCTAGTCAATAAATTAAAATGGCCATTAGCAATCATTAACAGCAATTGTAATATGTGAAGTGGCGCGGTTTACTGAAGAACCCCCCCTTGTGTGTTTCCCAAATCAACACAAACTGTTGCCTTTAAAGCAGTGTGGTGGTCCTAGTTACAGGGCTTCTTTGACGTCTTTAACAAGAATCCTTGTTACATTTGGTGTACACTCTGATCATAGTGTGTAATGAACACAAGTTATAATAATGTGACTTAAATGACCAAGCTTTTAAACTGTGTAAATTATCTTTCAGCCCGCTGTCCATGTGCAAGGTCAGGAGCCCTTGACGGCTTCTATGTTGGCCTCCGCCCCTCCACAGGAACAAAAGCAAATGCTAGGTATGTATGTAAGATCTTTGTCTCGGGCATGTCTGTGTACAAGCCATACATGTTTGAAGTATAGTTTGATATTTAGTTTGCATAGTGGTTACGTTTCCTTGAAGTGACTTTTTCATTCCTGGAAACATGCGTCAATGTCATGTCTGTATAATCTCCATCTTGTGGCGTTCAAATTACAATCATCATTTTCTATGACTTAACCAATTATCTGTCTCAAACGACCAAAAAAATCCCCAATGCTACATCACATGACACAGTGTTCGGTTAAATACGATCTGTTCTCATAAGCAAGCATCCATTGGGCAATCCCTCACACATGCGCGCCACTGGCATATTAAAAAATGAAATTGAACGTGGTTGACCTCAGTTTTATTTTTTCCCTATACTGTGGTTCTTTAATGTATTGTGTTTTTTTAGGTGAGCGTCTGTTCCCACTCATTCAGGCCATGCACCCATCTCTGGCTGGTAAGATTACTGGTATGTTACTTGAGATTGACAACTCTGAACTTCTCCACATGCTTGAGTCACCCGAGTCTCTCCGTTCCAAGGTATGAACTGAACTGCCTTTTTCTGGTCTTTAATCATGGTTTTTATTTATATTTAATATACATTTATATTTGTTATATTTATTTATATTTGGTATATTTTTGATAGATTTAATATATATAGATTAGTATGTACTGATACCAGAAATAAGCGCTCAAAAATTAAATATCTCCTGTGGTCTTATTTTTTTCCTTTGCAGAATGGTTTATTTTTATTTTAAAATGTTGTACCAGGAAGTAATTGAGTGTTTCCTCTCGTTTTCAAGTATGTCCTGGGCAAAAAGTTAATACAAATACAGTTGCATAAATGAACAGGGTATACATTATATACAAGACATTGCATGCACAGTGAAATAAAATATATATTAAATATATGGACAGAGGAATGGACAGTTTATACTGTACATTTGTCATACAAAGTGCTATAATTTCTACCCACAGTTAGGCCTCGGACATGGTCAAAAAGACCGTGCTGAGCCGCGCTCATGGGAAACATTATCCCTATCAGCGCGGCTTTAGACGGCGCTTCCGCAGGCGTGTGGAAATGCAGGAGACAGGCAAGTTTAAATTTTGCCGCTGAGGGAAGCGCAGGGCCAGTCACGTGACTGCCAGAAGCCAATGGCAGTCTGTGACGTGGGGCCCTAGCCCCGGCTCCCACCCGGCACACAAGCGCGCTCGCTGACGCTCATACAGGGACACGAAAAATCTCCTGCATGAGCGTCAGCGCTGCCCAGCGCTCTTCATATCACCATGTCCCACGCCTTAAACGTTACGGACTTCCTATAAGATTGTAATGCATGAGTCTAAGAGGCATTTGTGGCTTCATGGCTTTCATAATTTGATGCTTTTGTAAACACCCAAAATGGCTGCTGTCCATTTTTGCCCATGCAACAGATTACTAGTTGGGTTACTAGTGATTCTTTCATTGGATATTTTATTACCACACAAATATTGTACAATTGCCGTGTAAATGTTAAGTGTTGCATTTTAAAGCATCTCTTTCACGTTTAACTAAGGAAACATATTATAAGTTATATTCTCATTGATTTGAACATGTACCTATGTTGCTGTTTTGGGCATGACTGCATGTGTAAAAGCTAGAAAATAAAGCCCCAAAAACCATTGCTGTCACAGTATCCATGTTTGGTTTCCTGTGTAAAATACCATGTGTATCTGATTAGGTTGATGAAGCTGTAGCTGTATTGCAAGCTCACCAGGCTAAGGAGGCTGCCCAAAAAGTGGTCAACAATGCTACTGGTGTCCCAAGTGTTTAAGATACACGTAAGTATGTAGATTTCCTCCTGTGCATGCTTCCTACTTTACAAGATCTGGTCATTTGACTTGTCTTGTTTAAAAACTTTTTACATTTTAACATAATTTAGTTGGTGAGCTGAATTTTTGCACAGTCCATGCTGTGAGCAAAGTGTGGTAGCAACAGATTTGATTTACTATTTTGTACAAATCTACACTTTTTCAATTACTTAAAGCAAGTACCATTTGTGTGCACATTAACATGCCTGACAGGTCTGCAACCCTGCTTTTCACAGTTCTCTCAGCCAGGGATTCTGGGAAATGACATTCAAATGATCAGTGTCGCCTATTAATGTCCATTTTAACATGACCCCTATAAACGTGCTTAAAAAAGACAGATTTAATATAACTCCTTCCTTTAAGTTATAGTTTAAATAAGATGCTGCTCTTCAAAGAATGTGGCCACTACTATGCTCATGTTTAAAAAAATCAGGATCTAATGCACAATTTAATTGAGTATCAGTTTAATTCTGCAATAGAGCAGAAATACAACTTCATAATCTTTATTCTATGAAGTATCTCTTTAGTGCCAATTTAAATCTTCAGACAGTTTGCTGATTTACATGCCAGTTGTAAAAAGTCTCAACTTTAGCTTTAGTTTGTCTTGGGTGGTTAAAGACCTGTTCATATGTAATTGATGTTGCGCTTAAATTGTAAATGTTCACCAGTGAGACATGCTCTGTGATTTGGCATACTAATATTTAGTATATATTACATAAGATGTTTTATTCCTAGATTGCTTGAATATGTATTGCTAAAATTGCAAAAAAATCTTAACGTTTTAGAAAAACAATTGTAATGTAATCTGTTTATTTTCTAGGTACATGGGAACATAATTGAACTGACTTCACTTCACCGAGAAAACTATGAAAACATGGAAAAACTTAAATATTGCAAAAACACGGCAAAACATAAAATCAAATAAAAAAGGAAAGGACACGTTAAAGCTTACGTACAGAGCAAATGCCAGGTCTGGCAAACAATTGCTAGTCCTTGATAATATATATATAAAAAAAAATATTTACAAAAAAATCGCAAAATACAAAACCAAAACGAATGTTTTTTTTAGACCTGGGGGAAAGGCATTTTCAGCACAGTACGAGAAGTTAAAGCATTCCTTTCTTTGATTTTGTAATTCTTTACTGTGGAAAAGCTCAGAATTTCACCACTGTTATAGTTGACACTGGGAAATGATAGCTGAGCAAAGAAACATAATTTGGATTATAAAATTCTTGCTTTAATAAAAATTGCTTAAACACTGCATTGTGTCCAGTCTGTATCAAATGTAATGTCTATGTAGTTCAATGGCTTAGTTGGTATCTGGATGAAGATTATTTTACTGAACTGAAGAAGCTTCAGTAGTTTAAAGCCGGGGTCTTAATGTTGCTGCCCCTCAAAGTGCCATCAATGTCAACTCTGCTATACTCCCTCAGTGAAAAGGGGCATTTAATAATATGCATAGGAGCTTCTCCCTGCCCACTCCACTCTGCTTCCAATTGCCTATAAAGTAGCGCCAGTCCTATCTAAATTTATTTTCATTTATGGCTCTTTTCAAATACTAGTTAAAGCACTGAAATATAATTTAAATGTATGGTCATAGATTCAACAATTTTGATCAAATATAAACCTGGTCTGCAATTTTCATCCATTTATACGGTGTTAGGTCAGCAAGCAGAACAGTTTAAAAATAAATACATTTTGTGAAATGTGCTTGGGTAATTAGTCCCCTTTCCAACCATGGGAAACTGCAGTGACTGCACATTTGCCTGCAGTAAGATGAGCATTTTTAGACTTTCTCTTGCGATCTGACTGAAGCGGTGCGCGAATCTGACTTATTACTGAGTTGAAGGAAAAGTTTACATTTACTGTTGAGCGGTGAATAGTTAAAATTTAGATTTCAAATGTTTAAACTACAATTGAAGTAATCACTTGGTTCATTTTGATCTTCAGTGGCTATGTCCTTGTGAACCTGTGGCCTTAAATAAAATAATGCAGAATGTAATTTTTGCTTGCTTTTGGCAAATGTATATTTATACAAGCAGTGGCAAACGCCAGTCCTCAGGAGCCAACAACAGGCCAGGTATTGAGGATATCCCTGCTTCAGCACAGGTGGCTGTTCTGATTGAAGCAGGCATAGGACCATATTTACTATGCAGTGGTAGCCCCATTGTTGCCCCCTATAAGTCATCTTCTGGACCTCCTGCTGCAACTCTGTTCTCTGGATTCAGAATGCACACACACACGCACGCACGCACGCACGCACGCACGCACGCACTTAAACCAAAAGAAAGTATAATTGAAGTAGTACTTACAGATGTAGTCAGAATTAGCTTCCCTGGAACCATGGCAAAAAATCATAATGGTGTAGCTCTGGGGAAGGTAACAGCCCTGTTAATCCCTGTTGGCAGGGGAAGCCTTGGGAAATGTGGCTACTACACATGTATGATATATTTACAATGACCATCAATGTGATTAATTAGGCATTCCCACAGAATAGAATTAAGGAATATATCATAAACAAAAATGAGTTGTCATGGAACAAGATTCACATCCGTTTCACCCCCCTCTTTCCTTTGCAGCTTCTGCCTGTGTTCTTATTTCAGCTGCATGGAGTTTGCACACATACTGTGCCTGTGTGATATGTAACAATGTTGCATTTCTTGCCTCTGGGCATGTAATCAGTGAGTTGCTTCTGCAGCCTCTGAGATCCTTACCAGAATGGGCTAGTCTGCCCTCCCCCTGTTTTGTTCACAGATAGTCTGTCCCAAGACTATTCCTTTTACCCACATTGCTCCTCACTTCCCTTTCCACCCTGCAGATGCATCTCTGTTACTCTCCTATGGCAAGGCCTTCTCTTTCTACCTGTTTCTAACTACAAATCACTACTGCACACCATCCACAAGAGCCTGTATTTACTGCTGCTTTTCCAATAAAGTGAAGGAAATATTATAGGACTTGGAGTGATTTGAAAAGGGAGCTGAGTTAATGCTGTCGGGGGCCATTCACACATCACACGTGTCCCTGGCTTCAGAATAAGTTGATACGTTCATGCATGTGACTGTCTATATTAAATAATATAGTCCATAAAGTGAAAAATATAATTGTAACCCTCTGGTAGGGACTGTCTTCTTGTTCCTAAAATGCTGAAATGATCTTCGCCATCCAGTGGTAGCATGGGAGAGCATCAACAAGAAAACGCCCACATCTAAGGACACGTCTTGTGAAGGTTGTAGGTTAAATGCATCTTGGCTTGTATAAAATGCCTACTCACTGCATGGTAGGTGTAAATATGCGACTCCAACTATGGCCGGCAAGGAAGCAAACGGCTGGGGAAGGCTCCCCAGACCATCGGCAGCACTGAGGAGATTGAGGCGGCGAGATGATAATGACTCACGCTGTCTAAATTACTTAATTCTTTTATTGTTCGTACACAATTTTTAGTATGATTCTTACCCCTTTTAAAACTGATCTGCACTAAGGTTTTCATTGCTCTTAACTGAGGCATCTACTATCAAAATCCCCTATACAAGCAAGAACATAGCCACAGTTTGAGTGGCATATTTACACCTACCACGCTGCGAGTAGGCATTTTGAGCCAAGATTCATGACCAACAACCTTCACAAGACACCTGCACTTAGATGTTTTTTCCTTGTTGATTTTCTCCCATTCTCCTGTATTGTGAAGATCGTTTCTGGCTGAGACCCTGGTGTTGGCACGTGCAGCTGAGGTCCCCCGGACAGCAGTAAGCTGCAGGGGGAAAGACACGGTGGGGGCGCAGCCATGATGTCACCGGGCAGGTTTGCCCTCATTGGCTGAACTGGGGGGTGTGTGGCCAGTGCTCCATCGCAAGTGGTCAACACTGATTTCCTATCTTCAGAGAAATCTGGTCGGGCAAGGTGGGTAGTGGGCCTGGCTCCGGCCCCATTTAGGGGCGGCTCTTGTCCCTGCAGCGCACGCCATAGCGACAGAGCGCTGGCCAGGCCGCCGGTGGTTCATCTAATGAGAGCGAACCTGTCAGGTGACGTCATGGCAGAGCCGTCTCCCCCCCCCCCCCCTCCTGCTCTGCACAGACCGGGGAACAGCTGCACGCACCGCCCGCCTGGCAGGTGTGACACCGCAGCCGTAACCCAAGGAGAGATCATTTGTATTGTAACCGCGGGGCTCATGCAGTGGCACCTACTGCACCGCCATCAAGCCGTGAATGATGCAAGTAGACTGATTAACAAGTAAGGTCTCGAGATCAAATCCTGAAGCCCTTTTGATTCGTCTGGGCATAGAGTACTTATGTGGGACATCTATGGAATCCACCCGCCTAACAGCTAAGTGCATTGTATCTTAAAGCTTTGGCAGCGGATCCAGCTTCCAAAATAATGCAGTGTTCCATTCCATATGAAGGCTCCTTATTATTCGGAGTGGCATTAACAGATGACACGGCGAGCATGTTACCTCAAGACAGGAGATAGACCAAGACCCACAGATAATTTTTTGTGGACCAAGGCCTTTTCAAAGACTAGACCAGAGATAAGATCAACTAGAGGAAGATCAACAGGGGTGCCTCAAACTTCCAAAGACCAGATTCTCAGGGATCAGTCATTAAATAGGTGGAAGACGCCGACATTTTTCTACTCTGTGGCAACAAGTAACACCAGATCGCAGGGTACATCAGTTGATAGAGGTTACTGAATATAATTCATATAAAAAATTACACCAGTGTGTCCAATAAAGGGGAGAACACTAAGGGGCCTATTCACTAAACAGGGATAAGTGGTTTATAGTACTATAATTGCCTTTATAGCGCGATACAGCCTGCTTTGCTATTCACTGATCAGTGCAGTATCGCGCTATAACGGCCTTTTAAGGAGCTTTAAGATTCTGACCAAAAAAAGTAGTGCGAGAAGCCAAAATTGCTATTTATTTTTGCCAGCAATTGCTATACATTTAGCAGTGATAAGCATATCGACCTTTAAAATTTTGCAATATTTTGGTGCCAGCTAAAGATATTGCAAGATGCATAAAAGCATTTTATCTTTACTGCACAAGATTGATACCGGAGACCGGAGGCCGGCGGGGACCCCCCTTACCCTCAAACCCCCTTGGATCCTCCGTAGATCTGGTCCCCGCCGACCTCCGGTATCAACCCTGTGCAATAAAGATAAAATTGCAGCCAGGTTTTAATTAATTTAGTGGCTAACCGCTAAGGTAATAAAAAATAAATAAAAAAAACTGTGTGCTGTGCACGCGCATAGTAAGTGAAACTTTGACTTTTGTCACAGAAATTGTATTTGTATTGGTGATGTTTTAATTAAAAATCAAAATACAATTTCATTGACAAAACGCAAATAAATTTGACTTAGAACGTGCGTACACATCCCTTGTATTTGCACTAAGCGTGAATTCCTTGTGTGACTATGCGTGTGACTGTGTGTGACTGTGTGTGCGTGCGACCGCGTGACGTATGCGCAGCCCCCCTGCACCTCACATATCCCCCTAACCTATTCACCCCCAATACAGCTCCATGAATCCCACCCCAATACCCCCTGCCCTCCCCCTAATGATACACCCGAATAACCCCTGTCCCCCACCCCAAATTATATAGCCACCCCAATACCCCCTGCCCTCCCCCTAATGATACACCCCATCTCCCCAGTCCGGGCACGCACTGACAGGGCGGCAGGAATAGGCTGCCCCGGACCCTTCCCTCCCGCACCGGGCTCCGTGTCACCCCCTCCCGCATGAAGCTCCTCTCCTGGGCGGCCGCACGGCTCGTCTGCACATCCCTCGGGAGCAGCCTCCTGAAGGGAGTCCGCGGCTGCAGGGACCACAGGAGCCCCTCGGGCTCTACCCCACAGAAGCTGCCGCCCTGCAGGGCCGGGGAGCGGCTCAGCTCCCCGCCCGGTACCGGCCCAGGGAGGTGAAGGTCTCCCCGCCCTCACCAGTCACAGTCACCTCCTGCCCGGAGCTCAGGCCTGAGACTGACCCGCAGCGGCTCATCCCACAGGCAGCGGCCGGGGAAGGCCTGCAGGGACACGGGTATGCACCGGGAGGGGAAGAAAGGCCGCAGGAGATCAGGGCCTGCATAGGGCCCCGGGGAGCAGTGTGGGCTGCCATGTCCCTGTGAGGAGAGCCGTGGCATCTTGAGTGTCGCCATGACTACCGTGCTGGGGCGTGTGGGGAACGCCGCATGCGTGTTTTTCCAGCGTCCCCATGACTACTGCACATGCGTGGCCTGGCAGCGGACATGTTGGGGGAACGGAGCCGCTGCCAGCCGCTTCTGCACATGTGGAGAAGGCCGTAGTCGCCATTAGTAATGCGCATGCGCGCCATTGCAGCGGACGTATGGCGGCCGTTAGGAGTGGCGCCGCCGGCCGCCGCATATGTGATCGGCCGTGTGGGGGGAGCGGCGGCGGCGGCGATCGCCGCCGCATGTCACAGCAGGCATGTGGGGGGAGTGGGATGGGGAGCCATGACGTCACTTCCGTTTCACATTTCGCCCCCAACTCTCCCATTTTACCCCATCAGAATAGGTGCCACTAAAGAAGTTTCAGTTCAAAAACTTTTAAGTATTAGTGTGCCAGTATCTCCTGCAGTATTTAAATCCCCCGGTCACGTGATGTGGCGGGTTTAAAAATTGTGGGGATACTGGCACCCCATACCGGGGTCTGTATCTTGGGAAGTAGGGGGTCCCCGAGGCTGAAATCAATGCGGTTCAGCTTGAGACCCCCTGCTCCCGCACACTAGTATTAAAATTAATATTTAAACTGCACGATCGCCTGTAGGAACCATGCATGGAGACGCAGCTGTAGTTTAAACAAACAGTTGCCGATCGATAGGATTTATAGTGCGATAACACTTTGAAAAAAAAAGTCGTTCGATGTGGCATTTTTTAACCGAACTTTAAAAAAAATGCTGGTTTTTTTTCTTAGTGAATACCGTTTTGACTCATGTTTTATGGCGCGATAAAACAATGCAAAGTCGATCGGCAATGCACTGATTTTATCACTGTTTAGTGAATAGGCCCCAAAGAGAGGCAGTACAAAAATGCAAAGCGGAAGGAGTGGTAGTCTCAGTACCACAACATTTGGAAAGGAATGGAACTTACTCTATCCTGTTCAAAAGAACCAGGAGCATTCAGTCCTGGATCTAAAATTCCTAGATCAGTATGTTCGCAAGGAACATTTTAAGATTGAGTCGGTAAAGTCTGTCATCAATAGTCCACAAGATTTGATGGCTGCAATCGGTTTAAAAGATGCCTGTTTACATTTTTCATTCTGCTTTGCTCACCCAAACATTCTTGAGATTCGCCATTCTAGAAGGAATTAAAGTAAAGCATGATCAATTCAAAGCCTTAGCTTTCGACCTATCATCCACACCCAACATCTTCACAAAAGAGATGGTAGTGGTGGCGAGCGGAGAACAAAGTATATTAGTAGCACCTGATCTGGATAATTGGTTATTAAAGTCAACTTCACATCAACTCCTGGAAATCATATCCATTATGTACTGGAATTCCTGCAGGCGTTAAGTGGGTTATCATTTGGAAGAAGCACAAATTGATACCAGCATAAAACATACATTTTCTGGGCCTACAATTCTTTACAGTCCTCATAAAAGTCATTTTTTTTTTGCCACCAGACAAAACAAAGAATCTGATATCAGATAACTCAGTACTGCCTCAACCATATTCCTTCATGAAGAAATGAGAGTACCAGGACTTATGTCAGCGGCCATAGAGGCCGTGCCATGGTCAAGATTGCACGTGCATCCACTTCAGGCAGAAGTGCTAAGCGAGTGGGACTGAGATGTAAGGTTAAGCTAGAAACACTTCTCGCTATCTCTATGGACCAGGACTGAGGTGGTGGCAACAGAGAAGCAATCTGCTAGCAGGACGTCCCTTGGAAAATCCAGAGTGGACAGTGCTCACAACAGATGCCGGTCAATTCAGATGGGGATGACAATGGTATCATGCAGAAAGGAGATTGCAAGCAAACCTGGTAGAACCAAGGGTAGTCTTCAAACCACTGGAAGCTTTCCAAGCACAGTTGAAAGGCAGGTCTATCAGAGTACAGATCGACAACATGGTGACAGCAACGTACATAAATCGCAAAGGAACAAGAAGTCTGGCACTCATGAGAGAACCCATGACGATAGCATCATGGGCAGAATGCAACTCTTTCACAAGATCAGCAGGGAGAAAGAAAATGTCTTCGCAGATTTCCTCAGCCATCAGCAAATTTTGCAAGGCCAGTGTTCTCTCCATCAAGTTTTTTCTAACGTAGTTTGCAAATGGGAACGACCAGAGATCGATCTGATGACAAGGAGGAGAAATGCAAAGTAAATAGATTATTTTCACTCAACCGGAAAGACTGTCCAGAACATCTAGACGCAATGACACTGAAGTGAGATCTCAGATTGGCATATATAATTGTTAGGGACAGTAGGTAAAGGCCAGAAACTGCACTTGTGTTAAGCATCCATTTTGTCTGTTCATAACCAGTTAAGATTCTGTAGTCAGACTTTTGCTGAAATATAATTTCTTATGTATTCAGTTTCTGCCAATTTACATTTCCTCTCCTGCTCAGGATTTTGCTAAGATACTTTTTATATTGTCAGCTTCCTGCTGTTTTAATACACAATAGACTGGTTCTCTGAAAGACGCAAAATCATATAATTTAGTTGCTAGAGACTCAAGGCTTTTTGATAACAGACAATGAATAAGCTATGTAACCAGACAGTGCCTGTATTGGGAGAATCACGTCCCAAAATCATGCCACTAATATGTCCTGCCCCTAAATCACGCCTCTAATCCAAGCCACACCCAGGTTACACCTACGTTATGCCTCTAACCAAACCCATTCTTCTTTCTGTATAAAAATCATTACCCTATGCTTAATAAATTAAGACAAAGGAATTTGAAATCTGGCTTCTGTTACGTTTCTTTTCCTTCGTTTTCTGGGCCCGTGAAATCATCAAAATCGGAGATAACAAGTGTCAGTGCGTGAAAAGCTTCCCGGGGGAGTCTGCTGCAGACGGTGCAGATGTGTGTATCCAGTCACAGAAGCCTAGGCAAGGAAAAGGTTTCCTTCAATATTTCCTCTAGTTTCAATGATTCAGAGTCCTCAAAAATATCAGCAGAATTGTGCGAAGGTGGTGGTGGTGATCATTCCATATTGGCCCAGAAGTGCTTGGATCACAGACCTGTTAGATCTATCAGTAGAACCATGCTGTATATTACCGAACATGGAGTACCTTCTGTCTTAAATTCCAGTACACCACCCCAACATAGAAAAACTGAGATTGACAGCCTGGAAGCTGAAAGGTGGATAATAAAGCAACAAAGATTATCTTCAGCAGTTATAGAGACTTTGCTAGATTCCCATAAAAAGGGGACCTCCAAAATGTACAGAAGTTTGGAAAACGTTCAGTAAATGGTATAGAGCAAAAAGAAGCAGTTCAGAAACAGCGCCCATTAACATGATCCTAGATATTTTTTTTTACAGGTGGGTTTCCAGAAAGGTCTACAACGAACACATTAAATCATCAAATTTCAGCAATAGGAGCAATCAGGATGCAACCAATGGCACATAGACCTCTAATAAATAGAGTAGTCAGACCCATTCAGGACATTAGACCTAGAATCAGAGATCCAATTCCAGCATGGGATTGGAATTTGGTACTAAACGTTCTATGAGTTACACTGTTTGAACTCTAAGGAAGCGGAAATGATAAACTGTTTTTAAAGGTGACGTTCTTTATCACAGTGACAACTGCTAGAAGAGTCAATGAAATACAGGCCTTTTCTATAAAGGAGTCTTAGATGGCAATTCACGAAGACAAAGTGGTGCTGAGGACAATACCTCAGTTTCGTCCCAAAGTGTCATCTTTCTTTCAGACAAATCAGGAAAATCCTTTTACCTTCACTTTGTCCGCATCCAACAAATGAGAAGGAAAGGAACCTACATTCACTGGATGTGAGAAGATGTCTGATAGAATACCTGCAGAGAAATCAGGAGGTCAGAAAACACGATCATATTGATGTTTTCTGGGAAAAAGAGAGAAGGCTTCCAAAAGAACTATTACAAGATGGATTATACAGACGATACTCTTAGCATATTAAAAATCCAACATGCAGATACCAACAGGCCTATACGCCCATTCTACAAGAGCGGTAGCAACATTCTGGGCAGAGAACGCACAGGCATCAGCAGAACAGGTCTACAAGGCACCAAAAAAATAGATTGTAAGCTCCACGGGGCAGGGACCTGTGCCTGCAAAATGTCTCTGTAAAGTGCTACGTAAAACTAGCAGCGCTATAAAAGAACATGCTAAAAGGTGGCTATATGGGGGAAATATCCAAACCTTTACTTATACCTTTACATATCAAATATAAGTTGGATGTACAGGCATCGCAATATGCAGCCTTTGGTAGAAAAGTATTACAGGTTGTAATAAATAAATTTCTTGTTTTTTCCCTCCATCGCTATTCCTGTAATAAATCTCATGCTGCCTGATGGGCGGAAAGGAAAGATCAAATTTAGCTTTCCGGAAATTTCACTTCCTTCAGTCCATCAGGCCACACATAGCTTTCCATTCCCTCAGTCCATCAGGCCACACATAGCTTTCCCTTCCCTCAGATTATGGTTACAAATAAATTTATGTTGAAGGGATCATATGTC
Organism: Ascaphus truei; assembly: GCA_036426205.1. NCBI lineage: Eukaryota > Metazoa > Chordata > Amphibia > Anura > Ascaphidae > Ascaphus > Ascaphus truei. The sequence continues at coordinate 44,815,644 of CM071568.1, forward strand.
TGAAAATGTATTTACCTAACCATGTATTACTATGAATAACACTGCACAGGTAAAGGGGGCAAGTGCTCTTTATAGGGCAGGTGCAAGTATGATCCTGTCCTACCTCAGAATTGTATCTCTTTTCTTCTGTTCCTCCATGTCACCACATGATATGAGAGATATGCTCCTCGCATCCAAGGGTAGGACATAGACTTCCTGTTTGAGGTTTTGTAACTCCCTCATATACCTCTCTCAGATCAGTTGTCTGTCCTGCGCAGTATCAGATTTCCCATTAGGCCCAGGGTGGCAAAACCCTGCAAAAAATGTCCACCCCATATAGTTTTGCTGCACTCTTGAGCCTATTGGACCTAGTGGGAAGTCATTTTAGCTGTTGTGGCCGGCTCCTCCTTCTTCTGAACCGCAGCGTCAAATTAACGCAGCGTACGTCACCAACGTGATGTCACGGTGTCAAATGACGTCATGATGTCAGGTTACCATGGTAATGTGATGACTTGCCACGTCACGCAGGTGACGTCTGCGGCGTCATTTGAAGCTGTGGTTCAGGAGGAGGGGGCGGCAGGTAAGGAGGTGGCCGCAACAGCTGTGACTAGGGGCGGCGGCGCTGGTCCTATGCCAAAGGAGGACCACATGCCGACTTACAGAGATGCTATCACACTACTTGGTGCGGGCGTTCATCCATGGACCACTGTCGTGCCACCTCAGGTACTGTTTTTGGTTACCCCTGTTGGCCAAATTCAGTGCCCACCACAGAGGATATGTAAAAAAATGTAAATAAAACTCAGCGGGGACCTGCCTCTAACCCCCATCAATGCAGCCCTCTACTGATAGAGGATACCTGAATAAGCACAACAGTTCTCATTGGGCTGGTGGGAGCTTTTCCAGAGTGGGGGATTTAACCTCTGGGTTTCCGCTGGCGTTGAGGCTTGGCTGAACACTCCCACCAGTAAGGATTTGGATCCCTGTTGTTGCCAGTTCAGGCTGCAAAAATGTCTTTTGCTCCGGCTAACTCACCTAATAATAAAATGGAAGCTGAAAATGCTGAACCTGTAGCTGCTAAGCCTAGGAAGGCTGTAACTAAACTAAACATCTGATACAAGCTGCCTCTTGTGTATTATGTGAAGGAAACCCTTTGTCAGGACACCTAAGACGATTTGTCCTGAATGCATTAAATATTTTGCAAGAGAAGAGGCTCCTCCAGTATGTGTATCTGTTGTTGAGTTTTTTGTCTATTAATATAATCATTATATTCAAGGGCTGTCGCCTCATGTGACAGCCCCTGAAAAAATCAAATGCCTGCGACGCCGCGCAAAGCGAAATATAAGTATTGCTAGCGACGGCGACGGGTGCCGCCGGTCGCAGGCACTATACGCGCGGCCTAAGACTGAGCCACTGTTTGAGCCACCTGTGCTGAAGCAGGGATAAACAAGAGAAAAACTGGCGCACAGCCAAGAATGGGTCCCAAATGCCTATGTTATAAGGAAGTAATGTTTGGTACAGTACATGCTCCTTGATGAAGTGTTTTTTACACGAAACGCGTAGGAGGGTGTTCACCTCCATTTTTTAAGATGGCTTAATAAAAAAGATTTTTATACATTCATTTGAGACCCATTCTTGGCTTGCGCCAGTTTTTCTCTTGTTCCTGCCGATAGAGAACAGGTGCCGACCATTAGGTAATCAGCAGACTCGGGAGGATCTCTGCAGAAACAACAATACACAAGCAACAGGACCAGGGTTGAAGCCCACAAGGGACATCCCTGATACTTGTGCTTACCTACAAGGCTATACTTAACACTGCTTCACTCTACATCTCAGTACTAAATTCCAAGTACTCTCCTACATGCAGTCTACTTTCTGCTCTTGATCTGTCTTTCCACCTCCCTTATTACTTTCTCTCACTACCTGCCTCCCATGCTGCACCCCAACTTTGGAATCCTCTACCATGCTGTAACAGGGACTTACAGTATCCCTGTGTAAGAAACTGCCTCTAAATCACGCAGGGATATGGTTAATTGCAGACAGACAATTAACCAGACTCCACCTGGCTAATTAGGACTTTGAGACAGGTTTAAAACTCCTGCTACAACAGACCTAGAGAGATTTTCCTCAGCACACAACAGTGCTGAGTTGAGGAGAGGGTCTTGAATATACAGGAGAACTGTATATTGACAGCGAGACACAAGGGGACCAGACCTCTTTTCCTGGCCACTGAGGACCGAGGAACCTGACAGAGGCTGGACCCTCAAGCACCCCACCACACCTGGACACCACTGACCTGAAGGGCCACCTGCTTTAAGTTACCGCTGAGACTTTGGGGTGGTAGGCTGAAAAGGGGCTTAACCTCCCAGTCTTGTAAGAGAGGGACTGGGGGAAGTAAGTTAGCCCTTACAAAGGTATAGGTGTTTGTTGTTTTTGTATATTTTTGTTTGTTGCGCTGTTTAAAGGGACAGGCTTAATAAAGCCATATGTTAATTTCACCCTAAACGGTTACCATTTGCATACCTCTGCACATATGTCTTACACATGCCCAATCAGGCTCTCCCTTACCATACATACAAAGTAACTTAAAAAAACACTTTTTCATGTAGATCCAAACTATTCAAAACTTTATTGACTTCTTTCTCTTACTTTCACCTGAGAAGCACTTGTCACGGGAGACCAGCCAACTTATATAGGGATCATAGCACAAGGTGAAGTAAGGTGTTTAATAAATAGGGGCTTATTCTGGAAAAAGCAAACAGGGAACATTACAAGCATAAACACAGATAACAAAAACACACAACACACAGTGTAAACACTTAAAATAGCCAGATTTGGCACATATGGTGTTAACAGGGATCTCCTATTTCTCTAGGCGCTACAGTACATAAGCCATCTTATCCATGTCATCTCCCATAGATCAAGCCTCGTCCGCAGCTATAAAGTCCATAGATCACCACTGGCTCATATTTTGAGACAGCTTCCAATCACCGAGACTACCCACAAGCAACTGTGGAACGGAGCTCAGCCAATCAGAGCACGGCAGGGAGTATGAACTGACCGATTGCAAGCGAGGGGGCGCAGCAACAGGTCTGGCTGTTTGTCGATCATGATGTCAGAGCAAGTGGGAAATACGGATTAGCCAATCAGAAGAGCGCCAACGGCGGCCATTGCCAGATGAGATGATCCGATCTGGAGTTTGATGATGGTGGATTGAATGGCACAGATTTGGTGGTCAAGTAAAGAGCTCCGCTTTTGGCTTTTGATCCATGTGCAATCCCAGCGGCACCCCTTTTTTCCCCAAACATGCCTGGACACTGACCTTTGTTCCTGACCTTCCTAAGCCCTGGAAAAGAGACCAGAAATGAAGGCCTGCCATACACGGGTGTCCCCTCTTCAGCCTAGGAAAGTGAATGTCCAGCCAGCGGGAATGGCTCTCATGGTGAAAGTGGCCTCTGACCTGGCCCCCTATGTCCATAGCGAGGTGGTATTACAGCCCTGCATGTGTAAAAGCACTACATACACGGTGCCACTACTTGCAAATGTAATAAAGAGTTACATTTTTACAATGTATTGGAAATACACATACACAATACATGGGCAACTCCAACAAGTGCCCAACAATAACCCTGACTAGAACGGATAGCACGACTGGCTTGACCTTTATTTTAGCAGCCCTGCTACCCGTTTTGTCACACCGCATACTCAGAGACCTGATATTGATAGACAAACCCTTGCTAAGAAACCCTCACACACTATTCCTTGTGTCTCCACTCCCTTTAATTGTAAGCTTCCCTAGATTGTAAGCTTCTTGGGGCATGAATATGTTGGTGCCATACATAGAAATAATCATCCTTTTTCTGCGTCCCTGTGAAAACATGCACAAAGTGGAGAAAGGCTCCTCCAGCTGGGAGTAAGACAGAGTCATTAAGCCAGATATAAAGGAGGCTTTCAATCCACAAAGGCCAGTTATTCTGTTCCGCCTCGGGGCATTTGGGACTTTAGAGCAGGCCTTGCCCACTGAGGCCCTACCCCTGGCTATGCCTCTGCCTGGAGCATGACTGCATTATTTTTCAGTCCACGAAGTTAGCACTCTTGTTAGGCTTGCTGGTATTAAAGTTTAACAAGATACACAAAAACACGTCGCTCACCAAAAGAGACAACACCAACATAAACATAAACTACCTGGTGCATGGGGGAGGGGAAATAGCATAGAACACACAGATAAATGATCACAAGGATCACATAAAGCCCCCAATAGTTGCACTCAAGATAGATGACACTACAGATATTAGTGTCAACTCAGTGGAAGCCACAAATAGCCAAACCCCTAAGGGGGGTAAGCCGCAAAAGGTCACACTCAAAAATGAAAATAATAACGTTTTATTAAACAAATGAAATTAAAACCTGACGAAACACTCTAAAAATGCATAATTAAAATGCATAGGAATAAAATCCCTGTGTGTTGGAGGTAAGTAAGTAAGCAGTATATACAAAACTTGAAAGCCTGAATCGCATAAACAGATAATAATAGCTGTCCACTAATAAACAATCTCACACAAAGCATGCAGCACGTGCATGCGCGTTCGCAAAGGTACGTGCATTCGCAAAGGCATGCACGGCCGCATGCTGTATAGAACGGCCCTTACAATAGATGTTTACAGTATCATTGGTGCATTCTGTTTTCAGTCAGCAGGTGGTGCTAACATGCATTTGTAATATACCACTTTTCTCTTTGTAAATGTCTGCTGCTCAGTTGTTAGTTGTAATTTCTCTCTTCATTACTGTGTATGCTCCATGTTTTGTTTTTTTAATTAAGGTGTAAAAGAGCAGTTGCTCCTAGAAGCTGGTGCATGCGTATTTCTCTATCAAGTAATAATTCAAATACATTGTATGTATGTATGTCTTTATTTATACAGCGCCAAAAGTGTACTCAGCGCTTCACAAAGAATACAGTACAGGGAATTATAATAAAAAATAAGCGCAGCAACTTTAGACAATAGGAAAGGAAATCCCTGCCCCGAAGAGCTTACAATCTAAGTGGTATGATGGGAACTTACAGAGACAGCAGGTGAGGGAATAAGTGCTGCTGATCACAGTGCTTGGCCACAATGGGTGGTAGGTGTGACTGTGCGTGTGGTACGATAGCCATGAGTGACGGCTATTGGGATGCTTGATTTGTGGGGCGAGATTTAAGGTTCGTCAGTATTAAATCAGAAGGTTAACACCATTTACAGGGGAAGAAATGGCAGGGAGGCGTGGGTGAGAGCAGGTGTGTTAATGTCTGGGTTCAGGATTAGGGGAGATCCCCAGCAGCAGGAAGGAGTAGATAGAGGGTGTGAATAGAGGATTTGTGTGAGTGTTTTTTATTGAGGGGTAAAGAAGTTGTTGGGAGAGAGGTGTATAAATAATGGTGGAGTGGGGAATTGGAGAGAGCAGAGACGTTCACAAAGGAGTGAGGAAACGGTCAACAGAAAAAGCAATAGGGAGGGCACAGTGAGATGCAGGAGGAGAGACTTCCCAGTTATTGGAGGATAGGAAGCATACAAATAATCACACCAATTAGTAAGTCAAGTTCTCACAGTTTGCAAAGTTATTGTTGCGCAGAGTCAAGATCTTCCTCTAATCTTCATCTCCAATATCAACTCCAAAATTAACTCTACAGACACTTAAATGTGACAGTGAAGATGTTACCCAGCCATATGGGTCACAGCCAAGATAGACTGCCTTAAATACTCTAAAACACAGTCACTTGACTAACAATTAAGGGAGGGGTCTGCCTATTCAGTTCATACCAGCCAGTTGTTAATTAGATTTAAGTTCTTTCCATTGATAGAAGAAATCAGCTCACATAAACATACGAAATAGTTAATTAGATTGTAACTTCTGTTGCAAATGATGATAGGAGAATTCAGCTCACATAAACATACCTGTTTGAAGAAATTATTCAGAATGTTAATCCAAATATTCAGAATGCATCCATGATCAAAGATATAGAAATAAAACATCCAGAGATGATAACTCCAAAATGTATTACATTCCAATAAATATGGCAGAAATTATTCAGTATTTTAATTAATCTGGCACATGAGGGGTTAACGTTGGTTAGAAATTGTTCTAAAAATACAAGAATTATTTAGATGGCCTGTTAAACCCTTGACAAGGCATAGTTTATAGGACTGGTAGTATCTAGAGAAAAGGGCATCTGTTTTTGCCTGATGGGATTGAAAGATGACTTCCATAACACTAGAATAAACAGGATCCTATAGAGTATCAGGGGGCGTGACTAGCCCTACCTTTCAAAAATATTAAATATGGGATTCTGGGCCTGACAGCAATTCGCAAGAATAACAACTAGATATTTGTAAACGGTGCGATTAGACGAATCAAATTATGCCAAACACTTGATCATTAGGAGGTGCCAAAGACAGATATCTCTTTGTTAGGGACAGTAGGTAAGGCCAGAAACTGCATTTGTGTTAAACCATCCATTTTGTCTGTAAAAACCTGTTAAGATTCTGTAGTCAGCTTTTGCTGAAATATAATTTCTAATGTATTCAGCTTCTGCCAAATTACATTTCCTCTCTGCTCAGGATTTTGCTAAGATACTTTTTATGTTGTCAGCTTCCTGCTGTTTTAATAAACAATAGACTGGTTCTCTGAGAGAGGTAAAATCGTCTAACAAAGTTGCTAGAGAAATTCAAGGTTTTTTGATAACAGACAATGAGTGGGCTATGTATTTAGACAGTGCCTGTATAGGGAGAATTATGCCCCAAAATTATTCCACTAATATGTCCTGCCCATAAATCACGCCTCTAATCTAAACCACACCCAAGCCACACCCAGGTTACACCTACGTTACGCCTCTAACCAAACCTTTCTTTTTTCTGTATAAAAATCTTTACCCTATGCTTAATAAACTGAGACGGAAGGATTGAAACACTGTCTGTGTGTTGGTTCTTTCTTTTCCTGGATCCGTACGTTTATCAGATTGGAGATAACAGTGTCAGGGCGTGTCAAAGCTTCCCGGGGAGTCTGCAGCAGTGTGGTGCTGTGTGTTCGTATCCAGTCACAAGGCCTCAAGCCCTTTTGGCAGAGCAAAGGTTCCTTCAGATTTGGTGTCCGAAGTGGGATTTCACAAAGGCGGTGAGTAAATGTAATTGATTTTTACATTGTCTCACCCTCCTCTGGGAATTCAGTAACCTAAATTGTGACTGTGGATAGTTACAATTATACTGGTATAAAGTCCAGATAATTTTGAGACAAATGTATGCTGGTATAAAGTCCAGATACTTTTGTGCACGGCTGGACTGTCAGAGTCTGTTTATTTTGTTTGGATTTATAGATTAATAGAATCTCCCTGCAGAATGATATCCCGGTGGGAGGATGTTTTATCAGTCAAACACACGGTTATGTTAATTGTTCACAGGTAGAGTTGGAAACAAAAGAGAGACACCCAATACACAAGTGCTAAAAAGTAGTTTATGGGAAGAACAAGTTTCGGGGAACTTATTCCCAAATGTAGGAGTTGGGTTACTGTATGACAGGTTAGATATCCTCAATCATACAACCACAGCCATTTACTCATTTAACCAAGAATAGGTTTAGTTTAGATTATTGGCCCTACAGAATGGAATAGCTCTGGACCAGGCCTGCCCAACTCGTAAAGTGAGAAGGGCCGAACTGCTCCAAGGAAAAAAAATTTGGGCCGCACGGGTAAAGTCATCATCATCATCATCATCATCATCTGCTGTAAGGAATAAAGTGTTCCTGTGTTACTATACCATCCGCCTGAGACTGCAATCTATCAGGGGAAGGGAAAATAAACTCTCCTGCAGGGATTTCTTCCCTCATCCCTGGGGCCTACAAGAGATGGAGGTGCTGTCACCGTGAGTACGAATCAGTTTGTACACCAGAAGCCTGTTCTGACATCCCCTACCACCATGCGGGCGACTCAGATCTACTGTGAGCCAGCAGGTATGCACCACCACACTCCATGTAGCAGCAAAATGTCCCAGAGGGAGGGAGGGAGGGGGGGTATATGTGTTAAACACTGAAACACTAAAACTGCGATAGTGCTGATCAGGGCACTATCACACAGAAACTCAAATTGAATCCAATGGGAGGTTCCGTGCAATAGTGCACCGATTTGTACTATTACAGTTTAATGAGTAACCCCCTTAAAGCAGCAGTCCAAGCGACATTTTTTTTTTTTTTAAATGTTTTCCATTTAATATGTGCATAGATACAATCATAAAATATACTGGACACCTAACAAGCTCCTATTGAACCCCCAAAATAACCACAACATATATCAGAAGCATATGAGTGTCACAGAGGAGTGCTAACTGAGCATGGCAATATAATTTAAAACCAGAGACAGCACATAAACACAGACAAAGCTCAGTTTTAGCACATCCAGTGAAAATCAACACGGTACAGTGCCTAAATATATATGTATAATGTCTATTAAGTAAAATGGTCTTTTAGTTTGACCTTTTTGGCCAAAATTGGTTGTAAGGCCCGGAGCCAACGTCACAGCAGACCACAATTCAGGGGTCCCTAATGCTAATATAAATTCTTAATAACCTGTGTAATAACAGGAAGAATGATTTATAGTAAATCTGTCAATATTAGTTGCAAAGTTCTAAGTCTGATTGAAGTCTTTATTAACCTGTACATTACCAGGAAAAGCACTCTGAATTAGAGTTGTCACAACCATCCTGCAAGCAAACAAGTTCCCCTGTGTGGAAGATGCTATGGAGTGAGCCCTTAACCATTTAAATGTGGGAGGGGGTGAGCTTAAATTAAGTAGGAGGTTGCCAACCTCCAATCAGCCAGGACTAGCTGAAACACAATTGTAAAATATACTGGACACCTAACAAGCTCCTATTGAACCCCCTAAATAACCGCAACATATATAAGCATATGAGTGTCACAGAGGAGTGCTACTGAGCATGGCAATATATATTTAAAACCAGAGACAGCACATAAAACACAGACAAAGCTCAGTTTTGTGAAAATCATACACGAGTACAGTGCCTAAATATATATGTATAAATGTCTATTAAGTAAAATGGTCTTTTAGTTTGACATTTTTGGCCAAAAATTGTTGTAAGCCCCTGAGCCAACGTCACGGCAGACCACAATTAAGGGGTCCCTAACGCTAATATAAATTCTTAATAACCTGTGTAATAAC
>CM071568.1:44824914-45246557 GCA_036426205.1 Ascaphus truei
CTAATTCAGATGCTTTTCCTGGTTGTACAGGTTATAAAGGCTTCAATCAGACTTAGAACTTTGCAACTAATATTGACATTTACTATAATCATTCTTCCTGTTTTCACAGTTATTAAGATTTATATTAGCGTTAGGACCCCTGAATTTGTGGTCTGCCCGTGACGTTGGCTCAGGCTTACAACAATTTTGGCCAAAATGTCAAACTAAAAGACCATTTTACTTAATAGACATTTATCCATATATATTTAGGCACGTGTACCGTGTATGATTTTCACTGGATGTGCAAAACTGAGCTTTGTCTGTGTTTTATGTGCTGTCTCTGGTTTTAAATTATATTTGCCATGCTCAGTAGCACTCCTCTGTGACACCAATGCTATATATATGTTTTGGTTATTTTGGGGGTTCAATAGGAGCTTGTTAGGTGTCAAGTATTTTTACAATTGTTTCAGCTAGTCCTGGCTGATTGGAGGTTGGCAACCTCTACTTAATTTAAGCTCACCCCCTCCCCCATTTAAATGGTTAAGGGGCTCACCCATAGCATCTTCCACACAGGGGAACTTGTTTGCCTTGCAGGATGGTTGTGACAACTCTAATCAGAGTGCTTTTCCTGGTAATGTACAGGTTAATAAAAGGCTCAATCAGACTTAAACTTTGCAACTAATATTGACAGATTTACTATAATCATTCTTCCTGTTATTACACAGTTATTAAGAATTTATATTGCGTTAGGGACCCCTGAATTTGGTCTGCCGTGACGTTGGCTCAGGGGCTACAACATTTTGGCCAAAATGTCAAACTACTAAAAGACCATTTTACTTATAACATTTATACATATATATTTAGGCACTGTACCGTGTATGATTTCACTGGATGTGCTAACACTGAGCTTTGTCTGTGTTTTATGTTGCTGTCTCGGTTTAATATTTGCCATGCTCAGTAGCATCCTCTGTGACACTCATATGGCTTATATATTTTGTGGTTATTTTGGGGGTTCAATAAGAGCTTGTTAGGTGTCCAGTATATTTACAATTGTGTTTCACTATCCTGGCTGATTGGAGGTTGGCAACCTCCTACTTAATTTAAGCTCACCCCCTCCCACATTTAAATGGTTAAGGGCTCACTCCATATCATCTTCCACACAGGGGAACTTGTTTGCTTGCAGGATGGTTGTGACAACTCTAATTCAGAGTGCTTTTTCCTGGTAATGTACAGGTTATAAAGGCTTCAATCAGACTTAGAACTTTGCACTAATATGGACAGATTTACTAAAATCTTCTTCCTGTTATTACACGGTATTAAGAAATTTATATAGCGTTAGGACCCCTGAATTGTGGTCTGCCGTGACGTTGGCTCGGGGCTTACACAATTTTGGCCAAAAATGTCAAACTAAAAGACCATTTTTACTTAATAGACATTTATACATATATATTTAGGCACTTACCGTGTATGATTTTCACTGGATGTGCTAAAACTGAGCTTTGTCTGTGTTTTATGTGCTGTCTCTGGTTTTAATATATATTGCCATCTCAGTAGCACTCCTCTGTGCACTCATATCTTATATATATGTTGTGGTTATTTTGGGGTTCAATAGGAGCTTGTTAGGTTCAAGTATATTTACAATTGTGTTCAGCTAGTCCTGCTGATTGGAGGTTGGCAACCCCCTACTTAACTTAAGCTCACCCCCTCCCACATTAAATTGTTAAGGGCTCACTCCATAGCATCTTCCACACGGGAACTTGTTTGCTTGCAGGATGGTTGTGACAACTCTAATTCAGAGTGCTTTTCCTGGTAATGTACAGGTTAATAAGGCTTCAATCAGACTTAGAACTTGCAACTAATATTGACAGATTTACTATAATCATTCTTCTGTTATTACACAGGTTATTAAGAATTTATTATCGTTAGGGACCCCTGAATTGTGGTCTGCCGTGACGTGGCTCAGGGGCTTACAACAATTTTGGCCAAAAATGGTCAAACTAAAAGACCATTTACTTAATAGCCATTAACATATATATTTAGGCATTGTACGTGTAGGATTTCACTGGTGTGCTAAAACTGAGCTTTGTCTGTGTTTTTATGTGCTGTCTGGGTTTTAATAATATTGCCATGCTCAGTAGCACTCCTCTGTGACACTCATATGCTTATATATATTTTGTGGTTTTTTGGGGGTTCAATAGGAGCTTGTGTGTTCCAGTATATTACAATTGTGTTTCAGCTAGTCCTGGCTGATTGGAGGTTGGCAACCTCCTACTTAATTTAAGCTCACCCCCTCCCACATTTAATGGTTAGGGCTCACTCCATAGCATCTTCCACACAGGGAACTTGTTTCTTGCCAGGATGGTTGTGACAACCCTAATTCAGAGTCTTTTCTGTAATGTACAGGTTATAAAGGCTTCAATCAGACTTAGAACTTTGCAACTAATATTGACAGATTTACTATAAACATTCTTCCTGTTATTACACAGGTATTAAAATTTATATTAGCGTTAGGGACCCCTGAATTGGGTCTGCCGTGCGTTGGCTCAGGGGCTTACAACATTTTGGCCAAAAATGTCAAACTAAAGAAGCCATTTTACTTAATAGACATTTATACATTATATTTAGGCACTGTAACGTGTATGATTTTCACTGGATGGCTAAACTGGAGCTTTGCTGTGTTTTATGTGCTGTCTCTGGTTTAAATATTATTTGCCATGCTCAGTAGAACTCCTTGTGACACTCATATGCTTATATATATGTTGTGGTTATTTTGGGGGGTTCATAGGAGCTTGTTAGGTGTCCAGTTATTTTACAATTGTTTTCAGCTAGTCCTGGCTGATTGAGGTTGGCAACCTCCTCTAATTTAAGCTCACCCCCTCCCACATTTAAATGGTTAAGGGCTCACCCATAGCATCTTCCACACAGGGAACTGTTTTGCTTGCAGGATGGTTGTGACAACTCTATTCAGAGTGCTTTTCCTGGTAATGTACAGGTTAATAAAGGCTTCAATCAACTTAGAACTTTGCAACTAATATTGACAGATTTACTATAAATCATTCTTCCTGTTATTACACAGGTTATTAAGATTTATATTAGGTTAGGGACCCCTGAATTGTGGTCTGGCCGTGACGTTGGCTCAGGGGCTTACAACAATTTGGCCAAAATGTCAAACTAAAAGACCATTTTACTTAATAGACATTTATACATATATATTTAGGCACTGTACCGTGTATGATTTTCACTGGATGTGCTAAAACTGAGCTTTGTCTGTGTTTTATTTGCTGTCTCTGGTTTTAAATATATATTGCCATGCTCATAGCACTCCTCTGTGACACTCATATATATGCTTATATATTGTTTTGGTTATTTGGGGTTCAATAGAGCTTGTTAGGTGTCCATATATTTTACAATTGTGTTTCAGCTAGTTCCTGGCTGATTGGAGTTTGGCACTCCTACTTAATTTAAGCTCACCCCCTCCCACATTTAAATGTTAAGGGCTCACTCCATAGCATCTTCCACACAGGAACTTGTTTGCTTGCAGAATGTTGTGACAACTCTAATTCAGAGTGCTTTTTCCTGGTAATGTACAGGTTAATAAAGGCTTCAATCAGACTTAGAACTTTGCAACTAATATTGACAGATTTACTATAAATCATTCTTCCTGTTATTACACAGGTTATTAAGAATTTTATTTAGCGTTAGGGACCCCTGAATTGTGGTCTGCCGTGACGTTGGCTCAGGGCTTACAACATTTGGCCAAAAATGTCAAACTAAAAGACCATTTTACTTAATAGACATTTATACATATATATTAGCACTGTACCGTGTATGATTTTCACTGGATGTGCTAAAACTGAGCTTTGTCTGTGTTTTATGTGCTGTCTCTGGTTTTAAATAATATTGCCATGCTCAGTAGCACTCCTCGTGACACTCATATGCTTATATATATGTTGTGGTTTATTTGGGGTTTCAATAGGAGCTTGTTAGGTGTCAAGTATTTTACAATTGTGTTTCAGCTAGTCCTGGCTGATTGGAGTTGGCAACCTCCTACTTAACTTAAGCTCACCCCCTCCCACATTTAATTGTTAAGGGCTCACTCTCCATAGCATCTTCCCCACAGGGGAAACTTGTTTGCTTGCGGATGTTTGTGACAACTCTAATTCAGATTGCTTTTCCTGGTAATGTACAGGTTAATAAGGCTTCAATCAGACTTAGAACTTTGCAACTAATATTGACAGATTACTATAAATCATTCTTCCTGTTATTACCCAGTTATTAAGAATTTATATTAGCGTTAGGGACCCCTGATTGTGGGTCTGCCGGTGACGTTGGCTCAGGGGCTTACAACAATTTTGGCCAAATGTCAAACTAAAGGACCATTTTACTTAATAGACATTTATACATATATTTTAGGCACTGACGTGTATGATTTTCACTGGATGTGCTAAACTGAGCTTTGTCTGTGTTTTATGTGCTGTCTCTGTTTTAAATATATATTGCCATGCTCAGTAGCACTCCTCTTTGACACTCATATGTTTTATATATATTTGTGGGTTATTTTGGGGGTTCAATGGAGTCTTGTTAGGTGTCCAGTATATTTTACAATTGTGTTTCAGCTAGTCAGTCTGTGGAGGTTGGCAACCTCCTACTTAATTTAAGCTCACCCTCCCACATTTAATGGTTAAGGCTCACTCCATAGCATCTTCCACAGGAACTTGTTTGCTGCAGGATGGTTGTGACACTCTAATTCAGAGTGCTTTTCCTGGTAATGTACAGGTTATAAAGCTTCAATCAGACTTAGACTTTGCAACTAATATTGACAGATTTCTATAAATCATTCTTCCTGTTATTACACAGGTTATAAGAATTTATATTAGCGTTAGGGACCCCTGAATGTGGTCTGCCGTGACGTTGGCTCAGGGGCTTACACAACAATTTTGGCCAAAAAATGTCAAACTAAAAGACCATTTTACTTAATAGACATTTAACATATATATTTTAGGCACTTTACCGTGTATGATTTTCACTGGATGTGCTAAACATGAGCTTTGTCTGTGTTTTATGTGCTGTCTCTGGTTTTAAATAGATATTGCCATGCTCAGTAGCACTCCTCTGTGACACTCATATCTTATATATATTGTGTGGTTTTTGGGGGTTCAATAGGAGCTGTAGGTGTCCCTATATTTTACAATTGTGTTTCACACTAGTCCTGGCTGATTGGAGGTTGGCAACCTCCTACTTATTTAAGCTCACCCCCTCCCACATTTAAATGTTAAGGGCTCACCTCCATAGCATCTTCCAACAGGGGAACTTGTTTGCTTGCAGGATGGTTGGGACAACTCTAATTCAGAGTGCTTTTCTCTGGTAATGTACAGGTTAATAAGGCTTCAATCAACTTAGAACTTTGCAACTAATATTGACAGATTTACTATAAATCATTTCTCCTGTTATTACACAGTTATTAAGAATTATTAGCGTTAGGGACCCCTGAATTGTGGTCTGCCGTGACGTTGGCTCAGGGCTTACAACAATTTTGGCAAAAATGTCAACTAAAAGACCATTTTACTAATAGACATTTATACATATATTTAGGCACTGTACCGTGTATGATTGTTCACTGGATGTGCTAAAACTGAGCTTTGTCTGTGTTTATGTGCTTGTCTCTGGTTTTAAATATATATTGCCATGCTCATTACACTCCTCTGTGACACTCTATGCTTATATATTGTTTGTGGTTATTTGGGGGTTCAATAGGAGCTTGTTAGGTGTCCAGTATATTTTACATTGTGTTTCAGCTAGTCCTGGCTGATTGGAGGTTGGCAACCTCCTACTTTAATTTAAGCTCACCCCCTCCCACATTAAATGGTTAAGGGCTCACTCCTACATCTTCTCCACACAGGGGAACTTGTTTGCTTGCAGGATGGTTGTGACAACTCTAATTCGAGTGCTTTTCCTGGTAATGTACAGGTTAATAAAGGCTTCAATCAGACTAGAACTTTGCAACATATTGACAGATTTACTATAAATCATTCTTCCTGTTATTACACGGTTATTAAGAATTTATTTAGCGTTAGGGACCCTGAATTGTGGTTGCCGTGACGTTGGCTCAAGGGCTTACAAACATTTTGGCCAAAATGTCAAACTAAAAGAGACCATTTACTTAATAGACATTTATACATATATATTTAGGCACTGTACCGTGTATGATTTTCACTGGATGTGCTAAAACTGAGCTTTGTCTGTGTTTTATGGTTCTGTCTCTTCTGTGTTTTAAAACTGAGCTTTGTCTGTGTTTTATGTGCTGTCTCTGGTTTTAAACATCGATACAATCAACATAATGATACGTAATTAGCTAAGTTGCCATTCGATCCGTTTTCCCGTGATCGATCGGCGAAGATTCGGCTCGGGGGTTCACTAAATGGCTGTCAGTGCAGCAGAAGACGACCAAAGATGCCAAGTTCTGTGGGGAAGATCATGTGACCAAGAAGTCACTAGATACAATTGGTGCACTGGAGAGGGAAGGGCTCAAAAAGGGGTATGCCAGAGCCTGTTTCAGAAGATGTAGGGAATGCGATTTTGTAAACAGTTGCTATAGAAACAAAAAATACTTGTGACATTATAATACATTAAAAATGTAATTCAGAGTTGTTTAAAAAAAATGCTACAAGTATTTTCTCATAGTACAGAACCAATTTATTAGTAGGATATTGCTTGGTCTGCAGCTTCAAAGTCTCACTT
This sequence comes from Ascaphus truei, assembly GCA_036426205.1. Lineage (NCBI taxonomy): Eukaryota > Metazoa > Chordata > Amphibia > Anura > Ascaphidae > Ascaphus > Ascaphus truei. The sequence continues at coordinate 44,831,632 of CM071568.1, forward strand.
TATCACACTCAGATATGAGCTCCAATTATGTGCAATAACTAATTTGTATATTACCCTTTAACAATATTAGATGTTTCAGAATGCAATGTATATTAAATAGCTTAGTGACGCTATTTATTGATATGTGGTGTCAGTATTATTCCAACTCAAACCCCTTAGTAGAAAGGGATATGTTCTGATGAAAAGGGGAGTTTGTTTTTTAAAATATCCTTTGGGGTCAAGTCCTCTCTCTGTCCAGTCTCTGTTCTCTGAAGAGCAATATAAGAAGGTTTGCAGTTAAAGTTAAATTGCTATGAAATGCAACAGTAGCTGCCTAACAATTAAGACTGAGGTAGAACTGCAGGAAGATATAGATCGGTAAATACAACCTTTCCTACTATCGTTCATGCAAAAAAATCAAGCTAACATGAAGAAATCATACTCTTATTTTGAGTCTGCATATAAACTTCTCTGCCCCTTCCTAAGTTTTTCTTTTAAGTTACCTATTTCATTGGGTGCTTTAGACAGTAGTAAACAAAGAATCCCCACTGCCCATCCTGTGTGACAAACTACAGTATTTACATTTCTATATGTTTTTCTTCTCATAGCTTTGGGTCATTTAGTTGCATACTTTTGCCAAAACACTCGAAGCCTGCAACCACGTCACGGTGAACCCTATACGCAGGTCCTACACTACCTATTATATACTGTGTCCTTTGTATTTCTACCACTGGAAAGTGAAAAGCGGAAACAAAAAAACAATACTGTACAACCAATATCCTGGGATGTGTGATACGTATGCAGTGCTATTACATTTTAGGAGCGCTGTGTGTGAGCTACATTGCCATTAAAACTGGTTAAAAAAACATACGTGCCCTTGCCCCACACAAAGGGCATTATCTCCAGAATATATCAAAGTGTGTCCTCAATCAAGGGCAATCAAATCCCCAATAACTATATGGTATCCTGGGAAAGGGATCTTAACGTCTGTATAGATCTCGATATTTGGAAAGATATCGGGGAAGCTGCTTCCAAAAATTCATCGTGCGTTGTAATTAAAGAGAATATTTTCACGTTAATATTCAGATGGTTAATATTCAGATGGTAATATTCAGATGGTGTTTCCCCTCTGTGTTGGCGTGGTTGCGGTGAAGTGGGGAATATTCTGCATATATTCTGGTCATGTCCCAAAATCCAAAAAACATGGACGGAAGTGTTCACATTAATACACAAGATCCTATAAATCACTGTCCCACATGACCCAGTATATATATATATTGTTAGGAAAACCAATGGCCAATATTCCCCCCCAAAAAGCTAGAGTACTAGCCCAAATGTTAAACGCTACACGGTGTACAATTGCCAAAAATTGGAAACAATTTGCCTCCCCATCCCTAAACCAAATAAACAACAAAGTTTGGAGAAACTCTCAGCCCATCTGAACGGCTCTACTTCGCAATTCTCTGAGATTTGGGCTCCTTGGTTCCGCCACGCACGTATATCCCCATATATAGATTAGGATACTTGGAACAGAGTGATACATGTGGTAATTAAATTGTTGTGTACAGTGCTATATGGTTACAAATGCTACCCCTTCCCCCCCCCCTTTTTTTGTGTTATACGTTTTGTTTAACTTTATTTTGTATGTACAAAAAATGCTCAATAAAAATTTAAGTAATAATAAAAAATAAAAAAATAAGTGCCCTAATAAATATAGTGAGAAAGAAGAAAATTTAAAACAACTTACCGTAATTTTATTTTCCTGGAACCATGGCAGTGGGCACATAGTTACCCTCCCTGTGTATGTCTAATGCCTATGTGCCCACTGCCATGGTTCCAGGAAAAGAAAATTACGGTAAGTTGTTTTACATTTTCTTCTTTCCTGATCACCCAGGCAGTGGGCACCTTTGGGACATACCCCAGCAGTGACAATTTTAGGGAGGGATACATAAGAAATAAACCACCAGTTAATGTCGTTATCAGTTTGACACTTTATTTCACTACAGATTGATTGTAGAACTATACGCCCAAAGCTTGCGTCAGCTGATGATTGTACGTCTAGTCTGTAGTATTTCAAGAATGTATTGAATGAGGACCAGACTGCCGCTTTGCATATCTGTCCTGGTGTAGCCTGGGCTTTAAATGCCCATGATGTAGACATGGCCCTTGTAGAATGAGCTTTAATGTTCAAAGGTTTATCTTGTCCTTTGCTCTCGTAAGCTTTTTTAATACACAACACTATCCATTGGGAAATTGTTGTCTTAGATGCTGCTTGACCTTTCTTCGGTCCCTCTGGTATGATGAATAGTCTGTCTGATTTTCTGACATCTCAAATCCTTTCCATGTATACCTTTAGGCATCTCACAACATCTAGTTTGTGTAATCTCTCCTCTTTCTTGTTCTTTGGATCTGGACAGAATGACGGGATCACGATTTCCTGATCCATATGGAACTGTGATACGACCTTTGGCAGGAATTGATGCACTGGTCTGAGAACTGCCTTGTCTTGATGCACGACTAGGAATGGTTCCTTAGCTGATAGTGCCTGTAGTTCTCCCACTCTCCTTGCTGAGGTGATTGCAATCAAGAACGCCATCTTCCACGATAACCACCTCAAACCTATCTCTTGTATAGGTTCGAAAGGAGGTGCCGTTAATACATCCAATACTAGGGACAGGTCCCATGTCGGTACTCTGATTTTAATTTGAGGTCTTAGTCTTTTAACTGCCTGCAAGAACCGGATGATTAATCTTTCCATTGCCAGATTTCTCTCCAATAAGGCTGATAGTGCCAACACCTGTACTTTCAAAGAGCTGAGGCTGAGACCTTTCTCAAATCCCTTTTGCAAGAACTCCACTATTGACACAATTCTTGGTGAGAAGAAATTTTGTTTTTCTTTTGTGCACCAATCCCGGAAACAAAGCCAGATCCTATGGTATACTTTGATGTGGATCCCTTTCTTGCGTGTAATAGGGTCTGGATTTTCTTGTCTGAACAACCTTTCAGCCTCAATGTTTCCCGCTCAATCACCATGCCGTCAAGGCCCATTGTTTGGCGTTCGGATGACATATTGGCCCCTGTCGCATCAGTCCTTTGCGATCCGGCATGTGCCATGGTGTATCCACTGCCATATTTACCAAGTTTGTGAACCAAGGCCTTCTTGGCCAGAATGGTGTTACCAATATCACCTCCGCTTGGTCTTCCCTGAACAGGTATGCCAACTTGAAATCCCATTTGAAGCTGAGAGCATCTGTGCCTTTTGCGCTTGGATGAAACCGCCTTGCACAGTAGTTCTTTACTTTGCGGTTCTGGTGTGTCGCCATGAGATCTATGTCTGGCTGACCCCATCGCTCTACCAGCTCTTGAAACACCTGTGGGTCTAATGCCCATTCTCCTGGGTGTATAATGTTGCGACTTAGAAAGTCTGCTGTGACATTTTCCAGTCCTGGAATGTGTACGGCTGTAATTTCTGATAAGTGGCCCTCTGCCCAAGAGAGGATTTCTGCTGTGAGATTCATCAGCTTTCTGCTCCTGGTTCCCCCTTGTTTGGCTATATACTTTACAACCGACCTGTTGTCCGACTTTATCTTTATATTGCCATCTTTTACTTGGTCTTGGAACGCTTCCAGGGCCCTTTGTACTGCTTTTAGTTCCAGCAGATTTGATGGAAGATGCTTTTCCTGGTTTGTCCAGGTTCCTTGCACCAGTGTTTCTCCCATTTGGGCACCCCAACCTGCGTTGCTCGCACCTGTTGTGATTCTTTCCCACTGTACTGGGTGTAGTGTTCGTCCTTTCCCCAGATTTCGGGTATCTTCCCACCACTTTAATTCCTCTTTTGTGTGTGGGTGTAACTTTGTCTTGTATTTTTGTGGTTCCCGTTCCATTGTTGTAAAAAATTGTTTTGTAACGGTCTCATATGGAGTGCTGCCCATTTTATGACGCTTAGTGTTGAAGCGAATTTTCCTAGAAGCTTCATGCATTCTTCTGCTGAAGTTCTGGTTGCTTTCCTGAGCTTCTTCGCTTGAATTGCTATGTCTTGCCTTCTTGTGTCTGGCAACCTCACCTCTCCTTTTGCCGTGTCGAATTCCACTCCCAAAAACTTTAGCAGTTGAGTGGGTATTAGGTGACTCTTGTCTCTGTTTATTAACCAACCGTGTTGTTCCAAGAAGGTTATGACCATCTCCTGGTCTTGTTCTAGTTTCTCCAGACTTTTTGATTTTACCAAGATGTCGTCCAGGTATGGGTATATTTCTACCCCTCTTTTTCTCATTTCTGCCACTAATGGGGCTAGAACTTTTGTAAATGTCCTTGGAGAGGTCGCCAGACCGAATGGCAGTGCTGTGTACTGATAATGATGTTGGTTCACTGCGAACCTTAGGAATCTTTGGTGTCCCCTTGATATGGGTACATGTAGATAAGCGTCCCTTAAGTCTATCGATACCATCCAGTCTCCTGGTTGTACCTCCTGAATGATCAGGTTCAAAGATACCATCTTGAATGTTCTTATTTTCAAGAATGTATTTACCTTTCTTAGGTCTAGGATTGCTCTGTAATCTCCTGAAGGCTTTTGTACCAGAAATATTCTGGAATAAATTCCACCTCCTCTGTCTTCCTGAGGTACCTTCGTTATTACTTCTGCTTGTAGTAACTTTTTTAAAACTGAATTCATTTGCCTTCTTTTTGCCTTGGACTGTACACATGTTGTTAGGCATATATTTCTTCTTGGCATTTCTTTGAACTCTATACTGTACCTCCGACGAATGGTTTCCAATACCCATTTGTCCTGTATTGTTTGGGCCCATGTTGCAGAAAACTGCGTCAGTCTTCCTCCTTCTTGTAACTGCTTGGCCCTTTGACCTTCATGTGAATTTGTTCTTGGCAAATGATCCTCTTCCTCCGCCGCCTCGAAAAAGCCGGTTCTGACCGCCTCTCCATGTTGTTTGCCTTGAAAACGATCTGCCAGGTCTATATGTTTTTGCCTCCTTATACTGATTTCTATTAGACTGCTGGAAAACGAATCTTCTGTTCCTGTTTTCCTGAGGCAAAAAACTACTCTTACCCCCTGATGCTTTCGTTATTATAGCATCCAGCTTGTTGCCGAACAGGAATTCTCCTTCAAACGGTAATCCGCATAAGCTATTCTTTGACGCTGCGTCCGCCATCCATTGTCTGAGCCATAATGCCCTTCTTGCTGATACTGCTAAGGCCATAGATTTAGCTGCTAATTTGACCGCATCCAAAGAAGCCTCTGCTATGTAGTCTGTCGCCCATTTTACTTCAGACAGCGCCTTCAGGATAGAACTTCTTTTTACACCTTTGTCTAGTGCTTCTTCTATGTTGGCAATCCAGACACACATTGCCCTTGCTGCCGATATAGTTCCTATGACTGGCTTACAGGCTGTTCCCGCTGTGACGTATGCTTTTTTTAATATGTAATCCATTTTCCTATCCATAGTGTCCTTCAAGGATGCAGATTCTTCTATTGGGATCGTGGTCTTTTTTACTATTCTGGATATAGCAGTATCCACTTTTGGACTGACATCCAAAATTTGACCTCAACTTGTGGAAATGGATACATTTCCCCAAATCTTTTAGGTGTAAATACTTTAGCGTCTGGCCGCGCCAGTTCTGATTGAATAAAGGTCCTTGATCACCTGATGTATAGGAAAAACTCTACTTTATTTCTGTCTTGACCCAAAGAGTTTATCTTTCCTGTGGGTCAATTCTTCAGTATCTTCTAATTCTAAAGCCTGTCTCATGGCTTTGATGAGTGGATCCACCATTTCTACATCAAATTCAGATTCCTCCTCCTGAATATCCTGATCTGATGAATCCAATTCACCTTCTGACATCTGATGAAAAACCTTTTCCCTTATCCAAACTGCTTTGGGATCTTGATCTTTTTTGTGCAGGGTTAACTGCTTGCTAGACAGCAGCATCTACACTCTGTTTAACTGCCTCCTTCATTAGTACAAGGAAGGTCCTCATCTGCTCGTTAGAATCCCCCGCTGCTGCCTTAAGACAATCTTCACACAGCTTCTTTCCCATCAGAGCTGGTTTTTCGCATGCAGCGCACCATTTACTTTTTTTAGTAACTTTCCTCTTATGTTGCTGGGATTCCCCAGTACCCTTTGAAGATTCTGCTTCCGGAAGGGTAACCACCAAGCTATTTAAAAACAAAATAAATACTAAGTATACACCCTAAGATATATATATAACCTCTCTCTTTCCACAGTAGTACTAAAACTAAGGACTCACCTAGTCTTGGGAACTGAACCTTTAGGAGTCTCCATCTTAGATTCCATATCCAGCACTTGGCTTCTCCCTGCTGAGCGTTCCATGCTGCAGCTTGTCTCTTTCAGAACACACAGTGTCTCTGTCGCTCCTGTGACGTCACACCTCGTTCACGGCTTGCATGTCTGTGCACGCATCCACCGGCCGGAACGTGATGCGCGCGCTCCCATGTACTGTTCCTTTTACCGCAGCGTTCCAGACGCTAGTGCGGTCAATCTGAGTCTTCGGCTCGCGGCTGCAGCTGCTACCCCCCCCCTTTTGTGTCGGGTTCCTGGGGTTTCCTTACCGAGGTGTTTCCAAACGCCAGTGCCGTCAGTATGAGCCTACACGGCTCGCAGCTGCAGCTGCAGCTGCAGCTGCTTTCCCCCCCCCTCCTGGGGGTCTCCGTCTTGCTACCCACATGGGCACGTCGATCGGCGCTTCAGGGCAGAGAGGCTGAGGTCCCTGGATATCTGCACAAGGTGCAGTAAGAGAGTCCCTTAGAAAATAAAAAATCCTACTCCTAGCTGTGAGGACAGGAAAAAGACTAAGGTGCAGGTAGAGGGAGGGGCCTTTTATGGCCTACCTGCAAAAGTCTATTTCCTGTCCTACCTAGAGTGAGAAGGGATTAACCCAAAGGTGCCCACTGCCAGGGTGATCAGGAAAAACAAACAAAAAAACACAGTATATGCATGTGGGTTTAGTTCATTGTATCAATTGTAGTGCTACTGGGAAGATGAGTTCAATTATACAACAGGAAACACAGAAGCCCCACTGCATATCCAACATGACAAATTATTTAGTTAATTTCTATGTTTGTAAGTATGGGGAAATTAGTTGTCTTTTGGCAAAAACATATGAAGCCTGCAACCACATCAGCATAGACAGGGGTCACTAAATTAACACTTTGTCTCTACAGGACTCTTTCCGTATAAAAAAACCTCACATTACTGGACTTCTAAGTGCGATCCCTCACCATGTTACTCTAGCCTTCATGTTCTCATGCAGTGATTATCATGAGCTTATCCCTAGCTCTAATATCTCTGGCGTCTGCTTATAATACCTACGTAACCTGAAGTTTACAGGTTAAAATCCTCAGCAAGGTCATCTCGGTCTGCGTCCCTGTGGTGTGGCTAATAAGTACAAGTTGTAAATGAAGGAGTGCCCGATTTGTCTCCAGTGCATTAGATAAAAGCATTACAATGACCAAATGGTCAAATCCTGTAGATATCTACTCACAGCAGTATTAGTAGCCAAAACGTCCAAAAAGGAGATACTTGCCCTGAACTTCCCGTTAGTGCTTGAAGACAGAAGGTGTGTTTGGTAGGTATATATGGTGGTACTGGATAGCTTCATGATGGGCTCCTCCACAAACCATATTTGGAGGAATGTATTGGTAGCCGACATCACACAGTAATTTCAAATTGCTTATTCAATTATTATGCTGTCAATTTTTGACCAGGGCTTGTAAAGTGCATTTTCCATTAACCAAAGGTTATTTAATGATGCTATTTCATACACGGCTTTAACTTATGAAACATGCCTCGGAGGGTGTGTAAAATGATACAAGCTACACAGTGAATTATAGCTTTTGTCGATAAATGCACATTTACACCCAATTTCATGTACACACTTATGTCTGAGAATTTTTCTCTACTCCCAAACTTCAGAGAATTATTGACACGACTTACAGAAAGGGGTACTGGTAGTGATGGGGTAGAAATGTGTAATGGGGGCTTCTACGCTTGTACCACATGCTTGAAAAAGTGCTGTGACCGAAACGTCACTGTCTGTATCTATACTTGTCTGTATCCTTTTGCAACAATGTGCCAACACTTGTTTGAGTATTGATTTATTGGTACTGGTAGTGAGCAATGTTTGCTATTCCTAGTAATCTTAAAGCAGCAATAAAACCCCTGCCCCCCTTTTTTCCCCCCTCTCTTATTTTTAAACGTAAAGCATGTGGCAATGTTATAATTCTACATGCTTACCTGAGCTGGCAATCATTTGGTGCTCCTGTTCTAAATCTGTCAGAATCCTGATAGAAGGCGGCTATTTCGTTAGGCACACTAACTTTGTGCTGCAGTCTGAAATTCTGCAGCTGATATGTAACATTATATTACTTTGTGTAACACACTGTTGTTACAGCTTTCAGAGTAATAGACCGTCTGCTGTTTTGAACGCAACAGTTCTGTTTGTGATACTTTGTTGCCAAAGGCCAGAGCTAAAAAAAAAAAAAAAAGGTGTTTCAAAGTCTGTTTCAAAAGAGGAAGTGGATATTACTTTCTAAATGGTTGCTGTAGCAACCAAAGGATGATCAGTAAGTTAAAAAAAATGGCATTAGGAGTTATAAAAAAAAAACTAAAAAAAAAAACACAGTATTGTCTAATAGTACAGAACTGATCAAAAAAAAACATAGTATTTTTCATCCATAGGAAAAAAACGCCTCAGTGCAAAACCGCAGCAGAGCAATAGCTATGAACAGTAGTCAATAGGCTCTACTCAAAAGAGCAGCAGACCAATAACTCGAAATAAACCGAGCTCTGGGCAAAAACAAGAGAGCCAAACCAAGCTCTGAGCAAAAACTGCAGAGACAAACAGAGCTTCCAATAAGAACAGCAGAACAAAAATGAAGTTCGGACAAAACCACCAGAGCCAAACAAAACTCCAGACAGGCAGAAGAGTCAAACCAAGCTCCAGGCAGAAGAGCACACAGCTCTGGACAGTTGCAATAAAGCTCATAGCCTATAATAAATAGCTCATTGGCAGGGTAGAAGCCAAACAATTGCTCTGTGAGAAAATGGACTAATCACGAGCATCTCATGAAACAGAAGGAAGGCCATACCAAAGATGAGAGTAACAAGAGCTGAGGCATTTACGTAACTGCTTCTAATGTACACATACCATCATAGACAAGCAATGCAAATCTTGCTTCAAGCTCAGTAGCATAAGAACTCTCACAGAGGATCTTAATTGATTATATATATATATATATATATATATATATATATATATATATATATATATATATCTCTCATACAAGGCATACCACACTTTTGAAATACTAGGCAGCACCAGTGCGACCTGTTTTCATCGTAGTGTCACTCACCCTCCCTACTGGAGTAGTATCAAACTACAGCAAACCTCTGACACCAGAAAAAATCCTCTTAAGGTAAGCAGAAGGGCATAGCTTGCTGCCAAATACCAGAAATGCAGGGGGCATAATTTCATCAGGACCAAATGAAAAAGGGGCAGCACTAATCCCATAATAAGCATATCACTCATATATAAGTAGTAGATTCAAATAGGCATCAAGTAGTACACATTGCTTTGGTGTTAAAAAAAAAAGCTACCTTTATTCAAAGGAACACACAGCCTTAAACCTTTTCCACTGACTGCCCCACACACCTGGAATGCCCTTCCCCTCAGTACCCGACTAGCACCCTCTATATCCACCTTTAAGACCCACCTAAGACACACTTGCTTAAAGAAGCATATGAATAGCACTGTGGATATTCTGAACACATGATACATAAAGCTTGGCCCCCTGCAGACGCACTTACCAGCACTCCCTCCTACTGTCTCTGTACGTTCTCCCTACCTACCAATTAGACTGTAAGCTCCTCGGGGCAGGGACTCCTCTTCCGAAATGTTACTTTTATGTCTAAAGCACTTATTCCCATGATCTGTTATTTATATTATGTTATTTATTTGATTACCACATGTATTCCTACTGTGAAGCGCTATGTACATTAATGGCGCTATATAAATAAAGACATACAATACAATACTAGGGATCCGCCTGAACAGTAGTTTGATCACCTTCCTTGGCAGCCCATTAGCTTTTAGAATTTCCCTTTCAATTTCAAAGTTACTACGGCTAACATCGTTGGGTATCGATATAACGGGAGGATCTTGAGTTGCAAATTTGGATTTGGTTGCAGAACCCAAAAGGGTAATCTATCGCCAGCACTATCAGCTCTGACAACTAGATAGTATAGGGCTATAGGGCAGGACTGCTATTACTGGTTCCCGCTCTTTGAATATGTTACTCATAAGTTTCCTTATCAATGCAATTGGTGGGAAAACATGTGTAAAACTACAAAACCCAAGGCACCAGCAGAGCATTTATTCACTGTACTCCTGTTTCTGAATCTTGCTAAGAAACTGGAAAGTTGGGTGTTTACTTGTAACTGCCATCAAATCTGTTTTGGTGCCACCCCATCTTTCAACTAGCTGCTAGGAGACCTCCTGGTCCAAGGGCCATTCTCTCAATAAATTGTATTATGACTGAGGAAATCTGCACAGATCATGGCTTTGCCGGCAACATGAAGGGGCGATATTTTAGAAATATTTCTCTGCCCTCAAGTAAACTGAAGTGCTTTTGCCGTAATTTGAGAACTTTTGGTGCCTACCTGGCAATTGATACCATCACTTGATTGTCAGAATAGTCTTACAGGCGTTCCCACAAAAATTTCCTTGAAACCTTTGTTATGCCAGCCCAATAGCTTTTAATTCTAAAGTTGGAAGAAACGCACCGAGCCTGAGGACTGCATGTTCCTTGGCAATATTTGCCAACCAGATGCTCTCCTCATTCTGGTAGACTCACATCAGTCATTTAGACTACCCATGGCAAATTTTCCAACATTTCTCCCAACAGAGATTGACGTGCCATCTTGCTTAGCCTTAACAGAGTTAGATCTTTTGAATCTTTTTTGCACAGTCAGTACATTTACTGTAGAGGCCTCAGATATATATAGGCCCAAAAGACTTCTATTGAGGACAAAGATGTCCACCACCACACAATTTCAGGAGCAGATAGCAAGAACAGTTTCTTTGCTCAGCCAATAATTACTCCTAGAAACCTCAGGCCCCTATGAAGGAACTAAATCTCACCCTCCCCCCATCCCCAGTTTATCTGCCAACCATACTTTCAAAGAACGTTGATCACTATGGTGGCCATTACCAGGATGTCAAGACCATAGCACTTTTCCATTCCTTATCAATTCTGAAACAAAAAGGGAGAGGTTGAAAGATACAACCAAAAGGAACCTATTTGCACTCGCTACAGACCAATTGAGGGCTGGAAAAATTAAATCCAAGGGCCTGGGATCCCTATATAGGCTCTCACTAATATTAACGACTAAAATAATTTATTGAACATATATGCAAAGGTACAAACACTGTGAAAAATTAAAATGACGGGGAGGTGTGCAACAGCAGAGAAAACGATATCCTCACACCGTATTAACATATGCTGTGTGTATCCTATCTGGGGTATAGTGGGACAAAAGTCCCTGTGAGAGAGTGAACAATCTCCAATCACCCGGTTTCTACTGTCTTTTATGTAACTAATCTAGCATGAACAACCCTTAGATCCCAATCTGTATGGATGCATAGAATATATCAGTTACTTAAGGTGATACAACCTGGAGATGTCCTAGATGCCCCTAACTAACATACATCATATGTTATAGACTCAGTGCTGTAATATACAGAAACACACTGCTCGTGGCTATTAGTATAGGTATCTATTGTACTAGAACACCAGTTGGTTTGTATCCCTGTGGTTGCAATTCCCACTATGACAGTAACATGCAGTCAACCAGTCTCCTGCCTAACGTATGCACGTAACCATGTTACGATCGCAAAAGACACTATAACCAACGTTGAACTAAGTAACAATGTAAGCCAAGTAAGTCACCATAGAACCTGATTGGTGTGCACGAGCTTTATCCACTCGTGCTGTAACCTCAACTCCCCAGCTGTCGCACTCTTCACTGACGTCATAAAAACCGACGGCCATTTTGCACCTTACGTGATGCTTTGTCAAGGTATGGAGTGATGGTTGGTCCATCCCACTACCTTTTATGTGAGAGTGGGTGTCTAGACTCCGTAACCAATCACGGAGGGGATAGAATACACAGGTGACGGCAAGCCCTCCCTTCTTGCTTCTAGGAATTAGCGAATTGAACCAGTCTCACCCTCTTAATAATAAGTTAATTATGTATATCCCTGCTGATTTAAGTAGGCAGAAAGATAGATCGATTCAGACATAGTACAGGAGTTACTTTCCACAGTATACCTCAAAGTCTGAAGTGGTGTTGATAAGTATAGCCCAGGGCTGTATAGCTCACACCAGTACACAAAGATCATTAAAGCAGTAGGCAAAGTAACTGAGTGATGTGTATTATTACCCTTAACCATATGTGGCAAGGTAAAGAAGTTTATTACTAGTATTTGTATATGTAGCCAAGTTAGCAAGCCTGATGCAGGGTGCACATGTTAATACTGTGTGAGGATATCGTTTTCTCTGCTGTTGCACAGCTCCTCATTTTAATTTTTCAGTGTTTGTACCTTTGCATATAATGTTCAATAAATTATTTTACTCTGTAATATTAGCGAGAGGCTATATAGGGATTCCAGACCCTTGGATTCAATTTTTTCCAGCACTCAATTGGTCTGTAGCGAGTGCAAATAGGTTCCTTTGGTTGTATCTTTCAACCTCCCCCTTTTGTTGCATTATTTTTCTCCCGTATGCACCAACTAATCAGAACCCATATAATAGGTGAGCAGTAGTATTTCTATTTCGTATAACCTTAATTCTGAAACAGCCAGGACTCTTGGAGAGTCCTTGGAGCAGTTGCTAGACGAAAAGGGTAGAGCTAAAAACTGGCAATGCACACCTAAAATGCAGGCTCTGAGAAAATTTAGACAAAGGTGCTATCACCACATGTACTGTAGCCATGCAAACAGCAGAATGGTGAAGCAGCAATATGTTGCAGAAGCCTTTGAGAGTTTAACGCCTGTGTTCGGAACTTGTGCCGCGCCCCCCCAGCATGACAAGATAATTTTCTTAAAAATCAACCAAAATTTAAAATCTAAGCAAATTAACCAACTGAAATCAACAGTATGGCAGTAGATCTGTTCCAGTAATTCATATTTTACCCTGACAATACACATGGCTTAACAGCTTGTCTTTAGCTTCCATGGAACGTGTATATAATGCAATATACCAGCAAGATAATACTGTATATGGACTAAACAATCATTCCTCTATTAAAGTAGCATCACGTTCTCGAATCAAACTGAACATGCAAAATAAAAACGCCAAAAACGGATGACTGCAAGTTCCCACCCTGTTCAGAACCACCCCAGAAATTACATGCCGACTGTACAGACGTCCCAGGTCTTCTAAAGCCCTCCCAAACCATTCCTACTACCTGGGAAAATAACTTCCTTCATTAAAAAAGGAGCCGTTTTTCTTTTGGTTAATTTTTTTAATACAGGATTGAAGCAGGGGGTCTATGGAACTGAACCCCATTAATTTCCTCCAAGGGGGGTGCGAAGATATCTCTGCAGTTTCCAGCTTCCTCGCCACATGGGCCAAATAGGAAGCCACACTGGATGACATCACTGTTTCCTATTGGCCCGGGAGCATTGAAAAGCAGACTGTGAACCCTGCAGTGACTACGTACACCAAACTACGGCAATAAGTAAGTCCGGAAGCAAGGGGTCCAAGGAGCTGAAATGAATGATTTTCAGCTCCGGAGAGCCCCTGCTTAATTTCGGTATTTAAAAAATAAATAAATAAAAAGAAAAGAAACTGCTTGATTGCATCTTTAAAATTACAGTGGGTTTGAGGAACATGAGGGCAAATCAACAAAATCAAACAATTCATGAGGATGGTTGGCAGAATTAGTCAAATCCCATAGCTCATTTATAAAGGAAATAAAACTTCATAGATGCACACTAGAAAAAACAAATGAGCATAATGAAAAAGTTAAACAGTTTCCACCAACCTGCAATGCGGTTTTGATCAGACAAACATTGGTGTCTGCTACACTAGGTCTACCTACTCTAAGCTGCCACCAATTTCAAAAGGTGATTTTTCCTTTTGTAACTTCCCACTAAAAATCAATGTTGGCTACTACTTAATGTATATTTAGGGCTAAATAAGCCAATGTGTACATTTAAAGCCAGTGAAAATAATTGAAAAGTCCATTCATAAAACTTTTATTCCACTTACATCAACTTATTACACATGTTCTTTTAACAATTATGCTTGGATTGTTCATGAAAATTTCATAAGACATTAAACAAAGCTAGCCATTATCTCAAGTTATCCCCCTGGTAACTATTTTTTATTTTAATTTTACAGCCACATGCATGTTAGGCAAGTATCAAAAACAAAACAAAAAAAAATAAAAATAAAAAGTTAAATATATGGGTTTGTTTTTTCTGGTGTGCTTGATATACAAGTGAAATTATGGATACCAAGCATGTATATCATTAATGCATCATGTACTTTTGATCGTAGGTCGTTTAAACAATTTAAATACAGATAAAATGGAGAATAGCAAAATAGCAAAAGCAAACATTACGTAACTTTAAAGATAATGGAATGTGAACTGTCTTTCTCCAAAGATTTTGGCTGGATTTTCACTTGCCTTGTTAGGGAACGTTCAGTAAAAATATAGGCATAGGCATGAAGGAGGATACAGATATTTATTTTTGTTGAATGTGTGGCATTTTCCCTCCAACAATGCTTTAGGAATTACAAAGACAGCGCCTATTGCTGCAACCGAGTATCCCTTATCTTCCATTACACAGATCAATATGCAAGCAGTTCACTTGGCTTGGATATGGGAAATTGTTTTAACACTGGCCTTGTGGTAATCCACAATGTACCATAAAGTACTATGCCAAACATTTAAAACACGTATAAAAATTCCACATCCCCATATTGGCCACCTCAGATGAAAAAGGAAAAGAAAAAAAAAAGTACAGATCTTAACCTTTTCAGTGCCCTGGTGACATACCTGGTACATCACGGGCACTGGCAAGCTTCATTAACATACCAGGCATGTCATGGGCAAATGCTAGTTTTCAAGGGGCTGATTGGGTAGACTGGACAGTCAAATCGAAATGGAAGAGGAGCCCCCTCCACTTTCGTCAGCCGGGAGGGGGGAGAAATCACATGATTGCAAATGCCAAGTGGACCTCTGGCACTGAAAAGGTTAAACTTCCCAAAATGTTAACTGGCTCTACTCCCCTATTATTAAACACAAACCACATGGGAAATATAGAAATCCAAATAGAAGTAACATAAACCTTTCGTAATCGTAAACAAAAAACTATTTGTGGGACAGTAAGGATGACAAATGGTCTATTGTGTAAATTTTAGGCAGACAAAAAAGGGAAGGCCGATTAATTCTCTCCTCCTTCGCCTTGTTCAGCTTCATCCCCTTGGGTGTCCGATGTCCACAACTAAGAAAGGAAATTAAAAATAATAATTCATGTTTAGCAACGTGCGTGTTCCCACAAATCTTTGGTTCTGATTTAACCACATGCATGCAACAATTCACATAAATATAGCAGATGTTATAACCCCATTAACTAGCGTTAATGCATTAAATAACGTGTTATCTTAACCATTGTTTTCAATAGCACAGTTAAACACATGGGCGTTAACGTCTGCTAAATATATATAGTAGTGTATATGTATGCAAGTGTGCAACAGGGCTGCTTTAAAATGTTGACATCTTGTGGCATAAAAGCACTGAAAGCTTGTGTATTCACAGACCAGGAGCCAATGTCCTGTCATTGCCACAAAAAGTACCCAAAATGATATAAAAGCACTGCGGTCGTACTCGAGGTGATCTCACCAAAAAAAAGTATGAAAAGAAATTAAAGCGTAACAACTTTTTTCTTTAGTATATTGAACCTTGTAAATACAGAGAACTCAGACGACTTCTTAAAGCGGCAATCCAAGCGTGCAATTTAAAATTATTTATGTAACAGGATTGAAGCAAATGGGTCCCCAGTGCTTAACCCCATTTCACCTACGGGGTGCTGGTAGCCACGCCACTAGCAGGGTTCACATAGTTTTCGAAGCTCCTGCACGCCAATAAGCCGCCGCAACGTCATCCGGTGTGGCTTCCTATTGACGCAAGAGCTTTAAAAACTTTGTCAAGATACCGGCACCCCCTTTGGAGGTCAGTATCTCAGGACGCAGTGGGCCCTCAGAGTTGAAATGAATGGGGTTCAGCTGCTTAAAGCCACCTCTTCAAATCGGGCATTTAAAAAAAAAAAAAAAAACACCAAACCCTCCTTTGTATGTTAAAGAATGAAATTACAGAGCTACAAAAATCACACTATAAATGAGCACTTTAAAAAATACATTATACACTTACTGTCAAGTTGTCTCTCAGTAATTGCATTATTAGCGTGCTGTCTTTGTATGACTCTTCACTCAATGTATCGAGCTCAGCAATAGCTTCATCAAAAGCCTAAGAGGGTGGGGGGAAAAACAAAACAAAACACAGATTTTATCAAATGAAATAACTTCTATGATTAAATCTATGATGGAACACCAACACATGATAGACTTACAGTCTTTGCAAGAGTACATGCCCTTTCCGGGCTGTTGAGAATCTCATAATAGAACACTGAGAAGTTCAGAGCCAGACCCAGTCTGATGGGATGCGTTGGTTGCATTTCCTTTTTGCTGATGTCAAATGCATCTTGATACGCCATTTGAGATTGGTCCACTATCCCTAGAAATACAAATGCAGTGTTGCATTGTTTTAAATTGTATTTTTCAAAGGCAGGTATTTTTCATCAGGCCTCAAATAATTAACTGCAAGGGATTGTTAATCTGCATAAACAAGCATTTAATTCAGTTCGTCCTCGTTCACGATCAAACATTTCCTTTGAATACAAGTATGGGTGGATGGCAATATCTATAATCCAGCTGATGGGACCAATATTTGAGCAACAAATTTTATATCTTTTGGGGTGTATAGGTTTGTATTTGGAGGCAGCTTGGTGACACTACAAACATGGGAGGTAGGAAATCTTAAATCAGATTTTGACAATGTCCTCAAGCATTGTGAGTTACACGGAAACGCATAAGAGCCAAATGCAAGACATGCTGCCGGTTTATTCTCCCTGAAACCCATGCTGAAGACTAGTGTGACCAGATGGGAGAGTAGCAAGTCCCAGGGCTGTCAGATGCAGCATTAAAACTAAAGACAGCGTGTCAGTCAAACCCATGAGGTGGTATGGGTGAAAGAAGGATTGCTTGCAGGAATGAAAGCAGACAGTGTACAGAAAACAGTGCGCAGAGGGGATTATATGAAAGAAGGGGACAAAGGGCATTGCACAAGGAAGGAAAAGGGGCGGGGGAGGGGGGAAGAAGGTGAATTGCAGGTGAGCTAGGAGATCACGGTGTGCTGAAGAAGAGAAGGAATATGGTACATAGGAAAGAATGGGATCCATGACAAGGAAAAAAAGTAAAATAGTTTATTAATTTTAAATAGTTATAGTTGAGAATTATTTCCCCTGGCTAGTGTGTGGAAGGCATGTTTTCAGCACTGTATAGATTAATGAAGTAGTAAAAAAAACAAATACGTTTTGTAGGCTAATACAGTCCAAGTCTTCATTTTAGATGATAGACAAGAGTAATCATTTAGTCACAAGCTTTGCAGTACAGAGTTTTTTTTTAATATTTAAAGTTCAAAATGCAAATTTAAAAAAACAAAAAAAAAAAAACACATTTCCTCCAGAATTAACAATGTCAAGAGAAAGCTGAAAGTTAACCCATACCTTTCTTAACATCGCCAGCAGCTACCTCTGCCAAGTAACGGAAATAGTCTCCCTTCATTTTCAAATAGAAAACCTTGCTCTCTGGTTGTGTAGCATTAGGAACAAGGTATTTTTCCAGAAGATCCTGCAAGTGACAAAAATACACAATTACAAAACTTGAATCCATGTAGCTAGGGAAATCAGGGCATGTTCATCATATATGCCTACATGAGTCAACTGGAATAAAGTGTTTTACTTTTTAATTTATACAAAAAGTGCAGGTCTGTATGTATAATCTCCTTCAGCAAATATTTAACATTCTACTACCCAGCAGCCACGTTTCTCGACTTTGGATTGATTCGGAGTAAAAACAGAAAAATAATTTCTGGAGACACCCCACACACATGCTGCAGAGTTAAGTTCAATAGGGCTACATGGTTTCCTATAAGTCGATTACAATATCAGCTCCCAATGGAGCCACTGCTGCCTAATGGCCGTTTCACATAGGCTCATCCTGTCCTTGGATAGCTAGGAAAAAAGCAAATTCTGTTGCACATGTTGGGGGCGGGGCCTAGAATTTCTTGGAGGTAATACAGTGTTGCTGTGGGGGAATCTGACAATCATTTATAGGCAAGTACACAATATTTTCTGTAAAAACTGCTGCATTAACTGGCAGGACAAAAAAAAAAAGTATACATATATTAAATTTCTTTCCTTGAATAAATCACAAATAAATGTGCATGTCTGCACAGCAATTATACGTCACAAAGCAGGTTTATTTTAAATAAGCAACAAATTAAAAATAAAAGGGCGAGCGAAGAGACCAGACCGTTTAGGACTTCTGTCAGACAATAAGAAAACCCTGCACACAATTCGGAGAAAAAAAAAAAAAAAAAAAAAAGTTAGACATTTTGGTCACATGGTGACACTTTTAAAAAAGTTTGACCGTGTGTAAAACAAATGTCCATTAAATAGCCCACTGAATGGTTCCACTCTCAGAAATGACATAGTAACCATAATATGTTATCTCCACTTTATATAAATAATTAATTGTTAGCTACATTGCAAGCAATCTCCTTGGTTAAAGGGCTGCTCTTTTGTTACTCTGTTAAAAAGAACATACATCTAAAACACCCAGCTTCCACATTTTTTTTTCTTTGCCGCTTGCAATGTTGCTCAGTTCTACAATTAAAATGTGTTTAGGACAATACTGCCCCCTCAAGAGCAACAAACAGAATATTTCACTTGTCTTCTCCAATATGTGCACAAACTATTCAGTTGCATTTTGTTTTTACCCTAAACATAAAAATGTTATAATAAAACTGGAATACCACCAAATTGCTGTGCATATGCATGTATTTTTTTTCTTCTAAACACTGATGTGCACGAGAATACACATGCGAATGTATGTAAAGCTTTTGGTTCCACAACTTTTACTCCCCCCCCCCCTTCACAAGAGTCATGAATAGAAAGTAATTAATTTTTTTATTATATATAAGTGCATGCTGCTTTCAGTTGGGGCTGGCGCTACAATGCAGATTTTGGATCTGTGGCTGCCATGCAACAGGAAATACATTTAAACCAGCATTAATATTTCACACAAGTGATATTCTCGCGTATGCAGCCAGGATGCAAAATGGGAAAGGTTTCTGGACGGTTATGAGATGGAACACAAAACACTAACTTCACCTTTCAGTTACCATAAAACATTAGTAAGCTTGTAGAAGATGTTCAGTCCCTTCCTGTAATGATATGGTGCATGCGCACATCCCTGTCCAAGAACCAAGCAGGTGTCAATGATGGGTGGTGATGTCATTAACAGGAACATCAGACAAAAAGGAGCAAAAAGTAAATTTCTTCAAAACATTCTGGTGTTTATTGTATGTGGATTAATACAAAAGAATCAAGATTTTATTAAATAAATAGGACTTTTGCTGGTGGGTTATCTTTAAAATGCAGGTAACCAAATAGACCACTATTTTAAAAAGCAACAATCACTTAAAGGCACCATCCTCTTATAAACCCTTTGTGAAAGTAATAAACCCTTTCGTTAAACCCCCTCCACCCAAAAAAAATCCCACGTATTGTAACCTACGGCCACCATTCACAATGTTAATATTTAAGACTGCAATATGGACCATAAGGAATTCACTGTTAAACCATTGAAAGGTATGTTACTACATGCTATCACAAATATTAAAGCTGCAATTCAAGAAACATCTAACATGTGTTTTTAATAAATCAGTTCTGTACTATGAGAAAATACTTGTTTTTAATTTTTAAATGCTACAAAGACATTCTTAATGTATTCTAATGTAACAAGCATTTTTGTTCCTATAGCAACCATATATAAAGTCACATCTCCTTCCCCTTCTGAAACAGCATCACCTTTTTTGAGCACTGCCCTCTCTAGGCAGTGAACCAATTGAATCTAGTGCCTGCCTGGTCACATGATCATCACAGAACTTGGCTGTCAGTGCAGCAGAAGAGGACCAAGGATGCATTTAGTGAAAGCCGAGACGAATCTTCAGTGATCAATTACAGGAGAACGAATCAATTAACTAAGTTGCTGATTAGTTGTCAAGGTGAAGATTGTATTAATGAACATATTGAATAAAGAATAAAAAGCTTGAACTGCAGCTTTAAAGGAACAAAAGAAATACCAATTAACTGCATATAAAAGCAACAAGTAGTTTAATATACTTTTATGCCCACTTGCCTAATATGAGTAGCGGAAAGGTATACGTCAAACAGACTAGAGGATAGCAGAAGATTAAGATTTTCAGATTACATTTAGATCAGGTCCTTGGACTTTTACTTTACGACACCAGCAATTTAAAATGCCCATACATTTATAATTCTGTCCTCAAGTTACTTACATTTCTTTAAAAAAACAAAAAAACAAAAAATAATAAAAAAAAAAAACAAACCCACGGACCTTCTGGCCAAAGCAGATGTAAAAAAGCATGTGTGTAAAAATTATGGAAGCAGCTAGATACACATTTGCTCTTGCTACAAAAGCAGCCTGCAGCACAAGGCAAAGCAATGTGTTGTGGGCCCATTGAGAAGCCAGGGGGTTTACAGCATAGTAGAGAAAAAGGCCACCAGCCCCATTAAAGGAAGTAGCAATGAAGTTAAGCACATTCCAGCAAATCTCACATTCCATACAAGGGCCGTGTAAGATTTCTAACCATTTTTTAATTAACAATTCATTGCCTGGCACTGGGTTGAGAAGAAATGTGGGCTTTTGCAAAGCACTCATGTGCCAAGTACTGAAATAGTCTGGAAGTGTGGTAAGCAACAGGATATACCTCAAGGGCCACATGCTCAGCCCTCAAACCGGGCTGTACAGTCAGAAGGGAAGTTGAAGCAATGGATAGGAGCTTCACCAGTCAGGTTCTTAATACTGGCATACAGATTAATATTTTCCCATTCTTCTCCTTAAACTGAGAAATAGTGATTAGCCCTCATTAGGCAACAGTGGGAGAAGCCATGATTCACATTTCCACTCCATGTACTGGGAAGGGCAGTAAGCAGTTGAGGGCCACCGGTCCTTTAGAATCACTAGTTTGCAAAGAGTTATTTTTTTCTTGCGTGCTGAATGAGGATAAAATGGCACAAGCACATGCTTTCAATTTAACTTGTACAGGCAGGTTAATTCATGACAGTGTTCTTTGAGCTCAGTAGCCAGTCAGTTAAATCCACTTCATACACACATCCTATCTGCTGTAGGAAGACTTAGACTAAGCTCTGCTACCCCTTTCCAATTCTAGGATCATGGCTGAATCAGGAGGTGCAAAAGCAAAACGGCAGGGATTGGCAGTACAAATACTACAACACAATTTAACCATTGTCAAATTTAAAATTCTGAATACCATTTCAAAACTTATTCTGCAGTTCACAGCTTGCTTTGTTGGCCTGTGACAGAAAGCAAACATGCAAACAAGCAACCAGGTGTCACATTTACGCCTATAAAGAGACACCATAGACATGCAAGAACTCCCTGGCATGCATATTTTAACCCAGGAGACTACAATGTGAGAGAACAGCTCTGCTCTTGATGGGGGTAAGTAGTTGCAGCCAGGCACCAATCTGCTCTCCCCAGTTGCTCCACAAAATAGATTGCGTATTTGCAACGCGTTGTTGGGTGGCGTGAGAAGCAGTTAGTAATGACAGCACTGCCTTCGACGGGGGGTGCACACATGCCGTCTTCTGTCCCCTGCAGTAGTAGTTTACATATGAAGAGTTCTCAAAAGCAATTGGCACATGCAGTACTGTGATGAGTACACCTAGTGGTTACAAACGTATCCAATAACTGCACGAGAATGTAGGTTTCTTCAGGACTAAATGATTACTGCAACTAAAATTTATAGCAAGCATCAAATATGAAATACTATAGTTCAGTGGTTCACAAACTGTTATTGGACCACCAGTGTTTCCCGAACCCTTCAAAGTCACTGCACATAGCTCTCCTATCTCCTATCATTACCAAAAGACTTTAAGATGGAGAGAGAGAGAAGAATGTATGTGCGTACACACACACACACACACACACACACACACACACACACACACACACACACACACACACACACACACACACACACAAAGAATATCACTTGTGAGCACATTCACATGTCTTACTTAGACAGGTCTGCAACCCTGCCTTTCAAACATTATCACCAAGCATAAGGCTCCCACTGCGGCAAGGGATTCTGGGAAATGACATACAAATGAGCACACAATGTGTCGCCTTTTGCCTGGAATATCCATTCACATGGAGCCCGTTTAAGCTGATGCATCGCTGTTCACACAGCTTTTAAGCACAGCATGGGACTTGCAAAGCAAGTACAAACCACTAAGACATGTTTCAACCTTGATGGGTATCAGTGTGAGGTTGGTTTATACTTGCTTTGAAATATTTCTAGGCTGGGTAGGGTGCCCATATACATTTTAAGTTATGGTGGGTGAAAAAGGCGACTAAAAACCTCCACCGTAAGCATATAGCCAATAAAGAATATCCCTTGCCGCAGTGGGAGCACTGTATTCTTGGTGATAATGGTTGAAAGGCAGGGTTGCAGACCTGTCTAAAGCCGAGTCCCCGCTGGCGCTGAACACACAAACGCACGCAAATATAAAATTATAAAGTGCCCACAGTGTATACAGCGCTTTACAAAAGGTGTGTGGCGGAGTGTATACCAATGGTGTAGGTAGGTGTAGAAATGTATGAGGGTGTTGCATTACTATTAGTGTGTGTAAATACTATGTGGTCCCTATTGGTATATAGGGATAGAATTACATGTACATTAGTATGTGTAAGAGACAGCTGTGTGTGGATTCATATATAGTACAGTATGTATAGACATGGCCTTTAGCACTCATGGGAAGAAAGGTTTTAGGTTAGTAGTGACTCATGAAACTGTGGTCTGGGTTTAGGCTACCGCTAAGTGTCCTGAACAGTTGCATAAATTTGTATTCATGCAACCGTCTCTTTCGGTGAGATAGATAGGATATAGATAGAATGTAACATTGTTAAAAAAAAAAAAAAAACCCACAACATGCTATGGGGAAGTAGACTATTTTGAACACTGTTTTATACACATCTCAAACATATAGTTAGTTCATCAACTGTAGAAATAAAAATAAAAAAAAAAGATTTAGAATAAAAAAAATACTTTTTCTTCCAGTACATAAATTAATAAGTAAGCCGACAGCTCCTGAGCAGTACCCATAAAGATAAAATGAAAAGAGAAATGCAAGAGTCAATAGGGGTTGTTCATGAAACTGAGATAATGCAGATTGGGTGTTTCTGTGCAGTAGTACCCCAATTAAGTCAATTCCCACTGAAGTCATTAGCAGTCTCCGAGCAATTCCCCAGATCGGCACTTACCATTTAATGAATATCCCCCAATGTGTAATGAAAACCTTTACAAGAAGCACATCACTTTCCTGCTTGGGCAATTTTCACTTTGAGGGAGAGTTTCTCCTTGCACTCAAGTAGAGGTAGGTGGATGAGTCTTGACAATCATTGCAGGATAAGCACTGTTACAGGATTGGAACCATGGGTGGGTGGAAGAGAGACCTCTGAATGGGGGAGTGTTTGTCAATCAAGAGCTTCCTCTTATTTTCAAGTAACAAAAGGTAGGGGCAGAAAGGGACATTTGCATGTGCAAATTTAAACCATAGTTAAAGACAAGAGGAAGTTTAGGTAGAGAAAATCAATTCCCTCCCATGTCTCGGTTAACCATGTGTACAAATTATGATATATATTCTATATATTAAAAAAAGTGATATGTCACACGAACAAGACCAATGTAGTCATTAAGGATTCTCACCAGAACATCATTGCAGATATCTCTCAGCTCTGCTTCAATCTTCTCCCTGTATTCTCGAGCCATCTGCTGCTTTTTGTCACTTCCTTCCGTCTTTTGCTCAATACTAGAGACGACCCTCCATGACGACCGACGGGCACCTACTACATTTTTGTAGGCCACTGAGAGAAGGTTCCTTTCCTCGTTGGACAGTTCAGCTCCTTCCTCAGTCACTCGCTTCATGCAAGCTGCCATGTCATCATATCTCTCGGCCTGCTCAGACAACTTGGCCTTCTGTACAAGCTCGTTTTTATCCATGGTTGATTTATCTGGAAGAGAAGCAAAGTATTTTGTCTTATTGACCGATTCCATTATAAATCTCATCTAGGAAAATGTAAAGACTTGTCAAATCATAGGTTGAACTTGATGGACGTATGTCTTTTTTCAACCTCATCTACTATGTAACTATGTAAAATCTATTGATTCCATTACTTAACCCCTCCAGTGCTAGGAGCCATCAACACAAGGTCCTTTCAACAGTTAAGAGAACAAATCAGACCTTTCTGACATTGAGCCCTTCATTCTGCAAGCAGTCTTTATAAAACCACTCAAGTCAAAGCACCTTATTTGCAGAAACCTACCTATATGTGATATAAACTGGGCAATATCGGTTTTGACGTGCATCATAACTTCCAAAATGCAAGTGACTGCAGGGTGACATCAATAGTCAATCAGGCCATCAAAATTGGTGTTGACCAAGGAAGGAATGCAATTATGCATACTTAAATGACAGGACTTTCAGCCAACATGCTACACCTCTTCCCATCTCAAATGAGTTTGAGATGTATTAACATATTTAAGCACGGCATCTAATAATTTAAAAAAAACTAACAAAGCTCATAACTCCAGATCAATGCAGTATATATGAACCCCACAAAATCAGTTAATCTTACTCAACCAAGTAATGATAAGTGAAACAAAAAAAATGTAAGGACAAAATGTGCACGTGTTGGTGATTTAGAGTGTACAATTTTTAAGCATATAAAATCGGGATAGATCTTGGTTGTTTTAGCGCGAGTCGGGACTACGTATGTCGAACTTCTACTTAAAGTTATGGAAGTTTGTTCAAATCATAAAAAAATAAATGGATCTGTTACAAGAACTGCATCAGTTGTGTTCCGGGCCTTACTTATTCACAGTTGTGCGCTTAGAATGCCTACAACCCAAACTTTAAACATGCATAAGAGGAATAAATTTACTTTTGGTAAAACTTGTGTGCATACGATTAAAAATTTTAAAAAAAATTAAAAATAGGCTACCAAGTCAATACATTTTCATACAAGAGCTACTTAAATGCAAAGCAACACAATCTCTGCAGGACTTCAACTCGGAAAGCAAACATTTATGATACTATAATTACATGTGAAGTATTCCCTACTATTGTGACAAAGTAGGTGTACAGTATCTTTTCTGCATTATTGCGAGATTAAAGCACGCACACCGATTTTGGTAAAGCTTACACAAACAAAACGTTAATTGTTTTGCAAAACAACAGAAACTGAAGAGTAATGTTTGGGCTAATGCTTATAAAATGGAAAAGCTAAACTATGTTTTTCATAGTGTCACCCATAACAGAGAATGTTAGTTGTGACTTCTATTGTAAACACATCTAGTATGGTTTCTGAAACAGGGTGTCTGAAACTAGCCTGGATGGTTTTTTAATGCTACAGAAAACAGCCTGCAACATTGAATGCATAGTTAAAATATATAAAAAAATAAAATAAAAAATAACACACCACAGGGTGTCAAGTGTGTGTAAGAGTGAGTGAGTGATTATATATATATATGACTCAAGAAAAATTAGGCCTCGTTCAGGGTGCCAGAGGCAGGAGTTGGAGGGCGGGCGTTCGGGAGGGAGGTAGTCTGCTGGGCGATGTGTGTTCATCCCCAGCAGACGTTTTCAGGAGTCGAGGGGGCGGGGCTACAGACGGCAGGTTAGGGATCCAAGTTGCAGTCTTGATTTCATTGGCTGCCGAGGTCCCAGTGACGCTGCTGCAGCTTCAAAAAACGAATTTTTTGTTTATTGAAACTGTAGCCAGCGTCAACTCCGGGCTTCGGAGACACGGCAGCTGCTACCCTGACAACCAGTATTCAATTTGAATACTTTGTGTCCCACGGCAGCACGCCCTCCCTCTGAAGCCTGCACCCTTAACGAGGCCTTAAAGAGCAAGGCTGCACTTAATCAAGCATTTCCTCCAGCCATAGCATTCACAAAGCCAAGAGAGAGGAGGTAAAGATTGGGCCATGCCTGTGCAAAGTATTGTGACAAACAAAAAAGGGAGTAGCTAAAGTAAAGAGCACTGCTACACTTTATTGTAAAACATTCAAAATTGTATAGAATGTATGCATTTTGTATTGCAAGAGATTGCAACAACTATTAAGTGTAACTTCGAAAACAAATCTCAGAACACAAATTACTACAGCATGTGGAACTCACTCTTTGCATTAGCATTTTATACCCCACTGGAACATTCTGCTGTGATTCCAAAGTTTCAATGCATTACAGCAGGGGTGCACACACTTTTCAGTCTGCGCCCCCCTGCCTGCGCTACCCCCCTCGGCATCAAATGACGCTGTTGGTCACATGACCCCCCCAGTGTCATTTGAATCTGCATCGACGAAGACAAGGTAAATGAAGTTGCAGAGGCCTCACACGATCCCCCAGCATGTAATTTAAATACTTTGGGGAAAAGCGTGGGGCCTCTGCAACCGCCGATCCCTCGATCCCCCCCCTCCCTCCCCGGGAAATCTTGCGCGCCCCCCAACATTACAGCCGTGAATTATAATAGTTCACATGCTTTCTGCTGGTTACAGTTCCATGTAGGCGACAGAATTTTTTTTTATAAAGAACTTAATTGTTTTCCATAAAATAAGTAAATTTTACAATGCTTACAAGAATTAGGCTGCACTTATAGTGTCGGCGATAGCGTCAAAATGAATGCATTGCCGTCGTCGCGTGCACTTATAGTAAGCGCGACGGCTTGGTTGTGATCGCTGGAAGTCCTCTCAATTTGTTTTTCCAGCGACCGCATCCTGATGTCACCGGCACCAAGCGTAGCCTTAGCTGCTTTGTTCCTTTGAAAATGCAGCAAGTAGTTTCTCCCTCTTTTGGGTGTCTCAGTTGGGAGACCGTCAATTAAGAATTTCTTCTAGCCTTATCAGAAAGTCTATAAAAAGTGAGGGGTAACTATTTTGCACAGACAAGGCCCAGTCTTGTTGAACTCAGTGGCAGACAAAAGGGGAGTAGCCAGAGGAAATCAAACACCTCCCAAGTCTCGGCTCACTACGAGATCTATATATTTATCTCTAACCAAGAGGCATTCACCTAGATTTACCCCACAACATGTCACTTTGATAAGAAAACCTAATAGGTCTGTCCCTTTAAGACAAGCCTCCCTCCCCCCAGCCAAAAAAAACATCTTCTGGAGTCATTTTACATAATACTGCAATCGTGCAATGCGGCAACACGTTCAAATCTAATTTAGTACAGTATACAAGTGTAAGGAGACGACCAAAATGATGCAATGTCAAATTAGTGATTCAAAGACGTGAAAACAGGTTTTAACATTTTGAACAGGGCTTAATACTCCCAACTACAAAATATAACTTGTATTTTGTGATGTATCAAATTGGGCAAAACTGGAGTTCCAACAAGTAGTTCTAATGGAATAAATCTATGCAACCTCAATTAAAAAATGTGCGCAAAATTAAAGCCATCTTTGGCAGTGCTTTGCAGAGAGCGAGAATGTTAAATAATGTTAAGAGGAATCAGTGGAAGGCAATGCAGATAAAACACTCAAAATAAGGTTGTAAATCCTTTAACAAACGTGGTTCACACCACTTTGATATAAGCAATTCTGCTAAAAACACAAAATCTCCTGATTCAATGAATACTTTCTAAAATACACTGAGAAATACATTTTTTTGCAGGGGAACCTGTGATATTTACACTGTCAATATATACCCAACAAGACTATATTAGCTGCCCACTAAATTATGGATATTTAAAGTGTAGAATGAATTACACAAATATATATATATAAATTTATTTCCCCTATAATGTGTTCAGGCCTACAAAGAGTACAAGCAATTTAATTTCTAGTACATAGGAGCCTTATGTTACACCGAGAATATGGAGCGCTTTGAAAGAGGGAAACCATACCCTACCTTGTTATCGGACAGGCCAAGTCTTAGCTATGACTGGGCATCTACAATTCCCTAGCTGTTCACCTGTGGAAAGACACTTTGCAAACAAATGGGTATATAAGTGTAAAGTTGTTTTTCAGATAGATAGATATCCTTTATCCAGAGGATAGTCAAAACGTTGGGCCAATAAGACACACTTGCAATTTCTGGTGTGCATCATATCCCTTTGTTACTTTTGTACAGTACCTTATAGGTATTTTGATAGCAGTACCCTCTGCAGTAGTCTGGTCTGTACCCCCCAATCCCTTTACATTCACTATCTATATATCAAAAAACGGAATATTTCAAATTGTGATTTCATGCGTTTTCCCCCCAAAAAAACTCACTTTGAGGAATTATATATAGCTCTTCATAACAGATGAACTTGCATGCACCTGTAACCGAAAGATAACCAGCAACAAACTGGAAAGCCATAACGAGACCAAAAAGTCGTTTTTAAAGGTCTGCCTAACCAATTCAGTTTAATGAATGGGTTTAGAAATCAATACTCTTTCACTGAATCACTTGTGTGTCTTGGATTTTTATTTTCTCAATCTAATGCTCCCGCCCTAAAGTAGCAGCTCTGAACTGCTCTGCCCTGCAGAGCTGAGCCACAGTAGCCCCCGCCCTAGATTACATGAGCGAGCGTCTGAGGCCGCCCACAGGGGAAGGTGCGGCCCAATAGACAAGCGCCCGCCCAGGTTACCGTGGAGAATGGCTTCACTTTTCCCCGTCACGGTGGCTGCTCTTGCATCACCTTTCCCCCGTGACTGCGTCCCGGTCGGAAGCTTCACAGCGATAGCAAAAATGCCGACGCAAACCGATTTAATACGGCCCCATGTCCCTGACCGCCCAGCGGCAGCCGCCGCTCCCGTGAAGCAGTGTGCGGCGAGCCTGGGTAAATACACGAGGCAGCGCTGCCTTTCACAAGCGGCTTCTCCATAGCTCGCACACTACGAGTATCGCGCCCACTTTTCTAGGATTCCGGGGACCTGGAAGGCGCGCCGGTGTTCAGAGAAATCTTACACCCACGTCATATAATACCGACAATGGCGCTCTGCCGCGCCCCCACCCCATACAGAAGCATCCTTTACAAAGAGACTCCAATGCATTGATGGCTCCCCTGGCAGCGTAGAGGTTAACCAAGCAAGCCACAACGTGTTGTGCGAGTATTAACAAGAACAGAAATGCACGCAAAAAAAGTGAGCATTAAAACCACACCCAAAGCTAAAAAACCACGCTGCGGTAATCCGAGGTGACTCCTTCAAATGCTCAAGGGGAAAGGGAATTAAACATTAACCGAATTTACATTCAGCATTCCCTTAATGTTAACCAAATAGTGTATTTCTATCCCCCCAAAGGGTGAGAAGCCACTAAGCAAGATGAAAGAGCGAGGCTAGAAATAATGTATTCTTGATTAGCAGCATAAATTCATAGCTGGCCTTGCAGTATTGAAACGGTTAAGCATTACACCACTATAGAATTTTTCTCTCAAAACGATAGAGCAACTAAAAGGGATCTCAAGCGCTGGTGGGTTTACAGGAGGACAGCATAGATGTAAGCAGCAGGGAACGAAGGAGGCTATAGAGCCTGCTCGCCATGACGGCGAGGAGGAGGAAGGGGGTAAAATGCAATCAGATAGAAATTTCAGGGCCCAGTCTGGATCTGCCATGTTACCTGTTTGCACGGTGTCTGGCTACTCGTGCAGTAGAAAGAGTGAGTACAATTTATAAGAGTCCTAGACGCCCTAGTTTTATAGCATGGGAGGAGGCCCCTTCTAATTATATATGCCAATCTATCAATCACCATGAGAAAGGGTATATACCAAGAGTGGCTCCACCCACCATTGCATCATGGGTCTCGTAGTCTATTTTTAATTTTAGAAAGGGGAGGTTGTTACAGGGCCTGCTTAATATCCCCCCGTCAACTAACTAAAGTTTGCCAGATTGAGGATTAACATCTCCATTGTTAGATGGATATCACTTAAACCACGACTCATATTTTACAATGCTCCCTAGGATTTATAGTCCACATAAGAAATGGCAAATTCAGAGCAATGTTAACATGACAGAGGAAAGAAAGAAAACTACAAAACCTCTTCCAAAACGGGTGTCAACAAGTGACCACATTCAGTACAACTTATTTAAGAGAGCTACATAGACTGGAGAGATCTTAAGAAAGGCACTGTCTGTATATCATATTTTCCCTGTATGGTGTTGAGGCTACTGTAGCACAGAACAGATTTCCACATCAATTATTTGGGACGAAATACCATGGGGTACGCTCAATGTCTTCAAAATATAAATTCAAAGAAATACATAAAATGGGATACTTCCTCGATAATCAATAACCACTTTAAAAGGCCCACAAAAATGTAAAACGAACATTCACAGAAAACGATAGCAGGTCTTTTTAGTATGATCAAGATAAAGAGTAATTAATGGAAGTTGTTGAAATGTAGGGGGTAGGGGGGGGGCTGGTTTACAGGTTAAAAGGTGGGTTGGGGGGGCTGGTTTACAGGTTAAAGGGTGGGTTGGGGGGGCTGGTTTACAGGTTAAAAGGAACATACCAATCCCTTCACATATCTAGTAATGTGTCTTCGAGGCATTAGGATTATGATCACCCAGTTATCTGCTCGTATCTGTAAAGGCCTCACAAACAATGACATCTCTCCGTGTGAAGTGGAGACATGCATTGGTGAGTATAACTGTAAATTATTGTTCGGGGCGACCTTTGCCGCAACCCCCATCCTTGAAGGGGTGAGTGCAAAAAGCTGTACGTCAACAAGCCTATTTTCTCTATTCCCATTATGTGGATTCCTCACAAATCCTCACCTTCTCGGAAAGCCTCCCACGGGGAAGCAGCCTGCAAGGCATTGCCCAGACGGAAACCTCCCTTTGAGTATCAGGAATGCGGGGGGAGGGGCAAACCTGCTATAGCCAATATAGATATGAATCAACCACCATGTACAGACCTATTTTCTTCGGATCTTAATAATCCTGGGGTGTGTAGGACACTGCGGGAGCAGGGTGACCTTTAGATCATCCACTCCTATACCATATTTTGCCTCATCTAATTAGTACTTTGTAGGCCCCTTCAGATCAACAGAACCTAGCCAGTGAGGGGTTATAAATTGTAAATAGTATTTAAAGCCCCTAAAATACACTCAGAAAATAGTACACAGTATGATTATATTGACCTTTAAAATCACCCATCTCAGCCCTTGAAAGGGCCTATAAAACATTGCTCAGATTAGCATCTGGATTGCGAAATGCAAGGGATCTACGCGATCACAAAAAAAAAAGCCACGAAATGGTGCAGTTTATAGACAACGAGGTCATTGTGACCTTAGCACCTCGAGTGCAAGAGGGGCCTGCGACGCATCGCATCTGAGGGGCGAATTTGCACTTCAGGGGGTAAGGTCACCAACCCACCCTCCATATGAGCATCGCATTCCGACATCAAGGGGTGTGTATAACGCGCCCCCCCCCCCCCCCCCAGGTAGCCCCCACCCCATTACGAGGCCCCTGTCACCTTGTCCCCTCGCGGCTGACCCAGCAGAGTATGATCGCACGAGAGACACCTCCCTCCCCGGGGGGGCTCAGAGAGAGAGTGTGGGGGAGGGACAGTGCCTCACCTGTGCTGCAATGTCTGCTGCTGCAGATTTTTTTTGTTTGTTGCATGTGAATGCAAAAAGGCGGCGGGGGGAGGGGGACATACAATAGCCCTACATCTCAGGGGCACACACAGGGCGGACTGACCTGTATGTGAGATGAATGGAGAAAGAGGGGGCATGTGTCTGTAGTACCCGTGCTGATAATAGAATAAGATATGTATGTGCTCTTGTGAAGAAAAGATCCCACGTGATACACCTTCCGCCACAACCTTAGCGTGAAATACTACATTATTAAACGTTAGAAAAGCAGGAGTGCAGATATCCGGCTCTAAATGTTACACATTGTCTTTTATATGTAAATATACACATACAGACAGTGTAATATGCACACAACGCGAACATGGAGATAGCCTCCATATATGGGGCTGTAAAAGGAGGCTCTCCGAGGAAAGAGGCGATGGAAAGGTGGGAGGGAGACACGGGCACCTCCCCACCGCCTTTTATGTGGCTTAAAAAAATAATAATGAGATTTCACTACTACATGAAAATGTAAAAGATGGTCAATTGTAATAGATTAGAAGCTCATCGGGGGAAATAGAGAGCAGCCCCCGGCTCATTCCCACTGACCGTCCCCACCCACATCATGAACAATGAAGGGAGCCGGGCGCTAGCTTTCCGCGGGCGCGGTTGCCCCCGCACCCTCCCCCCACCCGTTGTAACGTTATTATCAGTCACGTTCCCCGCACCCCGTTATTACCTGGTGTCAGGGGGAGCACGGATCTGTGCTTTGCTCTCGGCGGGTCCCCGGGCTGAGTGAAGAGTGAATGTGCGCGCGCGCGTCTCTCTGGCTGCCGCTGGGAGAGTCCGGTCGATCCAACGGGGTTTCCTCCAATCGTCGAGCAGGGGCCGGGGGAGTGACGTCAAGCGCTGCTATGGCAACCGCTGATTTCGGGTGCCCGCGCGGCACACCCGCCCGGCCATAACCGCCCGCTTGGGTAGCCCCGCCCCCGGGCGCCGCGGGCGCGCGCAGCAGCGCGGGTCAGGGACAGACAGGAAAGAAGAGGAGGATGAGGTGTTGTGGCGGAGACAGGCATTATTATATAAAAGGCTGCAGTGTCGCCGGCCAGGCTCAGGCCTGTGTTCTAAAAGAGACCTTGAAACGTGTCCTGATTGTGACAAACTCTTGTTGTATCTGACATTTGTTTGGTGGGAGATTAGGGGAACTGACAGTGAGTGTCAACCAGACACCCCCTGTGGTCACATAAAATGGCATACTCACACGGATCCAATTAGATCATAAGCTCTTCTGCCTACAGATAACTAATATTCTGATTGCACAGGTGTGAAAAAAGCACACATTGTACATGCATGTAGCCATATTTCCCCCTGTGTCAGGGCGACTACGTGTGCTGCCATACCTGTGTGACAAAAGAGGAGGCCTGATCCTCTGCCACTGGGGTGTATATATCTACTAAACAGTCCACATGAGAAGGATCCTCACATAGTAGGATAGGCTCTCCCAAGACAATATGCCCAGTAATACACACACAGAGTATGGGGAACAGTATTTACTGGGAGGTAATAAACAATGACAACAATAGGAACAGCAATAGACATATGTATACCAACCCGTGGAATATCCCCACAGTACTTGGGTGCAGGGGCACCAGTGTCCCAGTGTCCAGACCCCAATGGCCTTTCCCACCCCCAAATCTGAGACAGGGCTGCCCACGT
Organism: Ascaphus truei; assembly: GCA_036426205.1. Taxonomy (NCBI): domain Eukaryota; kingdom Metazoa; phylum Chordata; class Amphibia; order Anura; family Ascaphidae; genus Ascaphus; species Ascaphus truei. The sequence continues at coordinate 44,865,379 of CM071568.1, forward strand.
GAATGTTGTTGCACTTATGCAGATACCTTCCCGGGCGCTCCAGCCCCCAGGTGTAGCTGAACACCAGTCAACGGTCAGTCTGCTCCAACTACGCCTTCCGCCTCCGCGTGGGGGGGCCTCCAGCAGGAACGTCCCACCATAGATAGTCTCTGAACGTAGGTGGTCTGATCCCAGACCACAAGTTACGCATCACTGCGTGGCGTAGACACTGTCCCTAATACTACACAACACATGGAAAAAGAGTCCCTAACTATGGGCTTCCCTATACAGGTGCAGTTGCCGACTGTGAGTCGGGGACTAACTGGGGCTTACAGGGGAAAGCTGGCCTAGTCCCAGGGCTACTGGCACCTGGGACAGTACCTTCCTCTTCTGTACCCTACCAACTCCCCACCTCGCATGCTGAGCGCGCCAAATGTATCCCTGTTTGCTGAGATCCTGGTAACCCTATAGGCTGTATTCTCCCATGTGGTGTGCGCCTCCGAGGCTGCTGGGACTTGTAGTTCCCTTGCAGATCTATGGGTGTAATGGCTGCCGCTGGCATTATATTGCGCATGCGCCAGGTGTACAAAGATGGCCGCTGCAACCCTAGATACTATCAGCGCATGCGCGAACCTCTGCGCATGCGTGCGCACAAACAAAATGGCGACGCCCTTTGCGGAGCACCGGCGACCCGCTCGCCAGCTCACAATCTCCCTGCAGCAACCACACAGCCGTCCCTGTCACGCAGCCCGGAGGTAAGAGGGGAACCTGGCTATGTGTGAAACTGCATACTAATATCATTTTTTAGGGCAGCTGCCTAGACTCTCTCTAATATATTTTTGGTTCACATATACCTTCAGCCTTCCAATATTTTTTTTCTGATTGCTTTACAGAGCAAAGGTCTGTGACAAATTAATCAATGCTATATACATTGCTACTCAACAAATCCCAGACATTAAAGAAGCAAAAACTTAATTAATGCTCAAATACCTGATCCATCAGTCACTGTGTGCAGTATTAATGCACTTCTCAGATACCCCCGCTACAGCTATATTATGTAGGGAATGGTGCTTAAAGGGGCATGGATAGTAGTAGGACTGAAGATGGACAGAACCCCTATGTAGCACTCTATTCCTATGTGAGATGGTGGATAAATGTAAAACATGATTTATTCAAAACTTCGTTAAAACAATGGGGTTTAAAACAATAATTAAATATTACCAAGCGCTTTATAAACTCTTGGGGTAGGTGTACTCCAGAGGAGTGGAGGTATATAGTAGATAGTAAAGTCCAGTGTTAGTGAATTCACTGGCCCTAGTTAAATTAATCCTAATTGGCGTCAGTGATCATGATTTGGTGCATAACTAACTAGGATTGTTACATACAACCAACATTACTATAACTGGCTGCAACATATAGCAGCACAGTATAAGATCTCTGTGTATTGGTGCACCAACTAGTACTCAATTACTGTGGCACTACATATAGGGTTACTATTTTCATTCCCTCACCTAACCATCCCCTAGATAATCACTGCATATGAGGATTACTAGGGCCAGTGAATTCACTAACACTGGACTTTACTATCTACTATATACCTCCACTCCTCTGGAGTACACCTACCCCAAGAGTTTATAAAGCGCTTGGTAATATTTAATTATTGTTTTAAACCCCATTGTTTTAACGAAGTTTTGAATAAATCATGTTTTAAATTTATCCACCATCTCACATAGGAATAGAGTGCTACATAGGGGTTCTGTCCATCTTCAGTCCTACTACAGTATTAATGATAAAGAGAAGGAAATTGCAGCAATGAAGAAGGTTATAAGCAAGAAGATGGCTGCAAAAGAAATATACAATGAAGGGCCTGTGATTGACAACCAGCTCAAATGGAAGAGATGCTTGGCTATATTTTAAACAAGGGGAGTAGAAAAACTAACACTGATGACTTGCGAAACTGTATCAAACTCTGTTTCAGACTGGACATCTCCAGTTCACACAGGCCTGCTACTGAATAGTGTTAAAAGTATAGAGACTGCATTCCTCAAAAAAAAAAAAACACAGTCCTCAGATTCAGGAAATATTGTAAAGCAACAACAAAAAGTGTAAAGCAAGCTGCTTACACTAGATCCTGTCATAGCTCTCATAGTATATATTGTATTGTATTGTATGTCTTTATTTATATAGCGCCATTAATGTACATAGCGCTTCGCAGTAGTAATTCACGTGGTAATCAAATAAATATCAGATAATATAAATTACAGATCATGGGAATAAGTGCTTCAGACATAAAAGTAACATTAAGGAAAAGTAGTCCCTGCTCCGGGGAGGTTACAGTCTAATTGTTAGGTAGGGAGAACGTACAGAGACAGTAGGAGGGAGTTCTGGTAAGTGCGTCTGCAGGGGGCTAAGCTTTATATCATGTGTCCAGTATTATCCACAGTGCTATTCATACGCTTGTTTAAGCAAGTGTGTCTTAAGGTGGGTATTAAAGGTGGATAGAGAGGGTGCTAGTCGGGTACTGAGGGGAAGGACATTCCAGAGGTGCGGGGCAGTCAGTGAAAAAGGTTTAAGGCGGGAGAGGGCTTTAGATACATAGGGGGTAGAAAGAAGATATCCTTGAGAAGAACGCAAGAGTCGGGATGGTGCAAAGCGAGAAATTAGGGCTGAGATGTAAGGAAGGGCAGAAGACTGTAAAGCTTTAAAAGTGAGGAGGAGAATCGAGTGTGAGATGCGGGATTTGATCGGAAGCCAGGAGAGGGATTTCAGGAGGGGAGACGCGTAGACAGATTTAGGAAAGAGCAGAGCGATTCTGGCAGCAGCGTTTAGGATAGATTGTAGGGGAGACAGGTGAGAGGCAGGAAGGCCGGACAGCAGGAGGTTACAGTAATCAAGACGGGAGAGAATGAGGGTCTGAGTCAGAGTTTTAGCAGTCAAGCAACAGAGGAACGGGCGTATCTAAGGCCTCGTTCAGGGTGCAGGCTTCGGAGGGAGGGCGTGCTGACGTGCGTGCGGCCGTCCGATACAATGTATTCAAATTGAATTGTGGTTGTCAGGGTAGCAGCTGCCGTGTCTCCGAAGTACGGAGTTGACGCTGGCTACAGTTTCAATAAACAACCCAAGTCGTTTTTTGAAGCTGCAGCAGCGTCACTGGGACCTCGGCAGCCAATGAAATCATTCTTGAGAATGATTTTAAGACAGCAGCTTCGATCCCTAAGCTGCTGTCTGTAGCCCCGCCCCCTCCCCAACTCTTGAAAAAGTCTGCTGGGGAGGATGTATACAAGACTGACGCGCACACGCGAACGCGCGCCCTCCAACTCCTGCCTCTGGCACCCTGAACGAGGCCTTAGTGATATTGCGGAGGAAAAAGCGTCAGGTTTTAGAAACGTTTTGAATGTGAGAGGAGAATGTGAGAGAGGAGTCCAGTGTGACCCCTAAGCAGCGTGCTTGGGCTACTGGGTGAATGATCGTACTTCCAACAGTAATGTGGAAGGAGGTAGAAGGGCCAGATTTGGGAGGAAGTATGAGGAGTTCTGTTTTTGCCATGTTGAGTTTAAGGCGACGGAGGGCCATCCAGGATGATATAGCAGAGAGACATTCAGAAACTTTGGTTATGACTTACTAAGTCAAGGAATACCAATATTCCCCCTGATTGGGTAACAATCAACCCCTCAGTATGACACTTGACAGAGAGAGCATGATAAAGTTAAGAAAAATAATACAATTTTAATAATTTCTTTGTAGAAACAATGACGCAAGTGAATAACATATTTACAGTGATAAGTTAAAATCCCCAGAGTAGGCAGCTCAATTGATGTAGTGGTAAATAGGGTTTGTCTGAATCCTTAAATAGGAAAAGTATAAATGACCCACTTAATACCACTACGTAAAGATACTGATAAGGCCGCGCTTATAGTCCTGGCGATGCGACGGAGACGCTGATGTCATGCTGCAGTTGCTGAAAAAATCAAATGGAAGTGACTATAAGCGCATGCGACGGATGCAGTACATTTGTTTTGATGTGGCGTCGCTGTCACTGGGACTATAAGCGCGGCCTAAGTCATAATACATGATATAATATACTCTGAGTGCTATAAGAAGGGATCTAGTGTAAGCAGCTTGCTTTACACGTTTTGTTGTTTCTATATATGTATTATCCCAGTGCACCTTAGTTATTATATATACTACTATATTTGGGCAGAGCGGTTGGTCATGCAATAGCGGATTCACATATTTTAAAGCAATCCACCTTTAGGCCTCGGCCATGTTACGTGCTTGCTCAGCACTGAGCCCCTACAGCCGCAATTAGAGCGGCTTTAGTAGGGGCTCACCTGCGCTTCTGAGCGCTTGCGGAAGTGCAGGTCTTAGGGGAATTTTAAATTCCCCTGCTTGCCGGCGAGACAGGCCGGTCACGTGAGCGGTTCGCCCAATGAGGGCGAACCAGCTCCGTGACGTCACTGGCCCGCCCCCGGCCAGTGACGCACCCGCCCCCGGCCCGCCCCCTGAAGGCCCGCTGACGGCGCGTGCGGTAAGCAACCGCAAGGCCAGGGAAAGCACCCGCTTTCCCTGAGCCTCAGCGCGCCTTAGCGAGCCAGCAGGGACCATGGACTCAGCCTTAGTTGCAACATTGACCTACACATTTGGGAGAATCCCGCTAATTCTGTGGTTCGGTGGCAACCCTAGAGGTGTAGAAGGAAAACGCCATATTATGAAAATGGAAATATACAGTAATAAAGCACATCCTTTAACCTTTGTTGTGTTACCTAGTGCTGCGTACCATTAATTTCCATTAAACATAGAACAATATCAGTTAAGGGCCATTTAGTCCTCGCAATTTGCCTGTCTACCTTAATTTAAATCCTACAAGATATATGACCTTTAAGGTACTCCTTGCCCTACCCCCTTCTCCAATACGGTTCCCTTGTATCTATCCTAAGCATTTAAGTTGTTTGATTGTGGCCCATGACTGCAGACAGGTTTCTGGTGACTTGGGTGGCATTAAACTACCGTCTTTCCTAATTTTGTTAGACTGGTTTATTTGGTATTTATGTTCATTATAGTCAATACACTGATGAGTGAGGCTATACACCAATTATTGTTGATGTTCTAGTTACCAGTTGAATAACTTGATAGAGAATCCTAAGCAGTTTTGGAGGTTAAGTAGAAATAGCAGACATTCAATTCCCGAAAGGGCCCTAAGCATCATTGTTTTAATCTTTTAATTTTGCCTAGGTACGTCACTGAAATCTCTATCCCAGTTCATAAATGGGAGTATTTGGCACACACAAATAATAGCTGCATCAAGAATCTCTTCCTCCAACTCCATCTATTTCCGTTTCACATGTCGCTTCTTGACACAGGCACACCAACATTGGAGCAATGCTCCTTGATGTATGCACACCTACTTTCAATGGCTGTTCTGTTAACTATGTAATGTCAAAAATTGACAGTTTTGGGGCTTCATACAAATAACTATTTTACTTGCATTTCTCACCAGTTGTTGCCAGATCTATATTTCTCAATGATAAAGCACGATTCAAAACACTATTTTTTTCATTCTGTACCTTATCTCAGAATGCATCTACTTTCTCTCCTTGCCATGCACTGAAATCCTAATTATGTTAATAATTACCATTATTTGTATATCTCCAGTTATGCTGTAAGGGAATAGTTATCTTCCCTCTATGCTTACTATTATGTGGTGATCTTATGCATCTAATTTCCCAGAATCCCTGGCTTCTGTGGAAGCATTGTATGTTAGGAGATAATTGTGAAAAACAGGGTTGTAGACCTGTCTGAGACATGTTAATGTGCTCACAAGTGATATTTTTATTTGTTGTCTTTATATAGTAATTAAACATACTTACAGTATATACAACAACAACAAAAGTATAGCATAACGTATTCTCTCCTATTGCCCTTGCTCCACTTAACATATTTGTGTGGACATGGTTCTAGGCATTGTGGTGTTAACAAAAATGCATGGGGTTTAAACTGCACGCCTACATCTAGGTAACCACCTGGCTTTTTTTGTTGTTGCAGATTTGATGTTCAGCAGATGTCCTATAGAAGCTATATTGATATGTTCTGTACAAAATAAGAAATCGCTGCTTGATTTTACAGAACATTGTATGTTGAATTTTCAGAGATCCTCCACAATGACATGTAGGAGTGCTGATGATTTAGGTTAGTTACTATTCATGTATCTAAGAATATTGCTTTGTATAGTGACATTATGTTATTTCAGAAGTGACATTTGCAATTGCATATAATTTATTCATCATCTGTTACGCTGAAAGAAAAAAGTGCTGGCGGTTTTGGTGTTATTTGTACATCCCAACTTCCTACACAATGACTAGGTAGATGTCCATTCATAATATAGATCAGCATATAGAGCACTGATACTGACTTGTACATAGAACAAATAGGGGAACAAATGCATTTTTGCAGTCCGTGAAAGATCATTTTGTATATAAAAAATAAATGCATTAATTTGGTGAACTCCTTTCTGAATTGCGTTGCCATATAGAATGGCTGCATACATTGCAATTGGATGATATGAATGAAATAAATACTTTGTGTTTTTGAAAAGTACCAGTTTATTCATGGAGTGCAGAACATGTCAAAACTGTGTTTACATAGGTTATGCCTCTTTTCCTTAGCCAGAGAAAGCTGGACTGTAATGTTCACAGAAACACAAGAAAGGAAAAGTGGCGCTAATCTCTAACTTAATATAATCAATACAAATTACAGTGTCAAGCCAACATGTATGTGTAAATGGAGGAAGGTAAATAGTCCAATATAAATATACATAAGTCCAGCTGCCAGAGCATACTCTGAATATACTGGAGATCTATCCTGTCTTGATTAACCTCTGACACTCCGGATAGGAAGGAAATCATAATACAAGCCACGTTTAATTTGTAAGTGCATGTCTTATACTATATAATTGAAAGCACTGTATGCCTGCCTGCCTGCCTGGATGTCCGGTGTCCCTAGGGGAAATCACATTGGTCCCTTGGCCCGCCCCCGCACACCTCTCATTGGCCTGAGGCGGAGTGACGGGCCAAAGGACACACAGGGACACACACACACACAGGGACACACACACACACACGGACGGGGACACACGGACGGACACACACACACACACACACACACACGGACGGGGACACACGGACGGGGACACACACACACACACACAATCCCCTCCCGGTGCCCCTCACTCTCCCCCGTCAGCTGGACCGCACCTCAACTTCCACACCCCCCCCACCCTCCCTGTGCTCGAACTTAACCCGGATTCCGTGTACACACACACACACACACTCCCTCCCACCCCCCCCCAAGCTCACACCCCCCCCCACCCCCCAAGCTCACACCCCGGCGCCGCTACAGTCAGCGGGGGAGCGGAGCGGAGCGAGCGCCCGGGACACACGCGGGGGAGCGGCCACAACAAGCGGCCTCACATCCACGTGGGAGCGGCCGGATGAGTGAGGCAGCGGCCGGATGAGTGATGGCAGCGGCAGGATGAGTGAGGCAGCGGCCAGGACGGGTGAGCTCCCCCCCCCCCACATGCTACGTGCTGCTCTTGCCCCTCCGCTCCGGCTCCCCCCCTGTCACCGGCGCGTGACAGCCCGCGGGACGTGAGATGGGAGGGGGGATGCCCCTCCGGTCCCGGCTCCCCCCTGTCGCCGTGAGATGGGAGGAGGGATGCCCCTCCGGTCCCGGCTCCCCCCTGTCACCGCGTGACAGGCCGCGGGACGTGAGATGGGAGGGGGGATGCCCCTCCGGTCCCCGCTTCACCTTCTCCCCATCGTTGTCCCCGCTGCCTGCGCAGGAGGAGGGGGGGGGGAGCGGGTGTTGGTGCTGGTGTGTGTAATTGTGTGAGACTGTGTGTGAGTGTCTGTGACTGTGTGTAAGTGTGTGTAAGTGTCTGTGACTGTGTGTGACTGTGTGTGACAGTGTGTGTAAGTGTTTCACAGTGTGAGAGTGTGTGAGTGTGTGTAAGTCTGTGTAAGTGTCTATGACTGTGTGAAACTGTTTGAAACTGTGAAAGTGTGTGTAAGTGTGTGTGACTGTGTGTGAGTGTGTGTAACTCTCTGTGATTGTCTGTAACTGTGTGTGTGTGTGTGTGTGTGTGTGTGTGTGTGTGTGTGTGTGTGTGTGTGTGTGTGTGTGTGTGTGGTGCACTGTGCAATGTGAGCAATGAGCAATGAGCAATGAGCAGTGTGTCAGTGTGTGCAGTGTGAGCAATGACCACTGTGTGTGCAGTGTGAGCAGTGTGTGTGTGCAGTGTGTGTCAGTGTGAGCAGTGTGTGTGCAGTGTGAGCAATGAGCAGTGTGTGTGCACTGTGTGCAGTGTGACCAATGAGCAGTGTGTGTGCAGTATGCAGTGTGTGTCAGTGTGTGCAGTGTGAGCAGTGTGTGTGCAGTGTGCAGTGTGTCAGTGTGAGCAATGAGCTGTGTATGTGTGTGTGTGCAGTGTGAGCAGTGAGCAGTGTGTGTGCAGTGTGCAGTGTGTGTCACTGTGAGCTGTGTGTGCGCAGTGTGCGTCAGTGCGACCAATGAACAGTGTGTGTGCAGTGTGCAGTGTGTGTGTGCAGTGTGCAGTGTGAACAATGAGCAGTGTGTGTCAGTGTGAGCACGGTTCACATCCCGGGCAACGCCGGGTCTCTCAGCTAGTACTTAATATAAGTGCTTTAGTGGGTATATAACCTTTATTGATATATTGTTATCTTTCATATTAATCTGGACTATGCTTAACAACTCTATACCTGAGTCAACGCGCTGGAGGACTTTTTTTCTTCTAGACTGTAATGTTACATTGGTCCTTCCTTGTAAGTCTATGAGTATGTTGTGTGTGACATCTGCCAGCTTCAGAGGGGAGGGAGTGTGTTCCCATAGAAAATGAAATGAGTCAGTGGACGAGAGAGATGAGAAGAGGGAGTGTAATGGGTTGGTGTACGGGTACACTTCAAAGGCCTCTGAAAGTGAGTGGCTTGAAGCAGGTGTTTTAAGACTAGATGTGTGGGAGTGCTGTGTATTACCTGATTCACTCCCACTCTTTTATCCAACACTTGCTCAGTATGCCAATGGGTAATTTTAGGTGCAGCATAACCACGAGTTATGTGATTTAATGGAATCATAAACATGTTTCATTGCAATAATGTTTAAATTCCTTTAATACCTGCATGCTTGCTTCCCTTTGATGGGCTAAAACATAGTTTACATAGGTAGAGGAAAGTCACAATACCTGAACTATTAAACCTGATCCATTGTGACAGTTCAGTAGACCTGACTTTTTTTTTCAGGATCCCAAGCATTATGTCACAAGGATTAGAACAACCCTATTACTTCAGTCTGCCAATGCAAATGCTACCTTAGCTCCTACTTCCAGCTGCATTATCATAGCTCCTAACTTTATTGCAATCTCTTGCTTCAATTTTCTATTTACCTTTTCGAATAATTAATGGTCACTAGTACAAAGATTCTGTTTATAGATGGATTTTTGTAATGAAATAGTTGAAATGTGACCGGCATCTTTCTACTTCTACATGATTGCAAAAATACAAAGTACAATATTTCTGGTTGCTTAGGTCTACATTAATAACCCCCACCACAAATTAAGGAGGCTAAGATGCGTGAACTGTCGTATTGCAGCCCAATTTTCAAACATTCACAAACATGGACTCACAGGCTGACAATCTGCTTCTTTTTTTCCAGTGTTCGTTAGAAACAAAATAGGTCATTTGTGAAGAAGGCAACAAATCATCAAAGTATAGGAAAAAAGACCATGCTTTTTGCTCGCTACTGAAAAATGCAAAAAAGTTTACATAAAATGTGAACATTCAGAAATCTATTGGGTTTACTTACAGGGCACTAAGTCTGATCTAGGCACCAGTGTGCGGGTACTCTATTCGTCCCATTAAAGCTCCTTTATGTATCAAGGCCCCTCTTTTGATTTATCCCATCCCTCCCCTCAAAAAACGTAAAAAAAAACTACTAGTTTGATATCGCCTTCTAAATAAACCTCAGATGCACAGGAGCTAGGAAAACTCTCAGTAAGAGGCTGTCAGCAAATGAGCTATGGGCAATAATATACAGGCATACCCCGCATTAATGTACGCAATGGGACCGGAGCATGTATGTAAAGCGAAAATGTACTTAAAGTGAAGCACTACCTTTTTTCCACTTATCGATGCTTGTACTGTACTGCAATCATCATATACGTGCATAACTCATGTAAATAACACATTTGTAACAAGCTCTATAGTCTCCCCGCTTGCGCACAGCTTCGGTACAGGTAGGGAGCTGGTATTGCTGTTCAGGACATGCTGACAGGCGCATGCGTGAGCTGCCGTTTGCCTATTGGGCGATATGTCCTTACTCGCGAGTGTACTTAAAGTGAGTGTCCTTAAAGCGGGGTATGCCTGTACTTCTATTTGGCCTGTAATCCAACAAGAGGAGAATGTGATTAGAGATCGTGTTAGCTTTCTGTCAGAGCTAAATGATGGTTACCCAGGTTGCATGTGATGGAACTTTATCCCATCTCATAAAATTAATTGTAAACATCAAAGTTCGACCAAAGAGGATGCAGAAGCTTCATTATAATAATGATAAAACATGATATTTTAAATTTATAGCTGTTCTTAACAGCATGATTTTGGAAAATGCTCTTTATTTTTCCCAGTGCCAAAACATACACAACACATATGTTAACGGGATCACTTCCATCTAAGCTGCTTGCACCAGAGGCTGGGTATGTCCTGACATAATAATGTGACAATTTGGAGTTCTCTTTCACTACAATTTACTGTGCATAAAACCGTGTTTATAGTGGCCGTGCGCATGACATCACGGGCGCCTGCTGCTCACTGGAAACCTGCACTGAGGTCCGAGGCGACGGGGAGGCATGGCCGTGATGTCACGTGAGCGGTTCGTCCTCGTTGGCTGAACTGAGCACGTGACCCGGCTGGCGAACGGCAAAGACAAAATAATTTGTCTTCTCCAGAATCGCGCGCGGTCGGGCTTCATCGGACGCGCGCTCTATTGGCAGCCTCTATGAGAAGACGTTTGTTCGCACCACAACCAAATAAGAATTGGCACTGACCTGTGTGATATAGATACAGTTATAGACTGCTATAATGTTGAGCTGTATTTATTTATTTATAAAATATTTTACCAGGAAGTAATACATTGAGAGTTACCTCTCGTTTTCAAGTATGTCCTGGGCACAGAGTAAAACAAATAATACATGGTTTCAAATACAGTTACATAAATGAACAGGGTATACATTATATACAAGACATTGCATGCACAATTAAAGAAAATATATATTATGAGCGTATGAAACAGTTACAGACCAGATTAAAATGTGTGACAGCTTTAGGTTTGAAAGAACTTAAACTGGTGCTGGATGTGAGAGTCTCTGGTAGGTTGTTCCAGTTTTGGGGTGCACGGTAGGAGAAGGAGGAACGTCTGGATACTTTGTTGAGCCTTGTGACCATGAACAGTCTTTTGGAGTCTGATCTCCGGTGATAAGTGCTGCATGTGGTAGGGGTGAGGAGCTTGTTCAGATAGCTGGGTAGCTTGCCCATGAAGAATTTAAAGGCAAGACAGGAAAGGTGAACTTTGCGCCTAGACTCTAGTGATGACCAATCTAGTTCTTTGAGCATTTCGCAGTGATGTGTGTTGTAGTTGTATTGGAGAACAAAATGACAAATTGAATTGTAGAGGGTGTCAAGTTTGCTAAGGTGGGTTTGAGGTGACGAGCCATATACTATGTCTCCATAGTCAATAATTGGCATTAGCATCTGCTGTGCGATACGCTTTCTGACCAAGAGACTTAGGGAGGATTTGTTCCTGTAAAGTACCCCTAGTTTGGCATAGGTCTTGGTTGTCAGGGTATCAATGTGCATCCCGAATGTTAAGTGGGAGTCAAACCATAAGCCCAGGTATTTAAAACTAGTGACAGGGGTTAGGGTGGTGTTAGCGTTTGTTCTGATCAGGAGCTCAGTCACTGGAAGCTTTAAAAATGTAGTCTTGGTCCCAAATACCATTGTTACAGTCTTGTCAGTGTTTAAAAACAGTTTGTTTTGGGAAATCCAGTTTTCGAGTCTCAAAAAGTTAGACTGAAGTATGTGTTGAAGGTCAGAGAGGCTATGGTATAGAAATCGCTTAATTGGGAGTGGACACATTTTCCATGACTTTGGATAGAATTGGGAGAAGTGAGATTGGCCTGTAGTTTGAGACAGTGTTTTTGTCCCCACTTTTGAAGATTGGGACAACTCTGGCAGTTTTCCAGGTCTTAGGGATATGGCCTGCAGACAGGATAGAGTTGACTATGGACGCAATTGGTTTGGCAATGGCTGGGGCACCAAGTCGTAGGAACCTAGATTGTAGTAAGTCAGGTCCACATTGGCTGCTTAGTTTTAGTTTGAGGAGCGCTTGTATAATCTCCTCTTCAGATACTGGGCCAAATTGAAAATTGTGGGCAGTGTTGGGAGGGGGTGGGACTATAGGGGTTCTCCCAGGATGAGATTCAGGTTTGTGGTTTGGGCTGCGTTTTGCTAATAAGTTAGTGGCGCACCCTACAAAGTAATCATTGAATGCATTTGCAATGTCAGTGGGGTTTGTCAGAGTAATATCCCCCTTAGTGATATTACTTGGTTGTTGATGGTTAGGAGGCTGGAATATATTGTTGATAACCTTCCAGAAGTTAGCTGGGTTTGATGTATTTTGGTGGAGATTGTCAGAGTAATTATTGTGCTTTTGCATGCCTTGTTTGCCTTGTGCACATGTTCCGCATGCATCTGTAGTGATTGAGATCCTTGGTAGTGCCAGTTACTTTGTAGCTTTTCCACAAGGTATCCCTGAGCTGGTAGAGTGCAATAAGGTCAGTTGTAACCCATGGAAGGTGGGCCCCCCGTACCCTTATTTTGCTTAGTGGAGCATGGGTATCGCAGAGTTTTAAGAACTCGGATTGGAAATAGTCGAGTGCAGAATCAGGGTCGGGAATTAAATCTATTCTGTGCCATGGGCAGTTGGTAAGGTCATCCAGAAACTGTTGTGGGTTAAAGTTTTTAAATGTTCTAGTGAGGAGAACTTTAGGGCTTGATTGGGGCGTTTTAATTTTCCTTACACAGTACACTATTGCATGGTCACTGAAAATGTCAGGAAGGTTGCCAGAGGCTTGGATTCTGATGGGGTTTGAGGAGAGAATCCAGTCTAGCAAGGAATGGTTATGCGAGTTCAGGTTTATCTGTGTGGGTTGGGAAATGAGTTGCGATAGGTTAAGTGACTTGAGTTGTATCTGGATTTTGTGGTTTTTAGTGTCAAGCCAATTGAAGTTGAAATCTCCAAGAACTAGCAGCTCACTCTTCTCATTCAGAGAGGAAATGGAGCCAAGAAATTGGGTGATAAGGTATGTACAGTAGGACTGCTTAATGGAATTGTCTGGCATATGGGAATTTGTAAGAAGCCAATTAAAGTCCCTTTGGCCCAAGCATCAAGTACAGCATTGCAGTGCAAAAACGTGCTCCATATCATTCTTTCCCACAGTCTCAGTGTTGTCCAAAGAATTATAAAGTAAGGCAAGTATTGTTGTGATACATCACAGAGTCCAATGCACTGCTCCTTATCATAAAAATACCAAGACACAAAAGTAGATATCTCCTTAGCCAGGTGATCAAGCGTAAGGAAGCCATCTGCCTCAGATAACTTAATGAAAGTGAATGAAGGATTGCTGTCCACAAATAAACTTTGGGACATAACACCTGAGTCACCTCAGAGGTGTCTCCCTAAGAAGACAGGCTCCCCAATATGCATTCACTGCCCCTGTCCACCAAACCAGTATGGAAGGGGTTAACAGCATGAAGACAAGAGACACTTCAAAGACCACCTGGAGTCCATCCGCTGTTCCCCCTGCATGTCTGACTGAGATAGTGTGTGTTATCATGCTGTTTTTTTTTTTTTACATTTCCACGAAGAATCTCTCGGACATAACACCTGAGACTCCCCAAAGGCGTCGGCCAAAGGGTGTCGCCGTTTGCTGATGTTTGGTAATGTTACAGCTGCTCTATTGCCTCTGAAACTCACCGACCCTCTCATCCCCTGCACCCAATGTTTCACCTTCCCCTGCCTATAGATTGTAAGCTCCTTGAGGCAGGGCCTCTTCTAACACATTGCAGGCCTATCCTACCTCTTCTAACACAATTTTAATCCTGTCTGTTAATGTTACTTATGCCCATAATCATATCTCTGACTGTCCATGACATATCTGTAAACTGAATGTGTATAACCTTTGTTCATTTAATGCAACCATTTATTATTATAACTCTGACTTTTCTTGTCTGTCTCGTGTAACAAAATTGTATTTAATTGTCGTTTTTAAACTGACTAAAGTATTCGATGCCCCTTTAAGTGGAGGGCTGTATTTACTTAAAAATGAATAAATGAGTATGATGCTGTTGTAATTGGTTGCAAAGCCAAGTCTGCCACTTGAATCCTCTATAATATAACACAAATCTAAAACGTCACATCTTGCTTAGGTACCTTGATGTCTATTAAAGGGCTTGTATGAAGGCGAGTGGGGTTTTAACCTTTTTGTTTTTCGGATTAAACCAATGCAGTATTTGGGGCTTTTTTTTCCTGTTGCGCTCTTTTTGCCGTATTTAATCGAGATCTTTTGGGAGTCGTGTTACAAGGAGCTGCCTGAAACTGGCTTCCTCACGTTATTTATTAACATTTATTACATGGAACTAGAATATAAGATAGGTGTTCCTTCAAAATAAATGGAAAGTTATTTTAAATCCTAGGAGTTAATCATAAAATGAAAACACATGCATAGGTGTCACAAACATCCCATCTACTGTTTGTTATAGGACATATTTAAACCTATCAACGTTTCAGCTCACTCTGGAGCCTTACTTAAGACGAGCTTTGGGAAGACTTGATGTGTTAAAATAAATTTGATATTTTTTCTCCAAACATGGTGTGCCTGCTGTTTCCTGCACCCAGGCAGTTAATTTAACTTTAGTGGACTGCCTCACCTGATATATATATATATATATATTTATTTATATATATATATTTTTTTATATATATATATATATATATTCAAAAACAAATAGACAATACCATTCTGTGGGTAACTAAATGCTTTTATTTGTGCGAGCTTTCGAGATATACTGATCTCTTTTTCCAGCAAGTGTTACAATCCGGTACAGATATATATATATTATATATATATATATATATATATATAGACCATACGATACCGGTTGCAACACGACACTCAGGGACAGCACGCAGGTAAGTAATCAAAAATGTTCTTATTTGATAGAAGACACAAAACACCGACGTTTCGGTCCCCAGTGGGACCTTTCTCAAGGTGGTATATAAAAAATATATATATATATAAGCAAGTTCCTTTATACTTACTGCCATTTAGCTGCATGCTTGTCCCAATATGTTGATTACTACCTTCAACCATATGTGACCGCATTGAGGTCTCATATTAGGGACACACTGCATGTCGTCGATGCCATCTCCGAGATAGTATGGAAGCCCACCTATGTGTGGGCTACATCTGACGTTTCATCTTTGTATATGTCCATAGTGCATTCCAGGGGTATTGTTGCTGTGAGCTTCTGGCTAAACCAGGATACTACCATCCCTTCAAATCAAAAGATGTTTCTACTTGAAAGTATCAAATTTATATTAACACATAACTATTTTTTGTTTGAAGAGATTTATTATTTGCAGATCTGTGGAACGGCGATGGATACGAGATTCGCCCCCAAGTTATGCTAACCTGTACATGGGCTATTGGGAGGAGTTCGCCGTGTGGCAGTGTGCTGTGCTTGGGGCGAGTGTCATATACTATGGCCGTTTCATAGATGATTTAATATTAATTTGGGATGGAGAAGAGGATGTCTTTAGAAACATTTTAAAATCATTTGATGAAAATGATTTAGGTCTTAAGTTCACCTTTGAAATTCAATCTAAATCTGTAGTATTTTTGGATCTGGTATTGGGTGTTGATGAAGATTTAAATATTATAACAAAAACACACTTTAAATCGGTTAGTGTTAACAACTACGTTCATGCAGTCAGCAATCATGCTGCACGTTGGCTCAATAATATTCCATTGGGTCAATTTCATAGAATGAAGAGAAATTGCACCAAGGATGGTGACTTCATATCCCAATCACAACTGCGTGAGACTAAATTTCAGGACAAAGGATTTGACTCAAAACTCATAAAACAATCATTTGATAAAGTCTCGGCTTTGGAGAGATCTTCACTTCTCGTTAAGTCGAGACAGAAGAGAGAAAATACAATTAAATATAAAAATAGTCATATTATAGACACATCCATGTCATTGAAATTTATTACAGGTTTTAATCAATCCTCGGGTACTATTGTTAGGATTCTCAATAAACATTGGGATATTTTGAAATGTGACCCCCATTTGGGGTCACATCTACCAAATAAGGCGGCAGTAATATTTCGTAAAGCCAGAAATGTCAAAAACATACTGGCACCGACTAAAATTAAGAATAACACTATCTGCCTTAACCAACACGAGGTCGTCTGGGAACCACAGGTGTGTCAGGTCACGCTGCATCACTTGTGGACATCTATCAGCATCTGATCAGTTCGTCTTGTCTGTTAGAGGTAGCACACACAGAGTTTTAGGGTCAATCACTTGTTTAAGCATGTATGTTATTTACATGCTGACGTGTGGTTGCGGCAAACAGTATGTGGGCCGCACCACACGTCCTCTCTGTGCTCGGTTTCTTGAGCATCGAAAAAACATTATAAATGGTGTTAGCAGTCATGGTATTTACAGACATTTTGATGCAGTTCACAATAGGGATCCGATTTCATTAAAAATTATAGGCTTGGAGTATGTTTCACCTCTCTCATTGGGGGGTGATCGATTCAAGTGAGACTTATTGGATCTACCAGTTGGCTACGTTAGCGCCTGGTGGATTTAATGAGTCTCTAGATACAAGTACAATTGTGTGAATTGTGGTTTCTGTATGCAATTAACCCGTTCAGCCCTGTTTCCTCGGTTCTCTGTTTTCTCTCCTATCCATTTGCTAACTATAATGACCAATTCAGTATAATAGGGTTTTTTCTATATAAGAACAATCATATGAATTAATATGTGTATAAAATTCTATTTATAATTTATTTATATTATTGGGTTATATATACTATCCATTTACATCTGGATATACTACTTGGTCATTGTAAGTATAGTAATGTTATGACAGAGTGCATTAGACTAGTCTTTGCACTCAGCAAATAATCATTATCTTGTTGTTTCTATGGATGTGTTTTATCTCCTTATTTATTATTATTATTTATAATATATGATTTGCGATTGACTTATTATTATGATTAATTACTGATTTTCTCTTCGTCTCACTAGTCCAATCGGCGAATCTATATGTATGAACTGTATCATAGTTATGTGGCAGGATATGGACCGTGGTTAGTGAGTAGGAGACAACACGTCTTTTCCGTGAATAAGTGCTGGGGTTTATTTGTCAAAAAACGGTAACTAAACAATGGGTACACTGTCCCTTTAAAATTGAAATGAAACCAAAACCTAACCCCGGTCGGGTAACTAGCTAAACAAAAGTGCAGGCTATCTGGCTGACTAGCTCTAACCTATTCCCAGACCAATAAAGTACAGCAAACGCAGTTGGCTCCTTACCTGGGAGCTTTATTCTTCCCTCTTGGGACAGGATCGCTTTGGGCAGCTTGTGTCTGTCTTAACACTTCTCTGTCTTCCCTCTATGCCTCAGAGAGAGAGACTGCCGCCCCAGAGGCATTTCCTCTTCCTGTTTTTAAAGCAGGTAAAGGAGCTTTATTCAAATCACCTGTGGTCTGCTTGACAAGCTGAGTTAACCCCTCGTTTACTGGATAGCATGCATACTGCCATCTCCTATTCACATACACGGAGTCAATGACCCTATCACATATCCCCCTTCCCAGCGTAACGTTACCGAGTGGAGCGGCCCGTGCACCGAGACTGTGCACCCTAGAGAGTGCATCAGCATTACCGTGCAGTATGCCTGGCCGATGTTGGATCGTAAAGTTAAAAGGTTGCAACGACAGGAACCAACGGGTAACTCTCGAGTTCTTTTCTTTATTTCTGTGCATCCACTGTAGTGGTGCGTGATCTGTTACGAGTGTAAAAGACCTGCCTAAAAGGTAATATTTCAATGTGTCTGTTGCCCACTTTACGGCCAAACACTCTTTTTCTACTGTGGCATATCTTTGTTCGCGGGGACACAATTTGCGACTTAAATAGAGGACCGGGTGTTCCTCTTCTTCTACAAACTGGGACAGTACTGCACCGAGACCTACTTCGGAGGCGTCCGTTTGTAAAAAAAACTCCTTTTTAAAGTCCGGGGCTACCAAGGCTGGGTGACTACAGAGCGTTGTGCGTAGGTCTACAAATGCGGTCTCCGCATTACTGTTCCATTTTACAACATCAGGTGCCTTTGCCTTTACTAGATCTGAAAGCTGTGCAGCCCGGGTTGCAAAATGGGGTATAAATCGCCTGTAGTAACCTACAATGCCCAGAAACATCCTAACCTGTTTCTTTTTTAGGGGACGGGGCCAACTCTCAATGGCTTCAACTTTATTGAGCTGGGGTTTTACTGTCCCCCTTCCCACAACATAGCCAAGATATTTTGCCTCTGCTAGGCCGACTGAACATTTAGCTGGATTGGCTGTAAGACCCGCCTCCCGAAAGGTTTTTAACACTGCTTCAACCTTTCCTAGATGTGAGTCCCAATCTGGACTATGAATTACCACATCGTCTAAGTACGCTGAGGCGTAGTTCGAGTGTGGGTGTAGCAATTTATTCATCAACCTTTGGAAGGTTGCAGGTGCCCCATGAAGACCAAAGGGTAAAACAGTATACTGAAATAGACCATCAGGTGTGGAGAAGGCCGTTTTCTCTTTTGCTGACCTTGTTAAGGTTATTTGCCAATAACCCTTTGTAAGATCTAAAGTGGTTAGAAAACGAGCCCTCGCCAACTTCTCAATTAACTCGTCTACCCGTGGCATAGGATAGGCATCAAACTTCGAGACTTCATTTACCTTTCTAAAGTCATTACAGAACCGTATTGTCCCATCTGGCTTAGGTACCAAGACAATAGGGCTGGACCATTGACTATGGGACTCCTCAATTATGCCTAGATCTAGCATTTTCTTTACCTCCGACTGAATAGCCCCTCTTCTAGCTTCTGGGATTCTATAAGGTCTTATCTTAATGACTACCCCTGGCTTGGTGATGATATCATGAGAAATCATCCTAGTTTTCCCTGGTACGCTGGAAAAGACATCTCTGTTCCTTTTCACCAAATCTACAGCTTCTCTGTGTTGTTCAGGCGTAAGTTCTGCCGATATTTGAACAAGTGGTTCCTCCCCTTTCCTGGATTCGTTAGCTACTACCGACAGGCATACCTCTCTATACTTCCAGGATTTTAATAGATTTATGTGATAGATTTGCTCTACCTTCCTCCGGTCTGGCTGTCGAATTTTATAATTCACCGGGCCGACCTGTTCTAGAACCTCATATGGCCCCTGCCAATGTGATAACAGCTTGCTTTCGGCCGTGGGAACAAGGACCATTACTCGGTCCCCTGGTCGGAAGTTGCGAACCGTAGCCTGTCTGTTGTAAAGGTTCCGTTGGGCCCTCTGTGCCTCTTCTAGATGCTGTCTGACTATGGGGGTAATATGCGCAATACGGTCTTTCAAATCTTCCACAAATTGGACGACATTTTTCCCTGGCACAGCTTGTTGCTCCCACTCTTCTTTGAGGCTATCCAGAATCCCTCTTGGGTGTCTCCCATACAGGAGTTCAAATGGGGAAAACCCCGTAGAGGCCTGTGGTACCTCTCGGATAGCAAACAAGAGATAAGGCAACAAGGTGTCCCAGTTCTTCCCATCACTAGCGACTACCTTTCTCAACATCATCTTCAACGTCTTATTGAATCGTTCTACCAGTCCGTCCGTTTGTGGATGGTACACAGAGGTTCTTAGGGACTGTATTTTTAGCTCTACACATAAGTCTCGCATAAGTTTAGATGTAAACGGGGTACCCTGATCTGTCAGAATTTCTTTCGGTATCCCGAGTCGGGAAAACACCTGTAACAATTCCTTAGCTATAGCTTTGGAGGAAGTGTTACGTAAAGGTAGTGCCTCTGGATATCGAGTTGCATAGTCTAGGATCACCAGAATGTACTGATGACCCTTGGCAGATTTCTCCAAGGGACCCACTATATCCATGGCAATCCTCTCAAATGGGACCTCAATAATAGGCATAGGGATCAATGGGGCCCTCAAACATGGTCGGGGGGCTGTCAACTGACACTCGGGACAAGAGGCACAGAATCTCTTTACTGCATTATATATCCCTGGCCAGTAAAACCTTTTTAGGATTCTTTGCTGTGTCTTCTCTACGCCCAGATGACCCCCCAACAAATGAGAGTGTGCTAGCTCTAGGACCTTCCTCACTAATGAACTGGGTACTAACAATTTTTCTATTTCTTGGCCCTCCTCTTATTTATTTATTTATTTATAAAATATTTTACCAGGAAGTAATACATTAAGAGTTACCTCTCGTTTTCAAGTATGTCTTGGCTCACATGGTATAACAAATCATTCTTAATGCAGAAATATGGATAGGATTCCTTTGTGGTTCCTTCTACCGGGACCCCATTAACTTCTACCGCCTGGCTAAACCCATTTTTCAACTGGGGATCATTAGCCTGTTCTCTACCAAAGTTAGTTAGGGACAGTTCTAGACTTCCAAAACCTTCTTCATTTGGAGTTTGGTCGGTTACCTCCACTGGTAACTCAGACACCTGATCATCAACAGGCCCTGTCTTGGACAACTCTTCTCCCTCTGGTCTCCCTCCGTTAGGGGTAGTGACCAGTGCTAACTGGGGTGGGGGTGTACCTCTTTTTTTTTCGTTCCTACGTTCCCGTTTTGACTTAGGGGTTTTAGACACCTTGGCAACTAATTCGGGGTCTGTAAATGGAAAAAGCTCATCTGGAGTAGGATTGTTCAAGGTGAGCTGTCCCCTGATCAGGGTGTCAAAACCAGGGAAATTACAGCCTAACACTAGGGAATGGGGTAATTTTGGCACAACTGCTGCCATAGTTTCGATGACTTGCCCCTCGACTTTTACTTTTATCAGAGTCGTGGTGTACGGAAGCGTACACCCATGCACACATAATACCCGCAACTTCTCACCCTGGGGTAACCGGAGAGGCTTAACCAACTTCCCGGATACCAAGTTAATATTGCTCCCTGAGTCTACCAGTGCGGAGACTGGTTTTCCATTTAACATCACCATGGTGAGGAAGTTGTGGGTACGTTTTCCCTCGCGGGTCATACCCACCACTCCACAAAATTCAGACTTCACAGAACCATATGCACACTCCATTGGCTCAGACAACTGTGGGCAGTGAGCCTTAATATGCCCCGTCTCCCCACACTCAAAACAAACAATTGGCCCAGTTCGTTCTTGAAACCCTTTCTGAAATTTAGAGTTTCTGTCCTTATCCTGGTTTTCTTCCATCCGCTCAAATCGTGCGAACGGTCGTGGGTCCTGGCGCCAGCGCTGGCCTCTACTGTTTGTGTTGGGACGTGGGTTGTAGTTTGTGCGAGTGGGGCGTGACAGTTCACGGGTAGCCAGAAACTGCTCCACTGCGCCTACCATGGCCTTCTCTGTCTTCCCTCTATGCCTCAGAGAGAGAGACTGCCGCCCCAGAGGCATTTCCTCTTCCTGTTTTTAAAGCAGGTAAAGGATGTTCTATCCCCAGTATTCTGAGTGTTGCTGGGTCTTTGTTGTGTTTGACCTTTGACCTTTGTTGGGTCTTAGTACTCACACACCCATAAATATACTGAATGCAGTCCTGTATGTAGAGAGAGACAAGAAAGGAAAGAAGACAAATCATCTAGATACAAAAAAGGGGAAGGACCCAGGTTTGAAAGAGCTTCAGGAGAAGGAAAGAATACTCTTAGACAAACGGAAGAAACAATTAATACAAACACAAAAAAATCTGAAAAATTTAGAAAGAGAGGTAGCAGAGGGGGCAAGGAAGTTCAAAGAAAGAGACAATGTAAAATAGCTATGGAAATGAATCAGGGAAGTATCTTTAATCTGTCCAAGTTTCCCCTCACGATAGACCAAAGTAGGGTTCTAGAGAGAAGTCTTTCCTTTGCCCCAACCAGTAGACCAGTATTGTTTGACCTGTTCATTGATCTGCATAGGTTTACAAGAAAACTAACATTAAAACGACATTTAAAAAAAAATGAAACTCAAAATGTTAGTATTTATGATAGCACTGTGCAGGCGAAAGAGAAGGAATATATTACATCCATGGTTGCACTGTTAGAGGAAAATGAAGGGTCTATAGAAGCAGGGGTCCTTTTGGATTCTTTTGTAAATTCTAATGAAACTAATCATTCGCATTTTAAATCTAGGTCAAATTTTTGCCCATCACAGTCCAAGGGACACAATGTTGAGGTGTTTTTTGATCTTGTATTAAAAGATCTTGAGCTCCTTTGTGAACATCCCCCTAAGAAAATGCCGAATTTAACACCTAGTGAAACTAAAGCTTTGGATGATTTGAAAAGTAATCAAGATATTGTAATTCGTCAGGCAGATAAAGGGGGAGGAATAGTGATCCAGGATAGAACTGATTATGTGTTAGAAGCTCTTAGGATCCTAGGAGATAGGGAGTCTTATTCTATCCTCAAGGCAGACCCACTTATTGAATTTCAGAAGAATTTATTAAAACTCCTAAAGGATGGTTCAGAGAAAGGTGTTTTGAATAAAGCGGAATTTAAATTTTTTAATGTGGAACACCCAAGTACACCGGTTATGTATCACCTACCAAAAATACATAAGAGTCTTATAAACCCTCCAGGTCGCCCAATTATTTCTGGGATCAATTCAATAACTTCAAATCTGTCGGAATTTGTTGACTCATTTCTTCAGAACCATGTGAAGAATTTGAAATCATATACAAGGGATACTAAGCACATTTTAGATTTATTAAGTAACATTAAATGGGCGGATGATCTCTTATGGGTAACGTGTGATGTGACAGCCCTATATACAAGTATTATACATGAGAAAGGAGTGGAAGCAGTGGATTATTTTTTAAAACAGGACCCATTTATGAGTACTGAACAGAGATCTTTTATCATTAAAAGTATAGATTTTATTTTAAAAAACAATTATTTTTTATTTGAAGGCAAATTTTATGTTCAAACCATTGGCACAGCTATGGGGACGAAATTTGCCCCAAGCTTTGCCAATCTCTTCATGGGTAAATGGGAGATTGATAACATTTGGCAAAATAATCCCTTTCTGAAAAATATCTGTTTTTATAAACGTTTTATAGATGACCTTTTAATAATATGGAAGGGTACATCAGAAGAGCTTTTACAATTTTATGAATATTTGAATAACAATGATGTCAATCTACATTTTACCCATGAACAGAATTCAACAACAATTAATTTTTTAGATTTAGTTTTATTTAGTGAAAGTGATAGGATTTTAACTAAAACATTTTTTAAAAAGGTTGATGCAAATAGTTATCTTGATTGTAAGTAACTATTCTAAAGCTTGGATTAATAACATACCCTATGGTCAATTTTTAAGAATTCGCAGGAACTGTACGAATGACTCCGATTTTGAGGAACAAGCATGTATACTATACAGGAAATTTCTAGCAAAAGGATACAAAAAAGATAAATTGGATGCTGCGTTAATAAAGGTTAGGGGGCAAAATAGACAAGGTCTTATAGAAGAAAGTGAAAACAATATTGAAATGAATGTGAGGGGAATGAATGACCCTAAAGACGGAGACAATTGCCTATTCATTACCAAATTTAACGGGGCTTCCAATGAAATTAGGAAGATTTTAATGAAACATTGGGGGATTATTTTAAATGATCCTATTATAGGCAAAAGAAAAAGGGGGGAAGGGAAACACAAAATGAATGTGCACCCTAAAAGAATTCACTTATATGCACACCAAACTAGTGTAAAAATTAACTTTTAATAAATTCCTTAAAACTATATTACCAAAGTAATGTGTATGGGAATTAAAAATGTCTTAATCAGAAATATCGCATCCGTGTCTTTGATTATTGGAGTCGTGCTATCCCCAGATGTCCACTAATACTTATGGGACGAGCGACTGTTGTTCAGTCGCTCCACTTGGAGCTGTTTTTAATGTGGGTTCTGCAGTCTCCTGGTTTCTACTTTGAGAACCCGCCGTCAGCGTTCATTTATTATATTCTCACAGTTTGTGTGCTGCTTTTTGCACTCTTATGTTGAGGCGCTTACAGTTTATCACTCGTGCTAATCACACCAACCCTGCTGTGTCTGGGCAGTGTATCTGGCGTTTATCATCATACAATTACCTATAGTGCTAGCTTATATCCAGGCACTTGTTACTTTATACACCTAAGGCCTTCATTGCAGTAACGCATGCTGGGCCAATCTAGCACGGAGTCTTAATGCTGTTGCCAACTAATTTGAACCACGATAATCTCTTACTACTGGGTTCACGTTGCTCCCATAGGGGTAACACCCGGATCTGAGCATCACCCTGTCTACTGTTTATCCCACTTATAAGTGGACATCTGGGGATAGCACGAACTCCAATAATTCACAAGACACGACCAGCTATTTCTGATTTTAATACTTTTTAATTCACGTACCATTACTTTGGTGATATGTTTAAGGGATTTATTAAAAGTTTAATTTTTACACTAGTTGGCTGTGCATATAGAGTGAATTTCTTTTAGGGTGCACATTCTATTTGTGTGGTTCCTCTTCCCCCTTTTTCTGATTCACTTACAGTGTCACAGTTTTGCACCCATCGTCTTTGATTACCTCCCTTATATATTTGACTACTTATTCAATTGGTAGGTCCTTGATCACTCCCTATCCCTCTGGTGATTCTATTATAGGCAAAACACTTAAGAACAGACCAGGGATGTTTTTTTTAATTAAACGATGCAAAAATTTTGAAGAATGTTTTAGCCCCTTACTGTGTTAAGAAAAGGTGGGAATAATTTGATCAAGGCTTAAACAAGAACCCTGTTATATTGTTGTTACCTTCATTCCAGGTGGTTGTTATAAATGTGGACGTTCAAATGACTTGACATGTAAACATATTGTGAATAAGCGTATCGAATTTCTCAAATGTTACAGGGAGAAGTATTTAAAATCAAACAATTTAAATGTAATTATCTGATTACGTTGTTCTATCTGCTCACTCTGTCCTGCGGCCTCTATTATATGTGGGGACGTACGAAAGAAGTTTAAAAGAACGTTTCACGGAACATAGAAGGAATATCCTAAAAGGTTTTTCTTGGCCATGGGGTCTCAGACATTTTCTTACAACCCATATATGAGTAGTAGTGAAGGACTTTCTATTATGGGAACTGACATATTACCAAATAAAACTATGATGTGTGGTGATAGACTTTTAAAGACTTAGAAAACAGGAGACCTACTGGATTTTTACATTACAAAACACTTATCACAGTAGTAGGCTCATGAGGATCTTGACCCTTTTAGCATTCCATACGGCAACATGTGGTTCTTTTAAAAAAAAAAAATTGATTGCATTAATTCATTCCTTCCCTAATTTAAAAGATAGTCTTTTTTAGTTTAACATTTTTGTTTTTAATGTTTTTTAAGACGTTTTAAGGATTTCAATGTGTTGATATTATCAATTTTTTTAATGTTAATGTATTGGTTATTCTTTGCAAAGTGATATGTATTTTTTTCGTGACATGAACCGTCAATATACCATGAGTACAGTTCATTTAATTACCGCAGGATCTATTGATTGATTTATTTAAGATTGTTGATGATTCCAATTAACTAATTATTGTAATTGGTAAGGCCTTATTCCTAATTGAACTAGTACTGTGTATCCGACGAACGACATATTTTTGGTGAAACGCGTGTAGGAGGAGGAGCCAAGGGTCTGTGCGTCTCATTTGGGCAGTGGAGTGGAACTACCAGCACTGTAACGCTGTGCGATGCGAGAGGCGCCACCTGCCATCGCGCTTGTTTGCTCTGCTAATCTGACACTACTACTGGAGGAGGATCGCATCAGCCCAGAGATAAGGGAGGGTTTATCGCGTCACACTCGGAAGTGAGGTCACCCCGAAACCGGCGGGCTTTGCAGTAGTCAGCATCTTACCATCGTGACCGAGATTTTTGATTTGGGAGAATCATCGGGCCCCACGAGACACTCGGCGGAGTGGGTTAGCACACTGAGCATTGGCTTCAACCACGGCACCACCTCAACAACATATCCCCTTACGTTTTACGTATTAACTGGGGACACTTCCCTGGTCACAAAGACTTGATCTTAAGCCAGGAGACATCCTGGTGTAACCCCTCTGACATATTCAATTAGCAGGAACTTGCTTTGGTTCGCCTTTCAGTAATGCACCCACTTCCACTTGTTGTTTGTTTATTAATATCATTTTGAGTTTTATTTGATACATGATTGTTATGTGTTGTGATTATATTGACATCATTTAATATAAAGGTGTTTTTCTTACGTTACCCCTTTGATTGCGCTCCATATATATATTAGTCTTTTTGTATACCAATCATCTCATGGACTGGCGGGTTTCCTTGTTTTAGGAAGAACTGCGTTATCATTTGGGTTTGTGGTTTTTCAACACATTTACTTTTTTGTTTGCCAGACCCTACATGACTCCGGATAGGTTCATGTCACTTATATTAATATTGTATATTTATTTGAATTATTTTTAAGAGTTAGTCTAGTATTTTAAGTTGTATTTTCTATTTGGCGCGCACCCACTATTCTTTCTTCTTTTTCTTTTGTATTTTATATGTATTGGTGGGTTTTTTTGTTTTTTAATATGTTTTGGGGGTTTATTTAGTATTATATAGATAATATATATCTTATTATATAGTATTATATAATTATATATATATAATATATATATATATATATAAGACTATATAATATTGGTGGGTGGTGGGTGCCAGTTTTTTATATATGTATTGGGGGGTGTATTTTTTATATGTGTAACCCTGTGTCCCTCCCCCCCGACTCATTGTGGTGTCTAGGGTGGGCGTGAGGTGGCAGATTCACAGTGCGTTATGTTGGTGCATTACCTGCCGTGTGGATTGGAATTACGGAGTGGCCTTTGAGTTCCGCCGTTGTATGGGGAGACAGGACCAGGCTTTTGTGGGGTGTTTTAGCCTCCAGCTTTCTTAGTGGGTGCAGCGCCTCCATCTTCTATACTCCCAGGATATGGGATAGGACCTGTATAGAAGAACCCCCTTGGTCCATTGTGAATTGCTCCAGATCACACACAGTCTTTGTATATAAAGGGATTGTCTCTTATTGGTCAGATCAGCGACTCCAAAATTCGTGGCACCAGCAGCCACAACAACACAAACAGCAAGCCCCGTTATTCCCTCTCCTCCTCTCCTCGAAGTCTTCCCGAACAGGATGGTCTGGGCTGGGCTTCAATACCCCCACAGCCACCTCAGAGGTTAGCCTCTGGGTGGAGACTGCGATTCTCCCATCACACCAGCAGCGGGGTGAGGGGCATTGGCTCCACGGGTGTCTAGTGATAAAGCTCTACTCAAAGTGGCTCGAGTCTCTCCACTCCTCTCTCTGCTCTGCACGGCTGCACAGGTGAGACCGCACTGTCTTCCACTCATTGGACAGAAAAAGGACTCACCGCCAGGACTAACAGAAACTCTCACTTACGGAGCTGCTGCTAAATATATAGTCCAGTCTCACCCCTTATGATGTCAGCAGGACTCCCCTCTATGGCTCACGCCTGCAGCAGAGTCAGGGCCGGCATATTACCACTCAGGGCAGGGCTTGGAAGGGGAAAACCCATGATGATTACTGTGTGCCTTGCCTAACAGGACTGCCCACAGTAGAAGGAAGATAGGTATAGCCGTGTGTTACAGGGCTACATATGATTGGGGGGTTGTGTTTTTATATATATATATGGGGTGTATGTTATATGTATTGGGGGGGTGTATTATTTATTTATTATATGGGTGGTGTATGTGTTATATGTATTGGGGAGTGTATATGTTTATATGTCTCTGGCGAGGGTGCGTTGTATTTTTTATTATTATATATGGGGTGATTTTTCATTGTATTTGGGGAGTGGCTTGTATTCTATATGTATTGGGTGGTTATATTTTTTTTATATATGTTTGGGGGGGTGTTTTTTTATATATAATTGGGGGGTTTATTTATTTTTATATTGGTTGGGGGGGGGTGTATTTTTTTTATATATATTTGGGGGTTTATTTATTTTTATATTGGTTGGGGGGGGGTGTATTTTTTTTTATATATTGGGGGACGGTCGACTATTGTTACTATTGTGTCCAGTGTTTTGGAGAGGCCACGTGGGAACCTATGTTATTACGTATTGTATTATTCATCTCCTGTGCTGTCTCTTTGTGATGAAGCGTGAGTACATTTGATCACTATATAAATAAAAGCTATGCATACAGTACATACAGTATGGGGAGGAGTGGGGGGGGAACTCCTGCTCAATGCTCAGTGACATCAGAAGAATCAAACACCTCCCAGGTCTCAGATTACCATGTTAACAACTAATTTACACAAGAATGATGTCAAAATACATGTGTCATACTGTATTTACCTTAAAAAGGCACCCGCACCCCACGTAAACCCACTTTACAATGCACTGAACAGCACACTTTGTACACAGTGAACAATACGCTCTGGCTTTAGAAGGGATTTCCACTTTAAATAATCAGTTTGTAATGGGATCAGGGGTCAGGGAGGCATTAGATCGCCCCCTTCCTTGCAGCGCCTCTGTAATGTATCAAGGTGAGCTGCTAGTTTACCTGAGCAGTGGTGTCTGTCTCCTCCTGTAGGCGCACCCGGGTGGACGGTCACGCTGTACCTGTGCTCACAAGCACAGTCACATTTGCAGCACTACTTGAATTATCCCTCTCTGAGTTGCAGAGTTTGTGCTGCCGAGACTCCTCCTGACAATCTCCTCCTTACATCTGCATCGATGCAACTAAGCATCCCTGTCACAGAGGAGGTGAAGGACAGTTTGTGAGGGGCCGCTTGTGGTTGAGTAACTTTTCTTTCTATATGTTCTTTATTTTCGCTTTTTGGTTGGGTGGGGTGGGGATTGAGATATGCATGAGTAGTAGAGTAGTACAAGTTACTTTTTTTTGGGGGGGGGGGGGGGATGGATGGATAAGCATGGTACTTATGCCTGGGTTAAGAAAAGTGACATTCTTTATTAAAATATTGGGACAAAGATCCCCCTTCTCATGATATTTATAATCTTGACAATTTAGTTCTGAGAGATTGATGATGATCAATTATTTCAGTCACTGTACCATATGTTTAGCTGATCATCCAAACCTATGTTCGCTACATTGAGCAGGATTCCTAATGTGAAGCGCACAGGCAATATGGCAGAACACACAACATGGTGCCATGCTTTGCTCGACTGCAGTCGTCGCCTTTAGCATTACTTGAGGCTGGAGACACTTGCAGCCTATCAGTTAATGGCATGTAAGGGAGCTGGAAGTGGTTGTGGAGTCAACAGGTCAAGGATTTCAATAGATCTCTTTAGAAATGGCCCATGGGGCTTTGTGTTAGATATGTGTGTGAACTTAACTAAAAGAATGTTAGCAGGGATCCCAATGCTGCTGTGATTAGAAATGAGTCCTACATTGATTACCATTTAGTTGGGCTGTGCCTTTACACCTGGGGCTGCAGGGGTCTTTCTGGAAAGACAGAGTTAATGGATATTTTGCATTGCTATGTTGGGCCCGTAAATAGTGGGTGCGCTTGGTCGCCTGGCACTCCGGCAGATAGTTGGGGGGATAGCAGGTCTAGAGATAGGGACGCGCAGCGACGCCGACAGTGAGCGTGAAGCCGGCCGATTGTGGGGGGGGAGGGAGGGACAGTGAAAATAATTTTTCGCGCGCGCTACGCTGAGAATATTGATATATATATAGCTATCAAAGTTGCACAAGTTAAGTAATTTTTCTCGCATGTCGTTTTTTTTAAAAATGTGTAATATATATATATATATAATATATATATATATATATATTATTATATATATATATTTACACACACACACAGCTCCCAGTCAGAACACACCGACCACTTCAAAGTGACACAGTGACCCAGTGAACACACACTGACAAGCTTCAGAAGTGACACACCACACACACACACACACACACACACACACGCACACAGTGACTGCTTCCCAGCGACACACACAGTACCCTTCCAAGCCTGCGCTCACAGCAGCACGGACGTACACACAAAAAGTGTGTCGCATTCACACAGGCGCATGCGCCCACAATATTACGGGCCTTAGGCTTCCCTTGGAGGCTGTCTAATAACCTGCTGTGTATCTTTTGTGATTGCAGCTATACTCTGTGTACCTGGAAGGCTTCCTCCTGTGCAAGGTGCGATACAATGATCTGCACCTGTGGGATGAGCAGGTAAGGGCACGGTACCTGGCTCAGGTCTTTCAGGTCAAGCCAGAATTTAATCAAAGTGCTATCTGTGTCACTTGTGTTGTATTTTTATTTTGTATAACTTTATTTTTACAATGGCGATCACATACAGTTAAAAGGGTGTGGTGTGTGTGTGTGTGTGTGTGTGTGTGTGTGTGTGTGTGTGTGTATTTGCTGACAATTTAAACAAATCAGCATAGCCTAAAAAGTGTGAAAAAAATATATACATTCACACTTTTAAGGGTTTGCTGATTTTGTTTAAAGTGTGTGTGTGTGTATACACACACACACACACACACACACACACACACACACACACACTCACTCTCTTACACTTTCTTGGTCTTCACTGATACAGTATGTTTAAAGTGTCAGCATTGCCTCAGGTCTCTTGTGTAAGTAGTCAGCTGGAAGCGGTGAAGTGTCTGGCAGCAGTTTTGTCCTATCACAGGTTACAAGGCATGGGCTGTGCAGCAGTAAAGTAAAGTTAAACATATGAGCAATTTAATGAGCGCTGCATTATTGCTACAACCACTATTCTTAAAAAAAAAAAAATAACACATCCTTTCAGCCTTCTTGTGCTCAGTGCATATTGTTTGCCCGATTTACATGAGGCCATTCAGAGTATGGCCGGGCGTCCCGAGTAGGAATAGCTTCTTAAACATACTGTATGTGAAGTTGTGACACAAAGCAGGGTGTAAAAAAAAAATGTTTTATTTGGTGCTTTAATATCCTTGAAACACCTGTATACTTTTAAAAATGGAATTGCCCTTATGTTGGGGGATTTTTCTGACTGTCACAACTACCACCAGAACAAGTACCCCCAGCGCTTCACCGTTATCCGGTTGTAGCAGCAGGATTGGCTACGGAGGAAGGTTTTTGCAGCTCCACTTCATGCACTCTGCTGTCTTTACTGTTGGTGCTGTGCTAAACCAGTGAAACAGATTTTGTGTGTGGAAAGAGTTAAAAATAAAAAAAATTGGGTGTGCCCCAGTTTTGGCCTAGTAAAAAATGCCTAGCAAAAATAACCAGCTTGATGAGACCGCTATATATTTCTGCAATGAGGAAATGCCAAATATTTTTTTGTGAAATCCCCTCAAGTTTTTTTTTTTTCCCATGACCTTTACTCTTCTTGAGAATAATCTCTGTAAATAGTCTTATGAGAGGCACGTATAGTGTTAAAGCTGCAGTCCAAGCAATATTCTACATGTGTTTTTTAATAAATCAGTTCTGTACTATGAGAAAATACTTTTTAGCATTTTTTAAAAATAACTCTAGATGACAACTCTAGTATTATAATGTAACAAACATTTTTTGTTTCTATAGCAAGCATTTACAAAGTCACATCCCCTTCCTCTTCTGAAACAGGCTTCTGGCACACCCCTTTTTGAGCCCTGTCCTCTCTCTAGCAGTGCACCAATTGTATCTAGTGACTGCCTGGTCACATGATCTTCTCCCACAAAACTTTGTCATATTAATATGCAAATGCGTTCCACTGACTGCAGAATACTCCTCTGCAGCCATTTAGTGAACCCGAGCCGAATCTTCGCCAATCGATCAGCAACTTAGCTAATTGTGTAGATTGTATTGATGCACATATTAGAGGCGGGGATAAAACATAAAAAACAGCAGCTTGGGCTGCTGCTTTAAGGCCCTGATGTCCTTATTTAGATATTTACCAAGTTAATATTGTGGGAAGTGTTGGTCTGTATTGCATAATTACATAGTAGATTTAGGTTGAAAAAAGACATATGTCCACCAAGTTCAACCTATGCTAAATTTAGATGACGGATTCTTCTCCTATATCCAAGTAATGGCAATGAGATTTCTCCCTGGAACAACATCCATGTTCGTTACACCCAAGTGCGATGTTGTGCAAATCACTTTATCGTTTTAGATCTTGATAGAAACTGAATATACAGTAAAACAATGAAGGGATTGTGGTATCCAGTTCTACTGAATACAAATGACTCATGTATTGGTTCTGTAGCCCTGGTTCCTATCGAACACAGATCACTACCATGTGCTGTATAACCTGTAGGCTCACAGGGCCTAAGCCTCTGCCACGGAGAGCCTCGGGTATTCACAATATGTGTTAAATTGGTGCAGCGCCTTCACCTGCGATAGCTTCCGCCCTAGGGGAAGTGGGTCTTCGCAGGAACTTATGTACATGAAATACACATCCACAGCAATACCTTAACCAATAAGCTTTACTTATAGCAACCGTCAGCGTAATCAACAGGTGCCCCCTTCCTAGAGGAGGCACTACTAACCGCGTCCTGTGAGCGCTCACTCTACCTCTCCCTTCACCGGGTGATCCCACCCCGTGTCCAGTTCCCTCCTGAGATACGTTCCCCACCCCCAAGTGAGTCAATGAATGTATGAGTGTGTGACACAGCCACCGTGTCCCGGAGTGAATAATGGTACCGTTGGTGCACTTGAAGTTTACCTGCCGGGCACTCCTGTACCCGGTGCTGCAACTGTCTTCACAAAGGATCGGCATGGGCGTAGATGACGTCACCCGTAGGTGTCTGGGGCGATCCCACCCAGACACGCGGCTACTTGGCAGCGGGGCCTGGTCCCAAGCCTCCCGCTGATTTAGAACTGTCCCGTAACTATCGTCGCACAGTAAGGGGATCAGGAGCCTGACTATGGCCAGTCCCTAGCTCTGCTGCACTCTACTGGGGCTCAGGGCCTATCTGGGCCTGGGGCATGCGGCCTAGGTAGGGGGCGGCTGCCTCCCTACTCCGGAGCTCCTTCTCCTTCCTCCACCAGCTAGCTCTGACTCCTCGTGCGTGCCACCACTTCCTAAACTCGTACCTCATTGGTCCTGCCGTGTCACGGGGGGCCGCGGGGGCTGCTGGGACCCGACGCCCCCTAACTCCCCTCCTCCCTGAGCTCTCCTCCTTCGCGGGTTTCTGACACCCTGCCCTGCGCATGCGCAACCTCCAGCCGGACCAGGTATGCGCCAGCGCCACCTTTAACATGGCAGCTTCCTAACGCGGAACCTCCGTTATTGGTGCGTTCCCTAGGTGTAACACCCCCCTCCCGTAACATAAAAAAAAAAGGGTGAATGGGGGTCCCGGCTACATCCTCCCCCCTGTGGATTCCAACGTTCCCGCTTGGACAATACCTTCAAACTGGTCCAACTTTTATATAATGAAAAATTGCATAACATCGACATTCCTTCCTCTACATCAGATTGTACATTTCGCTAAACATCACAATCACTGACTGTACGCGGCTGCAGGCCCACTGCTGAGCCTCATAGTGGGGTGCCCCAAATTGATCATATGCCATCCTCATGGGAGGTTGCCCGTTTCTCTGGCTTCACCTCAACTGGTGTTCAGTCACTCCCTTGGGCAAGTGACTATCTGGGTCTTGAATCTCGAGTTCTTCCCTTGAGGGGATTACAGTCTCTGAATTATCCTGGCTTGGTACAAAGCACGGACTCCTTGGGTCTAGTGACGAGGTTTCCGGAGTCACCCTCTGGGGTGACGGCTCCCCGCGCCCTTTGCTCCGCCGGGAGGTGCGCTCGGTTGAGGGCCCCTTTGAGAGGCTCCCTCTTGGGGGTCGTCCTGAAAGGTTGAGTTCCCTGGCATGTCGTCTTCCAGTGTCCGCTCCCCATCCAACGCGGATGTAGGCCACTCCAAATCCCCCTCCTCCACTCGGGGAATAGGGAGCAAATGATTTCGGTGCCATGTCTTCACACGACCCTCCGAGTCTTTAATGCGGTAGACTGGAAGGCCAGGCATTTGTGAGGCTACCTCGTACACTCCCTCCCTCCATCGGTCAGCCAATTTATGTTTCCCCGGTACTCCTAGGTTACGGAGGAGTACTGCGTCGCCTGGTTTAATGTCTCTGTGTTTAACTTTATGATCGTATCGCCGTTTATTTCCGGCGTTCAGTTTTTCGGTAGATTTCTCCGCTTGGATGTAGGGCCATTGAATATTCTCTTGCAATCGCTGTACATAGCGGAAATGCGTATTATTATGCACTCCATTGGGGGAGACTCTTAATTTTATGTCCACCGGCAATCGGTCTTCTCGCCCAAACATGAGGAAGTACAGGGAGAATCCCGTGGAGTCATGTCGTGTGCAATTGTAGGCATGCACTAGGGTTTCCACGTGTCGACTCCATTCAGTCTTTTCGACCCCCGTTAAGGTGCCTAACATGTCCAGTAACGTGCGGTTGAACCGTTTGGGCAACGCATCCCCTTCGGGTTGGTAGGTAGGGTAGTTTTCGACTTCGCGATGTGCAAGATTTTCAGCAATTCTTTTATTAAGTTGCTTTCAAAGTCTCTTCCCTGATCAGAATGAAGTCGTTGCGGGAGCCCGTAATGCATAAAGTACTTTTCCCAGAGCACCTTGGCCACCGTAATGGCTTTTTGATCTTTGGTCGGGAAGGCCTGGGCGTAGCGGGTGTAATGATCCGTGATGACCAACACATTGCCTATGCCGCGGCTGTCACTAAGTCCATAGGCCCGGTGCTTTTTAAGTGGCCCATTGGGGAAGCCCGGTTGGGCAATGTTTTTCGCTGGATACACCGCACACACCGTCGGCAGTGGTGCTCTACTGCTTCTCTCATTTTGGGCCAGAAAAATCTATCTCTCACTAGGCCAAAAGTCTTGTCAACCCCCAAATGACCATGTTCATCGTGTAGGGCCCTTAGTACCAAGTATTGTAGTCTCCTCGGCAGTACTAGTTGTCTCCTATTCGGGTGGTTATGGTACTCTACCACTCTGTACAGCAGATTGTCTCGTAGTTCGAACTTGTCGGCTTCCCGCATTAGTATACCTCCCACATCTCCTGGAGCCTGTCTGAGGAGAGCCGGGCGATTTTGCCGGATAGCATAGCGAATGGCTCCCGCGACTGGGTCTTGCTCTTGGTAGCTTACCATATCTTTCCAGGCTATGATCTTGTCGGGAGTAACGTGCATGCCGCTGGGGTCCCGGTAAGCTTCCGGGATAGCGTTGGATGCGTATCCTAGCGAGTCAGCACCCTTAATTCGGAGAACGCCACTTGATCATTGACGATGGCCGCGGTACAACATAGCGCTCTTATTCCGGGTCCCGGAATTTCTTCCCATTGATCTTCCTCAGGGGTAGTGGCCAGCCCTGGTCGCCTAGACAGGGCGTCGGCTCCAATGTTCAAGGGGCCGGGCTTATATTTCAGGGTGAAATTGTAATTGGTAGAAAGGGTAGAAAAGGACCCAATGTAGCACTCAAGTTCACCCTCTGGTGATAAGTGTGTGATTTAAAATATAAACTTTATTTAATACAACACATATATAAAATTATGGGTGTTAAAATGACGTACTAGAGGTCATAGGATCATGATACTGACAGCCATAGGGCTCGGGATCAATATAATAGATGTGTCCTGTATGTATCAAGTATCACACAGGAAACTAACAATTATCCTGATATAAACCTCTATGAGGGTGAATAGGTAGGGTGTACTCGGTAGGGTACTGTATCAACAAGTCACACTAGGCAGTGTGCACATAGATTAACACTGCATATGAGGAGGCGGAGGCTGTGCATAATGGATAGGTGGTTATGGTAGCTCAATAGCGATATACTCCAGTACATATCTAACGAGACTACACTTAGTACCAAGTAGAGAGCATTGACCCTAACAATATTCAGTTGAAAGAGGCTCTAAATGTCCATCGGGGCACTAGAAGTCTGTGTAACAGCGCCGGCAGGACACCGCATCAACTCGCGGTCAGAAACATGAATGCAGAAGCAATTTCAGCCCTGCGCGTGCACGTGTGGGAACAGAGCCGACGCGCGCGTTTCGCGAGAGGCTTTCTCAAGGCGAAATGGTAAGAGTTAGGGTCAATGCTCTCTACTTGGTACTAAGTGTAGTCTCGTTAGATATGTGCTGGAGTATATCGCTATTGAGCTACCATAACCACCTATCCATTATACACAGCCTCCGCCTCCTCATATGCAGTGTTAATCTATGTGCCAAGCTTACCTAACAAGGGTGCCCACCATCACACTTTAAGCACAGTGTTTACTATTACTATCTGTGACAGTGTCGCTGAGGTCACTACAGGGTACTATATCCCTATATTGTGAACCTCATGAGGTTACCTGAGGTCAGCTTCACACAAGCACTGTGCGCACATTCATTACTATTGAGGAGGATTTTTTCTGACTGCACATTGAGACCTACTGGTGCACAATATATTTGTTTCAGAGTACACCAATCACTACCAGTCACAATACTACCATTTATGGTTTATGCATACACTGCCTAGTGTGACTTGTTGATACAGTACCCTACCGAGTACACCCTACCTATTCACCCTCATAGAGGTTTATATCAGGATAATTGTTTAGTTTCCTGTGTGATACTTGATACATACAGGACACCTCTATTATATTGATCCTGAGCCCCATGGCTGTCAGTATCATGATCCTATGACCTCTAGTACGTCATTTTAACACCCATAATTTTATATATGTGTTGTATTAAATAAAGTTTATATTTTAAATCACACACTTATCACCAGAGGGTGAACTTGAGTGCTACACTGGGTCCTTTTCTACCCTTTCTACCTATTCAGTGTATACCCAGAGCACCGTTCACCGTTCATTTTCTATGAGGCAGCAGGGGCTCCCCTATTACCTGAAATTGTAATTGAACAGGGCGGCCAACCAGCGATGACCGGCCGCGTCGAGTTTGGCGGAGGTCATAATGTAGGTAAGTGGGTTATTGTCGGTCCGCACCTCGAACGATACACCGTATAAGTAATCCCGAAGCTTATCGACAATGGCCCATTTGAGGGCCAAGAACTCCAATTTGTGCACGGGTTAGTTCTGTTCACTGACCGTAAGGCTGCGGCTGATGTAAGCTACGGGTCGTAGTCCCTCTGGATATTTTTGATGTAACACCGCCCCATGTCCACTCAGGCTAGCATCCACATGCAATATATATGGCTGTTCGGGGTTTGCATAGGCCAACACGGGGGCCACGGTTAAACTCTGTTTCAGGTCCTTGAAGGCATTTTCGCACTCTGTTGTCCATTTGTCCCTGAAGGGTTGTCGTGCAGGCGTAGCCTTCCGGCCGGTGCCTTCCAGGTATATCTTGAGGAGGCCGTTGAGGGCTTTGGCCCGTCGGGAGTACCCCTCCACAAATCTGCGATAGTATCCGCAGAACCCCAGGAATGATCGCAACTCCCCCACATTGTCAGGTCGGGGCCAATTGACGACGGCTTCTATTTTGGCTGGGTCCGTGGCGATTCCCTCAGCGGACACTATGTGGCCAACGTAAGTCACCGATGTCCGGCAGAACCTGCATTTGTCTAATGAGAGTTTGAGTCCTTCTTGAGCTAATCGGTCGAGCACCTTCAGGAGTCGGGCCTCGTGTTCCTCCAGGGTTCTTCTGAAGACTATGATGTCATCTAAATATACTAGGATTTCTCAGGGGTTCAGGTCCCCTAAGGTCTTCTCCATTAGCCGCTGGAAGGTGGTGGGAGCACCACATATGCCTTGGGGCATACGGGTGAATTGGTAGAACCCTAATGGGCAAATGAACGCCGTTTTCTCTTGATCCTCATGACTCATAGGTACCTGATAATACCCGGACCGGAGGTCCAGTACACTGAACCATTTACTTCCATGTAGCGCGTCCAGGATTTCTTCTATGCGGGGAAGATTGTACTGTTCGATTGTTGAGTGTCCTGTAATCTACACATAACCTCACCGTCCTATTCTTCTTTCGCACTACCACTATGGGCGAGGCGTAAGGGCTTCCGGCTTCTTCCATCTCATGGAGGGCCGCTCGTACATCTTCTATGTCCCTAGGAGCGAGCCGACGGGAACGTTCCCTGAAGGGCTTGGTATCAGTCATCCGAATGGTATGTAGGGCGTGTCGGCTATACCCCACATCCATCTCTCCTGTGGCCAATCCCGAAATTCCGGTACTAGCCGGTATCCTCGGCGGACATCTTCGGGCGTGCTTTCTAGAGAAAAGAGTTGTTCTTCGCCTACTCGTTCAGCATAGGCACACCAGGCGGGTATTCTCTGCGTTTCTCCCGGCAAGGGCCGGGTCAGCCCGGCTCGGCCGCAGAACAGTAGTCCGTGGTCCTCCAAGGGGGCCGGAGGGGAATCTGGATCCACCTGGACAAGTTGTAGCTGTAGGCTGGACATGGGTAGTTCATTAGTTTCGTATAGATAGGCCCGGAAGACGGCTTGAATAATGTCCGCATTCGTACCTAGGATGATTGGATACTTAGGTGTCTCTTTGGGTTCTGGGCACACCAAGGCGCCCTCCTTCATGGGATGAGACTTCCCAGTGTTGAGCTGTTGTATCTCCAGATCCACAGTCACTATGCCATCAATGGGGTAGTCGTCATTGCTCAACCCTCTTACTTTGATATGCCCGGCCGATTTCAGAGGACGCTTCTGGAGGTGTCGATCATAGAATCCTCGATTTACTTATAGCAACCGTCAGCATAATCAACAGGTGCCCCCTTCCTAGAGGAGGCACTACTAACAGCGTCCTGTGAGCGCTCACTCTACCTCTCCCTTCACCGGGTGATCCCACCCCGTGTCCAGTTCCCTCCTGAGATACGTTCCCCACCCCCACGTGAATCAATGAATGTATGAGTGTGTGACTGCGCAGCCACCGTGTCCCGGAGTGAGTAATGGTACTGTTGGTGCACTTGAAGTTTACCTGCCGGGCACTCCTGTACCCGGTGCTGCAACTATCTTCACAAAGGATCGGCGTGGGCGTAGATTACGTCACCCGTAGGTGTCCGGGGCGATCCCACCCAGACACGCGGCTACTTGGCAGCGGGGCCTGGTCCCAAGCCTCCCGCTGATTTAGAACTGTCCCGTAACTATCGTCGCACAGTAAGGAGATCAGGAGCCTGACTATGGCCAGTCCCTAGCT
Source organism: Ascaphus truei (assembly GCA_036426205.1). Lineage (NCBI taxonomy): Eukaryota > Metazoa > Chordata > Amphibia > Anura > Ascaphidae > Ascaphus > Ascaphus truei. The sequence continues at coordinate 44,904,884 of CM071568.1, forward strand.
CCACTGCACTCTAATGGGGGTCAGGGCCTATCTGGGCCTGGGGCATGCGGCCTAGGTAGGGGGCGGCTGCCTCCCTACTCCGGAGCTCCTTCTCCTTCCTCCACCAGCTAGCTCTGACTCCTCGTGCGCGCCACCACTTCCTAAACTCGTACCTCATTGGTCCTGCCGTGTCACGGGGAGCCGCGGGGGCTGCTGGGACCCGACGTCCCCTAACTCCCCTCCTCCCTGAGCTCTCCTCCTTCGCGGGTTTCTGACACCCTGCCCTGCGCATGCGCAACCTCCAGCCGGACCAGGTATGCGCCAGCTCCACCTTTAACATGGCAGCTCCCTAACGCGGAACCTCCGTTATTGGAGCGTTCCCTAGGTGCAACACCCCCCTCCCGTAACATCAAAAAAAAGGGTGAATGGGGGTCCCGGCTACAGTTCTATAAAATTGTAACTATTTGGGATGCTGATACCATTAGTTGGATCTGTATGAGAGCCCCTAGCTTCTGTTTCAGGAGACTTCAGGGCCTGATTTAATCCATATCTGTTGACAGGACATTTAAAGGGGAAGTTCCTTCTAGAACCAAAGTGAATTAATAATCAAAACATTTGTTAGATTAAATGTAGAAGACTGATGCCTTTAAAAATAGGAAGGGAACAAATATTATTATTTTTTTTTAATGTAATGTTTTCACAGTAATAAAATGTTTCAGAGGACTTTTATCTTCATTTATTTTGTGGAAAGACTGTTTGTCAGCTCTTACATCTGTGAGCAAATTGCTAATCTGCACATGTTTTACCTTGGTTAATGTTGACATCAGAAATACTTGGCACACATCAAACAGATAAAGGGGAGGGGCATTGCGAATCTGATAAAATGAACATTTCATAGAATCTGTTAAAGAAAAGTCAAATTTTGAAAAAAATGTAGGCAGTGATATGCTTTATGGGCTGCATTTAATCAAGCAATGTCTGGCTATTAAATAAACTTAGAGCGGTTCCCGGCGTTTTACTATATTTTCTTTATTTGATTCCTTTAGCTTATGTTTGTTTTATATATCATTCATCTTGCACTATGTACTTTGTCATTGTACTCTAGCATATATATCGACACTAGCCAATCATCTTCTCAACATGCTCTAAACCTGTTTTGCGCTTGTTCTGGTATTTTAGCTACACCGAGTGTTTGGAAGTGGCGTGCCATCATTCCCACCAAAGTTTTTTTTGGCACAGACCAAGGCCATGGCTGATGAAAGAAGGTTACAACTGGAGAAATACCTGCAAGAACGTAAATGCATTATTTAATTTTGTGCATTTTATTCTGACATTTTTTTTATTTTAAAAATGAATGTTTTCTATGTTTTATATCAAAATATATCTTACTTGGCTTTTTCCAGTCTGTCCCAAATGTTATAAATTCTTACACTGTTTAATCTGCTTCCTTTTCTGTATTGTCTGTCCTTGTATAAATGTAGAAAAAAGGAAAAAGGTAATCCCTATAATGCTTGCACTCAACCTCTTATTTTTACTAAAAGAGGTGTAAAAATTCACCGCCACTGATGTATCTTTTATTTTGCACAATTTGTCTTAAAACCTATATTCAAATAAGCGTATCAAATCAGTTCTATATGTAAGTGGGACTGATTTGACAATAATGCCTAGGATAATTCATATATATCTTGGTAGCCACACACATAAGTGAAGATAATAAACGTTAGTGTTAGAGAAATTGTGTAGTGTATACCGTGAATCCCCAAATTTAATAAAGTGTACTATTAATGTGCAAACATATCATGGTGTGCAAATAGTGATAAACAGTGAAAGATATTAAATAAAATAATAAAGATAGTGGTGTGTGGGGTTATTTGTTCCTGTCTCCGAAGTACGGAGTTGACGCTGGCTACAGTTTCAATAAACAAAAAATTCGTTTTTTGAAGCTGCAGCAGCGTCACTGTGACCTCGGCAGCCAATGAAATCATTCTTGAGAATGATTTCAAGACTACAACTTGGATCCCTAACCTCAGGTCTGTAGCCCCCTCCCCGCCTCCTGAACTCCTGAAAAAGTCTGCTGGGAGGATGAACACACATCGCCCAGCAGACTGCCACCCGCCCTCACGAACGCCTGCCCTCCAACTCCTGCCTCTGGCACCCTGAACGAGGCCTAAAACATCAACCTGGTGCCCCTGCATCACAAAAATGATACATTCCTGTAGTAACCATTCCATAGGGCGCTCGTGCATCCTTTGACTTAAATAGAAGTTAATGACAAAACGGGAGCGAGAAAGCGTATCGGCACTTGATGCGTGTCCCCCTTTTGTAAAGGCAGCAGTTGTATAGTATATGGAAAGTGCATGCAGGACTATGTTTAGATCAGATGTGCGCAACTCCAGTCCTCAAGCCCCCACAACAGGTCTTGTTTTCAAGATATCCCTGCTTCACCACAGGTGTCTCAGTCTTTTGACTGAGCCATCTGTGCTGAAGCAGGGATAACCTGACAACCTGACCTGTTGGGGGGGGGGGGGGAGGCTTGAGTACTGGAGTTGAACACTCCTGGTTTAGATGCTGTACCAGCAATGGGTTGGCGCGTGTGTTCTAGAGGGAGTGAAAGATTGCAGTGGTACTCAGACATTTTATATTTAATATGCCTGCCCCTTTCCTTTTCTTCTTTCATCACCATCACACACATTGTTCTGGAATTATCCACAGTAGTTTGAGACATTTTTCATGTGGGGTTGCTTTCAAATGGTCATCGTGAGACTTCCTAAACTATGTTATGACTTAAAAGTCCTGAAAAAAAATTTATTTTATTTTTTTGCATTGAATGTTTTCTATCTAAATTTGCTAAAAATATTCAACCGAGAAAAGCCAGGTGGTCTTCTTCTTTTTCTTCTTCTACTCATACAAAACAGAATTTGTTTTTTAAGCAGAAACTATTAAAAACATTTTATTTTTCTGTCAGTTGTTTCAGATCCAAGTGTTTCAAGCAGTGAGATCTTCATAGAGTTTTTCAAGAAATTACAGCTGGTAATTGCTTTTCTTTATTTTCTCCTCCTCCTCCAGGCCGCTTCGGAGAATTAGTTCATTAAAAAAAATGTAGAGAATAGCATAATACTTTAAGTAGGTTGATTTTCATTTCTAATGTTTTAAAAATGATGGCACATTAAAGAACCCACGTAAATCAGCCATTCCATTCCCTCGCTTACCAGGTCCATCCAAAGAGAGCACCCAATGGTTCCCCTGTACGTGTGTGTGGTGTGTGGTGTGTGGTGTGTGGTGTGTGGTGTGTGGTGTGTGGTGTGTGGTGTGTGGTGTGTGGTGTGTGTTTTTTACTTTATTTCTTTATAAAATGTTTTACCAGGAAGTAATACATTGTTACCTCTCGTTTTCAAGTATGTCCTGGGCACAGAGTTATGATGACAAATACATGGTTACAAATACATAGTTACATTAAGTGAGCAAGGTTATACATTATATACAAGACATTGCATGCACAGTTAAAGATAATATATGTTATAGGCGTATGTAACAGTTACAAGTTACTGTTATGGTCTGTTTCACCTGAAATGTGCTTTTTTGTTTCTTTTAACAGGAAACCTACAAGATGCCCTCAATCAAGATTATATTAAACGTTTATTTGCCAAATGGCGAACAGATCAAAGTTGACGCTCAGACATCGGACACTGCTGAGCGAGTGCTGGAGGTAACTTCATCTCTGTAACTCGCCTGGTTGTCATTCAGTTTCCGTGTGGCCCCACTTTGTCAGGTTATTATAATATATTTTTTTTTTATTGATCTTAATCATAAAATGGTCCATTGCTTTATAGAAACCATTCTATAATGATTGATTTGTGTTCTGTGCTTTTGTTATAAGAAGAGAAAATGAGACTTCTATTCGGAAGTTGACGTTTGAGGCTGAGTCCACGCTGACACGCGCGCACACACACACACGCACGCGCGCGATGCGTCTGTGGGTATGCACGTGCACACACGCTCACCGGCGCTCAGCGCTTATGTAAATACATTTTTTTAACTTTCCCGCTTGCTCAACTATTCGGCAATGCCGCCCCCTCTCCCCCCCCCCCCCCCCCCGTAGGCACGTGAGCAGACGCAGGACACCCGGCTCGCATGCTTTGAGCGCCAGCGGGGACTCAGCCTTAAAAAAGGCCGTGTTTGTACAGTGTCACAATGCACCATGACCATTTCACCACTTGAGGGAGATGATGTACTGTATAAAGGAAGCATTTTCTTTTAAAGGGGCAATTTCCCCTGAATTGTGTGATTTAAAAACTTTATCAAGCACAAACTCGTACAGCATCAGGTGAATAATGTGCTTGTGATAAGTGAAGTGTCATTAACTATTATATCCCATATGGTATAACAAAGTGCTCATATGCCAGGTGCTGCCAAATACCTGCGGCTTTCCAACCGCAATAAAACAAGGTGCAACAGATGGGTATCCGCGGCGCAAACTGGGTGAAGAAGTGAGATTATAAGTAGTGACACTGTAACTGTGCAATTTATAATGAAGACCAAACCATATCACTGATCTCCTCCTACAGCAGTTTCCTCCATGGCGTCATAGTAATGGATCACATATTCTTGTATGTGGAAAACCCTCATGCAGAGAAAAACATATATAGAAACGCAATGGTGCAATAACGTTTTAGTATATAGTCACATGCAACACAGAGGGGAAAGGAAACGCTCACACTTTCCCCACTGCTTAAAAAAGTCGCTCACAGTCTCCCCTGAATGCCTACTATTATTTTTGTATATTTCTTCTCTATACTGCACAGTAGGCTGTAACCTCTCTTCCTGTTGTTTCTCTGTTCACTCATTTTATTTATTATATTCCTAAAAAAAATTATACCAAAACCTTGAATTAGTATGACTGCCAATCCGCTCTCACTGTACAGTATATCACTAATAGACCTCAGAGAACCACAGATTAGTAAAGTATGTGTAACCCCTCTTTCGCTAGGCAAACTGGTACCTGTTGCTGAGGTGGGGCCCCAAGTCCTTTATAACTAAATGATATGCCAAACGTGCCTTGAGGTCAGACAATGGGAAACAACTACAATGCGAGTGTGATATAATCTATTTTTATATATCTATCTATGTCCTTGTGATCCTTAAAGGATCACCACAGTCATGTTACAGCACATCAACATAACATTACACATACAGTAAAAGGTGCACGGGTGAATGTCAAAGAGAATACGGCCACCCAATCCTCGGTATCTAGGCCTGTGTGACCGTGCCGGAACACCATTGGAGCTCTCTAATAGAACAACGTGGCAGGCCTGTACGTCACAAAATACATCAGTACCACTTTAACTGCAACCGTGGAGGGTCCCTTCCGACAGTGCTTCCCGGCGATGATCTGCTGGGCCTCTCTCACTCTGTACTCCTTTCCCTCCAGTCAATGTCCGCTCTGTCTTAACGGGACACAGACTGGCCTCGGGTCATACTCGATCGAGCCTGAACTCATCAAGGCTCGTGCAGATCTAACTCGCGTGCCTTGCCAACCCCTCTTAAAGGCTTCTCTCTGCTCAGTCCCGCCTCTTCCACAGCCTTAGTTATTGGCTGATCTTATGTCCATCATAAGTCACATGTCCATGGTGCAATGGCAAGGAACCTGACGAGGGGCAGTGAGTGTGTTGCTTACATTACCCAGGGTGGTTAAATATGTATGAATAAAAAATATGTATACTAGAAATGTTGATAGCAGACGAGGAGCATTAACCTATCAGTCAACCAGACCCATATTTTTAGGGCTGTTTAGTCCTCGTGCTGTTCTTTGTGGTATTTTGTTTTCCTACTTTTTTTTAAAATATGATGGTGGCAGAACTTTGAATCTACTTAAATGGAGCCTTATTGGTTTGGTCTGGCTCAAGCACTACTGTATCAGAGGAGTTTATCTTCTATCTTTTTGAAGCTTCAATAAAACATGCATCATGGATACTGGTAAATACTCAAGGCGGGGAAAATACGACCTATGCTATAGTTGTATTTGGAATCCTTGACAGAGTGAATAACACTTATTTTCCTGGGAGATCCAATCTCTCCTAGCTAATTCCAGTGAGACAGATACTTGTCTTTGTACTTGGTTCTTGGGAGTGCCTGTAACCACGTTTAAGTCAAACATACGCTATGTTAGCCTGCTTTTACTACTTGGACCTGCTGTGTTTGTGAAATGAATAAATGAAATCCCATTAGTTCAGTGTTCTCCAACATGGGGTGTCCTAGGTACATAAAAGGGGGGAGGGGTGGGGGAGTTGTTTTAAAGTATTAGGAGGGACATGCATGCAGGGAGATGCAGAAAGACCTAGAATGACAGAGTGACTAGTTCCTTGCACCAATAAAATCCTACGAAGGCAATATTTAGTCTCAAATGGGATTGTGGGGGATTCTAACCTTGGTCATCTTGTACTGAATACAAATTGGCAGACCCAAAGGCAAAATAATTGCGTACTACTTGATCTGCTTGGCCCTGGGTGTAAAAAGGTTATATTGTAATATTTTCGGGAATTTCCTCATTGTTTTCGTGGCTGTATGCATTTTTTGTATTTTAAACAGTCTGTTTGCTAGTAATGTAGCTATGAATTATTTGCATACCTCTATTCCACATAACAGGCCTGTGGGTAAAGGGGTGCTTCTTTAGGATTCTGAGTATTTATACAACCTAGTTTCTCAGCTAAAACCTGGTGAGCAAGCCAAGCTGGTTTTTTTTTTTTTATTTGTTAGTATTTGCAGTGGAGCATAGAAAGCACAAGTGAAACATGGTATAATGTGACCTGCCAAGTATCTGTTGAAATAATGCCTAAAACAGTGGGTTCAAATGTGGGACGCTTTGGCTGCATCTAGGAAAGCTGGGCTTTCATTAGTCGCAACATATCCTGCGCTTCTCGGCGTGATCCAGTGCGGTCATTTCTTAACATTACGTTTTTAAAGAATGAAATGCTTGAGTCTATTGTTTTTATAAAATCATCTTTTATACTATCCAGTCGATCTGTACTATGGAGCATGCGCTTTCTTTTTGCATCTTATATTTTCTTGGAACCTGGAACTCCCTTTGGAAGCTGCTACCTCTCTGAGCCAACTCAATAAAGGATATTGACAGAATCTCACAATATCACTGATGACTAAATAATAAATGTGATAGTCTTTCTGGTAATCATTCAACTAGTAGCATTACAGCAAGTGTATGTATATATGTAATATTTATAAGATCGCATATCAGTTGTTGTTTAAACTCTGTAATCAAGTTTTTTCACACTATTTGTCACCACTGATATAGAAGTGAGCACCGTAGCACTGATATTCACTTTTTGTATGGTTGTAAATATGATTATTCTTTTGCTTTTGTTTCAGCTTGCATTGTACAAATTAAATTTGTCCAGAGAACTAATGGAATTTTTCAGCTTTTTTCTTACTCGCAGAGAAAGCAATGGGACTTACACTGGTATGTTCAATGTTTTGTATTTAGTATTGATTTTTTATTTTTTCTACATCCAAAATTAATTTGGTGTAATGTTAAAGAATGTGAAACCCAATGACTTGGACCGGCGCTAAGACAACAGTATAATATAAAGGAGAAGCTAAATAAAATATAACACAGTGTAGAATTATAAAATTATAAGGTGTGACTGAAATATTCTCTACCTTCACTGGGAATATGCACTGATTCCCTTACAAGTAGTCAGGATCCAGGGCAGGAAGGGAGCGTTGTCATCAGGTACACCCAGAAAAAAGAAACATATAAACAATCATAGTGCAGTATCTTAGCAAAACGCCCTGCAATGTCTTGGGCTGATTGCTGTATGAAACTGCCAGTCCAGATGGGACTGTTTTCATTATTTTCATCTTTTAAGTAAGTGCCTATATTTTGCTGTTATTTGTATAATCTGTTGTGTTCACCTTTATCAAGGAATAAATTATATTTTATCATATCTAAGTCTCGTCCCAGTTCAAACCCAGGTATATATATATTTATATATATTTTTGGTGTAAATTACAGCCTGAAACCCAGTGACTTGGACCGGCGCTGAGACAACAGTATAATATAAAGAAGAAACTAAATAAAATATAACACAGTGTAGAATTATAAAATTATAAGGTGTGACTGAAATATTCTCAACCTTCACTGGGAATATGCACTGATTCCCTTACAAGTAGTCAGGATCCAGGGCAGGAAGGGAGCGATGACGTCAGGTACACCCAGAAAAAAGAAACATATAAACAATCATAGTGCAGTATCTTAGCAAAACCGTGGTGAGATACTTGAAAAACTTGGCTCTTATAGATTGCCTACTTACAACATGTTAGATATAAAACAGCAAGGGTGGTATGGATGTAATTCTCTGAAACTCCAAAGCGCGGTGTCAGATGGATGTAGCCTCAGCACGCAGTGATACATTTTGATAAGGGGCTGGATAGATGTTTTCGTCAGGTTTTTCAAGTCACAGTCAGGTGTAGACAATAGGATTCATACAGGAATGAAAAGAAATCATAGTGTTGACCAGTAAACACCAAACTTTATGATTAAAAGGACATAGGACAGGTACTCACAATGTGACAAACGATCGCATTCACATAAGATTTTACTTGGGACAGCTGGCCGGTACTCGGGAAATGTCAACTCCAATCCCTTCTGTAGTGCTCCACGAAGGTGCCCCCTCGTCCGGTCGCGGGTGAAGAGCGTCTGACGTCACGTCCGGGCCTCGGAGTGACGACTTCCGGTTGGGGCGGATACAGAACGGGGTGATGGGATCGCAGTGCCGACACTGTGTCTTCAAGGGTAAAGCAGCTAGCCAGACTGTGGTTCAGCTGCACTGCTACTAGGCTCAACGCGTTTCGCTGTATGCAACAGCTTCCTCATAAGCTACCGTGACAAGCTTGTAATTAACTGGTGGCAGCTGGTGGGACTGAACTGGACCTGGATTACAGTATTCTGCGGGGTACTGTGATCCAGTGGGAACTTGATGGTAATTGCAAGTTCCTGGGACTAAAGATATTGAACACACAGTGTACATTGAGCCTAGTAGCAGTGCAGCTGAACCACAGTCTGGCTAGCTGCTTTACCCTTGAAGACACAGTGTCGGCACTGCGATCCCATCACCCCGTTCTGTATCCGCCCCAACCGGAAGTCGTCACTCCGAGGCCCGGACGTGACGTCAGACGCTTTTCACCCGCGACCAGATGAGGGGGCACCTTCGTGGAGCGCTACAGAAGGGATTAGAGTTAACATCTCCCGAGTACCGGCCAGCTGTCCCAAGTAAAATCTTATGTGAATGCGATCGTTTGTTACATTGTGAGTACATGTCCTATGTCCTTTTGATCATAAAATGTTGGTGTTTACTGGTCAACACTATGATTTCTTTTCATTCTCTGTATGAATCCTATTGTCCACACCTGACTGTGAGTTGAAAAACCTGACGAAAAACATCTATCCAGCCCCCTATCAAAATTTATCACTGCGTGCTGTGGCTACATCCATCTGACACCGCGCTTTGGAGTCTCAGAGAATTACATCCATACCACCCTCGCTTTTTTATATCTTACATGTTGTAAGTAGGCAATCTTTAAGAGCCAAGTTTTTCAAGTACCTCACCACGGTTTTGCTAAGATACTGCACTATGATTGTTTATATGTTTCTTTTTTCGTAATGTTAAAGAAACCATGACATTTAACATGCTAAAATACAGTTTAACAAATGGTGATCATGCTCTCCGGCTGCGAAACCACTAACATGGTAAAGTATTTTACTGCTTGTTAAATTAATACGGTCACTCTTGCAAGACTTGTACAGTAGGTGGCTGCACTGCATGGAGATGCATCAGTAATATGTGTACGTTTTGCTCCTTCTGAAACAGTCCTATAATATACCAAGAGAACAACCAGCAAAGTGACATGTCCAGTCTGTTCCAAAGGAACCACGATGGTTTATTGAAGGGTAGCTGAATATTTCATTAATTAAAATAGTTTAACTTCTTTTTAACTGTGTGCCTTCCTAAACCAGTATGTATGATGGAGACTTGTCTAGGGTGTGTCTTTAAAAGTTGTATGTGCCGCCAATCGCTTCAGTTACTGCCACGCGCTCATGAAATGTTCCTTATTTCATCTGGTAAGTGTTTGGTAGTGTCACACACATAGTGACAGTTATGTACAATATTTGTATGTTATCTACAGTGGTGAAACGAATTGTAGACTTTGAGATCCCGTTTCTTACTGTTTGGGGTTTGGAGGACGAGCGTTTCCAGATTGACATCAAAAAGTGGTAAGCTGTAAATTACAAACTTTTTTTCCCTCTACCATGAAAGGCAGATACAATTATTAAAGGGCCAGACCCTCCCAGAAGAAAGTGAACTAAGGACAATAGTATTTTTAATAGGTTAAATCTACCTGACACTTGTAATTTATTTATTTATTTTTTTATTTAAAAAGAACAACAAATGTATTTTTGCTTTAATGTTTAATATTTACATGGTTAGGACATTCTCATGATCCTTTTTACTATCGATATCTCACATATTTTGGTATTGCAGCTGCAAGAGAAAAACAGACTTTGGAGGATTTATAGAGTAATTCTGTTGCCATCCTTTGTCAAACTGACAAACATTCACAAGCAGCTGACATGCTTGAATTCTGTGTTCCGGGAGAAATGCTAAGCATATCCGTTTTTAAAGACCAATAAGGAAGACTGTTACTTTAAGGGTAGTTGCATCTTTCTAAAAGATAGTTACGCTGAAGTAAAGATCAGGCACTATATAACACACACACACACGTGTTCAGCGAGTGCTTGTGCCACCTCCCCTTAATATTATTGGCTCTCTGATAAGGACAGGGCGGGATATGGGTAAATAAAACACTTGACTGAAAAACACTTCCCCCATTTAGAGGCTGCTACGGCTCCGGTGACTGCGTGCGCGTCGGCTCCATTCACTGTGTGTGCGTCGGAGCGGCCAACGGCGTGTGCACCAGTAAAGGCCACGGTGTAGGGGGGATGCGGCCATGAAAAAGTTCTCAGGGATAGATATCTGCACTACCATTGGTTGCCAGTCAACCAAGTGTCCGCGCCGCCGCACGTAAAGACAAATTCTTGTCTTCCCTTCCAGCGCCATCGTGCTTTGTGCACCCGCGCACACATGCCGACTGGGGCCTGCCCTATAGAGGGCTGTACTTTGTGTGTGCGGCGCGCACATCTTTATGCACGCACCACCGGGGACGAAGCCTAAGGCCGCGCTTATAGTGCCGGCGACGCGACGTCGCCCGAAAACAAATACATTACCGCCGCCACCGCGTGCGCTTATAGTGCGCGCGACGGCGACAAGCAATGGAGCGACGTCAACGTCGCGAAAAACCTGAAGCCGGCAAAATTTGATTTTTCAAGGGCCGTCACGTGACGGCCCTTGAACAAGTTAAATTGCCGGAATCCCGCGCCGCCGCCCGGCGAAACATAGCTTTCGCCGGTGGCGATGGGTGATGTCGCCGTCGCCATCGCCATCGACGGCACTATAGGCACAGCCTAAGAAATTCAACTGGCCGACTGTGGGATTGTACCTTTTAAGCCCAATGCATTACTCTTCAGAAATCTGTGTGTTCTCAAAACCTATTGAAGTGGTTTAGAAATCAGTAGGTCCTTCCCCTGCGTTTCTTAATGATCGTTATCGATCTATCGCTTTTTATAGCGACTCAAAAGGGGTTTACATATTTAACACTTTCACGGTTACAAAAAAATAAAAGGGAACATTTTAAAGCTACAAAGGAACCTAACACGAGATGAAAATCTAGGATGAACAGAATATAGAATGGAATGAGACTGAACTGTTCAACTCCAGTCCTCAAGCTTCCCCAACAGGTCAGGTTTTCAGGATATCACTGCTTCAGCACAGGTGGCTCAATCAGTCCCTGCTTCAATCCACCTGTGCTGAAGCTGGGATATCCTGAAACCCTGACCTGTTGTGGGGGGGGGGGGGGGGGTGAGTCCCGGAGTTGAGCAGCCCAGCTGTAAGTATTTAATGCTCAATAGGTTGTGGTTCATTCATCATATGCCAGGTAAAGAGCTCATGAGACACAAGCACACTAACACTTTGATTAGCAATGAGTGAAGTTGTGGCATTTTCATCTGAGTGCCTTCATGCCACACGTGCTGTAGCCAACACCTGTAAATGTGTGTCACGTTATCAGATGTCTGAAATCTGATTGGCCCGTACTGCCGCTGGGAATGGGGAAATACCCAGCATGCACTGCTATTAGTGATATGTACCACGTGGGAGAACTATCTTCCAGTCTCCAAATCTGAAAAAATTACTCTGCTGATCTTTTCTATACTTTTTTTTTTTTTTTTTTTTAAAGCCTCTCAGTGTCTTGTTTATAATGGGAAAGGTTACATTATGAAACCTGTAATGTTTTCTGATGAACAAAATGGTCAATATTTCCTCTTGGCTGTACACCTTTTTTCTGTCAGGTTTACAAATAAAATATGATCCGTCTCTTAAACATAATTTTATTTTTTTAAGGCATTTTGAACTTCCCCACAAAAATGTAGATTATTGCACTTGGTCAATTTTTTAAAGTTTTTGTTACATTTATTATGATTATTATTATTATTCAGATTAGTAGCTTGGGGAAGCTCATTTCTATTTTGCCTGCTTTTAATGTAAGGTTTCCTTCTATTTATTTATTTCACAGGTATATGAATCCCTCAATTGATGCAATGCTGATGGGCTGTACAACTTCTATTAACCTGCTTTATATACAGGTAACACCCTTTCAACACCTATAGTGTATCTTCTTGCTGCAAAATGTCAGGTCTAGGGGTCTACAATGTAACTTTGTGTCCATCCCCTTTTGATCATGTCGGCATCTGAGTGCAGGAGTGGCCAACTCCAGTCCTCGAGGGCCACCAACCAGTCAGGTTTTAAGGGTATCATTGACTGAGCCACCAGTGCCAAAGCAGGGATATCCTTAACCTGTCCTGTTGGTGGCCCTTGAGGACTGGATTTCGCCCCTCCTGCCCTAGTACCTTTTTTTTTAATTTATTTTTTTCCCCGATCACTGTGTACAGCACCAAAAAGTGCTTCTGCAATGTCAGCTAACTTTCTACTGATGCTGGTACCACGGGGAACATTTGGCACCTAAATGTACATGTTTATATACAAATGGTCTCTGTCATGCCTCTACTGGTTGCATTAAACAAGGAGGATTTCGGCTGAAGCTGACACAGAAAGTGCTGCACTGTGGCTACACACAGAAGTGCAGCTCTCGGAGCACTGACGCCAGCTGCTGCTTTCATGTTCTGCATCAACCAGTCTGAAAACATCTGCCTCCCCATCAGCAACATGTGCTGCTGCTATGTCTTTTCCATTAACCCCTTTGCAACCAGAGTTTTCTTCAATGTTCTGAAGGAATTAAAAGACGTCCCTTTTTGCTCTGTATATTTATAAAACCCTGACTGGGATTGCATATTAATTTTTATTTATTTATTATTTTAAATAACTTCTGTAAAGGCTCTACAAGAAATGGAAATGAAGTGGGCCAAACCGACAGAGGCGCAGCGTCGGAAACTTGAGCACCTGTCACAGACCGAAGACAAAATCAAGGTAATTTCTGCCAAGCACATGGAAATAATGAATCTGGCACTTGACATGTTGCTGCCGCGAGGAAGTAAAAAAAAATATATATATTTGTATGTAGAGTATGGAAATATAACCGCATTGTTAACGGTTTTCCTACATGTCCCCAGTACAGCCAGTACATACATGGTTAATGCTCATACTTCCACATTGAGATACAGCAAAATAAAGACTGTTGGTTTCCCAGTGTAAGGGCTCATTTGAGACATTGGAGGTCAGTCATTTTTGGCTCTACTCCAGAGGTAGGAGCATTCGCTACCACTTGTTTTTTTTCCTTGTCTTATTGGATTGTGCTGCTTGATACCTCCCGGAGTCGCGTTACTGCAGCGATAGCTGAGAGAAGTGGAGGAAGGGTTATGAGGGATGCCATCTGCAGATTCGTGAGGTTCACCGGCTAAAGTTTCGGGCTGCAGTCACTTGGTAGCGATGGCGTCTCTGCAGCACTGCTGCACAGCGCTCTTGTCCCCTCTAGCTCTGGAAGAGCAAGCACATCAGGGTCACAGTCTAACCGGGTAGGAGGCCTGTAGGGTTTCTGTCTCCTCTCCCATTCCTGGTTGTTGGGGTTTTGTTAATTGAATCTGGAGGCAGTTTTTCCTTTCTTGGTCGGTGTGTGGTACCCTGCTGGGTCACCATGTCTCATACTCCCTCTTTTGAGCACAAAGCAGACACTACACCCTCTGAAGGTGTGGTGAAACCAAAGCAAGCATTAGCCAAAACTAAGCATTTGGCTTGAGCTAATTGTGATGAAATTACCTTCTGGTTCTCCAAAAGATATTTGCCAAGATTACTTTAAGAAATGGGCTGTGGATGAATTTCCTAATCGGATGTCAGAGCTTCTTTTCCTTCCATTAAAGCCTCAATGATTTACACTATAGAAGTAATTTGGGCAGAATTCAAGGGGCAATTGCATAAAAAGTCCAAATCACAGGCATCCACAGACCATTTGGCTGGCTTGTCGCAAGCTTCAGATGCGGACGTTTGTTCCAACTGGGAAAGGTTTGTGTATTTTTTGTTTGTTTTTTTTTTTTTCTCCAGAGGATGAAGGAAGATGAAAGAATCACATTTCTTTAAGCCTAAAGCAATTAACAAGTTAAAGATGTGAAGAATACTTTAGAGATTAAAGATACCCAAAAAGACTTTGGTACATTGGATAAAGTCTTCTTAACGAAACCAAAGCATCTGCTTTCCGGTCCATCAATCCATATCAGATAATTTCTTCTGATTGGAGTTCACCAAAGCGACGATTTTCATCAAAAATTCACCAGAATTGCACATACCCCCCACCCCCCCTCTCTGAGCAAGATGCCTAAAGTCGATGCATCCCCTTGGAAAACCGTTCTTCCTTCACTGAGGAAATTGAAAGAACGTTAGAAGGAACTTTAAGAAAATGGTGCTGGTGTAAATGTGGCACCCAGCAGTCACCTGCATATCCAAACGTTTGAGGCTCTAGGCAAGCAATTTTCCGGAAAACAGGAGTTTGCCACCAGAAAATACTTTCACAAAGGTCATCAAAAGTCTCTGTGTCCGAGACAAACACCGAATTTACAATTCTACCATTTGGCATTGCTACCACCCCTTGCTCTTTCACCAAAATCATGGTAGCGATCATTGCTCTCTTCATTAAAAGGAATCTGTGTTCTCTCATGTATGGACAACTGTCTAGTCAACCAGATAAAGAACGCAATCAGAACTGCATACTGCCGCAGTATTCAAAGTCCTCAGAGACGACGGCTGGATCATGCACCAACAAAAACGTTTCCAATCTCCAGTAAAGGAACACAAAATCCAATAAAATATTCATAGTTTAAAAAAAGCCTCTAGCAACAAGAACCCACCTGTCACTAATGTGGCTGCTCAATGCACCAACAGATGTGATTCCCTCGGCAAGATCCCATTTAAGAGTGCCGCAAAAGGAATTGCTATCAAGATGAAACTAAGCTCGCGAAACTTTGGACCAAAGAATAAAACTTTCTCCCAAAGTGAGAAATTCACTGTCTGTTGCAAAACACAGATCATTTTGAAAATGGATGACATCTATCATTACCAAAATGGCAAGTTCTGATCTTCTATGCCAGCTGAACCAGTTGAGTGATCTCCATGCCCAAGGACAATTGACCATGCAGGAAAACTGATATTCCAGGAATAGTCTGGCACTATGGCCATTAAATCAGCCTGACATTAAAAATCTATTTTTTTTTAATCCGTTGTGTAGTATTACTTATTGCATTTTTTTTAATTTGTTTCCCTTCACACATGCTATTTTTAATCAGTTTTAATGTATTAACCGTTCTTGGGTTGCTACAGCAACTATTTGCAGAGGCGCAGCACGATCTCTTTTGAAAAAACGCAACCATATTGTGAAGCAGGATTGTTGGTGATCAATCATGGGAGAATCGATCGATCGTCAGTTTAGGAAATTACATTTCCATAACTAAGGAACTGCTGCATCTATTATAAACAAAATGCAAATGGTATTGCCATTTTAAAGGGGATCACTCATTTCTCAGACCAGCTTCAAGGTCGGCTATTATTTATCCTGTCTGAAATTTCAACAGCTACCCCTTCGATAGCTGGGGTGGTACCAGAAGTCCCTGGATAATGCGAGAAATCTCCCCAATGTGATCTACATTTTTCCACCAATGCCCATGATTTAGAGAGAGTCTTGAAGAAAGTAGTTAGTGACAGAGCAGAAGTTCTGATCGCACCAGCTTGCCCAACAAGACATTGGTTCGCAGATCTGGTCAGTATAGCAAGAGCGGTTATCTGGATGTGGCCTCTTGTCCCATCCATGCCAAGAAAAATGGTCTCTGGCAGTCTGGAAATTGATTTGAAAGGGCATTAGGGAAGACTGTTTCTCTGTTCCAGTCACAAAAACCTTGTTACAAGCAAAGAAGAATTTGATGTCATAAGTTTTATTAGATCCAGGGTGAGCAACACTGTCGCCATTCGCCACTTGTGGCGAATTGGCAGTAAAACTGTGGCGAACAGGGCCGCCGGGACACTCTGTGCGACCCGCGACGGCCTCCTCAAACCCCCCCCATTCCCTTCCTTGGTAAGAAGCGCGCTCCAGCGGTGTGACGCGCTCCCCTCCCTCCCACACCCCGCCCGCTCCAGCATGCGCGTGACACACGCGCTCCCTCCCCTCCGAGACCGCTCGCTGACGCGCTCCCCCCTAGAGCACGCTCCAGTGTGACGCGCTGAAGCCCGCCATCCATGCCGCCCGCCACCACTGCCACCACCGTCCGCCTGCCACCACCGTCCGCTCGCCACCACTGCCGCGCCGCGATCTGGTAGGCATTGGTAGAGGGGGGAGGGTGCTTTGAAGGGTGCAGGGGGGAGATGATGGGGGGGTTAAAGGAGATGGCAATGAGGGGGTTAAATGAGATGGTGATGATGAGGGGGGTGAGGAGATGATGATGAGAAGGGTAGTGGTGGTGGCGTGAGAGGATAAGGGGGGCTGCGGTCTGAGGGCTGTTCTAGAGTGCGTGCGCTTGCTGCGCCGTGCGCGCGGCAGTTACAGTTGGCTGAGGTTAGTCAGCCTTTCTATAATGGTGCCATGCGCAAGGCAGTGAGCGTGGAACCGGCCGACGGGGAAAATGAGGAAAATAAAGATTTTGCGCCGCTACCGCCACTGAAATGTGTGTGCGCGCATGTATGTATAATGTTAATAAATAATTTATTAAAGTATTTCTTTATTTATTTCAAACGTATTTATAACACACACATACATTGCACCTCACTCGCTCACAGCATACACACAAAAAGCATGCGTCACGTGCACGCGCGTTCGCACAGGCACGCACGGGCGCACACACTATATAACAGCCCTGAGAATGTATAAACTTGTTCAAACAGTGTGTGTTTAAAATTTTCACATGCGCAACATAATACCTCAAATTTTACATGGTGTAGCTATTTTCACTTCTAATTCGCCACACCTGTGGCTACATTGAAAAATAGCTTGCCCACCCCAGTATTAGATCATTCGAAAAACTTTTTTGAGTTTGTGTGCAAGAACAATTTTGTTGAATGCTCCTATTCAAATTCTACAGATATTGGATTTTCTCCATGAAGGCTATGAAAAAAATGAAGGCCCAGAATCGTTAATCCACTTCCTAGCTGGAACCTTAATTTGGTGCTTAATAAAAAAAAACGCTTCTCCTTTTGAACCACTGCAAGAGACCTTAATTCAAATTGTGGCATTGAGTGTGTGCGCTTGAAGCTCACGTCTGCCCATTTTTCAAATATTCATTTAGCTAAAAATTATGAGAACCGTCCCTCAATTCACATCCAAAACGGTGTTTAGTTTTCATTTACATCAAGAGATTAATGTATTGCATTAGCCTGCAAATAACGCAGATTTACATCAACCAAGTTTTATAATGAGCAAAAAAGTGACCGTGCACCGTATCAGAGTATAGTACGTACAAACATTTTCTGGCCATGCACGTCTTTGACCCAGGCTTCCTAAAAGCTATATGAAAAAGCAGACATGAGCTCAAAGGGATCCATGTTAAAGTGGATAAGAAGCAGAAAGTGAAGCTCAATGAGTTTTCCTTTGCATGCCATTACCCAGAGTTCCTAGCTGCAGTGCAGAGTTGAGGGACCTGTCTGAGACACGTATGGTTGTGCTCATAAGTGTTCTTTATCATTACTGCATAAAACTGAGTCAGACCGTTGACTCATATTTTCAGACAGAAGTAAAGGCCATACAGCATTTCGTATATCAAGAACCCCGGAAAGGCCTGACGCCTAGACATGAAAACCCATTTAAAAATGGCCACCGCAGAATATTTCCAAGCCTCTCCAGCAGAGATTTGCACAGCTGCAACCTGGTCCTGTGTTTACACTTTTTCCAAACACCTCTGGCTTAGGCCTCAACTATACCAAAAACTGCAGGGCTGCAAAGCGATCCGGTGACGTCATCGTAGCCGTGCGACAAGTGCACATGCAGAAGAGATTTGTAGCGCGGCTGCAGGGAGACATGTACAGTTCTTCACGTCCTGGTTTGTTGAAGATGCACTGTGATTTGGCCATGCATATCACGTGATGCCGCCGTAGTGTGAATAAAACAATCTCCAATCTCCTCTAGAGACGCACGCTCTGCAGTACGTAGCGCCGCGTATGTCGCGCTTGGTAGGTGCATTCTTCATGGTTTTATTTCATTTGTTTTACATGCGCGTGATGTCACCGGATGGCTTTGCAGTTTTTGGTATAATTGAGGCCTTAATTTGCGTCAGATGCCAAGTTTTGTAAGTTTTGCAGGCAGTCCTTTATTCTGACTCCCCTTACCCTAACTGCTTTGGGTTTATCCCTTTTATTTCCTGGCTACCATGATGACATTGAGGAAAATAGAGAAATGTTCTTACTGATCTTTCCTCTTCCTCTAGTCCTCCATGGTAGCCAACATTTTTTTTTTCCTCTTCTGCCCCTTGTTTGGATGAGAACAGAAGGGGTTTGTTCTGTTCTTCGTATTGTATTTGTAGGTTTGATAGAAATATGGACTAAACTCCAGTGTCTCAATTTAGTCCATATACTGGAAAACAGGAAGTCTTTTTTTGACTCTACCTCAACACAGAAGTAGGAACCTTGTAGTCTTCTTTTTATGTACGGGCTGCCGTGGAGAACTAGAGGAAAAGAAAATATTGGTAAGAAAAATGGGATATATATATATATTAGTCCTCGGTTATCCGACACAATGCGATACTCAAAATGGCGTTGGATAGCAAAACGTTGTAAAGCGAAACACGTTTTCCCATAGGAACACTATGCTAAACTACACAAAATATTTTACGCAGACACTAAGATATGCAGCACACACAGATTATATAGTGCATATACTGTATTATATATATATAATATAACATAATATATGTAACGGGTTTATCCCCCCCCCCCCCCCAATCTCACATTGGCCCGGGTACTCTTGATAACCAACTCCCATTACGTGTGTGTGATGGTGCACCTGTAGGCAACAGAACTCCTGAGTCTCCCGCTTGATGGTAGTAGGGGATTATCAACAGACAGGTGGCTGAGGTAGTGGGTGCGAGTTCAACTTACATCATGTGCAGCTCCTCCACCTCATCAGGATCTATGCTTCCGCAGGGAGATGGTCCTGGTGAGGAACTCCTTCTCGGTGGTGCCATCCACTTGCGAGTAATATCACACTCACACAGTGGGGGTATCTTTAAACAGGGCATCTTTATTGTTGACGGTGATGTGGCAGACTGCCACATGCAGCTGCCGGCTCTAGCCGCACATCTCTCCGTGCTGTCCCTTCACCAGGTACGCCCTCCTGAATTGAAGTGGGGTTCCCTTTTCTCCTAGGGAGACCCTCTCTGTGCCAGGTCCTTGGACACAGAGTGGCTTAGACAGGCTGATTGGTCAACCTGGACCGCTAGTTACTTCACTAGGGTCACAAAGTGCTCCCACAATCCCTTATGCAGGCCATACAATATCCTAACAGCTTTCCACAGCTGCCAGAACACTCTTCCACTGTAGAGAACACTGTAGCACTCTATGTAGAGCACTTGTAGAACACACTATAACTAACTGTGTTGTGCCTTATATACTTCAGGGGCAGTCGCATCCCTGATGTCACTGTCCAGGGACTCAGAGCATACAGCCACTCCCCTCCATACATAGGGCACCTCACCATTGGATGAGGGAAAACCTCCATAACTACTGCTGGCATACCTGTTCTTACCAGGACTTACTGCCAACAGAGAGGAAAGCAATATACCATTATTATGCATGGCTATATATATAATATAAAAATATAATCTATTATATATATGTGTTATAAACACATAAACAACTTTGAGCGTCGTAAGAGCGTTGGATAAGTATAATCCATATACTATAAATATATTATATATCCATATACTAAATATATAAATATATTTAGACTCCTATAATGTTATTCATTAATTTGATATAGTTATTTATTTCATTAGTTGGTGTGTCCTGCTTGCTCCTTATAGCTAGAGACCATTGTCATTTCATATATGTAGTCTTTAGATGTGTAGTGTTATTTGACTTGTTTCTTAGACTAGCAGCACTGCTGGCTGCTTTGTTTATGAGCATGAGAGCTTTTGTTGTGTGTCTTTGGTCCTCCACAGGTCTCTGTAATTAACCATGTACTGGTGTATGTGCAGCACATGCGTTTTATATATCAGGAAGTAAACAGGAGCTGCAGAGAAGGCTGATACACTGACAGGACACAGGGGTTTAACATTATGGATGTGATTTTTGTTTTGTTTTAATCAATTTATATGCTGCACCTGTAGATTTTGGGGTTTCTGGGGGTATTTATATGTGTTCTTAGTTCACTCTGTTAATCATCACCTTGACAAAGGTCCCGTTTGAGGACCGTAACGTTGGATATGATGTTATGTTGAATAATACAGGATTTTTGATATTCATTTGGAGTGCTGCCTCTGATATTCGTCCACGTGCGGTATCGTATTGCCTATTTATTTGTACAGGATTTGCACCCATTCTTTCTATTCAGACGGAGTGCCTATGGTTCTTTATTACCTGCTATATATATATATATCTTTGTTTGTATATATATATATATATATATATATATACAATCTCTCTTTCACACTACTCTTGAGCACCTCACTTCCATAGGCATGCCATATCCTTTCAGTCCTATGGTCCGTCACTTGAATAGATGCATTAACTGTGTGTGCGTTTTTTGCTCATTGCTATATTGAATATGGGCCAGTAATGGGCATAGCCTCCTGCATATGTGCATTTTGTTCAATACGTGTCTTCTGTTAATTTATCTTTTTTGGCGATGCAGTTTTTGGAGCTTATGCAGGAAGTGCATCACTATGGATACATACAACTTGGCCCTTGCACCAGTGACTACCCAGAACCCTTCACACCCGTTAATGTGTCTGTGGGGAATGCTGAAATGAATTGCTGCTTCATGTTAGCCGAAGATCGGACTAAAAACATCAGCTTCCACATCAACAATTTTACCAGTTGGCAGGTCACATTCATTGTAAGTATTGCAGTTATTTATTTGTTTATGATAAATTGTGTTTTATCAATCAATTGGTAAAATCAAAAACTGGATACATACACACTAGTTTATATATAAAAGATAATAATAAACACTTGTGTGTCGCTGAATTCCAGTTACGGGTAAATGACGGACTCCCATAATCCTGCCCCTCCTCCTCCTGTCACAGGTACTGAGCTGCTGAATACGGTGGTGATTTCTGGATACTAATAGCCATACCATGGACAAGTAGTTTAATCCCCTAGTAAAATCTGCAGGGCAGAGACTCTGAAATGAAAAATTCAGTGTCAAATGCACAGTCAACCCCAGGGCTAGATAATACAAATGATTTCCAGTTATCTACTGTATATGGCAGTAGGTACTAATTGGGATTAGCTCTGCTCGCAGCATAGGTATGACAAGAAACACTTCTCTTGCGGGGCCTTTCTGTCCTACAGCATAGTAGCAATAATGGTTGTTATTTTGTTAAATTGGGACTAGCCAAGACTGTCAGTGCAGTTCAATCTGGGGGGTTGTCGGCCTCTCTTCCCCCATAAACTCCGGCAGAAGCACCGTCAAGAAGGGCCAGCCGTAGGCCCTGTGACCGGGCAGAACACTGCAGAAGTATCTGGAAATGCATTCAGTCTGGAACACATGGCTGGGGTAAGACACGCTGGATCCCTCCGAGCAGGAAGCGGAGAAACAGAGTGTGCGTGTGCCGCCTCATCCCCTTAAGGCCTCGTTCAGGGTGCAGGCTTCGGAGGGAGGGCGTGCTGCCGTGGGACACAAAGTATTCAAATTGAATACTGGTTGTCAGGGTAGCAGCTGCCCTGTCTCCGAAGCCCGGAGTTGACGCTGGCTACAGTGTCAATAAACAAAAAATTCGTTTTTTGGAGCTGCAGCAGTGTCACTGGGATCTCGCAGCCAATGAAATTATTCTTGAGAATGATTTCAAGACTGCAGCCTCGATCCCTAAGCTGCCGTCTGTAGCCCCTGAAAAAGTCTGCTGGGGATGAACACACATCGCCCAGCAGACTGCCGCCCTCCCTCCCGAACGCCCGCCCTCCAACTCCTGCCTAAAGCGGCAATGATGCTCTGACATCACACGCTGATAGCGTGTGACCACACCATAGTCTTAAAGGGGTAATACCATCTAATGGTGCCTGATCTTCCTGAAGCGTTTCTGAGGACTATATTGCAGGATATGTGCAGCTTCTAGTAAACCAGTGCTCAACGCAAAGAAATTATGCGAAGTGCTTAAATCTGCAGCCAGGGGCCCAATGATCAGATTTCTACTCCTATCCTGACCAAAAAAAATGGTGTCTGACATTATGACTAAACGGACCCAGGAGAGATCAAGGTCCCAAAAAAGCCTGGATAGGGGAGAAGCATCTTAGGAGACTGACGTGCTACTGCAGTTCCTGGAAGGAATACTGTGATTCATCTGATGAAAGGGATTGCATGGAATCAACCTGATGAGAATTTGGTCACCCAGAAACGCTTCCCAAGATGTATCCCTTCTTTTCACAAATACGTCAAGTTGGGAAAATTCCTTGAAGGTGGACACTGCAATCGCCCATATTCCAGGAAATACTACCTTACCAGGGGAAGATGCTGGTGTTTTGTGACGCATTGGATTGAATGATTGAGTGTCCTGAAGCAATCCTTTTGGGCAGCGGGTCTCACTTGTGAGCCTATATTAGCATTTTTCAGGGCCATAAGAATGTTGCTAGGCAATCTGGAGGAGGCCTTGGAAAGCGGTGTCAGGAGAACCTCAATTCTATCTGCCTTTTCAGAAATAAAAGATGGCGACCGACCTGTATAACAGAAGCATCGCTGGATATAGAAAACAAGAAGTATGGCACTGTCAGTGGCAGCAAGAATAACTTGTTCTCTTCCCTACAAAGGTGAATTTCTGTTTGGAGGAAAACTACACCCCATAATAGTTAAAGTATCAGGGGGAAAGTGCATTTTTCCTCCAGGAAAGATGCGAGAAGAGTAGAGCACCATCAAAAACTGGAAAGAAGGAAGCGACAATTCTTTATGCCTCTGCAAAACAATATATAGAGGAGAAGCAAAGTTTTACTGACCGGGAAGGCCTTTGGCTCAACAACAAATATCGAGAGGGAATATTTTCATGGCCCTAATGAGGAGAAATTATTTGGAGAGGCAAGCTCGCATTTAACGAGGCAAGCCCTGCAGTATGCAGTCGGACTAAGATTACCTCAATTCCTTACTGTGTGGGACCAACCTATAGAGGACAACTGACATTTGTGCAAGAGCTTCGACAGAATCCGTTACGGAGATCCTGAAAGCCAATTTCTTCCGCGAAGCAAAAGCCTTGAACAACATAATTCAAGAAGTCAAGCCCGAGGATTGGTTATTTTCCATAGATAAAAAGAATGCATGCCTGCACATACCAAGTGCGCAAGAACACCACAAATCTTTGAGATTTGCGGTAAACAGAAAGCATTAACAATATACTGCATTCCGTTCGGCTTGGCGATCTCTCCTAGAATCTTCACTAAGTTGTCGGTTACTATAGTCGCCAAATTCAGATCTATCCTTATCTAGACGAGCGGCTGATAAATCTCGGCAAAGATATTCTGATACAGCATATGCAGAAAGTGATTGTGTTCCTCGAGAGGCACAGACGGATAACAAACTCCCACAAGAGTCACTTAATTCCATCTCGGTCCCTAACATTCCTGCGAGTCATATTTCAAAGGGAACAAGGAAAGATCTGTCTAATCCACAGCAGATTGAAGCAATTGACAATACAAGCCACAAAGCTAAGCAGGTCAGTCGGGTCTCCGCAAGAGACTGCTTGACCTCGGTGGGGAAATTCGATTTAATTCTAAGCGTTATAGAGTGGGCCAAACGCCACATAAGGCCACTCCAATTAAATTTTCTGGATCAATGGAACAAAGATCCAAGGTCCTTACACCACGGAGTAGGTCTCTCTCCCTCAACAAAGCAGGATTTGAAATGGTGGGAGAATCGGCAGAATCTAGAGAGAACCAGATTTCTTCCTGGATAGAAAAGGTGAACTATCACCCCAGATGCCAGAAAGTCTGGTTGGGGAGCACAGACAGGACTTTAGTGGCACAAGGAATTTGGCCAGAATCCTACAGCAACCTGTCAACAAATATGGTAGAGTTTTAAAGGAGAGAAGGAAAAAAAAGGAACCTCTGTGCTTTCAAGAGACCAAGTTAAAGATGAGGATCGAATCCGACAACCACACAACGGTAAAATACGTTGCGAGGCAAAAGGAAGCGCAAATCTTCTAGCTCTGGTAGTATCAATTCTTTCTTGGGCCGAACACCATTTAATCCATTTTGTAGCGGGTCACAGTCCCGGACCCCACTATAAAACGGCCGATGTTCTAAGCCGAAAACATTATCCATCCGGGAGAATGGGAACTGGACTTGCAAGTATTCCAACAGCTCATACTTCGGTGATGACAACCCCAATTAGATCTGATGTCAACACATCAAAACAAGAAGGGTTGGAAATTTCTGCTCAAAGTACTCGCCATCTCGCCAGCCAGGTAGACGCTTTACGTTCAGGTGTAACTTCCATCTAACATATATTTTCCTACCGATGCCTTTTATAGTGAAGATAAGAGATGAGGTAGTAACAATAATACCTTCCTGGCCAAGGATGATTATGGTTTCCCCATCTGGTGAGTGTGGCACTAGATCTACCTTGGCATCTCCCATTATCTCAAACTTCTGAAACAAGGACTAATACAACAGCCGTAACCGAAGAAATTGGCCCTTACAAGGTTGAAGGTTGAGCGGCAAGCGTTAAAGTACAGTAAAAGGGCTGTTCTGACAGAGCAATATCAACGCTAAGCCAGAAAATAGTCAACCTCAGCTATTTATAGTGTCTGGTGCTGTTTTCAGGAATGAGGTAGGAATATGAGCATAGACTGTTTCAATCCTTCCTTGGTTGCATTTCCTCAGACTGGGTTTAAGAAAAGCCTTGTCCGTCTTATGAAGAAAAGATATAGCATCATTAGTGCTGATTTTTCTACAAGTGGTCGGGCACATGAGACCTCAAATGAAAGGTATAGTACCAACGTGGGATCTTTCACTAGTGGACAGAGTGGACACTCTAGTAGATATTTACCCGTTTGAACCGTTGCCGAAAATAAAGTTAAGACTATTAGCGTAGAAGACAGTATTGTTTGTAGCAATTACATCTGCAAGAAGAGGGGAAGAATTGCAGGTTCTCTTGTTTTTCAGCAGGAGAAAGCAGTCCTTCGACCTGTATCACATTTCCTTCCAAAAGTCATGTCCTCGTTTCACCTCAATCGAGATCAGTCCATCATTCTGCCCGAACCCTGGGAATCCTAATAATAAGGCGAGACTACATAACTTAGATGTAGTAAGGTGTTTCAAGGTAAACATCGGTAAAAATAATCGGATTATTTATAATCAGAAGGTACTAGAAGAGGGCAGCAAGCCTCAAGGGCAACCCCATCATGATTACTACTTGTGTAACCAGATCTTCCTCTGAGGTTGATACTTCCCCCTTTCTGACTCGCCTCCGCGCGGTCGGGAGAGTTGCGGTCGGTTGCGGGGGTGTACGCGTGCACGCGTCTCAGGAGCTCCATGGGAGGGGGCGTGCAGTGAGACGATGCCGGTGTGCGCCGGAACGGCGATCACGTCGCCGGGGGCTCCGGTGGTTGCAGAGGGAGCCGCCGCCTTGCGTTGCATTCGCGCATGTGCAGACTAGCGGCGGCCATGCCATGTCGCGAAATCGCGCCAATCAGGGAAGGCTCTTGGCAGGGACCACAAGTACCATGAGCCTTAGAAGTGACCCATCTGACACCAGGGAGCCAATAGGAGCTGGGGAAGTCCTGCAGGCAGGATAAGGAAGTGTGTCACAGGGAGCATGCAGGCAGTGTGTGACAGGCAGAGGTAGGGGACAGAGGGTCCGTGCAGAGAGGCAAGTAGCCTCTGCACTAGGCCAGCAAAACTCCCCTAGGTCCAAGATAGGCCCTGAGTCAGTGATGAGCTTGTAGCTGCTATAGGGAGAGGCCCTAGCATAGGGAACGGATCCCTTTAGTACCTGAATATAGTTAGGGACACAGAGGATGCTGAACTCCCTGAGGAGAGGTCTGGGACCAGGCCTCAACTAAGAGATAAAGACACTACCTGGGTGGGATCACCCTGACGACGTCGGTGCAGGAGAGTGGATCGGCGGATCCTTTGTGAAGTCTCATCGGACCTGGTGCTGCTGTGCCCGGCAGGTAAAGTTCAACAAGTGCACCAACAAACCGGTACAAACACAGGCACTGATCACACCTATAAGGGTGGGTTATTTGGGGACACTGTGAGTATAGTGACCAGGGGACTACGCATTATTGTGGACACGGTGTGGGACACAGTGTTGGGTAACACTTCTGGGGAGTAAAGCCCTGCGAGACGTGGGGCAGTTGTGCAAATATATCTTTACCATAAGGGAGAGTCATAATTTTTCATATGCCATTCACTATTGCAGTAAAGGTTCTGTTATGTTTATACTGTGTGTGGGTTTATTATTGTGTCCTGTGAGGGGCTGCTTCCGTTCTGCTGGAATCCCTCACAGGTGGAGGCGCTGCACCAGACTAAGTACACACCCCAGGCTCTCCGTGGCAGAGGCTCAGGCTCCTGGAGCAGACAGGTATATAGCAACACTGGTAGCTTCCTGTGTTCTGGGGGAAACAGGGCTACACTTGTATCAAACTTGCCTATAACCTTAAAGGAAAATGGGTCCCATTGGGAATAAAGGCACATTTCACCCAGTTCGGGCAGTTTCTAACTCCATGGGCATTCAAAGCCCAAGCAGCTCAAAGATAAACGTCTAAAGCTGCAATCTGGTCCTCGTTCACACCTTTTATAGCAGCTGAAGCAAGCTTTGGTGGCAGAATTCTGCAGGCAATTGTAGAGTGATTGAACCGTTAACTAAAAAATTGTGTATTCTTGTTTTTTCCCCCATCCCATTGGGGAGCTTTGGTATATCCCAATTAGTGCCCACTGCCATATGGGGAACAGGAAAATAGAAATGTATTCCTTTTACCGCCATTTTCTTTTCCTATACTCCTAATGGCAGTGGGTACATCCTCCCTGTAATTAACGTGGATCAGTTATATCTATAGCTATGGGAGAAACCAAAGACTGCCTCCGCAGGGAAAGGGAGGGGCTGATATACCAGGTCCCTGCAGAAGCGTTTCCTCTCCTACATATGCTGAGGGAGGAGATAATCTCATGTAGTACCCACTGCCATTAGTGGAGTACAGGAAAAAGACAATTACGGTCCAGTATATGTTGTATATATGGGATGTGATCCCAGTGTTCAGAGCTCAGCTGTTTGTGGTATCTAATTAATGAAATCCTTAGTCGCAATTCATTGAGTCACTTGTGCATATATTAAGCTGTATGAGGCTCACTGTGGTATATAGGCAATCCTTGGTGTACAGGTAATATTGGAGGAGTGACACAGAACTCTATATATGCCATAAAGGCACTGTATAAATCCCCAATAAACCAAAGTACATACCTTATAATGAATCCTGTACCGGAGACTCAGTAGAACAGCTGTTCAGAATTCAAATGAATGCGTGCATCACGCCAGTGACTGGAATAGGTGGTGGGTGGTCCCGTGGGATCCGACGGCGGAGCACTGCAAGCGTAAGCAAGGGGGCTGCAAACCGGTTCCAATTAAAAGCATTTATTGCGTGGTCATGAGGAGTACAGAGAACACTCTGACGCGTTTCAGGACTGTTGTCCCTTTATATAACAGTCCCGTTTCAGGACTGTTGTCCCTTTTACCACTCTTTGATAAAGGGACAACAGTCCTGAAACGCGTCAGAGTGTTCTCTGTACTCCTCATGACCACGCAATAAATGCTTTTAATTGGAACGGTTTGCAGCCCCCTTGCTTACGCTTGCAGTGCTCCGCCGTCGGATCCCACGGGACCACCCACCACCTACGGTCCAGTATAGTTGAAGTGGATCTCTGAAGTATTTCAAAGCATTTGGCATGTTTGAGTAAAACCGATAACATTCCCAGCACCTTCTTTATATTGAGTATTTTCATACTACTGTCTCATTTCGTTCCACACAAAAAAAAAGTTTTTTCTTTTTCCATTTAAGAGACTTAAATATAAAAATGGAATTTGTGCTCTGGAAATAATTGACACCAATTTAGAGAGAGAAAGCGTACTAAATGGCCCACTTGCATTCAGCAGACGTCCCAAAAGGTGGTTATTTGTATGCCCAGTTGCAATTTTGTTGTTGTTGTTGCCTACACTGATTTATTTCATAATCCAATGGCAATGGTCTTATTTTGTACTACAGCAAGCTCACAAAGGAGCAGCCGTGCCGGTCACTGGCCAACAGCTGGAGTTCAAGTTGGAATACAGGCAGGGAGACGCTTTGAAATGGCTTACCATCTATACAGAGAAGGTTTGTTTTCAGATGGAAGTAATGTTACACAGTATAAATGTACCTCTGTGTATGTCACTGCTGTGAGGTGTCTGTATGCTACTACTGATAACCTAACTTCATTTTAAATCAAAATGAAGATGCATTTGGGATAGGTACTATTGGGTAGACTTAAGGTTAGCGGAATGGTTATAAAGCAGACTAAAAGCTATGATTCAAACCATCTTGTTTTTATGGAGTTGGTACAGGGGAAGTCTGGAGTTATGTAGCCAACTTTTTTTCTTTTTTACTTTGCCTTTTCCTGCAACCTTTTGGCATTTTCTTCACTACATTCACTTTTCTTAACCTCTTTCTTTCTTGTGCGCTTTGTTTTTCACTGTCCCTTTTTTATTTTTTCTTCCATTTCCTAAACCGAATTACTGCACAACCACCTGGTATCTTCTGTACTTCGGATATCCAAGGCTTGCCCAAGTATTTTAGTGGTAAAAACACTTGAAGTCCTGATTTGAACGAGTGTCGGTTCCTTGTGATCTTGGGTGATTTTTAATCTCCCGGTTCCTCCGAGGTTACATGGTAAATTTTGCAGGGCAGGGGTTCACACGCACACGCACACACACCCTCCCCCCCCCCCCCCCCCCCCCCCCCCCCCCCCCCCCCCCCACACACACTAACCCTCCCCCCACACACACAAACACTCACACACACACTAACCCTCCCTCCTCTCACACACACTCACACTCACACACACACTAACCCTCCCTCCCCTCCCACACACAATTTAACTTGGGGGAGGGGAAGGCCTTTGGTGCCATAATAATCTCACTTTCTGGAGGGATATCACGTTCAGGAGTGTTGAACATGATGGGATCGGTAGTGGAGCTTCCTTCACTTCTGTTAAAGTCCCTGGGGCCAGTTGCAACCAAGAATTGATTACCCAAGCAATCACGTGGTGGTGATCCCGAAAGGCTGATGGCACTTTAAGGGTTGAATTGAACTTTTATAGTGCAGGATGTTATTTTTTTTCCTTTTAGAATAAGGGCTTATGGTTTGCACCCTTTTATATAGCTTGATCGATCCATTTATCTCTGGCTCTTAGCAGTATTGCCGAAACACTGTTTGGCCACACAACTTATTTTTCTGTTTTTTTTATTTTTTTGCAGGCATTCCTCCTCAGTAGTTGCCTAAAAAAGATATTATGTGAACAGCCGGTAACTCGTGCAAAGGAAGACCTGGAAATTGTAAGTAGAACCGCATGCTCTGCTCTTTGAAAGCAAAGGAAATCCGAGCAGCTGGGCTAAGACTCCACCACTGGTTCAACTTTGAACAATTTAGAATGACAATGTTTTTATTAGAGAGACTGACTGTTCCTAAATAAAAACAATGAATAGCACTGGATTCAGAAAAAGCTGCTTAACATTTCCTTGATTCATTGATGTAGACTTGTTGCAGGTCGGATACCTTTTCATGGGCCAACATGAGTGTAACTTCTTTTGTTAACAAGAGTGCAGAGCTTTTAAAAACCTCACGTTCATTTCTCAAGTGTCCTAAGTGCCAGATGTATACTGTGATATAAAAAAAAACCTATAAACTTACCACCTGTTACTGTGAATGTCGGTGGAAGATCTTGTTAATGAGACTTCAGATGTGTTCTCTGAATAGAGAGAGTGGCAAGTAGGGGCAAGATTCGTGATCCATGGTCATCATTAGTGTGTCTAAAACAGTTGGCTTGTTCTTCAAATGAATTTCCAAGAATACTTGTATGAAGCACTCTAGTTAACACATCTATTATCCGAGGCATTATTAACACAGCAACCTTTCCCTCTTGACTACAGAGAAAATGTCATTTTAATCCACGTTGTCATTTGCACTCGGTGAAGCTGGAGCTTGTTGACAACTCTTTGACAATTGGTCGAAGTCTTGAAAAGCACATGCTTTTTAATGTGCGCTGCCCATGACGCTGCACCGATTTTTACCAGCAAAACTTCTTTGACTGCAATTTTAAAGCTGCAGACCAAGCAATATCCTATGTTTTTTTTTGTTTTGTTTTTTTAAATCAGTTCTGTACTATGAGAAAATACTTGTAGCATTTTTTTCTATTTAAAAAAAATCTGACATTTTTAATGTATTATAATATAACAAGCATTTTTTGTTTCTATAGCAACCATTTACAAAGTATTTTTTTTTTTTTAATCTGATGCTCCGTTCAGGAGCTAGAAGCGTTAGTATTTCAGTGTCAGGCAGGTTAAAATTGAGCTCTCCCCAGAGCCCAGTATGGTCTAAAGGTTACCATGATGACCTCAGAAGCTATATATTTTAATGTTACACCAAGTATGTATGTACAGTTGTGTGAAAAAGAAAGTACACCCTGTTTGAATTCTAAGGTTTTATATATCAGGACATAATAACAATCATCTGTTCCCTAGCAGGTCTTGCTGATGATCAATTAATCAAGGGCATTTGATTAGCAGCCCCTGTCTGCTACTTAGCATCTTAATTCCTATGGAAGCAGTAAGGGTGTACTTAGTTTTTCACACATAGCTTCTCCATTTTGGCTTTATTTTTGTTAAATAAATCATGACACGGTGTAATATGTCATGTGTTGTTGTTCATCTGAGGTTGTATTTACCTAATTTTAAGACCTGCTAAGGAACAGATGATTGTTATTATGTCCTGATATGTAAAACCATAGAATTCAAAGAGGGTGTACTTTCTTTTTCACACACTTAGGGTGGGGGAAAAGGTGCTACATATGTTATCTGTGTTAGTATGTGTGTCCAGTAAAGCTTAGTTATATACATTGTGTGGTGTATTACTTTGTATCGGTTCCTGTAAGGGGTTTCCCGCCAACACTGGGATCCCTCATAGGGACATGCATATAATTTTAAAAAAAAATGTAATGCTTTAAAAGGGGCAAGATATTAACATTATACGAGTTACACTGTATGGCTGAGTCCATACAGCCTTCGCCAGCGCTGAGGCGTGCGCTTGCGTGAAGCGGGTTCATTTTTCGGACATGCTAGACGTGTCATCGGGAGGGCGTGTCAGTGCCGTCATGGAGCTGGTTCACCCTCATTGGGTGAACCGCTCACGTGATCTGCCCGTCGTGCAGAGAAACCGGTGTCAACTGATTCCTCGCGCAACGCACGGCCCTTCCTGCTGTCACCCGCGCGGCCTATGGGCGCTATCAATGCCTTAAGGCAATGTGATTGCGCCGTGCGCGGACGCCTCAGCGCGGTCTGCGGCAGCATGGACTAAGCCTTAAACTTTTGGGGGATTTCTGTTTTTTTTAATACTAAAACTTCAACGTATGACTCCCACCTTGTAAGGAAGCTCCAGGAAATAGAAGTATTTTACAGTATTTTTTCTGACATAAAAATGAATGTGATGTATTGTGTGTTATTAGGGGTGTTGCTTTTTACTTGTGTTTTTGAGTGAAAGATGCTCTGCTTTGTGGCCTGTCAACTTTAAGGGATTTATTTAATAAAGTGCAATACTACCGATTTCGGCATTACCACACAAACTCTTGCTCAAATCAGTGGAGGTTTCAGGCACAATCGCACTTTAACTACTCTTACAAAATCTGCACACCGTGACATATTGTGTAATGGTAACAAAATGGTCTGTGCACACCCATAAACTAGCCTCAACCCATATTACGTCTACTGGTGCTATATAGTACATGAATCACATCTGATTTAAATTTCCTGTTGTCTCTTAGGACATTGAAACGTCCACAACAAAGAAATCCAGCAGAAAACATGAACAGGTCAGTCTATGGAAATATTTCAAGGAAATGAAAAATTGGTAAATTACAAAAGTATTTTGCCCCCGCTAATATTCCCGATATGCATACACATGGTAATGTAGGTGGGTAAGATGTACACATTTGTGTTAATGTGTGGAGACTCTGGGGGGGGGGGGAGGTTTATTTCCTAAAGTCTCCTGGCTGCAATACTGGGGCAAAGTCTGTGTGAAAGAATTGCATCAGATCAAAGCAAAAACTCCAATAGCTATCAACCGGATTCCTTTTCTTTGATGAATATGGCTGTTTTTTGCACTGGTTTTGCAGCCGGAAAACAAAAACTTTAGTAAATTATACCCCTCCTGTGTGTTCAGTTACAAAATAAAATAATTCGATGGCAACTCCAAAAAGCAATACATTATGTGAGCCACTGTATTGCCACATATGCTTTAGAAACGTCTGTTCCTTTCATTCTGCTATATGTAAAATATGCTCTTGAAATATTAGCCCTGTTTACAAATGAAACAATTAAAATATTTTTCTTTTGTACAGGTTGGAGGCAATACAGAAAACAAGACCCTTTTAACAAACAAAAGTGAAAATAAGGCGTTTGGTGGGTTCAGCGACATTGATCTGTAATGATATTTACAACCTGGTTTTCTTGGAATGCACATTCTCTATATTCCTACAGAACTGTATGTGATATTTGGCTCATCTTTTCAGTGTCTTAAAACTACAGTATGCTTCACATGCAATTTCATTAATGCATTACTTCCATGTATATATACACTTGCTATTCATACATTATGTACTGGATAAAAAAAAATGTTATCGTCATTTCTTGGGTTGCATTGTAGATTATCAGTTCCACAAACTAACTTTTTTAGATTTTCTGAATTGTTTCTAAAAATGTGTGAATTAATACATTAAGATCAGTTGTGCTAAAGAATATAATCCAACCTCAAGTGGAAATGCAGAATACACTACCATAGCCAAATATTGAAACCATTGGTTTTATTGGTAAGGTATTTATTACACAATGTAAATTGTAACTGTTGAATATAAATGTAAAGATTGTCCCTTTTTTGTACATATTAAAATGCATATGTCTACTTGTGATTATTATGACAATTACTACTTTCATTGATAAGCAATCACAAACATTTTTATTCAAGTGCCCTGTTAATCACCAGTCGTGCTTAGTCTCTGCAACTACAAAAAACTTTGCTTTTCATCAAACCCCTTCAGGGATAATAAACAAATATATACATAACAAAATATAGACGTCAAAACATAAGTATGTGTAATCAAACAGGGAAAGTGTGTAGATTTTAAACAGTTATATTTGGCGACACCAAAAAATACCTGTAAGAGCAAAATCATTTAAAGGACATTAACAATGCAAATGACCCTTCCATCTTCTATTATTCACCTGCTCCAGAAAGAGGAAAAATAAATACATAGGTTCTGTATAGGATTATGCATGTAACCACTTATCTCAAATAAGAGTCAATTATTTTAATCTCCATGAAATCCTTGGAGATGCATTATAAAAACACTGACAAAGATGCTATTATATATACATGGAGAGAGAATTAAACTTTTGAGCAGCAGTAAGTAAAAAAAAAAAAGCAACATTGCCTGAACCTAAACATTTAATTGTATTACAAGTAAAAAATAGGGTTTTTTTTGTAGTGATATATACTCTCAAAAAAAGGTACACAAATCTACAAATAACCTTTGGAAGAAAAAAAAATCACAAAAATCAAAATGTTAGCTAGGCCAACATTTTTATTATCAGTACCATATATAAACTTTTGAAACAAAATCATGTGCTTAAAAAAAAAAAAAAAAAAAGTTGATCCAAACAATGTTATACTACAAGATGTACTATTAATAAAAAGGAGACACAAAAATGGAAGAGAAAAAGGGAAAATACAGTGCAATATATTAAAGTATTTAACAGCATATAGACCCTGGTAGAAGAAAAAAGGCAAACAAGCCGAAAAGCCGCCGCACCACTTCAATGAATAGGCGAAGAGGGTGAAAATTTTTTTTTTTATTAAGAGCAAAAACTGGCAAGGCAGCCAAAATCTGCATGTAGTGACAAATTGGCAACGGTGTCTCTGTGGGATGGTATGATGTCCCAGTGCTTTATTTCAGATTCACCCCGCTGCGTTCCTGCAGTCGCGTCTGTCACACAGCACCTCGCCCCTATACTTTCATCCTATACCCTTCCTGTATGTATTTCAGAATTCCTGCGTACCAACACTTAGGTCCATCAGTTCCTGGTTATCTGCTGCTCGTCTGTGCAATGCGGTACGCCAGTCCTGCTGATTTTATTAGGGATTGCACTTCCATGTCAGTCCAGTCTTATTTATAAAAATAAAAAAAAATGGAAGAGGGTGCGGCACACCACCAATCTGACGGGTGACTATCATAAAAATGAATATTTATTTGGTCATAGAAAAGGTACAAAAATAGAACCACCTACGCATTTCATGCAACTAGGCTCTTTATCAAGTCTTATGTCTAGCCTCATATATGCCAAACATAATTAACGCCTCAATACAAAGTATCGTAATACGTAACCATGCAATATATCTTTACATCAGAATCTTACAATTTCACGGAACAATGTATCTTAAACTTTTCATAAAATGAAAAAATAAGTGTGTACAGTGATTGTAATTCAGAACTTTGGTACCGCCTACTACCATAATCCTGGAGTTCCTGCAAGAGGGTCTAAAGATGGGACTCCACACTAGCTCACTGAGGGTACAGGTGTCAGCGTTATCAGCACTGCTAGGAAAGCACTTAGCTGCCATAGATCTCATAGAAAACAAAAGCAAAGGTTCCCTACTGCATGCACTCACTGTATGAAGTATGAAAAATGTAATAATTAAAACACTTAATGGTAATTTAAAATAATGTTGTAAAGAAGGACTTGGTAATTATGACCAATCCCTTAAACTACATGCTTATAAGATACTAACGTTGTACACAGTGCTCAGACTGACACTACCACATTTAGTGTCATATGGAATCCCTATTGTATCAAATAGGGCAGCTGTGGGTGCCGTATAGTCACATACAGTAATAATTCAAAGATCAATTAATTTAATCTCTACCACATCAGTATATAGTGGGATTTATTTTCTTAAACGCAGAGATAGAAGAAAAAACACCTACCTCTGTGCACAAAACCACTGTAAAGTGAATGAGCTTACTTAATGACAGTACATAAATCCATTTGTTTACAGATTCTCCTGCTGCAAAAGGGATACAATGTTGCGTGCTGGGTCAGGAAGCTGACAGTGGAGCACGAGTGTCAGTAGGAGCTGGGGCACAGAGAGGGGAGGGTGTGTTTGTGCAGGCAGGAAAGTAGCCTCCTGCACTAGGCCAGAAGTCTTCCCCTTAGGCCCTACGCACCCCCAGCTTGTGGTTGCTGCAGGGACTCCCCTGAGATAGGGACAGGGTCCTCTAGAACCTAGACCAGGGAGGTCCAGCCAGGAAACGTAAATATCCTGGCCATTGCTGTGAAGGTGAAGCATCCTCTGCAGTAACAGAGGCAGAGACATTCTTAAGGTGGATCGCTCCATGCGGGGGCCACCCATCGTTGAGGCGGAGGCATCTTGGATCATCTCCTGGAGCTAGGGATTCCAAGTCAAGCATCTGCGTGCCCGGGTGTGGACACATCCGGCAGGTACAGTCAAGTCACCAAGTGCACCACCATACCGGTTTACACAGGCATTGATCACGCCTATAGTTGTGGGACACTTGGGACTCAGGGATATATGGTGTGGGGTTACGGCCCAGTGAGGCCAGTGTTACAGAGTGACACTCATACGGTTGATGTATTGTGATATGTTATGTGATTATCTACCTCTACAGTAAACTGTTTATATATTCCGGTGTATGTGGTTACTATATGCAGGTCCTGTGTCAGGGGTCATTCTACCCTTAGAATCCTACACAGGTGGAGGCGCTGTTTATGTAGATTGTTCCAGAGGATACACCCCAGGCTCTCACTGGAGGAGGTTCAGGCCTCCTGTGAGCCTGACAGGTAAAGCACCACACCTGGTAATACATACAGTATATATCCTGAAGTTAGGGTCACGTTTTGAGGTATGAATAGCTTCAGTTAGCTTTAACTCATGTCTTCCCTCTTCCAAAGCATGACAAGTCCTTAATGTCTTTCTTAACTTTATTGCAGAAGTAGAAAACAACAGGAACTTGTAGGTGTAGTGTAGGCAGAGAATGCTTCTCTATGTGGAATGCTTCTATGAGGTTAGCCTACGGTAAGACAGAAAGGCCTTACCAGGGGTGGATGCAGACAGGTCTGTACTCACTGTGATCTTAGGTGGAAAAGGAAGTGAGGGGCAAGGGTCACACTAAAAGTGAAGTGAGAATGCACTAACTGTCAGCAAGGACAGGGGGGGGGGGAAATGGGAAAGCCCATTAACTTGGAGGACTGGAGATGTTGCCAGAGCAACCAGGGGTGTGACAGACTGGAAGGAAAAAGGGCTACATAATGTATCCGTTCCATCTGCACTGGGAGTAAAACTGCAAGGAAAGTAACATCCAAGTACAGCTAGCAGGCAGAACTGCCAAGGGAAGGGGGGCTGAAACAGAGAAGGCAGACATGGCTATTACTGTTCCATGACACTCCCTGTCTGTTATCTGAAGATACCACTATATAACAGAATATGTGGAACATATGTGCAATGCAAACATAACAATGCGAAAGTCCATGTCCACATAGCGAGGTGATACCGGCCGGTACCACTGGCGTCAACGTCCTATGGCCAAAACCTTCTGGTAAGGGAGGCCAGGTGGATGCACAGCTCTAGGTTAGCTTGATGCACCACAATGTCTCTCAAAGTCCACAGAACTGGTAATCAATTCTCCTTGTTATAGTCCGATTTAGGCATTAGGAGGATAATCTCTGTGATGGGTCTCAAAAAGGTTTTAACAATCCCATTCTGGTGTCTGGCGGAAGGAGAAGGCTATATGCCTGAGATGGGCTACTGCTTGCAGAAGGGCTGTCCAACTTGACAAGCGATGGAATCGATGTGATCCGAATGCGTTTCTGTGCAATACATTGGTGAGTAACACGGATACTTGTGGGGGCCTTATCTCCGTATCCTTCTCGGGATCCACGAGTTCAAAGTCGCCAACTGGGGTTGGTGGCATTTCCGCGGGCTGCGCAAGAAACGTTGGTCCTGTGAGCCACGACGTGTCCTGCAGTTGTGATGCGGGTACTGATCTGGTGGCACAATCTGCAGGATTTTGATCTGTGGGCACGTGGTGCCATTGTTCTGGTTGGGTTGACTTCCTGATTCTTTCTACACGGTTGGCCACGTATACGTAGAATCTCCTTTTCTTGTTGTAAATGTAGCCCAGTACCACCTTGCTATCTGTGTAGAATCTGACGGCATCTGGTTTGCTGTCCATCTCGTTCTCGATGAGCTCCGCCAGTTCTACCGCTAACACTGCACCACATTGCTCGAGTCTGGGTATAGTATGGTCGGGTTGTGGCCCCAGCTTAGCTTTGCCAAGGATGAACCTGATGTGGTTACTTCCACCCACGTCCGTGGTTTTTAGGTAGGCCACCGCTGCTATAGCCTTTGTGGAGGCATCAGAGAATACGCAAAGCTCTTTGCTGTGTGCGGCGGAGAGAGATATGGGTGAGTAGGGACGTGGGATCTGGAGTTGCTCGAGGGCCTTCAAGGAGCACTTCCATGTCTCCCACTCTTTCCGTTTTTCTGGGGGTAGTGGGGTGTCCCATTCCTGCTTTTCGAAGGACATTTCTCTGAGGAGAGACTTGCCTTGTATAGTGACAGGAGTTACAAATCCTAGCGGGTCATAAGGACTGTTAACAGTGGACAGGACTTCGCGTTGTGTGTAGAGTTTTTCCTCGATGGCTACCTGGAACATAAATGTATCTGTTTTAAGATTCCAGCTTATCCCCAGGCTCCGCTGTATGGGAGGCGTGTCGGCCCCCAGGTCCAAATTCTTGAGATCATTTGCGCGATCATCTGCGTGGAACAACTTCATCACTATGGCACTATTGGCAGCTATTTTGTGCAATCTTAGGTTGGCGTTTGCTATCATCTTTTGTGCCTTTTTGTTAACTGCCGTCAGGAGGTTGTTCTCTCCCTGGACATGACGAAGAACAGTCTCTTTTGTCCTTGTAAATTCCTTTGTGAAATGTCTCTGCGACTGTTTCATTTTTGGCGTGTGAGAGGACAGTCTTTTTGACACTGTGGCTTCACCTGTAGGGCGCAATCTTTTGCGGCTATGCCAGCCGTGACAGCTGGCTGCTTTGTCGCTTGATACTCTGTGGAGAGGAACAACTGTACGTCTTAGCCGTGCCATTGCTCGCGGGAGGATCGTCCGCTTGTTTATTGTCTTTTGGACGATCCCTTTGTCGGTCACCTTTGGGAGGTTACTTTCTTCCTTCAGTGGAGTCGACTCATCATCCTTGGTTGTCTGAACCACTAAGCATCCTAGGCCATTGTCACATCCCCTTGATGTAAGGATGTTCTTGTCGATCTCAAGGGTATGACCTTGTCTCTTCTCTTCCCTTGGCCCTCCTGTCACTTGGAGATGGCAAAGACATGGTTCAGAGAGAGATGTGTGTCCACATTCTGTTACCACCGTTCTGCGGGCGTCAACATAGTCTTGTCCGTGCTCTGTCAGCGCACGTGTTGCCCACTATCACCCATCCTAGGTCAAGTCTTTGGGCGTATGGCGCGTTGTGGGGTCCGTTATGCTGTTTACGGACTCTATGCACCCTCATGATGTCCCTACCGAGCAGCAGCAAGTTTTTGGCGCCTTGTTCTACCGGCAGGATGTAGTTGGCTATTCCTCTGAGGTGCGTGTAATGGCGTGCCACGTCTGGTGTGGGAATCTCGTCCCTGTTTGTGGCCATGTGGTTGCACTCGATGAGTGTGGGGAGAGCTATCTTCACTCTGTTATCCACTGAATATATGACGTAACCGCTTGCTCTTCTCCCTGTTGACTCAGTTGACCCTGCAAAGGTTCTGAGGGTGTAGGGTGAGGCGTTGTCTTGTAAGTTGAATAGGTTGAAGAACTCTGTCTTCGCCAATGATCTGTTGCTTTGGTCGTCGAGGATTGCATACACCCAAATAGGCTTCTCAGGTTGTCCCTGGGGGTGCACTGCGACAAGGCATATTTTGGAGCAGGACATTTTGTCAGTTTCTTTTCCGCAAACCTCGGTGCGCTGAGATGTGACGGATGTTGGCTCTCCTTCTTCTTCCTCCCCGCCATGCTCCGCTACGGAGGATGGGTTGTTGAGTTGGTGGAGTGTCAGCGCCTCTGGATGTCACTTTTGCACACTGTACATTTGATTTCTTCTTTACAGTCTCTGGCTATGTGAGTCGTGAAACCGCAGCACCTGAAGCAAACTCTGAATTCTCCAAGTAACCTCTTGCGTTCCTCTAGGGACTTCATCCTGAACCCAAAGCACTTGTTAAGTGGGTGTGGCTTCTTGTGTATGGGGCATTCCCTGTTTGGGTCCCTTGGTTCCTCGTCTCCAGCGACCGACTGATCGGGAGTAGTTTGGGTCGTGGGAGGCACGTCCGTCCTGTGGACCGAGATGGGTGTTTGAGTGTTACCGTATCTCACCACTGGTCTCTCATTCCTCAGGTTGCTTGCACTGTGTGTGGTTTGTGCACCCAAGATGAAACTGGGATCGTTCCTTGTCCTTGCCGCTCCGCGGATGAAGCTCAAGAAGAATGAGAATGGGGGGAAGGCGACTTGCTTCTCCCTTTTGTATTTGGAGCCTTGTGAAATCCATCTTTCTTGGAGGTTGTAGGGTAGCTTCTCCAAGATGGGTCTCACTCCACGAGCTGAGTCCAAGACGTTGAGACCTGTTAAGGAATGGTCTTTCCTTGCAAACTCCAGCTCTTGCAGCAGGTCCCCGAGCTCTCGTAACTTCGAGTAATCTTTAGTCGTGATCTTGGGAAAACTGTCGACTCTTTTGAAGAGCAAATCCTCGACTGCTTTGGGGCTACCGTAGCACTCTTCTAGCCTTTCCCACACTAGGTCAAGACCTACTTGGGCTTGGTTAGCGTTTGCCGCCCGAAGTCTCTTCGCGTGCTCCCTGGATTCGTTCCCCAGGAACTTGAATAGCAGGTTGAGCTCTTCCCTTGCTGAGAAGTCCAAGCTATTGATTGCGTCTTTGAACGTGAACTTCCACGTCCGGTATTTCTCAGGGCGGTCGTCGAAAGCTGATGAGTCCTGCTTGCACCAGGTCACGCCGGATCATGTACTTGGCTATGTCTGGCAGGCCTGAGGCATCGGCGTGTTTATCCCGTTCTGAGGTAGTTGCTAGGAGGGTCCGTGTGGTCGCCTCTTCCTTGGCGTGGAAGCGTGATGACTGCTGTTCAGTGTGAGGGACTGTGTTCTCCCATGTGGGTGTACCTGGATTGCGAACCCATTGTAGTGCAAAAGACAGAGAAGGCAATCAAGGCTTTGTGTGTGAGATGCACTGTCTGTTTGCAAAGCTGCTGCCTTGTGTGCAAGGTTGTTTGCTGTATAGAGGCTGGTGGCTCTGTGTAGCAATGTGGAGCAGTATGCTTGTACAGTGGTGGTGAGAGACTGCTGTTTGTCAGTCTGCAGAGACTGCTCTGTGTTGAATTCAAGGTGTATAGAATCCGTTTTACTGTGCTGTGCTGTGCTGTTTAAACTGCTGCTTGTTTTTGCAGAAAGCTGTAGCAGTTTGCTGTATAGCTGTGTAGAGCTGCACTTTTGTAGCATGAAGGCTGTGAGTGATAGCTTCTGCATAGACCTCTAGTACATGGTCTCTGTCTTACTATCCTGAAGCTAGGGTCACGTTTTGAGGTATGAATAGCTTCAGTTAGCTTTAACTCATGTCTTCCCTCTTCCAAAGCATGACAAGTCCTTAATGTCTTTCTTAACTTTATTGCAGAAGTAGAAAACAGGAACTTGTAGGTGTAGTGTAGGAAGAGAGTGCTTCTCTATGTGGAATGCTTCTATGAGGTTAAACTACGGTAAGACAGAAAGGCCTTACCAGGGGTGGATCCAGACAGGTCTGTACTCACTGTGATCTTAGGTGGAAAAGGAAGTGAGGGGCAAGGGTCACACTACAAGTGAAGTGAGAATGCACTACTGTCAGCAAGGACAGGGGGGGGGATGGGAAAGCCCATTAACTTGGACTGGAGATGTTGCCAGAGCAACCAGGGGTGTGACAGACTGGAAGGAAAAAGGGCTACATAATGTATCAATTCCATCTGCACTGGGAGTAAAACTGCAAGGAAAGTAACATCCAAGTACAGCTAGCAGGCAGAACTGCCAAGGGAAGGGGGGCTGAAACAGAGAAGGCAGACATGGCTATTACTGTTCCATGACAGTATAGATTCCCCTCACATGCACTCTATCTGCGATTGGGGGGAGCAAACTGTGTTACATAATTCACACACTGGCACTTTAAGAAATCATATAAATAAATCCTATCCCTTTCAGGGAGCAATTGGGTATTAACCCGTTAAATGACCGAGTCTCCTAAACCACCGTATTGTTGAACCCGCAGCCGTCCCATGAATCTTGGAGCAGACACCAATAATATATAAGCAATAAACTAACATTGAAAAAGTTTTTTTCCAACAGGAGTCAATTTGAGGTTTCTGACTCTACAGGAGATGGGAGTCAGGTACCTGAGTGTGTTAATGATGATGAGTCTAATGAGCTGGGTTATATGTCTAACTTTAATTTTCAGGAAACATGTGTGTTGTCTGACATGGAAGGATTGTTGGAACAACAAGGGGAAAATCTGAATAATTTTTCACAGTCCTTTTTTGGAAATCACAATTCTGGCCTAAAAAGGAAATCTATATTCTGCCCCAATTACAACAGGGGACCCTTTATTACCACATTTGAAGGCCTAGTAGAAAGGGACTTGAGGCTATTAGCCCAAGGTTTCTCACAATCCTCCATTCAGGCAAACAACCTGACATATATTGAATACCAACAATTAAAACAACTAAAGTCCAGAAGAGACATTATGTTTAGAAATGCGGACAAGGGTGGGGCCCTGGTAGTCCTATCTACTGTACAGTACAGACAAGAGGCTCTAAGGCAGTTGAATAATACTAGTCATTACAAACCCCTTATAGGGGATCCAACAACCAATTTTTCTTCACAACTTAATGAATTGATTGACTTTGGAAAAATTCTATGTGTAACAGATAAAAAGGAAGTAGATTATCTGAGCTGTCCACATCCCGTGATTCCGGTATTCCACCATCTTCCAAAGATCCATAAGTCACTGGTTGACCCTCCGGGCCGACCTATAGTGGCTAGTATTGGATCTTTGGGAGATGGGTTATCGCGGTATGTGGACAGCTATCTTAAACCATTGGTGTTCCAACTACCATCATTTATAAAGGATTCAGCGGATGTCATGGTCGATCTAGGGGACGTGGTCTGGAAACCACACTATAGATGGGTCA
The DNA here is from genome assembly GCA_036426205.1 of Ascaphus truei. NCBI lineage: Eukaryota > Metazoa > Chordata > Amphibia > Anura > Ascaphidae > Ascaphus > Ascaphus truei. Next base: position 44,948,199 of record CM071568.1, read on the forward strand.
CATTAGACGTGGTTTCTTTATACTCTATTATACAGCATGAACATGGGTTATCAGCGGTTGATCACTTTCTTAATTTGTCACTTTTATCCACTTCACTCTGCACTTTTCTTTTAGAATCTATCACTTTTTTATTGACACATAATTATTTCTTATTTGATTCACGATTTTATTTACAATTATTAGGCACAGCAATGGGCACGAGCTTTGCACCTTCTTACGCAAATTTATTTATGGGTTTTTGGGAAGCACAGTTTATTTATCACAGTAACAACACATATCGTTCAAATATTATATTCTTTAAACGGTTCATCGACGATCTCATAATGATATGGGACGGAGATGAATCATCACTTGATTCTTTTGTTAATGTATTAAATAATAATGATTTAAATATTAGGTTTACTTATGAACAAAACATTAACTGTATTAGTTTCCTAGATCTCCTCCTCTACATCGATCATGACATGACGATCCAATCAGAAATATTCCGTAAACCAAATTCTAGGAACACACTACTCTCTGCCAAGAGCTGCCATCCACGTCCGCTGGTTAAAAGTATTCCCAAAGCACAATTTGTAAGACTACGAAGATTATGCTCAGATAATGAGAGTTTCATTGCGCAATCTAGAGAACTATCAAATAGATTTCTGGTAAGAGGATATACCCATACGGATATCCAAGAAGCATTTGAGTCAGCTAGGGCTATGGATAGATCATCATTACTTAAAAAACAAAGGAGGCCAAAAAATAACTCACCTTCCATGTATGGTGACAATTGTCCATTTTTCATCACCACATATAGCCGTCAAGCTCAAAGCATACGAGACATTGTTATGAAACATTGGACTACGTTAGCCTTAGATAAAGATTTAACAGAGTTTGTAAAAAATGGTCCTAAATTTACGTATCGCAAAGCGAAAACACTAGCGTCACACTTGTCACCAAGTTTATTTCAGACAAGATCAGAATATACAAATATAAGAGGGATACCTAAAGGCTTTTTCTCATGTGGAAACTGTTCCATGTGTAGATATGTATGTAACACCAAAATAGTAAGTTATGATGATAACAAAAAGAGCCATGTTATAAAAACCTTTTTAAATTGTAATACCAGCTTCACAATTTACTTGCTGCAATGCGGCTGTACTATGCGGTACGTGGGACGAACAAAAAGATCTTTAAAAACACGTATTGCAGAGCATGTTCGCTTAATTAAAAGAAATTATGTTTCACATCCTGTGCCCAGACATTTTTCGAAGTGTAGAAGAGGTGGTATTGAAAACTTTTCATTTATGGCCCTCGAACATGTTCCCCCACACAAAAGGGGAGGAGACAGGGAGGGTATGCTTAATCGGCGTGAAATGTACTGGATATACACCTTGCGCACTCTCCACCCATTTGGCATCAACCAGGAGTGGGAACCTAAACATTTCCTGGTTGGGTGATGGGTGGTGAAGTGTGCAGGGTGTAGTATGCCATCACAGTTTATGGAAAAAGAATATTGCTGCGCTTAAGAGATTTCTGAAAAGAGAATTTTTGTTTATATATGTATAAATTGTATTTGTTATATTGCACCCTAATGGGTCATATTTGATATACATTTATTTAGTATTGTAAACAATAAGAAAAATGGTTCACCTTACCATCCCCAATGTATTCAGGATATATTATGCTTTATATGGATATATATGTTATTGGTCTAAAGTTAATCAGGGAAATGAATTGTCCACATCATCTTATTCTAGTATATCATATCTTAAATTGTTGTTCAATTGAATATTATTATTGAGTGAGCATTTCAGGGTCTGTGTTTTACACTATGGTTTATGTATTTGGGTTGCAAGTACTCGGTCCCTTTAATAGGAATGACGTTCAATTTTAATTTACATGAAGGGGAGGCCCTAGTTCAATTAGGGAGGTGCCAGTTGATACGTCATGACCTATATAAGATCCGGTACGATGCAGGGATCTTCACTCTTTGATAAAGTCTATCTATAGACGAAAGCGTCAGAGTGGTGCTACTGATGCTCACTGTGTAGTTTAAATAAAGTTTTTTACATTTTTTCTATGCGTTGGTTGTGTGGAGTGCTGTGACCACGGTTACCATTTCCTCTTTATCCCTTTCAGGGATCTAACTACACCGCAGAATATGCCTCTAACTGTTGATGGGCCAACTAACCTGGTTCCCCAGTTTAAACAACAACCTCTCATTCAGGGTCACTAGATACAGCATAATAATATCCAGTTTTTAGACACAGCTTAACTGATAGATGGGGAACAGTGTCCCCAGAGTCCAGACAGCGAAGGTTATGAAGGGGGTGTCCTCCCCGAACTGGATACAGGGGAGCAGAGTGCCCCAGGCTCAAGACTGAAAAAAACAACCCTTTCTGCTCTAAATACCTGTTCTAGTAATTAGGTGAGCAGGTGAGTGAGAAACCAGAACCCTTGTAAAGTCTGGTATGGATTTCCTATCCACCAGCCTTAGTGACTGTGAATCTGTGGAGCGGATCACTTCCATATTAAGTTTGCACTTTCTTCTATAATTTAGACAGAAAGCTGCCCATTATCCTGGGACTATGTCACAATACACATACATAACGGGGTTGAGCTGTATATGTATGTATAGCACGATCCGCTACAACGCGGGTTGTGACAGGGTTATCCAACATAGTAGGATACCGCACAGGTGGAGCGCTGTCACCAGACGGATCAGGCACACCCCAGGCTCCCAGCAGCGGAGGTTCAGGCCTGCTGTGAGCCGCAGGTAAAGCACCACACACACTCAGTAGCCGCCATATCTCCCATAGGGTGGGGGAAACTGCGCTACAGTTAATACAAACATTATTTAAATATTATCCATCAAGAACAAATAATTGTTTATTTTTCAATATTTTTTTTAATGCAAAATCATTTATGAATATGAATAAAGTTGACTTTATTGTATTAAAATTTGAATGGTATGCAACTATTTATTACTTTTTTTAATCGCACTGTTAACCCAAGCATTGCGCTCTACAATAGAAAAGTTAAACACAATGCAGAAAGACCATTACGTGGTCTGCCGAGAAACTGCAAACCTCTTTTCTATAGTAGCGTTTTAGTTATCTATTTTTTTTTTAATATATATATATATATATAGTCACATGAAAGTTGATATTGATACAAAAACCCCATAGAAATACATATCTATATTCTCCAGCTCACCCCCCTTGATAATTGGGGGACATAGAGAGGAGGGGGCAGTTGAGGAAGGGAGGACAGGGGAGCAGTGGGGGACCAGGGTGGCAGGGAGAGGCGGAGGAGGGGGCAGCTGAGGGAGGCCAGGTGGGCAGTGGGGGGATAGGGAGAGGCGGGGGCAGTTGAGGGAGGACAGAGGGGAATAAGAGTGACAGGGAGAGGAAGTGGCATTATTGTCCCTACACTTGCTCTCCAGTCCACAGCCCATCCTGTGATGCTTTCAGCAGGGTATACAGTCACGGTACCTTGCTTGGGAGCCCACCAGGTGTCGCTGATGTCCATAGGAGCTCAGGCGACGGATGGTCAGGGGGCGCTCTGGCCTCTGCTCTCCCGTCTCGGTGGTCCCCCTGCAGCCTGAGCCCTGGTAGAGTGTTTTTTGTTTTTTTTTTGCTGCGTCCGTTTTGTTTTCTCCAGTGTGGCCGTTTCCCGGTGTTGGACATTTGATCCCGGTCAGGTGGGTGAAATTACTCGGGATACGGGAGATTTCCCGGTCAGTGGAAACACGGGACTTGGTGTTTCGGAGGCTGAGAGGGCCTGGGACCCAGGCGAGAGGAGTGACATCAGGGGGGATAAAGGGGAGGACTGGGGGGCGCGGGTACCAGACTGGGACATAGGTAAGTGATCTGTATGGGGGGAGGGTGGATGTGATGCTGAGAAGGGAGGTGCTGGGATCTGGTGCTGAGAAGGGGGTGCTGGGATCTGGTGCTGAGAAAGGGGGCGCTGGGATCTGGTGCTGAGAAGGGGGGCGCTGGGATCTGGTGCTGAGAAGGGAGGTGCTGGGATCTGGTGCTGAGAAGGGGGTGCTGGGATCTGGTGGATGAGAAAGGGGGGCGTGGATCTGGTGCTGAGAAGGGGGGGCGTGGGATCTGGTGCTGAGAAGGGGGGCGCTGGGATCTGGTGCTGAGAAGGGGGCGCTGGGATCTGGTGCTGAGAAGGGGGGCGCTGGGATGTGTGAGAGGGGGGCTGGATCTGGTGCTGAGAAGGGGGGGCTGGGATCTGGTGCTGAGAAGGGGGGCGCTGGGATCTGGTGCTGAGAAGGGGGGCGCTGGTCTGGTGCTGAGAAGGGGGCGCTGGATGGTGTGGAGGGGGCGCTTATCTGGGGCTGAGAAGGGGGCGTGGGATCTGGGCTGAGAAGGGAGGCGCTGGGATCTGCGCGTGGGAGGGGAAGGGGGACGCGGGAATCTGGCGCTGAGAAGGGGGACGCTGGGATCTGGCGCTGAGAAGGGGGACGCTGGGATTGGCGCTGAGAAGGGGGACGCTGGGATCTGCGCTGAGAAGGGGGGCGTTGGATCCGGGGGTGAGAAGGGGGGCGCTGGGATCCGGGGCTGAGAAGGGGGGCGCTGGGATCCGGGGCTGAGAAGGGGGGCGCTGGGATCGGGGCTGAGAAGGGGGGCGCTGGGATCCGGGGCTGAGAAGGGGGGCGCTGGGATCCGGGCTGAGAAGGGGGGCGCTGGGATCCGGGGCGAGAAGGGGGGCTGGGATCCGGGCTGAGAAGGGGGGCGCTGGGATCCGGGCTGAGACGGGGGGCGCTGGATCCGGGGCTGAGAGGGGGGCGCTGGGATCCGGGCTGAGAAGGGGGCGCTGGGATCCGGGGCTGAGAAGGGGGCGGCTGGGATCCGGGGCTGCGAAGGGGGGCGCTTGGATCCGGTGCTGAGAAGGGGGGCGCTGGATCCGGTGCTGAGAAGGGGGGCGCTTGGATCCGGTGCTGAGAAGGGGGGCGCTGGATCCGGGTGCTGAGAAGGGGATGCTGGGATCTGGGGCTGAGAAGGGGGGGCGCTGGGATCTGGGGCTGAGAAGGGGGGCGCTGGGATCTGGGGCTGAGAAGAAGGGGGGCGCTGGGATCCGGTGCTGAGAAGGGGGGATGCTGGATCTGGGGTGAGAAGGTGGAGGGGGGGGGCGCTGGGGATCTTGGGGCTGAGAAGGGGGGGCGGGCGCTGGGATCTGGGGCTGAGAGGGGGGCGTGGGATCTGGGCTGAGAAGGGGGCGCTTGGATCTGGGGTGAGAAGGGGGGCGCTGGGATCTGGCGTGAGAAGGGGGGCCGCTGGGATCTGGGGCTGAGAGGGGGGGCGATGGGATTGGTGCTGAGCAAGGGGGAGCTGGGATCGGGTGAGAAGGGGGGCGCGGGATCCAGGGCTGAGAAGGGGGGCACTGGGATCCGGCGCTGAGAAGGGGAGCGCTGGGATCCGGTGCTGAGAAGGGGGGCGCTGGGATGCGGGGCTGAGAAGGGGGGCGCTGGGATCCGGGGCTGAGAAGGGGGGCGCTGGGATCTGGTGCTGAGGGGGGGGAAGGGGACATGAGTTATAACAAATACAGAAGGTACAATCTTACTCGTACTGTTCAAGTATTTTTCTTTTAATTTATTTTTTTTTAATTTATTTTTTTAATTATCCATTTTGAGCACATTCACATGTCACAGGTCTGCAACCCTGCCTTTCACATTATCACCCAGCATACAGTGCTTCCACTGCAACAAGGGATTGTGGGAAATGACATGCAAATGAGCACACCGTGTCACCTTTTGCTTCAAATCCATTTCAACATAGACCCCTATAGCTTATGCTCGCTGCATTAGGCCAGGTCCCTGCTGGCTACTGCAGCGCCCGCTGTGGCGGATGCTGCGGGAGCAAGAGCTGCCCCACAATGGGACCAGGCCCGCTGCGAGGGGGGGCTGTTGCGCTGCACCGACAGAAACTCCTGCTCTCAAGAGAATTGAGATCAGGACTCGCGATGGAGCGCTAGGCCACGCCCTCCGGCGGTTCAGCCAATGAGGGCGAACCTGCCGGGTGACGTCCCGGCTGCTCCCCTGACACGCCTTTCCCCCTGCAGCTCACTGCAGACCGGGGAATTCGGCTGCACGTGCCACCTGCCTCACAGACAGCGGGGGCCGTAGCCTTACACAGCTTTTCAGCACAGCCTGGGTTAAGATGCATAGCCAGGAAACCTACTCACAGACCGACCGCTGTTTCGCCCTTAATGGGTCTCATCAGAGTGAGGCTGTTTTTATTAGACCACTGCCTTGACCCTTTAATGACAAATTTCCTTATATTTCAGCAGTTATATTAATCTCACAGAAATATAGCTGCAAAAGAATCACAACAGTGGAGCCTTTTAAAGATTGCCGTTGTGAATTTACTGATTGCTCTAGTTGTGTGTTCAGTTTGCATTGTGAACAAAAAAAAGTGGACGATCCAATAACATTTGATCTGTTGCAAGAAAATGATGTTATAACAACCCAAATCACTGCACTTACCAAATCACACGGCTTCATTTGCTTTTCTAGTCTTTTGGGCCTCATTTTGAAAATCTGTTTAAGCATGTTATAAAATGTGAAACAATTGGGAAAAGATGTCACATACCTGAGTGCTTTCAATGCAAATTCAATGTGGGGGACCAGAAGGGTCTCTGCTACATAATATTTTTTTCCCTCACAGTTATATCAGAGAGTGTGTCAGACAGACAGGTTTGTGATTCTTTCTCGGTTCCTAGTCTCTATTAGAAGTTAAGTTATACAGAATTATTCATTACAATGCCGACGGGCCACTACCGCAGAAACTGACATTGGCACAATCACATTTTAATGAGTAAACCTTGCAAAGTCATTTGAAGAGCCTATCAGGATAATGGGGAAAAAAGGAGGTGCCAGTTTTGGCCTATGATTTTCTTGAACTCTTTAGCAACAATCCAGCATCCGCTTCCTCTGTAACCTGATTTTGAGTTCAGTATCACATACAGGATTAGTGTTTCCATCCAGTCAAATAACCCTGGGGTCCGTAATGGATATTGCAGCATTGAACTCAACTAGAATGCACTTTGCTGGGTGCTCTCGCTAAAATACCAGCAGTATCAAACATTGGCCTAACCCCATACTAAATATTGGTTTAGTTACATTAGCACATATTGGGTAAGGTAAATTGTGGGTTTATAAGAGAGAAGTAGGGCCAATAGGAGCAAAAGCAGTACTGTACTACGGTGAGACAGTGTCAGCTGGGTGGACAGAAAGAGAAATAAGACTCAAATTGAAGAAATATTCACTGAGATACTACTATAAGCAATCATACCCGACAGCCGTGCACGCCCTCGCATGGACAGCCGGGCTGTCGCGCAGGCAGGCGCTCTCGCGCAGGCAGGCATCTCTCGCGCAGGTAGGCGCTCTCTCGCGCGCAGGCAGGCGCTCTCTTACGCGCAGGCAGGCTCTCTCTGCTCTCTTGCGCGCAGGCAGGCGCTCTCTCTCGCGTGCAGGCAGGCGCTCTCTCTCGCGCGCAGGCAGGCGCTCCCTCTCGCGCGCAGACAGGCATTCTGCAGGCGCGCTCTCAAGCAGGTAAGCAGACGCTCTCTCGCTCATGCAGACGCTCTCTCAGTCTCACTCTCAGTCTCTCTGTCTCTCTCTCTCGGTCTCTCTCTCTCTCTCTCGGTCTCTCTCTCGGTCTCTCTCTCGGTCTCTCTCTCAGTCTCTCTCTCTATCTCTCTATCTATCTCTCTCTCCTCCAGGAACATACTAGAACTCTGGGACCTTCTGTGTCAGCCCACTTCTTTTTTCAGGATGTCATGTTTATTTAATATTAAATACATAAATTAAAATGATTTGTGTACTTGATTTCTTTTTAAAGGCCATCAAAGTACCTGGTTTTGCACGTATGTGTACCCAATCGCCGTGAAAAGAATGTACTGGCACAGACGGAAATGTATGACTATTACCATATTCTTTCATGCCCAATAGTGTGTCTCACAACATACCCTTTTACCCATGCACTCAGATTTATATAGCACATTTATCCCAATGGGACACAAGGCGCTTCACAGTTACAGAAAGGAAAAAAGAGGAAAGCATTTAAGGTTATAAAAGAGACCAAACACAAGGAAAGATGCAATACAGGATGGGATGGTACTGTAGCTATTAAGAGTTATAGATTTCCAGAGAGGGGACCTCTCGACCTGTATGAGGCAGATTGTTAGAGCGAGTGGGAGCAGTGTGGCTAAAATCTCGGGCCCCAAAGGAAGTCAAGGACATTCTGGGGACTGTTAGGAGTCCTTCACCTGCAGATTGAAGTGATACATAAGAGTGACTTGAGTATTGTTTTCCTTAATTAGACCAAAGCTTGCATTTTGGCTGTAGTTCCAATAAGTATTTGTGAAAGAAAACGACCACCAACTATTTCTCCATGCCCATACTGGAGCACAATGTTCTCCCTCTGCCAGGTCACTCTATCCCCTTTCCTATCTTGGGAAGCAATGCTGATTTGTATTTGAAGTATACAGTCCCTCCACGGCCCTTGGTGAGAAGTGTATTCTGTGATTGAACTGCTTGAATCCTAGTGACACCAACTATTCTGTTTCAAATCAGGAATAGGTAGCTTAGGTTGCTGATTGACACGAAGATATATGTTCTTTCAGGTCGTTAAATATCTATACTTCTCCAAGCAGAGCAGTGAAAAACAAGGGCGGATAATTGAACCTGTTTCGTTTTGTCTCGGCGCAGGTGAGTTCACTTTCACCTTGGTATTTCTAGAAAAGCATTAATCACAGTAATATTATGTCACCCGTTAGAGAAATACAGTTTCAACCACGTATGCAGCGCTTATGCAATACAAGCATACAGACCGGTTTATGTACGTAGAACTGATGCAGTGTAAAGATATGAGCAGTAACACCAAGGTGTAAAAAGGGAATTCATACGGCCGTATGAGAGCTTATAATCGGCACATATGTTATTATTATTTTTTATTTGTATGTTTTTGTTTTCCTAGACAGTGTGAAATTATAATCAATAAGAGCATAAGCCTGTTTTTATAGTTGAAATACAAATATACATATTAAGATTGTAAGCTGGTCTATGGAATAGAGATTTCCGTCTTCTAATACCCAACTTTTGTGCCGTGCTGCCATATCCCGGTATTGCAGCTTATTTACTTTTCTATGTTACATTGCCGAAAGTAATTGAGGGAGGATGCTGTTATAGTGAGGGGAGCATCATTTGGGACTAAAGAGTAAAGTAAACGAATATCAGTTGTATATTTAATTATTTAAATCTGGATGATTTTAAAGAAAATCAGTATTTGATTTGTTTTTTATTTACATTGGGTGAAGGCAGGGGGGATCTCCTAAGAAAAAGTGTTTTTCTTAATTTGTTTATTGCATTACTTGGCCCCAGTGATTAAGTAATCCGATGTATGCAGTAAGACAATATACAGAAGGAAACTAAAACAACCACATACTGTAGGACACCTACAGTATTCTATAGAGTGTAAGCGTCATCTGGCAGTATCGCACGGAAAGCCCCATTCAATGCAGTTTACTTCAATGGTGCGCTGCTTGCCATAGCGCCACAATATAAAGTGTTTTATTACCAGGCAGTAATGCATTGAGTTACCTCTCGTTTTCATATATGTGCTGGGTACAGAGCTATGATTACAGATACATGGTTACAAATACATGGATACTTTATGTCAGGTGGTGCGCCCCTCCCCCTTACCTCGCGCAGGGTCATGTGACGTCATTTGATGCGTGTCACGTCACATGACCACGCGGCGTCATTTGATGCCGCATTGCCATGGACACGAGTCCTGACGGGGATGAGGTAAATTTAGAGTTGTAGGGGCCTCACGCGATCCCCCGGCATTTAATTTAAATGCCTTGGGGGAAGAGCGCGGGCCCTCTGCAACGCCGCCCCCCCCCCCCCAGAAAAATCTTGCGTCCCCCACTTTGCGCACCGCTGCATTAAGTGAACAGAGTTATACATTATATATAAAGACATTACATTACATTAGGTAAACAGGGTTACACATTAACTATAAAGACATTGCATGAACAGTTCAAGATAAAATGGGTTATAGGCGTGTGTAACAGTTACAGACAAGATTAAAATGTGAGACAACTTTAGTTTTCAAAGAACTTAGACTGGTGGCGGTTTTGAGAGTATCGGGTAGATTGTTCCAGTTGTGGGGTGCACGGTAAGAGGGGGAGCGGCCGGATACTTTGGGACCATGAAAAGTCCCTTCGAATCAGATCTCGGGTGAACAGTGCTCTGTGTGGTAGGGGTGAGGTGCTTATTCAGAATAAGAGTGAAAGTCTCCATTAGCAAAACCATTAAAAAAAAATAATGTTAAGCCTTTTTTTATATGTTATATTTTGAAGAGGCATAAATCAATCCAGTCTTCCAGGGAATGAGCTACTACTGCCTTTGGTCCTGCATGGTCCGGCACAGTTAAAGTAATGTCAGGGTCACAGAGTTAGCTAGAAGATTTTCCAATATAACCAAGTAAATGTTAAGTACATTTTAGGTTTACCGAAAGTATCCTCATTGTAAATCTTAACTTGGAATTGCAGTCACACGTGCGTGGCACCTCCGAGATACGACCATGTCCTACATTTTTGTGAACGACTCGTCCCAGACCAATGTGCCCCTGCTGCAGGCATGCATCGACGGGGACTTCAACTATTCCAGGCGCCTGCTGGAGAGCGGCTTCGACCCCAACATCCGTGACAGCCGAGGTCGGACAGGCCTCCACCTGGCCGCGGCCCGAGGGAACGTAGATATCTGCCAGCTCCTGCACAAGTTTGGTGCGGATCTGCTGGCCACCGATTACCAAGGGAACACGGCCCTGCATCTGTGTGGTCATGTGGACACCATTCAGTTTCTTGTCTCCAATGGACTCAAAATTGACATTTGGTGAGTGGCGTTAAAAACATGGGGAAATTAATAATTTGTCTATCCGGGGGGATGGGGGGAGGGATATATTTTTATTTTAAATTGGCAATCCGTTGATGTTGGTAATTTTTGTCTTTTTTTGGGGGGCGGGGGTCCGCGATGAGGTTTCCCATTTCAGCCCCCTTCAGTCTTACGGGGGGAAGTGAGATATTGTGCAGAAATGATCAGAGTGTTACTTTCTGCTGGATAGCCAATCAATAACAGTAAGATCGCCAACGGGAAGTTAGCCGGGTCCATGTTTAGGGGCAAAGTTCCTCCAGTAAAGTAAATGTCTTTGGCACATTCAGTCTCTGGGTTCTACGAGTCATGCAGTGAGAGCCTTTATAATGGAGTCCCTGCCCCAAAGAGCTCACAATCTAATTTTGGTTCCAGAGTCTTCCGTGCAAAAAAACAGCTAGGAAACGGAAGAAAATTAAGAAGGCTCTTAGGGTGAGATTTACTAACCGCAGGTCTGGGTTGACTTGACGGGGGATCACAGTGCATTAACTAAGGGGGGCGGCGCAGAGGACAGAGGTCCCGCGCTCTTCCCCAAGGCATTTAAATTGCGGGGGACCGCCTCTGCGTCTCAACTTACCGAGATTCTGAGGCTTGGTCTGACGCGTCGCCATGGCAACGCGGCGTCGTGCCGTCACATGACCCCGCTGCGTCATTTGACACTGGCAAGAAAAGTAAGGCAGGCATGGGCATTGGAGGAGAGGAGGCAGGGTGGCACAGCTCCAAAAGTTTGTGCACCCCTGCATTAACCCATACCAGAGGTTAACGAATCTATCGATTTGATTACGCAGAAAGGCAAACATAACAAGAGGGAATTACATTTACAATGTTTGCTAACCTTTTCAAATCAACTTTCATCAAACGTTTAAAATACATTTACTAGTGTTTATTATTCAAAAGAAATGATGTGCGACATTCTTTTCTCCGGTACATGCCCTCATGTAACAACCCCTGATGAAAGCAACACATAGTGTAGAAGCCATTTTGTAGAAGAAGTATTTGACCCAAATACCCAAATATGAAAAATTAAACATGGTTAAATATATTCGGATACAAAAATGATTCTAAGGGCAAATCGGGCTATTCATATTGTCACGGACAAACGATACAACAAAGTGCTACATTTTGTTTTAAATGCATAATGCCACCTCACTATATGATAAACATGCCTACATTCTTCCTAGGGAATTTAGCATAATAAGCAGTTTAGTTATGATAAAAAGCAAAACACAATCCTGAATGACTGGGGATTCATGTTGTACAAGCATCCCTTAGTAACGTTTCTGTAACAGAAGCATATCATTGGACCGCCATACAACACCATATCTAAGCTTCCATAAATCAGTAAGGAGACAGACCTTGCCTTAACATAGCCCAGTATAGGATATATTGCATCTGATTTTATTGGTGCATTATCTATACATTTGTAGCTGTGATGTTTCACAGGAAGTTTGGAGGCTCCACAGAAGCCCATGTTAAAAGCAAGACTGCTTCATTTATTAACAGTCCTGGAAAATACTGAACGGGATCTACTGGTGAAGTCTGTAACTCTGAGCCCCTACACCAGGAGTCGCCAAGGGCAATCAACAGGTCAGGTTTAAAGGATTTCCTTGCTTCAGCACAGGTGGTGCAATCAGTGGCTCAATGACTGAGCCAGCTGTGCTAAAGCAGGGGTATCCTTAAAACCTGACCTGTTGGTGGCCCTTTTAGGTTTGGAGTTGGCCACCCCTGCTCTACACACTAATCGCCAGCAATAATGTAAATAATAAATAGCACCAGATATTGCTGTGTTAGTCTTACCAAGTCTTCTCAGCTGCTTACTGCATTTACAAGAATAATCCCAAAAGTTGGTCATTACATTCTTGAGTATTTATCATATTTACTTTGTGTATGGTGTAGGGTCGTTATCATGTCCATGATTAACAATACAGTAGGGCCCAGCTTCTCGGCATTCCACCACGACGGTGGTACTGTTTCCTGACTTCAGTCATGTTTCCGCGCATGCGCAGAAGGGAAAGCCGATTCCACTTATGCACAGAAGGGGCCGCCCGACTCTGCGCATGCGCAGAATGCTGCATTCTGGGACGGAGAAGGGGGGAGGATGGATGGGATATCGCCAGTGAACATAGCATTTGTGCGCTCTGCACAAAAAAAAGCTATGTTCCGCTTTTCTGCGGGGGGCTTGGAACCAAACTCGCTGTATGTGTGGGGCCCGCCCGTAGCCATGCTAAAGCAGATCAGTCCAGAAGCACAACATATCTATTTGTGATTGGGTTTGTTAGTTCTGTACTTCCATAAAAGGGCAATCCCTTCTAGGACCAAAGTGAGTTCATTCCAGTGACATGTTTAAGGGGTCGCATCTGGGTAATTGATATCTTTGTTGCCCAAATCTGACACCTATAGGTATTTGTAATTTATGTTAAAGTGAGATTTGGGAGGGGTTAGCTTTCCCCTGGCTGCACCCTTTTGTGTGATGTCACTGTGACATCAGCAAGAGCTTGTACAGCCAGAGTTCCCCCTCCCCTCCTCTTTATTGTGTGATAAGGGTAAAGAAAATACCCGACCACAAACACTTCCCCCATTCAGAGACCCCGAAGAAATTAAACTGGCCGAGTATGTGGGATCGTACCTTTAACCTGAATTTAGGTGCTTCATGCTGCAGACTTAAGCATTAGGGAATTTCCGGTCCAAAAAGGGATTTGGAAGCTAATAGGGGACATACTTGGTGTTCTGATTTGCACACCCATGCCCCGAGCCTGAATAGCCACAGTTTAATCATTCAGTTTCACAGCGGTACATTGCCATTCTTACATATTAAAATAAGGGTATATTACCAGTAGTAGAGATTATGATGTATTGACTGGATATTGTTTTAAATGTACACACCGTATCCTGGTTTTACATTCAAAGGGTAGAAAACTACACAATTTGGGGGAATATGTGCCATTATTTTCAGTGTGAAAAATGCTGGGGCAAAATGTAATATATTTTGCTTTGGTACAGAATAATAGAAACGCAGTTCTGTGCAAACGGCATAGAAGAGGGAATAAAATTGACCGCTTTTTACTGCTCTGTATTCCACTTTTTTCTGCATTGGCACAAGAAGTAGAATCTCTCTGTATTTTCTGTTACGTAACAAACACGGGTTTGCTTTCCTAATGCAATTTCAGCAATCACCAAGGTGCCACTCCCCTCGTCCTGGCAAAGCGCAGGGGAGTGAATAAAGAAGTGATCCGCATGTTAGAGTCACTAGAAGAACAAGAAGTGAAAGGCTTCAACAGAGGCACTCACTCCAAGCTGGAGACCATGCAGACGGCGGAAAGCGAAAGGTATGTCCAATGCTCTGAGCTTCTAATGGAAAAGGGACACAGCACTCTCTCCGAAGGATCCACTGAGGAAGATTGGTACGTTGGAAGCAATTTCTCTTCTTTATCAATTCCTTCATGTCTTGTGACTAACTGTGTCTGCACTTTGTCATGTGCATGGATTGTGGAAGAATTTTCTAATAACCCCCCATGTCGTCTTGAAGCAGCACTCCCCTCCCCCCACCCCAAAAAAGTATATACAAATTAGTGATCAACACTTTAATGTCACATTATTGATTAGTGTTTGTTCAGCAAAGTCTGAAACTAGTGGCAAATTGGGTAGAGAGAAGGAGTGGCTCAGTGAGTAACGACACTGACTGGCACTGAGTTTGAAGCAGGGGAGCCTGGTTCAATTCCCGTTGTCGGCTCCTTGTGACCTTGGCCAAGTCACTTTATCTCCCTGTGCCCCAGGCACCAAAAAATAGATTGTAAGCTCCACGGGGCAGGGACCTCCGCCTGCAAAATGTCTCTGTAAAGCGCTACGTAAAAACTAGCAGCGCTATACAAGAACATGTTATTATTATTATTATTATTATTATTATTATTATTATAAACTGAAATTGAAATAGATGACTGAAAAGCTATGTAATCCTCTGGAATGGAGATTTCTTCCAGCCTCTTATCCCTATATTGCTGGTTTTTGATTTGTAGATATTTTGTTTGGTGGTCTCCCGCGTGGAAATGGACCCTGCCGTCTGCTATAAGACACATTTGAGAACCCATTTGGTTTCACATATTTACGGCCCCATTATCACTTTGCAGCATTTCTTTATTATGCAGCAAAGTGAAAGAGCAGAGGGTGTAACGGCTTGTATAGAATTACTAATGTTTCATAATGTTTATGTTCAGTTCTCTTAAAAAGGCATTCCAAGCGGGCGATTTCAAAAAACAAACTTTTACACATAGGATTGGAGCAGGGGGTCTCTGGAGCTGAACCCCATTAATTTCAGCTCTGTGGCCCCCCGGCTCCCAGAGATGCAGACCTCCACAGGGGGTGCCGGTAGCTGCTCGGCTATCAGGGTTCATGTAATGGCGGAGTTTGAAAGCCCCCGCGCCCTGCAGGCCAATAGGAAGTCGTGACATCATCCAGTGCAGCTTCCTATCGACCTGTGTGACGCGGGAGCTTCTAACTTTAAACCCCAGCCGTTCCTGCTACCGGCACCCCATATGGAGGTCTGTATCTCTAGAAGCAGGAGGGCCCCCCGAGCTGAAATTAATGCGGTTCAGCTCCGGAGACCCCCTGATTCAATCCTAGATAGAAAGAATTTTTAATAATCACTCCTGGAAAGCAGCAATGACCTCCCCACATACATGTATTTATTTTTTGCCTGACCCAGGGCTCCCTTGGAGTTGATACGTAGCCCTCCGTATCAGAGAGACTCTTAATTCAAGTAAGTAACAGAAACCTCCAAAAAAAAATCGAGCCGGCAGGACCGTTGCCTTTAAAAAACAAACAATGTTTCTGTGAAAGTTACCTTACAATTAACATTTTTCTGCTCTGTACAGTTATCATTACAGAAAGCAGCATATATTGTATATTCCACTTCCATACCTTCCCAAGGACAAAATGCGGCAGCATTTCTAAAGTTGCCCTGAGCAGTGGTTTAGAAAATTCACCGTTTGCCAATGTTTTTTGGGGTTCCCGCAAGACAATGTTTTTCCAAAAATATTTTTCTGAAGTAGAAAACTGTTGAGGAGACCACCTTATTCCAATGAAACACTATAAGGATGCAAAACAAGAATACAAAGATATATATGTATATATACATACACACATTATTATTATTATTATTTGTAATGCAAAAATAACTTGGGACGGCCTTTTGTAAAACAACTCGCACTTGATATTCATAGTAAAATTGACCTTTATTGGTTCTTTTAAGTATGGCTATATTTGAATTTGCGTTTGGGTGTGTACTTAAGAGTGAGTATGTTTGTGTGTAACACACACTATTCTTTATTACAAAAGTAACACTTTTTTCAGGTTTGTATTATTACTGGGCTTGTATCTCTACACTGTCCTCTTTATTTGCAGTTTTTGTAAACAAGTCAATCACTGTGGCAGGGTTTTAAAATGTTCTTCTCTCTCCCATAGTTTTAACTTGCCTTGTCTCTCCCCTGCCATTAACCCCTTAGGTGCATGGATATAGATGTGTGTGTGTGTGTGTGTGTGTGTGTGTGTGTGTGTGTGTGTGTGTGTGTGTGTGTATATATGTATACAGGCATACCCCGCTTTAAGGACACTCACTTTAAGTACACTCGCGAGTAAGTACATGTCGCCCAATAGGCAAACAAATAGTCCAACGGGCAGTTCACGCATGCGCCTGTCAGCACGTCCTGAACAGCAATACCGGCTCCCTACCTGTACCGAAGGGTGCGCAAGCGGGGAGACTATAGAGCATGTTACAAATGTGTTATTTACATCAGTTATGCACGTATATGACGATTGCAGTACGTAAATGCATCGATAAGTGGAAAAAGGTACTGCTTCACTTAAGTACATTTTCGCTTTACATACATGTCCGGTCCCATGAGTATGTTAATGCGGGGTATGCCTGTATGTATGATGTGTATATATATATTATGTATATGTGTGGGTGTGTATATGTATACATATATATACACAGTGTTCGACAAACCTATACATTTGCGCCACGGGCGAGTGGATTTAACATCGTGGCGAGTCCTATTGGCCCAAGCAGCACACGTTTGGTACTAGGTGGCGAGTAGATTTTTTTGTGTGGCGAGTAGATTTTTTGGTGATTTGTCGACCACTGTATTACAATACATATATATATATATATATATATATAATATATATATATTATATATATATACATTGAGTACGTAATACATACATACGTACGACATACAGTGTATGTATGTATGTATATATATAATATATATATATATATATGTGTGTGTGGGTGTATTATATATATTTAACATACACATACACACACACAGTATATTTTGTATTATTATTATTTTTCAAAATGCTGGAGCACGTTTTGGAGCATGACACCCCTGGTCTTGCCATGAGATCCCCGATGAATTTGCTGTTTTGTTCAGGAGCAAAATATGGCAGCCAGCAACACAAAGCCAGGGCGCCAGTGAATAACACAAAACTGTGGCTGTGCGCGCAGCGTTTTTGTTAACGATTTTGATGGCACCAAATGATCACTTTTCCCTCCTGTCAGGTGGGTTCCAGTCTGTGAAAACTGCGAGTTCATGCCAGCTAAATATATTTATTTTTTTTCTTGTGCTGCGAAAAGGCCAGCGGCTCATTGCTATCTGCAATGTATTTCGTTGATGGATTGATGCTTGGAGTACCTGGGTTTCCATCCTTCCATTGATCCCCTTGGGCTCTCCTCTGTGTGCTCTGTCTGAATTTTGCTTTAGTTGGTTGTCGGAGTAGAATAGTCCAGTATTGCAATGTCTGTTAAACTGTTCACCTGCAATAGGAAAAAAAGCAAATGTTCTGTCACATTTGATGTGAGTCCAAATCAATGGAGCCTTCCGGTTTATATCAGACGATATAATAACAAATCCAAAGTCCCCCCTGGGCATTTTGTAGAGGTAATCTCTGGAAACCGCACTTCTCTCCAGGCGTTCAGTTTTCGGTACACTACTGGACTGATCAATTTTCATTGTGGGAGAAACTGGTGCAAAAAATATGATGGCTGTCAGAAAGTAAAAAATAAAGATTTTATTTAAAAAAAACTAACTTGTCAAACCGGTTTTCGGCGCGATAGATGCCACCCTCGGGGTATAGTGCTAATCAAGGACCATGTCCAAAAAGGGTCAAAGAAATCCAATAGGGTGCACACTGACTAGAGAGTACTAGTCTCAACAATGAAATTCTTAAGAGAAATATGAATGAATTAAATGTAACTTTTAATAAATATATATATATATAATATATATATATATATATATATATTATATATA
Organism: Ascaphus truei; assembly: GCA_036426205.1. NCBI lineage: Eukaryota > Metazoa > Chordata > Amphibia > Anura > Ascaphidae > Ascaphus > Ascaphus truei. Next base: position 44,966,451 of record CM071568.1, read on the forward strand.
TATATATAAATTATATGCTTTATGGGCAGAGATAAAGGAATGGACAGTGTCCACAATGCAAAATATTGTTGACCTTCAATAGCTGCAAAATGTAAATTTGGCTCGGTTATATCAAGCCCATAATTACTTGTCCCTAATGGATAGAGTGCTGAAGAGAAGTGGGACGTTTTGGGGGCAGGGTAGTAGTGGTGAAAACATTAAGTATGTAGATGTAATGTGGAATCACTTCATGTGAGTTAGGCACAGCTGGGCAAATGTCTACTGTCTAAAATAGCATTGTAGCAAAGGCCACTTGACGTTGTGTGCTTACTGAATCTGCTCAAATCAAAAGCTCAGATAGTAGCTATTATTAAACATAGTAACTTGGATTTAGTTACAGTGTACGTTGGAAGCTCCTTTCGAGTGGTTTTGAGAGGTGGGAGGTCTGTGGCGTCTAACAAGAACGCATGCAGCGATCCCGTGTCTAACCCTGCCCTATGGTGTCCGACGTCTAACGTAACGCCCGCTGACTGTGCAAATCATGGTTATAAGTTAAGTTGCCTAGATAGTAACTGTGTAGTAAAGTTTTCTTATAAATTAATAGTGTATAAGATCACAGATTGAATATAAACATCAGATTCCAGAGTGCACAATATATATATATATAATATACAGACAAGAGACAACAGCGCAAATATAAAACAGTATGTAAGTATGGTTTAAAATATATTGAAAAACCACACATAGCCAATCAGTCAATTAAAAAGGTATATACCCTTACAATTACTAACCCTACAAAACTTGCAGCCAAATTAGGTCTGCGGCTCCACAATGCCGCTGTGAATTATAAGCGAAGAGTGACCTAGGCGCATATAATGCAGGAGAAGAGAAGAAAAAACAAAAGAGGAAAATCATAGGGCAGTATATCAAAACAATCAGATATAAAATTGGTGAGGAGCACTTACACTACTGAAGTAAATTAAGCCTTTAATCCACTTAGGGACTCGCGAACTCAGCTCTTGTAGTCCGTCTGTTTTCTGGCCTCCTGAGTCTTGGGAAAAGTTTCCTTATGGATCCCTGCAGCTAAAAGTTCTTCTATATACCATAGTTTAACTTGCCTTGTCTATACCATGAAACTGAACCCTAGGTCGGTAAAATGGATAAGAGTGAGTGTGTGTGTGTGTGTGTGTGTGTGTGTGTGTGTGTGTGTGTGTGTATATATGTATACAGGCATACCCCGCTTTAAGGACACTCACTTTAAGTACACTCGCGAGTAAGTACATGTCGCCCAATAGGCAAACGGCAGTTCACGCATGCGCCTGTCAGCACGTCCTGAACAGCAATACCGGCTCCCTACCTGTACCGAAGCTGTGCGCAAGCGGGGAGACTATAGAGCATGTTACAAATGTGTTATTTACATCAGTTATGCACGTATATGACGATTGCAGTACAGTACATGCATCGATAAGTGGAAAAAAGGTACTGCTTCACTTTAAGTACATTTTCGCTTTACATACATGCTCCGGTCCCATTGCGTATGTTAATGCGGGGTATGCCTGTATGTATGTATGTGTATATATATATATATGTATATGTGTGTGTGTGTATATGTATACATATATATACACAGTGTTCGACAAACCTATACATTTGCTCGCCCCGGGCGAGTGGATTTAACATCGTGGCGAGCTCCTATTGGCCCAAGCAGCACACGTTTGGTACTAGGTGGCGAGTAGATTTTTTTGTGTGGCGAGTAGATTTTTTGGTGATTTGTCGACCACTGTATATACATATGTATGTACGTACATACATACATACATACATACATACATGTGTATGTATGTATGTATATATATATATATATATATATATATATATTGTGTGTGTGTGTGTATATATATATATATACACATACACATACACACACACAGTATATTTTGTATTATTATTATTTTTCAAAATGCTGGAGCACGTTTTGGAGCATGACACCCCTGGTCTTGCCTCCATGAGATCCCCGATGAATTTGCTGTTTTGTTCAGGAGCAAAATATGGCAGCCAGCAACATCAAAGCCAGGGCGCCAGTGAATAACAAAAACTGTGCTGTGTCGCGCAGCGTTTTTGTTACCGATTTTGATGGCACCAAATGATCACTTTTCCCTCCTGTCAGGTGGGTTCCAGTCTGTGAAACCTGCGAGTTCATGCCAGCTAAATATATTTATTTCTTTTTCTCCTGTGCTGCGAAAAGGCCAGCGGCTCATTGCTATCTGCAATGTATTTCGTTGATGGATTGATGCTTGGAGTACCTGGGCTTTCCATCCTTCCATTGATCCCCTTGGGCTCTCCTCTGTGTGCTCTGTCTGAATTTTTGCTTTAGTTGGTTGTCGGAGTAGAATAGTCCAGTAATTGCAATGTCTGTTATAACTGTTCACCTGCAATAGGAAAAAAAGCAACTGTTCTGTCACATTTGATGTGAGTCCAAATCAATGGAGCCTCTCCGGTTTATATCAGACGATATAATAACAAATCCAAAGTCCCCCCTGGGCATTTTGTAGAGGTAATCTCTGGAAACCGCACTTCTCTCCAGGCGTTCAGTTTTCGGTACACTACTGGACTGATCAATATTCATTGTGGGAGAAAACTGGTGCAAAAAATATGATGGCTGTCAGAAAGTAAAAAATAAAGATTTTATTTAAAAAAAAACTAACTTGTCAACCGGTTTTCGGCGCGATAGATGCCACCCTCGGGGTATAGTGCTAATCAAGAGACCATGTCCAAAAAAGGGTCAAAGAAATCCAAATATGGGTGCACACTGACTAGAGAGTACTAGTCTCAACTAATGAAATTCTTAAGTAGAAATATGAATGAATTAAAATGTAACTTTTAATAAATATATATATATATATATATATATATATATATATATATATATATATATATATATATAAATTATATGCTTTATGGGCAGAGATAAAGGAATGGACAGTGTCCACAATGCAAAATATTGTTGACCTTCAATAGCTGCAAAATGTAAATTTTGGCTCGGTATATCAAGCCCAATAATTACTTGTCCCTAATGGATAGAGTGCTGAAGAGAAGTGGGACGTTTTGGGGGCAGGGTAGTAGTGGTGAAAACATTAAGTATGTAGATGTAATGTGGAATCACTTCATGTGAGTTAGCCACAGCTGGGCAAATGTCTACTGTCTAAATATAGCATATTGTAGCAAAGGCACTCTGACGTTGTGCTTACTGAATCTGCTCAAATCAAAAGCTCAGATAGTAGCTATTATTAAACATAGTAACTTGGATTTAGTTACAGTGTACGTTGGAAGCTCCTTTCGAGTGGTTTTTAGAGATGTGGGAGGTCTGTGGCGTCTAACAAGAACGCATGCAGCGATCCCGTGTCTAACCCTGCCCTCATGGTGTCCGACGTCTAATCGTAACGCCCGCTGACTGTGCAAATCATGGTTATAAGTTAAGTTGCATAGATAGTAACTGTGTAGTAATAGTTTTCTTATAAATATTAATAGTGTATAAGATCACAGATTGAATATAAACATCAGATTCCAGAGTGCAAATATATATATATATATATATACAGACAAGAGACAACAGCGCAAATATATAACAGTATGTTAAGTATGGTTAAAATATATTGAAAAACCACACTACTAGCCAATCAGTCAATTAAAAAGGTATATACCCTTACAATCTACTAACCCTACAAACTTGCAGCCAAATTAGGTCTGCGGCTCCACAATGCCGCTGTGAATGTATAGCGAAGAGTGACCTAGGCGCATATATGCAGGAGAAGAGAAGAAAAACAAAAGAGGAAAATCATAGGGCAGTATATCAAAACAATCAGATATAAATTGGTGAGATATGCACTTACACTACTGAAGTAAATTAAAGCCTTTAATCCACTTAGGGACTCGCGAACTCAGCTCTTGTAGTCCGTCTGTTTTCTTGGCTCCTGAGTCTTTGGAAAAGTTGTCCTTATGGATCCCTGCAGCAATCGCGTTGTGTCTGTTTAACAGACTATACCTTGAACTTGGATCTCATGCAAGAGGATAGGTAGGGAATAAAAGGAGAAACATATGTGTAAAACCTTTTAATAAAAACGATTAAAGATAAAAAGAGGTATTCAACTCACATTCTATGAGTTAAAAACGGGCAGTAGAGAGTATTTTGCGAGTCTCTCACACTCGTGGTACAGAACGCCGACTTCCAGTCCTCCTCACACCGGCGGGTGCTTTCGCATCAGGTGGTCTGGCCCAGCACGGCTCTCGCGAGATTTTGCCTCTGTGGTCTTCAGTATTGCACTGCCGATGCTCCGTTCAGCTCTCTCTCAGAACAGTCTATTGGCGTGACTCTCCCTGCTCCAATAACGCTGGCCCATATATATGCAAATACAACTGTATGCTCATCTGCATGTCTTAGGCAGGTCTGCAACCCCGCCTTTCCCCATTATCACCCAGCATACAGCACTTCCACTGCAGCAAGGGATTCTGGGAAATGACATGCAAATGAGCACACAGTGTCACTTTTTGCCTCAAAAACCATTTTTAACATGGTTCCCTATATGCTTAAGCTTGCTGCATGGTCACAGCTTTGAGCACAGCCAGGGTTAAGGTGCATACCCAGAAAACCACCCACAGACAGCTGTTTCGACGTGCTGTATGCTGGGTGATAATGGGGAAAGGCGGGGTTGCAGACCTGCCTAAGACATGCAGATGAGCATACAGTTGTATTTGCATATTTGCTTTCCTGTGGAGGGTTTTTGTCACCTTTTTTACTCACCATAACTTAACTCAGTATTATGGTGTGTGTATATATATATATCCTTACATGTCGTGACAGAGGTGTTTCTAGTTCATAGCCAATGTTCCAAAACATGCCTTTGCTGCCTGTGAGTTTTTCCTACATATTCTGGCCTACATATATACATGTGTCCTGTATATTACGCCTACCAGTTTGTGAAATATTTCAATTTCTATTCTCTTGAGACTTATCACGATTTGTAAAGTTTTGCCTCGGCTTAATATATTGACATGCTTTGCAATTGTGGCTTTGTTTTTGTAGCCAGTTTCTTGTTGTTGTTTAGTTTTAGAGGAAAAATGACTGTGCACAGGGAGATCTTTGAGACTTTTAGATCTTCTCCATACAGTGTCGGGGTAGGGGTTCAGCATTTCTTTTCAGTCCTGGTTATCAAGACGTGTGTGCCAATGTTTTTTCATAATATCTACCATGTAATTCCATTGTTTATTAGATGGCAATGCACCATATAGTTTTTCGAGGGAGTGGAGGGTCCTTGTGGTCTTATTCCTGTAGAAGAGATTGTCTGCTTGAGGGCCCTATTGTAGTCTTTATTTAGATGTTTTGAGCTATATCCCCTTTCTAAGAATCTCGTTTTCATTATTTTTGCTTGGAATTTAAAATCTGAAATGTTTGACCAGTTCCTACGGTTTCTTATGAGCTGGCCGGTAGATATTCCTTGCATCGGAGCTTGAGGGGGTGATGGCAATTGGCTGTATGGTGGTTATTTGTGGCTGTAGGTTTACTATATAGTGCAACTAGCAAATTGTTTTTTTTTTTTAAATCCCATTTGGGGGCCACTGGGGCCGCAGAATCAGGATGCTGTAACCCCTCCGGTGTATCAGGACCATGTGACCGTGCCTCGGAGCGACCACGGCGTAAATGAGAAGTCGTCCTCTTCCATTTCCCCGTGTGCCGAAGCACAAAACCCGATCTCTTATGGAAAACCAGCTAAGAAAAGAGCCAATGAGGTTGCCATTGCTTCATGGGGTCCCAAGAGGGCCAGACCCCATGACGTAGTGAGTACATCTCAGTGCACCCAAAGGGTTAATTTATTAATTTTTCCACTATTTATATAAAATGTGGTTATAAAATTCAGTCTTTGGTGTTTCTCTTTTTTTTTTTTTTTTTTAATTTTTAAAAGTTCTTCTCTCTTCAATTGTTTAACCTGCTTGTTTGTTCTTGAAACCAGCATTGTGGATAGTGGCCAAATTAATAACTTAATACAAAAACACTGTACTATACTGGGACAAATAAAAGGAATTAAGATGCAGAATAAAGATGAAAATTCAGTGGCACAACACTTTGCAGTCATCACAGTACTGCTGTTTGGTTTGCGTTTTCTAGGCATAGAGAGGGTTAACTGCGAGGTTATAGGGTTATCGGATTCAGCGCTCGAGGGCACAGTCTAAAGGTAGACTAAATGGAGAATGGGATTTTCGTGTTTTTTTATAAACAAGTTTTTGTAGACATAGATGTACAAAAATTGTATTCTGTATGCCTTGTGAAATGTATATATTTAAATGTGATATATAATCATAATAATTGGAAGATTGATCAATAAGCAGCTAGAATATATATTACACCTATAGGTTGATTAGCAGTATACCCTAAGGATGGCGTCTACCACGCCGAGACCGGTCGGACAAGTTTTATTTTATTTTTTTTAATTGAAGAAAAATAAGCTTAATTTCTCTTTTTAACTTTGTAATCCGTCCTGTTTTTTTCCGCACTAGTTTTCTCCCACAGTGAATATTGAACAGTGAGCAGTAGTGTCCCGAAAACTGAACGTCTGGAGAGAAGTGCGGTTTCGAGAGATGAGCGCCGGTATCCGCTACAAAATGCACACAGAGGACTTCGGATTTCCTATAATTGTTCAACTGCTACATATCAAATCTAACTGCTGTATACAGTTTGTCTTATAACGGAGCAAGCGTATCACTGCTTAAATCAGATTTCTATGGTTAGCAGATACAGAAACCTGGAATGCATATCATTTACAGTAACTGGTAACTTTTAGTTTTTTCCCACCCACTACTCAGGACACCCTCATCAGACCATATTTGTAGGACTAATCGGGGCATTACCAAGCACATGTGATTGTATTTATCTTCTATGAATCAGCGGTGCTCAAACTGGGGGGCGGGGCGCACAAGATTTTTCTAAGGGGGCGCGGGCGGTTGCAGAGGTCCCGCGCTCTTCCCCCAAGGCATTTAAATTAAATGCCGGGGCATTGTGTGGGGCCTCTGCAACTCAACTTACTGAGATTCAGTAGGCTGCTGTGATGCAACGCCGCGATGCCATATGATGTCACATCACATGACCGGTGCCATGGCAACACAGCGTCCAATGACGCTGAGGGGTCACGTGACGCCGACACAACAAGTGATGAGAGCATAATTAATCGTTTGCGAGCCCCTGTTCCATGTGACTGTGATTAGTTGGTTATCTCTATGACATGAGCTGGCTGGGGTGTCCAGAGGAGAAGGTTGAGAAACAGTGGTTTTAGATAAAGCCAGTAATTTTTGTAGACTGGTAATATGGTGTAAAAATACAAGAAAACAAGCACCACAACAATGAAAATGGCAACATTATATAAGACAAAATGCTTGCCGGAGATTATCCCCTGTGCAATCAGATGGCCTGCAATGAGTGGCCTTGTATTATGTTGTATAGGCTTCCAGAAGCAAAGCGCACAAATAGAATCTTCTTGCTCCAGTGAGATTACATGGCATTGCTGAGGGCTAGGGTGAAATTAAACTCTGAAATGGTTCACAGTCAAATGACTCCTTCATATACAAGGAAAAGCAGTCAAGAACCAAAAGCTACCAAGTAAAGCAAAAATGAACTGTAAGACAAAGTCTGGTAAAGAAGTTGTTTTTACTCATTCCGAGTGATGCCCAATAAGCTACTCGAGGCTTCATCATAGTCCACTATACATGAAGCTCTAACCGAGGTCATAGTAGAATTTAATTTAATTCAAAATATTTAACAAAGGAAAATAATTTCACAAGAACAGCGAGGCAAGTGTTTTCCAATTATTTGCACAACAACCTATTAACGGAGAATATGGTATGTTTTTCCCAAAGCGTGTAAGCAAAAATGGAGCAAGAAAGAAAAGTAGGAGTAGAAATTGCTGATTAAGTCTTACACCTGGCAGAGTCTATGGGTGGGAAAAATCATTAAGCTCCAATATTGGGTATCAGAGCTCGATCAGCCATTAACCGACATTGACTTGAATGACTGTTAACATGCAATTGAGAACCAGTACCCTCCTCGCCCCCTGGTGTTTGTTAGCAAATCGGTTCGAGTTGGGCCAAGTGGCTCTTATCTGTCATGCGTTTGTAAGCTCTTGTGTGTGCTGACATGTTCCATTCTCTTGCAGTGCAATGGAAAGTCACTCCCTCCTGAATCCAAACCAGCAGCAGGGGGAAGGGGTGCTCTCCAGCTTCCGCACCACATGGCAGGAGTTTGTGGAGGATCTGGGGTTCTGGAGGGTGCTTCTCCTCCTCATCGTCATTGCTCTTCTTTCCCTGGGCATTGCATACTATGTCAGTGGGGTGCTTCCGTTTGTGGAGAATCAACCTGAACTGGTGCACTGAAGCAATCCACAAGCCCTTCTCCACATTCAATGTCTCATTACTTTTCAATGCCGTGGCATTTGTATGTACTGCATTTATAGATAGAACCACTTGTTTCATCCCTATTGAAAATGAATAAACTGGGACTAACTAGACAAACCATGCACAAACTCAGAAGAGCGTACAAGGAATTGGAAAGGATTTTCTTTGATGTCGTCTTGAAGGCTGTTGGTGAAATGGACTTTCTCTGTATTTACAGGAAGTTTAAGGAAACCAGTAAACTCTATAGCCAGTTGTGCTATTGCTTGCAGAATATCTATGGTATGCCGCTATAACGCGGTGAGGTTAATCCAAGTCACCCATCGGTTGTGAGAAGGGAGATACTTGATTCTCTCTCTAGATGAGGGTTAAATGATTGAAAGGGTCCAGTTTAAAAAGTAATTAATATATCATCTTAGATAAGCTTACTGTTGATGGCTTAATGAACAGTTTCAATTATGATAAAGTGTTACTAACTGCCTCTTTTCTATATAAATAGACATTTCATTTCCACCAACCTAACAGCAAGTCTGTTTCTTGTTCCATTAATATATAATGTTACTTATTGTGGATACTGAATATACATCTATGTGTTATGGTAGGGAGACTTTAAGGTATTTTTGTAATTCTACTTGGGTGCATGTTAACTTCACTTCCAATGGAATGGTATATAATTCAAAATCAATTAAAACAATACACTTCTTGTTAGTTTCACAAACCAGAACTTCTCCAGAAAATGATGATCAAAACCTGGTAACAATGTATTCATTATTATTTTTTTAATTATTATTGGCAAAGAAAATCTGCCTTTATTTTGAATGCAAGGGTTCATTGCGTTGGTTTATGCTCATGTATTGACTAACTGGAGGGCCAATATCAATATATAATGTGTTACCGACCACATTTTTGTTTTTAATGCTAAAGCACCAATGGGGTTAATGGCCTTTTGAGCGTTTGAAATTCATTTAGCATCTTAATCTGGTAGGATCCAATATAGGTATGAAGGTACACATCCATCGCAGGATCATTTGGGCTATCTTTTGTGACCACACAGCAATCTTCAAAGAAGAAGTGTAGAGTAAAGACCAATTAATGATGATACTTGAATGGTAGGAAGTACATCACAAACTGTACATGACCCTGCTTCTCACTGTAGTAAATAAGCGCCATTGTTTGTTATAAGGAAGTATAGACAAAAAGGTTACTGTCTTACATGGAAGGAAACAAACAGAAAAACAAGGAAGAAGATTTCGGGCACATGAATTACAGCTGATAGAATGAAACCTACAAAGACATCCGAGCGATCCGATCTTAAGGCCAAATACGTCTGTGATTATTTTTACAGCATTTGCGTTTCAGTGCCAGCCAACCATTTTTGATAAACATCAGTATATTATTTTAGTAGCCCTGCTGGTCCTGGATTCTTTACCAGCTGAGTTATATCTTATTGTAGTAACATAAAAGTACATGGACATCTTGTATACGCATTTTCAAGATAGTGCAGAGACATCTTGTACACGCGTTTTGAAGATCGTGCTGTCCCATTCTGCATTTCATAACATCTGATGAATGGGCCATGGGGCCATATGTGCAACTTCAAATGGTCATGTGAATTGGTGATCATGAGGTTGACTACACAAGAACATAAAGATATCCGCATGATTTTTTGTTTCTCCAATAAAAAGTAACTAATTCTGGAAGGAAGCCCATTCTCCATAAATAATAACCTTTGTTCCAGAGGGGGTGTCAAGGCATTGTTGTTTTTGGCAGCCAATGGTTTAAAAAAAAAAAAAGGTAGGATTAGAAAGACGTTGCATTGCTTGCCTGTCTTGCAGTAAAAAGGGATTAATGACCTAAGCAGTTTGATGTGTATATATTGTTTTTCAGTGTTTTTTTGTGAAATGTGATGTGCTGCAGTAGATGTTCATTGCTATATTTCTGTGGTGTTTCCACTTATATTAAGCCTATTGATCTCTGCTTCTTTGCAAGTGTTGCTTTTTAAGCTTCATATGTATTATTTGTATGAATGCAGAAAAAAGCTATTTTGCAAATGTCCTATCAGTAGAGAGCATAAGTTGTAAATCAGGGGTCCTCAAGACAACCCCAACCGGTCAGGTTTTAAGGATATCCCTGCTTCAGCACAGGTGTTGAGCCACCTGTGCTGAAGCCGAGACTGAGCCACATGTTGTGAAGCAGGGATATCGTGAAAACCTAACCTGTGGCGATCTTGGGGACTAGAGTTGAGAGTTATAAGTGAATTTTCTTGAATTCTAAGAAATGCGTTGTTCTCAAACAATAAGCATATTTGTTTAATTTCCTGAATGTAAGTCTTAAGATGTTTCTCTTACGGGAGCCATTTACAAATGATTGTAATATAAGACAAGATATATAATTAAATTTAAAAAAAATGTTCTTTGCCGTTTATCATTACTTATTCCAGCACATTTATTTTTTCCTGTGTATAACGACTACATGTGTATTCTTATACCATTATGAGAAGGGTTTTTGTAATCCCACAAATATGTGGGAAATAGACTAATACATATTAAGGATCAAGAGATTGGCAAACTGGAGGGGGAAAAGTATATAAAAGCAAAATGAAGGAGTACAACCAACATTTGTAATGTGGTCAAAGTGTATTTCATTTGTCAGTGTTTCATCTTCAAACCCATGCAGTACTTGCCTTGTTCATTCATGTTAATATACTGTAAGTACGGATATAGGATAAAGTATCTGTCATCTAAATTTAGCATATGTTGAACTAGATGGATGTACAGTATGTCTTTTGTCAACCTTATCTACTATGTAACTATGTTCACTTTGTCTCCTGTAATCTTTACAGTGCTGGAGGTTTAACACGCGTTTCAGGCCCTTGTGGCGCTGAACAGATTAAACATCGGACTCTGCGTAAAATAAACCTTTTGGCTCTGAACACAGTTGTTGTTTTTTTATTATTATTACAGTATTAGCTTTGTTTTAGTTTTTCATGGGAACAGGTACTTGGACTATATTTTCCAGTACTGACAACGCCATAAACTGGTTATGTCTTCAACCTATATTACCAATATATATATATAATTGTTTTGTTTTGGTAATAAAGGTTGAAGACATACCCAGTTTATAACTTTAGATTATATATATATTCTCAGGTTTAAGAAGTACAGAAGATAACCTGTTTAACAAAATGCAGCTGTGTTTGTGTGACTGACCATGTGTTCTAGCTATAACAATATATCAGTTAGGTAAGACACTGACCATGTGTGATCTCAAGTGATCACATTCTAAACCTATGCAGAGTAATTGGCTTTTCATCAATTCAGAGGCAGGCTGTAGGATTGCTGTTTGCTATAAACCTTTGGATATTGATTTAACTAGGCCAACTGCTGGCCCTCAGTCACAGTGAATTACATCCCTGTAAAACTGCAAGACCCCAGTATTTCTTTGTGGCATCCCACAGACATTTTATTTTGAAGGGTCATGTAACTTCACAGGGCAGTAATTAGTAAGGGGAATGTGATAATAAAGTTTGTGACGACAAAAGACCGGTCCCCTTACTGTTGGTTATGAATGATATTTGCCTAACTGCTGTAATAGTTATTTTCTTCTAATTGTATAGGAGAAAATAACAGGTATTTTAAATGTCAACTGGGAAATTTAGCAGTAAAAAAAATGCAAATAAAAACCAGCCGTTTTTGTGTTATTCGTCAGACTTCATTTTGTTTAATTCCACACAAGCATAATATGCAAGAATAAAAATGAAATGTATCTGATTTATTGTAAAAGTTATTGGACTATTTTACACTGCAAGAATCTTCTGTCATCGCCATCAACATCATTCTCTTAGCTTTCGTGAGTTTTGAATATTTGAAAAGCAATAGGGATTTTCTAACCCTTTAAACAATCATCACATTTGTTCCACATTAATAAGGCACTAAACTCTTAACTCGAGACTCATGATATGACGTTGACTAAAACAACAAAGTGACACGACAGTGCCATTTTTAAATAAATATCGGCGGCGTCCACCGATTAGAACAGGAAGTTACATCATTACATTTACGGAATGTTCGGAGTCCCGTTGTCAAACAACCACTGAACGTATCAACACGCTCTCGTACCGGCATCTCCGACAGCGCTAGAAAAACATACATAATGACGTAGAGCGGTGGCAAAACAAAGCCCCTAGCCACGTCCTAGCCGACATTGTGTATTAATGTGAATGCCACACCAAGTAATATAAAGGTTATTTCTAATGGTTGATCATATCTTCTACACACACACACATAAACACACCACCAATATTATAACAAAAAAAAGTTGCTATTTCCAGGAGATCATAGGAAACAAATAAAACTATAGTGCAATTATAATCTATCATAGATATAGCAAATAAAAATATCCGCTGTGAGTGCATTCACATGTCTCAGACAGGTCTGCAACTCTGCTTTTCGCCTAGCATACAGTGCTTTAACTGCAGCAAGGGATTTTGGGAAATTACATGCAAATGAGCACACACTGTCAACTTCACATGCATTTTTGTATGGGCCCCTATGAGCTTATTTCTGTTGCATGCAGAGCTTTTCAGTACATAGCCAGTAAATCTACTCACAGACAGCTGTTTCCACCACTATGCATTTTAACCCATGCTGTGCTGAAAAGCTGTGTAATGCGGCAGGCAAAAGCTCGTAGGGGTCCGTGTTAAAATGTATTTGAAGCAAAAGGTGACAGTGCTCATTTACATGTCTTCCCAGAATCCCTGGCTGCAGGGGAAGCATTGTATGCTAGGAGATAATGGGGAAAAGCAGGATTGCAGATCTGTCTGAGACATGTGAATGTGCTCAAGTGATATTTTTATTTGCTGTATGTTGTACGGCTGAGGTTTTTTGTCACTTTTTTACCCACCATAACATTTAATATCATAGATATACAATTTTATACATATCCCATTTTGCAAAAAGACCCTTATATTAATCATATCAAAATACTTATAAACACCTAAAGCATGCATACGTGTAACTAGTCGCTGGGCCAATTCAATACCACACACACCTACAGCTTATTAAATCATATATTTAAAACATCATCTATTGCATCAATTTATAGCACAGTGTGTGTGGTATTGGATACTTTACAAGAGAAATGATATGTAGAAAAAGATCTCAAAATGCTACAGCACTACCCAACTACTAAATAAGAAGACAATAGTCCTAATTGCTCAACATATCCCAAAAAGATAATCATACACATGTTCATTAATAGATTATTACAAATATATTTTTTTACTAAAAGCCATTTTATACAAGAGTATTTTTACAAAAACATTTTTAAATCAAGGGACTCATTCATTTCCCTAGGAAACACACTATCCAGTTTAAAGATCCACTGAGATTCCTTTCTAAGGATTATAAATGGTGGAACCCCATTGATAATCTGGTATCAACTGACTGACACTGTCTAATGTAATGAAAATGTCTAGCAACTGATGAATCTGCCACAATATCAGGGTTTAGTAGTTACCTGTTTCTTAGTAGGTCAAATGGTCTTACCTCATAACATATCCTACAAGGTCACCACAACAAATACATAAAATCAGTTGAATTACAGGTGTAAATGATTTTCATTTCATTTTCATTCTATATTGTTTACCCAAGGGTGTCTACGTGTGTCCCCTTTAATTATTGAATTGCAATGTATACAATTTAAGCATGGGAATATACCAAAACCTTTTGTGATAAATTAAAAAAAAAAAAACCTTGTATTTGCCTAGATATCTGTCTATCTGCTTTGACCAATTGGTCTCGAAAATTTCTCTCCCTACTGTAAGAGAAAAGAGGGGACATTTTGAGGACATTGACAAATTTTTGATAATGACCCATTGTTACGCAACGTCTAAAAATGGAGTCTTATAAACCTAGGCGCTGAAATGTATTTGGAAACCAAGGGAATCCTCATCTTATTGTTTTTTCTTTTAGGTATTAGTTAATTATCTCTATCGGTTTCACACTTGTCAATTGTTTGTCTCTTATGACCCCTATCAAGGAATTTGGTTACCATTTGGAGAAACCTATCCGAGATAGTGGGATCAGAGATAATCCTCTTAACCCACAATAGTTGTCCCAAGGGTAAATTGTCAATTAGAGTCGGTGTATAAAAGCCTACAAGGAGATTGTTTCTATCGTTATCCTTCACATAAATGATTACCCTACATTTTTTGTAATTGGAACATCCAAAAAATGTATGACAGTCAGCCAGCATCATAAACCTAATTGTGGGTTATGTCAAATTAATACAGTTTATAAACGTTACTATGGACTCCATGCTACCCTGCCAGAGGAGGAAGACATTGTCAATGTACCTTCTCCACAAGAGGGAATGCTATATGAAGTCCCGATTTGTATATACTATATGGTTCTTAAACGTGGCCATGAATATATTGGCATACTCAGGTGTCACATTTGAGCCCATAGCAGTACCTTGTATTTTTAGATAGCGCGTACCCTTGAATCTAAAATAGTTCTATAAGATAATTTCCAACAGACGTAGATGAAATTCCTTCAACTCAGTTTTGATTGCATCACCCATCATTTCCTCCACCGCCCCAAACTCCCTTCATGTGAAATGGAGATGTAAAGACTCTGCACATCCATAATTGACAGGATTGTCTCATCACTGACCTACCAAAGTCCTTGATCAACCTCAACAATTGCCTAGTATACTTTAAAAAAAAAACAGTTTATTCCACACAGAGTTTCAGGATCACATCCAGGTAGACCAACAGCAACTGGTAAATAATAGAATCAGTTCCAGCCACTTTTGGTCTACCGGGTGGATCTACTGGATCATTGTGCACCTTAGGGAGGGTATATAGTACCTGCTTCACAGGACATTTGTTTGTAACAAACTGTTTTAAGTCTTTCCTCAATGAGATTTCGGGTATATACCTCTTGATCTATCAGTCTCTTCCTTATTCTGGGTGGTAGGATCGAAAGTCATAATAATAGTAAATAATGCCGCATATTGGACAACTGTCTCAAAATTTCACTCTTATATTTGTTGTAGTCTATTACTACCAAAGCTCTGCCCGGATTGTCAGTGTCATGATAATATCATAATATTAAGAATGTTAATCAACCTGATGCTTTAGCGGTTCATATAGCTACATTTGATTTTAAAAATATAATATATTGTTTTTATAACAGGTCAAGACTTTCACTGGGTCTATGCTGGTCTTCAAAAAGAGCTTAATTGGGGGGGCCTATCACTGATGACCCACTAAAAGTGACATATATGTTTAGAAGGCAATAAACGATAGCCAGATATTAGTCTGTCAGCCTCAAAGGAAACTAACATTTCTGAGATATCCCTTCTGCATCCCAGAGACAGGTGACCCACAGGTCACCGCTTAGTTAGAGGACTTTATTAAAAATGAGAATATCATGTGATGTCATCTATGCTGCATAATAACAGGTACATATTTGTAATTGTTGCAAGGATTAGTCTTGTTACATCTGTCATAATAATTATTGATATCTCATCCCTTTTGTTTCTAAAGCCCTCTCCCGCCTTAAACCTTTCTCACTGAATACCCCACACCTCTGGAATGCCCTTCCCCTCAATATCCGACTAGCACCCTCTCTATTCACCTTTAAGACCCACCTTAAAACACGCCTTCTGCCCTCCCCCCTGCCCTCTCTCGCGTTCCCTCTTCTTTCTCTCTAGATCTTTTCTATACTAATGTTTCACGTTATAAAAAAGAAAAGGTATTCCTGACAACTTGTTTTTAAAAAAGAAAAAAAGCCAACGGGCGTATCATGAGAAGTTGCTAGACTAAGTGTTAAATAAAATGGAGTTAAGCTCCAACTTCTATTTCCCAGAATCGATGCTTAAGACAAGGTGTTTATCTAAAGCATTTTATGCATTTATCTGGGTATTAACTAAAAGTGGCATAACTGTAATGTGTACCTTCCTAATAAAAAGATTGAAACAAAAAAAAAAACCTTCTTAAGGAGGCATATGAGTAGCTCCGTGGCTGATACTTTACACCTCATACATAAACCTTGGCCCCTTGCAGACACACTTTCCAGAACTCCCTCCTTCTGTCTCTGTACGTTCTTTCTACTTACCAATTAGATTGTAAGCTCTTCAGAGCTGGGACTCCTTTTCCTAAATGTTACTTTTATGTCTGAAGCACTTCTTCCCATTATGTGTTATTTGTATTACTTGTTATTTAAATGGTTGTCACGTGTATTACTGCTGTGAAGCGCTGTGTACATTAATGGCGCTGTATAAATAAAAACATACATACATGAGTGCATTTAAATATTGAGGCAGGAACATAAATGTCTTTTTTTAAGGAGTTTTTTTTTCCCCCTGTCATAAATCCATCAATCTGATTTACGACAGGGGTGGGCTTATGTGGTTTTCAATTGGAGAAGAATGGTATATAGGGATTGCCCTGGAGTTATGAAATCAGAATTCAACAGAGGTGTGTTTTGGACCAAACGTGGATTTTCATATTTCTACACAAGTGACTTCTCTGGGGGAGAACCTATGACATATGGTAACGTACGGTATAGGGTTTTATGTTTTATCCTGTTATTTTAAGAAACTGTTCTACATTTATTGTAACTGTATGTTCTTGTCATCTTTTTCCTGTAATCTGAAGCACTATATATTTTATATATATTAAACAATTCTTTTAATAAGTAATGCTTTGGGGCTCTGAATGAACTCTTGCATGCTCTGGAGTATTTACATTTTTGCACACATTTTGCTACAACAGATATTTGTGTGTTTTTTCTATAATAAACAGGGATCTGAGACCCTGGCAGATGTATATTAATTATACATATTTTGCATGATTTCTTGGGTGGTGGAAACATATAGATATGATTGCAATTGAGTAAGGGGATAATATTAACTCATTGAAAGTACCTTCCAGAGGAGAAAGGTGAGTTGGCTAGAGTAGCTGTGTGTATTAACCCTGGTTGCATATCTAAGTCACACGCTCACTTGTGTGCTGTTTGAGACAGATGGTATATGGGGACGGATTGAGGGGAGATATTGTTCATCTGAGGGATTTTTGCGAAGGTGAAAGGTGGGCCAGCTTTAGAGTTGTGTATTAACCCTTGTCCCTTATGCAGGTCACTTGCTCACAGGTGTGCCATACGTGACAGCGAGGTTTGAATATTATATATTTTTATCAGAACCCAAATAACGTAAAATCTTTTTATCATTATAGTTGAAATTGGTAAATGTAGGCTTTCTATCAAACTTGAATTTCCACAGGTCCTTCTTTACCAAATGTGTAAAGTTTTCAAATGTATTGTTGAAAACTGGTGGAAGATATTTACTCTTGCCTCTTAATTTATTAAACTCCAAATCTACCAAATCATTTCCTGAGTCTAAATTGAATGTCACACATGCTTTATGCTACTATAAATTGATGCAATAGATTATGTTTTATATATATGATTTAATAAGCTGTAGGTGTGTGATTTTGTATTGGACCAGTAATTGATAAATTTCGCTTATGCATATTTTAGATGTTTTGAAGTGTACCCCTCCTTGCCCAACTCTAAGCGCGTATGTATATACGTACATGGCATTACCCAGTCTCTAATACCTTTTTATAGTGCTGGATTTGTGCAGGTTGGGCATGGATCTGCAGATACAGTAGTGTTCCCAAATGAGAACAATCATGGGCCATTGCTATAGGCGCTAACTAAATGGGGCACGTTCCCTAACTGAAAACAATAAAGGTGATAAGACATACTTCAATCTGACTTTTTGAGACTTGAAAATTGGATTTCCCAAAACAAACTGTTTTTAAACAATGACAAGACTGTAACAATGGTATTTGGGACCAAGGCTACATTTTTAAAGCTTCCAATGACTGAGCTCCAGATCAGAACCAACGCTAATACCACCCTAACTCCTGTTACTAGTTTTAAATAGTTGGGAATATGGTTTGACTCCCACTTAACATTCGTGATGCATATTGATACCCTGACATCCAAAACCTATGCCAAACTAGGCGTACTTTAAAGTAACAAATCCTCCCTAGGTCTGCTGGTCAGAAAGCATATCGAACAGCAGATGCTAACACCAATTATTGACTACGGGGACATTGTCAATGGCTTGGCACCCTAAACCCACCTTAGCACACTTAATACCCTCTACAATTCAATATGCCATTTTGTTCTCCAATGCAACTACAACACACATCACTGCGAAATGCTCAAAGAACTAGATTGGTCATCACTTGAGTCTAGGCGCAAAGTTCATCTTTCCTGTCTTGCCTTCAAATACTTTCTGGGCAAGCTACTCATCTATCCGACCAAGCTCCTCACCCCAACCACATGCAGCACTTATCATCTGAGATCTGACTCCAAAAGACTGTTCATGATCCCAAGGTTCAGCAAAGTTTCTGGCCGCTCCTCCTTCTCTTACCGTGCACCACAAAACTGGAACAAGCTACCGGAGACTCTCACAGCCACCACCAGTCTAAGCTCTTTCAAAACTAAAGCTGTCTCCCATTTTGATCTGGTCTGTAACTGTTACATACACCTATAATATATATTATCTCTTAACTGTGCATGCATTGTCTTGTATATAATGTATACCTTGTTCACTTATGTAACTATGTATTTGCAACCATGTAACCATTTATCATCTGAACTCCATGCCCAGGACATACTTGAAAACGAGAGGTAACTCTCAATGTATTACTTCCTGGAAAAACATTTTATGAATAAATTAGGACATATAGCTATACACTAAAAAACATATTTACAACTTACAATGAGGCACTCTCTAACTGCCACTCCCAAGAAATGTAGTTCTAGCTATATATACCCTCCCATCTCCTTGTGGGGATATCACTGGTCATGAGACATACTGGGGAATGGCTATCCTTTCTGCATAATCATACGGTGCATAGTCATACATAGTCACATGGTGGGGAGGAGAGCAACTTGAGTGATCCTACGCAGTTAAGCCATTAAGGCTCTTAACCCCTTATACTAACAACTGGTCCCTAAAGTGGGGCTACAGAAGTATATTGATATATGATTAATATGTGTTTGTTTGCAAAATGGGATATGTATAAAATTGTATACCTATGATTTTTGTTTTCTTGGCTCCTCGGATGTATTAATTCTTTTTATATTGGTGTAGTTTATTATATATGTGAATTTAGAAAATGTGATTATCAATCATTAGAGATAATCTTCATGTTACTTGGTGTGTCATCCACATTAATAAGCATATTGTCAACTAGGATGTGATTAGGGGTTGTTTTGCCACAGCTCTGTATCATTACTTATGTTTTTCTAGGCATGTCGGAGATGCCGGTACTAGAGCGTCTGTTGATACTTTCAGTGTTTGCTTGACAACAGGACTCTGAACATTCTGTAACTTCCTGTTCTATCTGTGGATGCCGACATTTATTTAAACGGCACTGTTGTATCACTTTGTTAACACCTACCCGATGAAAGGCCCATTGCGGGCCTGAAACGTCGCTTTTTTGATGCCTGATTTGTTCCTTTGAAATAAAGGCAACCTATTGTATACTACAAATGAGTGCTGTATACTATGGTCTGAGGGATGGACATAATACTACAATGGTGTGTGTTACTTAGTTACATTGGCAGTGTGCTGCTTCTCGTTCTATATTATTCCTAATAAATATGTAGTGGGGATACGCTTGAAGAGACAATCACCTTCCCTCAAAGATATAAGAAGATAGAGAATTGTTTGGCTCTCCTTGGGGTATTGAGGATTTGTTTCTTTTTTTAACATAAATAACATTAAACAATTCATCCACAGATCAAATTTTCTTAAACTCAATATTTGCTTGGCTTGTATAATAAACAGATATATTTTCATCATGTAGGCTGACAGGTCCCTGAACTCACCATACTGAGATACTGTAGAAGGATTACTATTCTATTCAGATAATTTGGTAGCACTATCCTAAAGTAAGGCTACTTAAACAGTGTGCAAATTACACCACCGATGCCAGAGGAAAGGTAAGGTTTATTCATTTTGTGTTACAATATATCATATATATTAGGGTGCTTTAACCATTTCTGCTTTGAGCGTTAAATGAATAACACTATTAATGCACTTATATACATCTGAATATATGTATTGAAAATGTCTTCATATGGTAATACAGTTTCTAAATATCGTTATAGCAGTACCACGTATCTTTGAATAATATGAGCAAGAGATATCGGCGGTTCAGCAATTGTTCACATCATTGGAATTAATTCACCGGAAGATTATTTCCTCTCTCCCTACTTGTTAAGTATATTATCTACCATCTTATACTTTTTATTTTATTATACATATTTTCAGGATGTCCTATTATACTGTACTGTATATCAATGTCTACATCCATGTTATTACTGGGTTTTCCAATATCAGTATCAGAAATACGTTTGGAACAATTAAATGCACAGTATGCCCTTAGTTCTGACTGTCCATTGTCAAATTGTATATCTTGTGGTTGTCATGATCGTTTGTGCTGTGTCGGTACATATAGTTCTTTGAATTACTTTACATTTATCTCTGATTTGGGTTTAAGTTCAAACTCTCCCTATGAGATAGATATTCATTAGAAAAACGATGTGATAAATCATACTGAGTATATACACTTAAAAGATAATCTGAAGTCTGTACCAGGCACTATTCAACAGCCTTGACAAACGAACATGACACCTGCCTGTGCCTGTATTTGATTAATTCATTGATTTTATTCAGATGTGTCTGACTTCACAGGAGAGGTATAAATAACACACACCTCTCCTTGTCTTTGTACTCCTTGAAAAAGCGCCAATCTGGCGCGAAAAACTTGGGAGATTTTTTTTGGGGTCTGTTTTGTACTTTGTTCCATGTGTTTTATGTAGTTTCATAAACCTTTTTTATTATTGATTCATCTGGTGAGTTTCTTTACATTTTTTTATGGTTTCGCTGTCTCCAGATTTGAATCATGTGTCAGATGACTAGTGTATGTATTCCTTAAACCTCATGTAAAAAATATTTCTGAATCATTATGTCCAATAAATGGTATCACAACTTGCAAAAATCAATTCATCATAGTCATAAATATAGTCATAGAAACTTCAAAATTCAGCATAATATTAAAACACTGCCCTATTATAATATGTTAAGGTCTTTCCGTGTTCAGCCCCTTTATTGCTGGGGAGACCACTTTGTTCTGTGTCCATACGCCTATACAGTACCAAACGGTTATGGAAACAAGAGAATGTTACCACACTTTTGCTTTTAGAGGTGCCAGCAGCTGATTGCAAAGCATTATGTTTTATATGTTTGCTTACACTTTTCCCTTCCCGAACCTCTCCAGCAACTAAAGAGGTTCACATTATCTGAACATTTTAATTGTTTTGTTTTTTTGGGGGGGTTGGGGGTTAGCTAAATTAGATTTGTTTACATTAGAAATGAGGCGTCTAAGAGGGAATATGATAACTATACAAATATATTCGAGGTCAATACAGCGAGCTTTCAAAAGATCTATTCATCCCGAGGGCAGTACTAAGGACACGTGGTCGGAGATTTCACCAGCAACTAAGGAAAGGGTTCTTTACAGTAAGGGCAGTTCAAATGTGGAATTCATTACCCATGGAGACTGTGATGGCAGATACTATAGATTTGTTCAAAAAAAGGTTGGACATCTTTATAAAAAGGAAAGGTATACAGGGATATATCAAATAAGTAAACATGGGAAGGGTGTTGATCCAGGGAGAAATCCGATTGCCGTTATTTGGAGTCGGGAAGGAATTTATTTTTCCCCTTATGAGAAATCATTGGATGATGTTTAACTGGGGGTTTTTGTTTGCCTTCCTCTGGGTCAATATACTGTAAATATAAATATAGGATAAGTATCTATCGTCTAAAAGTAACATAGGTTGAACTTGATGTACATATGTATTTTTTCCACCTCATCAACTATGTACTGTAACTAATGTAACTGCTTCATCCTTTGCCTTTTTTTCCCCAAAGGAAGATGAAAATATTAACCTTCAGTGATTGAGCCTGGCAGGAAAAACAAAGTACACAAACAATGAATACCTCAGCTGGAGAAATGTCAGGCTGCAGTAGGATCACAGTTGTGTTTATCTGAATGCTGTCCTACCGCTCTCTCTCTCTAATCAGACACGTTTTCAATGCTATGATTGTCTATTGTATATATTGTTCTAGCACTGGTATGGCAAAATGCTACCTTTGTGTATTACTTTAATTATGCAAATATGCAGTGATAAGACTACCATCATATTCTTTCTCCTACTGAAACTTTGGCTCCATCTTGTAAATAAAAACCTGATCAAAAAATCCTTGGCACCCTGCATGTTTGAATCCAGTCTAATGATGGGAACGTCCTGCAGGCTGCCGCCCACACGTTGTGGTCGCTGTGATTCATGATTGTCCCATTCTCCTCTTCTTAGGAAATGTCTCTCCTGGGTAAAACCCTACCATCATGGGAGCTGAAGTCATCAAACTCCATAGTATGCAATGTGCTTGGCCTTTCATTAGTTTCCGCACTGACTGAGTATAAACAACAATTGACAGGAAAGGGAAGATTTGTACAGGTTACTTTTGTGGCCAACCTCAGCCATAATTACATTGGACAAGAATTCATAAAGCATCTGACTGAGTATAAACAACAATTGTCAGGACAGGGAAGATTTGTACAGGTTACTTTTGTGGCCAACCTCAGTCATAATTACATTGGACAAGAATTCATAAAGCATAGACAAGAGGTTCAGTGTAAATCTTTAGAAGGTGAAATAGACCAACTTCTAATGTGAGCCTGCTACCAAAACATGCACAATACATGTATTACATATGTCCTGGAACCTGTCCGGTCTTTTCCCTGTTCTAAGGCTGCTATCATTCCACAGTGTAATGTTGTACAGTAGCATTGTAACTCCCTTGTTGGCTTCTCAGCCTGTTGCCTGGCAACTCTTCCACTGGCTGATTGGTATGATCCAAGACCCCTGGCTGTTGGTCTCTCCCTGCCCCTTTTCCTGCATGTCAAGTCATATCTTCTTCCAGCAAGCAGCCATCTTGAGCAGTCACCTCACTTATCTCCTCTGGTAAAGTGAATGTAATTTACCTATCCCTATACCTTGCATTTCCCATTTGCCATTCAAGCCCCCTTCCCTCTCCATTGTTCCCATCCCACAGTGTTTACTTCAGTATCTTTTTCCCTTTTTATTTCTATTGTTGTGTCCAATATACAGTTCAGCAATTAAGAAGCTTCCCCTTGCTTACGTGAAAAGAAAAAACTCCCATTGCGTAAAATGTTAATTATGTTATGAAATATAAAAAGGGTTGAATTAGATGCACGTACAGAAATTCCAATAATTAAAACAGGGCATGTTTGGGGCACATGTTACCACTGCAGGATACAACTGGTCACCGTTCAATAAGTCGCCGTCGTCGTCGTTGTTCAAGTCCCAGCCAGGTAGGTGAGGGCGTCCTAATATCCGGGTGCTCCGATGTCCAGACTCACTCCCATGGCTGTGTCCTCTGCAAACACGGTGACGACTTCCCCAGCAAGGAACCCACGAAGTTAGGTTGAATATATCGGAACAGTGAAAATCCCACACTGTTGGCTCTGGGGCTCAATACCCACAATGTGAGCCATTCGCTTATGGAGCACAAAAGCGGAGCCGCTGACGTCACAGGTCACAATAACAAAGACCTTCTTTAGGAAGGTGGATACAAATAACCTATTGTTGGCCTAAAGTAACCATAAAAGGTCCTGGATTGATAACATTCCCTTGGGGCAATTTATGAGACTCAAGAGGAATTGTAGTTTGGAGGTGGATTTCGATGTACAATCCGATGATCTGTTTGAGAAATTTGTTCAGAGAGGCTATAGTCCGACTGTGCTGTCCACGGCACTGACTAAAATTAGGGAGCTGGACAGGAAATCATTATTATCAAGTAAGATTAAAAACAGTGATTCTAATGTATCCGCTACTGAGAATATTCAGGTCCCTTTTGTCACCAATTATAATTCAGGTAGCTACCAAATACAGGCCATTATTGACATTACAGGAATCGCGCCACACTGATGCGACCAGCTAGTGCTAACTCGAAATGGCTTGCCGCAGGATCCGTTAAAGTAAAACATAGTGGAATGGGACACATAAAGCAATGGTTGCTCAATACAATAAAACTCCTACGCATTTTGTAGAACTAGTCTACTTCTTCAGGGATCGTTGACTGCACAAATACAGATGATATACAGTGGTGTGAAAAAGAAAGTACACCCTCTTTGAATTCTATGGTTTTACATATCAGGACATAATAACAATCATCTGTTCCTTAGCAGGTCTTAAAATTAGGTAAATACAACCTCAGATGAACAACAACACATGACATATTACACCGTGTCATGATTTATTTAACAAAAATAAAGCCAAAATGGAGAAGCCATATGTGACAAACTAAGTACACCTTATGATTCAATAGCTTGTAGAACCACCTTTTTTTGACTCAGAGGTTAAAAAAATTAATTCTATAAAATATGGTTCTCATAGTTGCTTCATCTGTTAAGGATCACAAATGATGTCACTTACATCATCTATATATGTCGGTAAGATCAGATATTTAATATTCCATATCTGCTCCAGTGGGTGTTTATGCCATTGTATATATTTTGTCCCTTCTCATACTATGAAAATTTGCTAAGCAAAGTAAAAAAAAAATATATATATATATATTTTAGAAATTATGCAGCTGCTTTATACCTCAGGTCATAAGAATAGAAACGATTGCAAATCAGCTTGTTTACATTTGCTCTGCAATGCTGCACGTCTGTCTGGCACTGACGTCTTTAAGACCCTTAGTGACACTGATTTATCTTGCAGTGCACATTTATTTTACGGCCATATTGCTCTGGAACAATCTGTTCTGCACATCTGCATCTGGGACACGGGAAAAAAAAGTGGCACACTGTGAGTGATCATTTGCATGTCATTACCCAGAATCCCTGGCTGCAGTGGAAGCGTTGTATGCTAAAAGATAATGGGGGAAGGCAGGGTTGCAGACCTGTCTGAGACGTGAATCTTCTCACAAGTGGTATTTTTATTTCCTCTATAATACCATATAATAATAGTTGCCTATGTATGTGCGGAATACTGTAGGTTAATATCAGACCCCTTTTCTGCTATCCGAGCCCTAGTTATGGGTTCTGTTTGTTTACGTGCCTTTCAAAGTTAATGTAGCCATATTGGTCTTGGAGAAATGTAGATTAATTGTACGTTGCAATACCTTGTAGGGGACCAATCTCAGCCCTTAGGGTTCTTTACAAAATCTCATAGGTTTCTTCTTCAAATGTACTGTGTGGTTTCAAAAGCGCTTCACACTATAATTTCATCTATGGAGAAGCCTAATTTGGATCCCATAAAAGGAATGCCCATCTAGAATGAATCGACATATAACCTATTATGAGCATTAATTTGCTTTACCTCGGTTACATTTGTTAACCTTGTTTTAGAAAGAGGTATATGATATTTATCAGAATAAAATCAGAAAGGATGGAAATTAGTATAACTTCCATATTCTTTAAAACAGAAAGCGGAATTGTACATTTGTAAGTAAAAAAAAAAAAAAAAAAAGTGGGGTTTTCCCAAGTTCATAATTAAAAAAGTAGTGGTACTCTGAGCCTCCTATTACCATCACTCTTTGTTTGTTAACAGACTTTATGGAGCAAGGTGCACAACTCGTAACTTCTTTACAAATCATTAACACTTACATAACCGTGTGTACTTTTAAAAGTTTGATATGCGATGAGTTCTCTTAACTATTTCCCGCCGATCCTAGTCACAATTAACCAAATGGGTAATATGAATTGTGAGGGAATTTAACCCTTTCACTGCTAGGGAGGCCTGCAATGCAAAACCTTTTTTGGCAATGAATAAGTTAATCAATGATTCCTATGAAAAAGTTACACTGCAATGCGATTGAAGGAAGACTTTGGGTCAGTGTAGCTAGTTCTTTGGTTGATGCACTGCCCAGTTATACACTAGAGTCTGAGTTATAATCTATAGTGGGTGTGTAGAAACGGGCCTCCAATGGGATTTAGGACCATATGTAAGAGGCAATCCAAGCGGGCGATTTTTTGCCTTTTTTAAAAAAAACATGGAATTGAAGCAGGGGGTTACCGGAACTGAACCCCATTCATTTCAGCTTCCGGGGACCCCGTGCTTCTGGAGGCCTTAAGAGGTGCCAGTAGCTGCTCGGCTTGCAGGGTTCCCACCATGGTGAAGATTCAAAGCTCCCGCGCTCTGCGGGTCAATAGGAAACCGTGACATCATCAGGTTCAACTTCCTACTGGCCCGCGTGACACGGGGGCTTTAAACTTTGCAGCGATACCGGCAACCCCACTTTGGAGGTCTTTGGAGGTATTTTACATTTTGTATTGCATTTTAATTAAAGTTTTAAACTGATTAATTAACAAAAAATAGTTGGTATTTTAGTCCTATGTGGCCTTTTCCAAATTTAAATTGATATATTTACTATGAATTTGAATGTTTATTTGACATATAGCACTTTAAATTGTAATGTTCTTAGTTGAAACAAGCTATACAGCACTCATTGGTAAGGGTATAAAAACCTGGACATTTGAGGCAGCCACCAACCCCTGACGAAGCTTTGTTTCCCGAGCGAAACGCATAGGGTTCACTAGGTGGCGATGTTATCTTTAACCAGAGGAGATACGAGGTTCATTTGGAGGAGTTGGGAACTTGCTAGTTTTTGATGCGAGACACGTGACGTCAGACGCTGTAACGTCGCTGTGACGAGGAACCCAGAAGTGCGGAGAGAAGTGAGGCCGCCAGGAGCCCAGCTGTTGCTGGCATCAGCATTGTTCTACAGGCTCCTAATGCAATGGGACTTCCCCAGGTTATATCATACACAGCGGCGACAGCTAGCCTCCATACCCTTTGTACCCTCGGATGCTGCACTACCAGTACTTAATATGTAAGTGAGAATTGGGGCTTGTGGCCCATAATACAAATTGCACTTTTACTAAAGCAAGGATTGTTCTTGTCTTCTTTTTCCTTTTCACTTTATGAAGATTCAAACCTCTCGCGCTCTGCGGGTCAATAGGAAGCTGTGATATCATCAGGTTCAACTTCCTATTGGCCGATGTGATGCGGGGGGCTTTAAACTTTGCAGAGATACCGGCACCCACTTTGGAGGTCTGTATGTCGGGAAGCAGGGGATCCCCGTAACTGAAATTAATGGGGTTCCGCTTCAGAGACCATCCTATGTAAAAATAATAATTTAAAAAATTAATTGCTCGTTTAAGATGTGCTACTTCATAATTAGACACATTCCAGGACAGCTCGGTAAATATGCCCTTTACGGATTGGTGCTCCAAGCTTAGTAGTGGAAGTTCCACTCTAGCTTGAGAGAAAAAACACCCAGACAGCACTTAATTAATACAAAGAATCCCATGATCTCCTTAATTCTCAGGGAGTTGTAGGAAGCTTGGATCAAAATAAAGTGTATTTACACAGAAGTTTATGTACTTACTGAAACATAACATTTCAATGTATAAAGACACTAAAATATGTGCTATTTGTCAAAGAACTTAAATAAATTGCCCTGCTGAAAGGAAAAACAATTTGTCGAAAAAATGTATAACAAATGTCGGGTGAAAATGATACCTCCCTGCTCTGCAAGCAAATTTCTTTGTGTAATTCCTGTCCTTTTCTAGTTCCAAAATGCTACCATTGTTGCAGTCCTTATCCTCTTGCACAGTTGGGAAGCCTGAAGGTAACACCACCTCTTGTTCTTTTACTAATCCTCATGGCGGCCTATTCATTAAACTCCGATATTACCAGTGCAATTTGACGGGATACAAATGTGGCATTTTCATTTTATCTATTAGCAATGATTCATGCATAAAAATCACAGTTTGACAACTCATATGCATGCACTTTTTTTGCACAATTTGCTATAATACTGTCCAAAAAGTCACAGCCAGTAATCTCTCCTCCCTGAGATGGACAAAATAGGTCTTTTGAGAGAGGGATAGGGCACATTGACTTATATACTTCCTGGATATAGATCCAGCTATAATCGTTAGATACCTAGGAAATATGCAAATACAAAAAAAATCAAATATATACAAATAGTTTATTTGCATATTTCTCAGGTATCTCAGGTGTGCAGGGGCATGAAGATAGTGTGTGAAAAAACAGATTATTTGTTCCAATAAGTATACTTGGACACAGGCTTCTTGCAGTTCCAAATATAATTTATTCTTGAGGCAGTTTACAATACCCAGCTTCAGTTAGTACAAGAAAGGATATCAACAGGCATTTTACAGGTTAGCAATAGAGAACAGACTTGGGCATCCATTTTCTGCTCAGTTCTGATGCATCTATTGAGAAACATGATTCACATAGTAATTTCTAGCTACAAAATGAACCTATTACAATTAAGCAGTAATCAGACACAGGGAAACAGGGGAATGGGGAAAGGAAAGCAGACCCTCGCTACAGCTTGACTAAAGGTCACTCTGTCCAGACTTGCGGCCCTGTGTTCAACCATTTAACCCCTTACTCGTATTGTAATTGCACTTGAAATATGGCTCAATGAGCACAGAAAAGCCCTAGATATTAATACGGGCGTGAAGTGCTTTTTCTAGAAAACTAGACCGGCTACAACACAATTGATATACTCAGTGTCCAAACGCTACAACTGCAGCAGACCTTGATGAATCTCCCTATAGTGCCTAGAGCGACATTGTAGCAGACATATATAGCCTGTTGCTCTGTGCTGGCATAGGGCATACTAAGTAGTTTCACTCAAGCGGCACACTGTGACACCTCAACATTAACACCTTCCTATCGAGAGCATAGAGTTATTCTGTCTGCATTTATCCTAAGGATCTTACATACTTACCATTAAGTTCCGTCTCCAAGTGGTATATACTGGATCCCAGTGTGATCACGAGTACCCACTGTTATACAAAGAGTGGGGCTTCCAAACCCTGGTATGTATCCACCGTATTTATTTTAATTCGCCTATTTGTCATAGTTATGCCTCCCTTCTAGGCATACCTAATCATTGACTTTATTTTATCTGATTTCTTAATAAAATTTATTTTAAATTTAATCACCATTGCTATTAGAATTATTTAGTTGGGTCTCTCTTTTGGTGTTACTTCATCCTAGCCAATTTGAGTGCTCTCGATATAGGGGTTTCTTTTCTCTTCATTCGATTGTACAATTAAGCAGTTATAAGATTAGCCGAGAGCTGCGTATAACAACAAAAATAACAGAACCAAAACAAAAGCCTGGGCGTACACCCCATATTCTTATCTAAACCTTGGGTAGACTTCATCTTGTACCCAAAATGTACTACAAGCAATTCACTTGTCCTAACTTTTCTTGAGAATACATTTCCTGTAAATTGAGGTTTTCTTTCTAAGGCTGAGTCCCCGCTGGCACTGAGCGCGCTCATGCTTAAAGCATGAGCGCTGGGTGTCCTGCAACTTGCGCGGGGGGGTGGAGGGGGGAAGACACAATTGCGGGCTATCTGAGAAAGCGGGAAAGATTTAAAATTTTATTTACAAAAGCGCTGAGCGTGTGTGCCCACGCGCGCATCGCGTGAGCCGGAACTTGCATCTATAAATATATATGCAAGTAACCGCGCCAAACGCCGCCCGCTCAGCGAGCTCAGCGCCAGCAGGGACTCAGCCTAACATGCCACAAACAGCAGAATAAAGTCTGGGTAAAAAAATGGATACAAACAGACAACATGGATTCCGAATCACTTGAATTCCATTTACAGGCCACAACCAGACATTGCGGCTTCCTATTGTATTACTGTTTAAAAGTCCAGGAAGTAACAACGGCAACTAAACCCTAAAGCATCTCAGGATCTGTGAGGCCCTAGAACTAAAAATAGCGCAGTTCAGCTTGCTGCTTTAAATTTTGCTGGAGCATCTTTATTAACCAAAAGTGGACATAGATTATTTAATGTCATCCCTTTCATTCTGCTGTATAATGTAACCACAGCTATAACGTTTATTTTATACCCCATATTTCCACAAGATGGCGCACTCTAGTTGTCCACACAGAGAAAGGTCTTAGTATATATGTAAATACATTGTGTATATAAATATACTTACATGTATAGTATAGGTCTACAGATGTAGATATATATATATATATATATATCATTATATTATATATAATATTATATATCTATATATATATTATATTATACCATAATACTGAGTTAAGTAAGCCTATCCCATAGCCTCTTTGCATACCCAGTTAAAATCAAACCCACACTGATGAGACCCTCAAGGTCGACTGCTGTCTGTGGGTGGTTTCTGGGTATGCACCTTAACCCTGCTGTGCTCAAGCTGTGACCATGCAGCAAGCTTAAGCCTATAGGAACCATGTTAAAAATGGTTTTGAGGCAAAAAGTGACACTGTGTGCTCATTTGCATGTCATTTCCCAGACTCCTTGCTGCAGTGGAAGTGCTGTATGCTGGGTGATAATGGGGAAGGCGGGGTTGCAGACCTGCCTAGACATGCAGATGAGGCATACAGTTTGTATTGCATATATATATATATATATATATAATATTAATATATATATATCTATCTATACAACAAGAAAAACTGCGCCTCTAAAGAACATATACAATAATATTATATATAATGCTAAACAATACAATGTGAAATAGAAGAATATCTTAATTATTAGGCAATATATACACATATATGGTATTTGGTATTGTGGTCCTATAAGTAGCAGGCCCACAAAAACATGAACAATAGTATATATAAAAAAGCAAAAAAAGGATAACCCGTCCTCAAATAGTCAATGAATGGTATAGTGCTGGTATGCAGGGTCTCCGGCAGCTCTCAATATGGACCAACCACGTCCACAAATATCTAAAAGGAAAAAAGGGAGAAGCGCACGCCCATAGCGTATAAAGTATTTAATGAGGGGAGGGGGGAAGAGGGGGTAGAACACTTACAAAAATGCAAATAAAATCAAGCATATGTGATATATATAATATCACCACCATCCGGTTTTTCTCTAGACTCTTGGGGCAGTCCCAGGCTCCGTTGGTAACGGAGCAACGTCACAGCAGATTCCCGGGCTGGTAACACCATCCGGTTAGACTCAACTTTTGGGGCCTTCCCAGGCTCCGTTGGCAGTGGAGCAGAGTCCCAGCAAATTCACAAGGCAGGTGTGCATATAATAGTCCAGAAAGAGGTCCCGTTAGTGGTGCCTGTAGCATTCGCGCCTGGATCAATACACTCCAGCGCTTCGTGTAGACTCCAATGTCTGTGCGTTGACTCACGACGCTCCCTGACGCGTTTCGTCAGTCACGGCTAACTTTCTCAAGGGACTATTATACAGAACACCTGCTTTGTGAATTTGCTGGGACTCTGCTCCACTGCCACGGACCTGGGACGCCCCAAAGTCTGCAGTCTAACCGGATGTGTGCCAGCCCTGGGAATCTGCTGTGACGTTGCTCCCTCACCAACGGAGCCTGGACGGCCCCAAGAGTCTAGAGAAAAACCGATGTGGTTGATTATTATATATCACATATGCTTGATTTTATTTGCTTTTTGTAGAGCGTTTTTTACCCCCTCTCTCCCCCCTCCCCCTCATTAAATACTTTTATACGCTATGGGCGTGCGCTCTCTCTCTTTTTTCTTTTTATATATATTATATTATATATATATATAATATATAATATATATAATATATATTTAGAGAGAGAGAGAGAGAGAGAGAGAGAGTATCTGCTCATGTTAGCCGAGCTTAATACATCAACAAAACTGACTGACGATCCCTTTCGCGTGGCCAACGAAATGCTTTTATTTGTGCGAGCTTTCGGGATACAGTGATCTCTTCTTCCGGCGATGCTCATTGTAACATCGCCGGAAGAAGAGATCAGTGTATCTCAAAAGCTCACACAAAAGCATTTCGATAGCCACAGAACGGTATCGTCTACTCATGGTCCCAGACCACAGGCCACATCATCGGTGCGGCATCCTTTGCTGTGTTCCTGACACTAATGAGATAATAGACCAATGTCCCTGTCTAAGGGCCTGTCCCTGTAGCAGCCACAAACTTTACAGGGGAGTCGGGGCCAAACTGGGGCCTATGGGGGTCTCTGGCCTAGTGCAAGGGCCACAGACACCCTGCACACACACCCTACCCTCTCCTTGTCCCTGCTCCGACTGGCGTGGTCTCTGGCGCGCCAAATTTAACTTTCTGTGGAGCAGGGGAATCCGGTCGTGCGATTGGCTGCTACAGCTCATATGTCTAGCAGCCCCAGGGGCTGCTGGTGATTGTAGTTCCCCTGCGGATTTTTATCATGCCACTATACTATAGCACTACGCATGTGCCCCTGTGAAATGGCCGCACAACTTCTGCGCATACGCACCATATCGCGCATACGCAGCCACTTTGAAGATGGTGGCGCCCTGCAAATGGAGTTGCCGGGAGCCTCCGACGACCCAATCGCCTCCACAACTGCCGCGCGCTCACCCACAGCCCTCCCTGCACTCTCCCCATCCTCCGCTGCCGGTTGCAGCCGCAGCGGCAGGTAAGGGGATGAAGGGGAACCAAGGGGGTACCAGGCCACATTCTCCCCCAGGTGAAAAGACCAACATCCCCGCGTGGCAACAGCGTAACACCTAACTACAATCAAATTATATAATAAAAATGCACGGCAATAGCACATTGTCATAACTCTACATCAAGTTATACATTTCCGTGAACATCACAATGACAGATTTAATTTTGCTTCGAGACCACTGCTGAGCCTCATAGTGGGGTGTCCCATAGGTTACCCGGGTTGGGAGGGTACCTCTTTGGCTTCTGCCAAGCTCTTCTTCGGTAACTCCCTCTGGGGAGTAATAATCATACACTTGAGGTTCAGTCTCTCTCATTGGGGGTGCTACAGTCGCTGACATGTCTCTGGTTGGTATAATGCAAGGACTTCTGGGGTCCAGAGGAGAGCTCATTGGAGCCACCGGAGTAGGTGTATGCTGCCTGGGCCCATTACCCGTAGTTCCTTCGGCAGGTGCCCCTTGACTGTGGTCGGTACTACCTGAGGGTCCTTCCCTAGGATCCTCGAGTATCTCTTACTATATCTGAGCTCTCGTCAGCTCCATTGGGCTCAACGGCCAATGGTGTAGTCTCAATTTCGAGATCATCATCCCCCACTTGTAGGATAGGCAGGAGATGGTTTTGGTGCAAGACCTTTACCCGGCCATCCGCATCTTTTATGCGGTAGACCGGGAACCCCGGCATCTGCGATTTGACCTCAATTACCCCTTCACGCCAGCGGTCGGTCAATTTGTGTTTGCCGGGGATCCGAGGATACGGAGGAGAACGGCGTCTACGGGATGAATTTCCCGATGGCGGACCTTATGGTCATGGCGCTTTTTGTTACTGGCATTCAGATGAGCGGATGCTTTCTCTGCTAGCTGGTAGGATTGTTGCAGGCTTTCTTGGAGCCGCTGTCCATATCTGGTTTGTCCTGTTGGGTACCCCATCGGTAGATACCCTCAGACGTATATCTACAGGAAGCTTTCTCGCCCGAACATTAGAAAGTAGGGAGTGAATCCCATGGGCTCGGGGCGGGTGCAGGTATAGCCATGCACCAAAGACTCCACATGTTTACTCCACTCCATCTTCTGAGAACCCTTTAGGGTGCCGAGTATGTCGATGAGGGTCCGGTTGAACCTCCCAGACAGAGCATCTCCCTCCGGATGATAAGGAGTCGTTCGGGACTTGGTGATATTTAACAGCTTCAGTAATTCTCGGATGATTTTACTTTCGAAATCCCGCCCTTGATCCTAGTGCAGCCGATTTGGTGGCCTGTAATGTTTGGAGTATCGCTCCCATAAGATCTTGGCCACCGTGATGGCCTTCTGGTCTTTGGTGGGGAAAGCTTGGGCGTAATGGGTGTAGTGGTCTGTGATCACTAATACATTGCCGATGCCTCGGGCATCTTGTTCGATACATAGAAAGTCCATGCATACGAGGTCCAGGGGACCTGAGCTCTTCAGGTGAGCCATTGGAGCGGCTCTGTTAGGGAGTGTCTTGCATTGGATGCACCGTGAGCAGCGGTGGCTGTGGTGTTCTACCGACTCCCTCATGCGAGGCCAGAAAAACCGGTCTCAGATTAAGAGAAGGTCTTGCCCACGCCAAGATGCCTATGTTCATCGTTTAGTGATCTAAGAACCATGTGCTGCAGGTTCCTGGGTAGAACCAGTTGTCTTACAGTTGTGTGAAAAAGAAAGTATACCCTCTTTGAATTCTATGGTTTTACATATCAGGACATAATAACAATCATCTGTACCTTAGCAGGTCTAAAAATTAGGTTAAATACAACCTCAGATGAACAACAGCACATTACATATTACACCGTGTCATGATTTATTTAACAAAAATAAAGCCAAAATGGAGAAGCTATGTGTGAAAAACTGGATGGCCTGGCGGATAACTCCAGCCACTGGATCCCGTATCTGGTACTGCACCAGATTTTTCCAGGTGATGATTTTGTCTGGGGTGATATTCATTCCATATGGGTGACAATAGGCGGCAGCCTTGGATTGGCATCCCAATGAATCTGCAACCCTCAGTTCTGAGAAGGCCACTTTATCGTCCACGATGGCTGTGGTTGAGCACATAGCCCGCATTCCCGGTCTAGAGATTTCTTCCCAGAGGACATCATCTGGAGTGGTACTCAGTCCCGGTCTTCTGGGTAGAGCATTGGCTCTGATGTTCAGGGGCCCGGGTTTGTACTTCAGCATAAACCGGTAGTTTGAGAGAGCCGCCAGCCATCTGTGGCCGGTGGCGTCCAGTTTGGCGGACGTCAATTTGTACATTAACGGATTGTTGTCCATACGTACCTTGAAGGTGACTCCATATAGATAGTCAGGGAGTTTGTCTACAATTGCCCACTTGAAAGCGAGGAATTCCAACTTATGGATGGGATAATTCTGCTCGCTAGGGGTCAAGCTGTGGCTGACGTATGCCACTGGTCAGAGACCAGCCGGGTACATCTGGTGCAAGACCACACCTTAGCCGTTGAAGCTCACATCCACATGAAGTATGTAGGGCTGCTCAGGAACGGCGTAAGCGAGAACGGGTGCCCCCATTAAGCTTTTCTTTAGGCCGATGAATGCCTCTTCACAGGTGGTCGTCCACTTGTCATCAAACGGTAGTCAATCCGCCCTGTATCCTCAGGGTATATCTTGAGAAGGTTGTTTAGGACCTTCACTTTGCTTGAATATCTCTCCACAAAGCGGCGATAGTAACCGCAGAATCCTAGGAAGACATTTTCTGGTCTCGGCCAGTTCACCACAGATTCAACTTTGGCGGGGTCGGTAGCTATCCCATCTGCGGACACTGTGTCACTATCAGTAGGTCACTGATGTGCATCAGAAGCGGAATTTGTCCAAAGACAGCTTCAAGCCTTCCTGGCCCAGCCGATCCAACACATTCAGTAGTCGTTCTTCGTGTTCCTCAAGAGGCTTGCCCAAGATGATGATATCGTCCAGGTAGACTAAGCATTCCCATGGGTTCATGTCGCCGATGGTCTTCTCCATCAAACGCTGGAATATTGTTGGGGCACAACAAATGCCTTGGGGCATGCGGGTGAATTGATAGAAGCCAAGGGGACATACAAATGCCGTCTTCTTTTGGTCTTCTGCACTCATTGGTACCTGGCAGTACCCAGATCTCAGGTCCAGTACACTGAACCACTGGCTTCCCGGCAGCGCGTTCAGAATTTCTTCAATATGTGGAAGTGTGTACTGGTCAGGCACGGTACGATTGTTCAGGGTTCGATAGTCGACACACAATTGGACCGACCCATTCTTCTTCTGCACCACCACGATCGGTGATGCATAGGGGCTATGGGATTCTGTTACAATGCTTGACGTCTCCATTTCTTGTAAGACGTATTTCACGTCCTCCACATCTCTGGGAGCTATGCGACGCAACGTGGTATCACTTAGCTGGATGGTGTGCTGGGCATTTCGGCTGCAGCAAACATCCATCTCATTGGTAGAGAACAGTTCCCGGCGTTCTTCCAACTTGGCCGTTAGCCGATCCTTCCACTCGGCTCACCTCGATGGGAGTAACTGGGTATATCCTACCCAACCGTTGACCTTGGTCGAGGGGCATGGTGTACGGAGAGATGTTTTGGATAAACACCTTGATCTTCCCCGTCGGCATTGAGGACTTCCATTCTCATATCTCTGCTATGCCGACCCGGAACAACCCTATGTATTGTATGTAGATGCTAGAACACCCGCTGAGAGAAAAGAAAAGAACACCCGCTATAGATGCTGGTTTGGACGGACTGGGGTCAGTGTTGCATCAAAAATATCCAGAGGGACTTCGACCGGTTGCTTACGTGAGTCGCAGCCTGACTCCAAGCAAAAGGAATTACCTGGTTCACAAGCTGGAGTTCGTAGCCTTCAAGTGGACTGTAGTAGACAAACTACATGATTACCTATATGGGGTATCCTTTGAGGTAAGAACAGATAACAATCCGCTTACCTACATCATGACCGCCAAATTGGATGCCACCGACCACAGATGGTTGGCCGCACTGTCCAACTACAACTTTACCCTGAAGTACAAGCCAGGCCCCCTGAATGTGGGAGACCATGTGACTGCGTAATGCTAAAGACCTACTGATACCTACAGTAGTGCTCTTCCAGTTTTTCTCCTTCTCCCCTGAATGTGGGAGCTAACGCTCTGTCCAGAAGACCCGGACTGAATCCAGTCTCTGACGACGGAGAGTGGGAAGAGATTCCCGGTGCAAGGATGCGGGCTATGTGTTCCACAACTGTCGTGCTGGACGGAAATATAGCGTTCTCTGATCTCCGAGTGGCAGATTCGCTTAGCTGTCAATCAGGAGCACTCCCCGCAGCATACTTTCATCCTGAGGGCTTGTCCGTCACTCCAGACACTGTGATAAGATGGAAAGAACTCATCCATAAACAGATGCACGATCCAGTGTCTAGAGCTGTACCTTGGGCTATTCACAGAATCCATCATTGGTGAAGCGTACCCCAGCAGACACAGCCGCCATCCTTATGCGAGAATGGGATATGTTCCAGATTGATAATGGTCTACTCTATCGGGTGGTTCCTTACCACAACCATACGGATAGAAAGCAGCTGGTTCTACCCAGGAACCTACAGTATATGGTTCTACGATCTCTACATGATGACCATGGACATCTGGGAGTGGACAAGACCTTCGGTCTAATAAGAGACCGGTTCTTTTAGCCCAAGATGAGGGAATCAGTGGAACACCATTGTTGCAGATGCTTGCAGTGTATCTAGAAGAAAACACTGCCTACCATAGCCGCTCCAATGGCCCATCTGGAGAGCTCTGGTCCCATGGACCTTGTCTGCATGGACTTTCTTTGTATTGACTCAGATTCGAGGGGCATCGGGTATGTGCTTGTGATCACGGACCACTACACCCGCTACCCCCAAGCCTTCCCCACAAAAGACCAGAAGGCCCTCACAGTGGCTAAGGTCCTATGGGAGAGGTACTTCGTACACTATGGGCGACTGAACTGCATACACTCTGATCAAAGGCAGGACTTCGAAAGCAAGCTCATCCGAGAGTTGCTGAAGCTGCTCAATATTGAAAAGTCCAGAATGACTCCATATCATCCTGAGGTAGATGCTCTATTGGAACGGTTCAACCGGACCCTACTGATATGCTGGGAACTTTTAAGGACTCCGAGAAGGCAGGATGGAGCAAGCACGTGGAGCATTTGGTGCATGCTTATAATTTCACAAGGCACAAGGAGTCCACCGGCTATTCACCCAACTTCCTGATGTTCGGCCGAGAAGCCAGGTTGCCAGTGGATATTCGCCTGAGGGTGTCCACCGATGGAATCTCCAATACCATGCACTACCAGTACGTACAGCGGCTGAAGGACAGCCTCCAGAGGGCGTATCACTTGGCAGAAGAAGCCACCGTCAAGCTAAACAAGAACAACAAGCGGAGGTACGATTGTAAGGTACGAAATTGGGAGCTTCAGCCTGGAGACAAGCTTCTTCTATGGAACCTGGGAATAACGAGGAAGCACAAGTTAGCTGACCGTTGGAGAGATGCTCCATTTGAAGTAGAATCTCAGAAGCCTGGCCTCCCTGTTTACCGCATCAAGGATTCGGAAGGCAGGGTAAAGGTCTGGCATCACAATCCCCAATACCGATTCCTCAAGGGGGGGAACATGAAGCTGACCCTTCAACGGCAAGACAAGAAGTAGATTCAAACGGTATACCGGATCCATTATCTGAGGAAAGTCAGGATCCCTTAGAACGGACGTCTTCAAACACCAACGATGGATCAGGCCGTGGTTCTGTCACTCAGGAACCATCCTCAGTTGAAGCAGTCAGTCGGTCTCTGGACCCAAAGAGTCCTATCTTCACCCCAAAGGATGTTAATGACATTCACTCTATGAGAGGGTCAGGGCCTCAAGCCAATGGTAGCCTCTCTAACCACGAAGAACTAGAAGAGATTGAAGAAGTTCGTCTGAGCCAAAGACCAAGACACCCTCTCATGAGGGTGGCTTACGATTCATTAGGGGCACCCCACTATGAATCTCAGCAGTTGTCTTGGTGCAAGTTAGCCTCCATTATGGTGATTCTAACTGAAGTGTTGAATGTCATTTAAGTGTGTACTGCTTTGCTGATATGTTTTATTATGTAAACATTGTGTTTCTGTTCAAGTGGGGATGTTGAATTCTCCACCAGGGGGAGGATGTAGCAGCGCCCCTACCCTACCTCTCATGCGGGGAACTGTTCCACTGCTCCGCAGCTCCTCTGAGAGATTGGGTACTAGCGGTGGCCATTTTGGAGTTGGCGCGCATGCGCGGAAGTGGCAGTGAGCGGCAGCCACGTTGGATGTGGCGCTGCAATGGAACTAAAGGGAAATGGAGATCGCGGTGGCCATCTTGGATGGGGCACCACCAGAAAAGGAAGGAAGGAAGCAGGGAGGAACCCAGGATATCCTCCGCGGGGATTGAGGGTGACCTTCAGTCCTGACGAAGACAGCAAGGAGGAAGGTAGTGTCCAGGAAACAGTCAGCTTCCTGGACTAGGCCAGACCTTGCTTCTTCGGCCCTAGATAGCCCCTGTCACTCAAGTGGAGTATTGCAGGGCTTGCCATACAATAGGGATCATCCCTTACTTTAGAGACTGCAGTGTTCAGGGACTTTGTGTGAGTCACTCCGGCTGGAGCTCGCACCACGTGGAGGCCTTAGGCGAGACCCTTAGGCGAGAGGGGATTGCTGTCAGAGGCTCCGCTGCGTGGGACCTGCTTGAGTATAGTTCTGAAAGCTGCCCCTGGTGTACAAGAGTACCCAGGTAGGTATCACATGTGCACCAATGGTTCCCAAAGGGGGGGGGGGCAATGCTGCCCTCACACACACTTTGGGTGGGATCTGCTTTGTGATCATCGGGTTACAGGTGCCCAGGACACTCTCTGTACTTTGGGGGAACCACCATTATTATTGTTGTGTATTGCAGTGTATTGTTATGTTGGTGTCATTATATTATGTATTAGTAAAGTGTGTTTATATACATTGGTTGTATTCTTATTAGTGAGTATTGTTTCCTATGAGGAGTCAATTCCGCCTACACTGTGATCCTCTTAGGTGGAGGCCCTGCACTGTGGGAGATAGCATCCCAGGCTCCCCAGGAGCGGAGGCTTTGGCTTCCTGTAAGCCTCACAGGTGCAGCAGTACGCGTGATCGCCCGTGGTTTCCGTTAGGCATAGGGAAAGGGGGTTACAAAAGTATAAAATATTACATTTTAACTTACAGTAGTCTCCAATATACTGTATGTTGGCTCACGGAGACCTGTCCCAGCTGAGCCTTACAGACATTCAGTAGCTGTGATATAATAGTGTTCTGTACATGCAGTTGTGTATTATTTACTTGTGCATATGAAAATACAGTTCCTTATATTGTCAAAG
This sequence comes from Ascaphus truei, assembly GCA_036426205.1. Classification (NCBI taxonomy): domain Eukaryota; kingdom Metazoa; phylum Chordata; class Amphibia; order Anura; family Ascaphidae; genus Ascaphus; species Ascaphus truei. The sequence goes on from CM071568.1 coordinate 45,006,917, forward strand.
AAAAACTGGCAGCGAGTTACAGTATTTGCAGGCTGAGAATAAATAAATTATCCATGTCACAAATATCAGGAGAATGTCTTCTAATCTCCACCCAACTCTGCAAACTCCTTCTAAGGCTGAGATTGCAGTGCTGGCGACGGCGCGCGCGTGGCGAGAACAACAGACCTCTTCCCCATGAGGCCGACCCTAGTGTGCGCGACCGCGCAAGCAATGCAGAGCGACCGCGCAAGCAATGCAGAGAGACCGCGCAAGCAATGCAGACGAACCGGCGCAGCACTGCAGAGCAACCCCCCCCGCGCATCAATGCTCGAGAGACTTCTCAGCATCCAATGCATAAGCGACCGCCGCAGCAATGCAATCGACCCGCAGCAGCAATGCAGGAGCTAACCGGCGTGCGCAACAATTGCAGAGAGACGGCGCAAGCAATCCAGAGAGACCCCCTCGCAAAGCAAATTCATATCTAAAACCAGTATCAAATCAATGCATATCGTAACCTCTCAATCAATTTCAAGATACTCCTCTCACTCAATGCATAGAAGACCTCAGCAACAAATTCATATAACCAACCCTGCTTGCAAAGGCATGCAGAGCGAACCGCGCAAGCAATCCAGAGGCGTACCAGGCGCAACGTCCACTGCAGAGCGAACCTCGAGCCGCAATCATTCAGATCGAACCGGACTCCTCTGCAAGCAATGCATATCTACAGCTATACCGTGCTCAAGCAATTCAGATGCGACCACCTCAAGCAAGGCAATGCAAGCAGCGACCGCTGCGCAATCCAATGCAGAGTCGACGGAACCGCGCGCAAACTGCAGAGTGCGACTCCCCGCTGCAACATGCAAGAGCGACCCGCGCCAAGCAATTCAGAGCACGCCCAGCGCAAGCAATTGCGAGAGAAACCCCGGCGCAACAATGCAGAGAGCGCGCGCAATAGCAAGTGCAGAGCGACCTAACCGCAGCAGCAATGTGCAGAGAGAACCGCCAATGCAATGCAGATAGACCAACCGCGCAAGCAATGCGATAGAGACCGGTCGTGCAAGCAATGCCAGAGAGAACCGTCGCAAGCAATTGCAGAGATACCTGCGCAAAGCGACTGCAGAGCGAACCGCAGCAAGCAATGCAGAGAGAACCCGCGCAAGGCATCCGAGAGCCGCGCAAAGCAATGCCGAGGCGCCCCGCGCAAGCATGCAGATAACCCGGCCTCTCACAAGATGCAGATATCCCGGCCTAACTCTCACCCTGCAATTCATGCATAGTCCACCGGTCTCAAGTCACTTCATAGCTATACCCAAGCATCCCGGCAATCATAGAACAACCGCGCAGCATTCATAGATAATCCCCGCGGCAGCCAATTTCAGAGCGACCAGCATAAGCATAGCATGCATACCTACGAATTGCGCCCTGATTTCATTTATATTACACTACGTGCATTTACGTCTGCCACCTTCTCGCCTCTCCCCCTCAACCGAGCCATGCACTGACTCTGGCTCGAAGCCAGATGGGTTGGGACTCCATCCCTATCATCTCATCCCTCTCTCGTGCCTCAAGTCAATTTCGATTCACGAAGCCGTGTCGCAGCAATTCTATATGACCGCTCTAAATCAATTCAGATCGACCAGCGCAATCAATTCGAGATACCCCGCGTCAAGCAATGCAGATATACCAGCGCAGCATGCAGAGAGACCGCGCAAGACAAATGGCAGAGCTAACCGCGCAAGCAATGCAGATAAAGACCCCCACCGCGAAGCAATGCAGAGATAACCGCGCAAAGGCCTTTGCAGAGGCATCACCGGCTCGTCAGCAATTCCGATACATCAATACCAGGACCCGCCGCAGTCAAACGCAAAATTGCAGAGAGACCGCGCCAGCAAGCAGAGAGACGAGCCACAATGCAGAGAGACGCGTCGCAAGAATGCAGAGATACGCAGGCCGCAAGCTATGCAAGAGACCTCCTGGCATCAAGCAATGCAGAGAGACCCAGCGCAAGCACTGCAGACGACCCCGTGCTCAATGCAATGCAAGAGAGACCGCGCAAGCATGCAGATCGACCCGCGCAAGGTCAATGCCGAGAGACCGGCGCAGCAATGGCGAGCGTACCGCGCTAAGCAATGCCAGAGCGCCGTGCACGCAATGCAGAGAGCGAGAACCGCTCAAGCAATGGCAGAGCGAACCCCGCGCACGCAATTCCAGATCGACCGCCGCAATGCAATGCAGAGCGAACCTCGCACATCACATAGCATTCGACCCACCGCGGGTAATGCATTCTCTATCGACCCATTCCTCAAGCCCTGGCATATCCTCCCCAGCTCGTGGCAGCAATGCAGATAGACCGCTCAACAATGCAGAGAGCCCGCGCAAGTCCACGCAATATACCCCCCGCGCAGACACTGCAGAGCGACCCGCGCAATCACTCCAGACTTCCCAGCAGCTAGCAATGCAGAGCGAACCACGCAATCAATGCAGAGAGAACCCCCCGCGCATCAATGCAGGAGGACCTCACGTCGAACAATGCAGAGAGACCGCGCAAGCAATGTCATAGAGACCGCGCAAGCAATGCGATCTACCAGCCTGCACTCCTGCAGAGCGCCGCGCAATCAATTGAAGAGAGGACCCGGGCGCAAGCTAATGCTAGTCGAGACCCTCTCAAGTAGAAGGTCCCTGTTCATATAGACCGCGTCTCAATCATGCATTATTCTAAACCGCGCAAGCATATGCAGAGAGAGCAGCATGGCGCACACGAGACAATGCTCGAGCGGACCGCGCGCAAGCAATGCAGAGCGACCGCGAACGCAATGCAGAGCGACGCCGCAAGCAATGCACAGAGGCGACACCGCGGCAAAGCATGCAGAGAGACCAGCGAAATGCCAAGGCAAGCAGGACTACCTCTCTCGAGCAATCAATGCAAGTAGAGAACGACCCGCAAGCAATGCAGAGTCTATGATAACCCGAGCGCCAGCTACTATCAGGCGCCGAAGCATGGCAGAGAGAACCGCCAAGCATTGCAGACGCGAATACCGCCGCGCAAGCAAGTCAAGAGGAACCCCGTCGCAAAGCAATGCAGGACGTGCAGCATCGACCGCGCAAGCAATGCAGAGACAAGTAACGCGCAAGAAGACCAAAACCGCCATGCAGAGAGACACATCAGCTCAAGCAGACCGTCAGCAAGCAGAGCCCCGCACAGCCAATGCAGAGAGACCGCGCAAGCAATGCCAGCGAGAACCCGGCAAGCAATGCAGAGGACAAGCTCAAGCAATGCAGAGACGACGGACGCAAATCAATGCATAGAGACGTACCTGCGAAAGAATGTCTCATGTCACCAAACCGGGCAAGGCAATGACGAGGGACCGCGCAAGCAGCAGAGAGACAGCGCAAGCATGCAGAGACTACCGCGCAAGCAATGCAGAGCGACCTCCCAGCAAGCAATGCAGAGCGACCGCGCAGCAAGCAATGCAGATCGAGCACCGCGCAAGCAATGCAGATAGAACGCGGCGCAATCACTGCAGGATCGAACCACCGCGGCAGCAATAGCAGAAGAGACCGCGCAACAGATTTTTTAAAGTAAATTATTTATTATCTTTTTTTTGCCGCCGGCCGGTCACGTGAACTGTTCAATCCCATAGGTGGGGTTATTATAATAGAAAGAATGGATGTATGGATAGATATAGAATGGGAAATTATTGCTTGATTGACATAGCCTAGCTCGAGAATGGAAGATGCTTGATTGATTGATAGATAGCTGATAGATAGATAGATAGCTGATAGCTCGATCGATCACTCGTCTCTCTCTCTGCGCTCGTCGGCCTCCGCCTCCCGGCTACCCGCTCGGCTCGCCTGGGAACTGATTAGTTTCATCGCCTCGCTGGCTTTGGCCCCTGCTTGCCTTGCTCGCCCCTAGCGCCTGGTCCTGCTTGCTTGATTGCTCGCTCTCTCGCTCGCTACGGCCTCGCGCCTGGGCCCTGGTTGCTCCTGCCCCTCGCTCCAGCTTCCTGTGCCCTGCTTCCTTCTCGACTCGCTCGCTCCTGGGCCTGCTTGCCTTCTTGCTCGTCGCTCCGCGCCTAGGGCCTGCTCGCTCGCTCGGCTCGCTCGCTCACTCGCATCGCTGCTCGCTCGCTCGCTCGCTCTCTCCGCTCCGCTCGCTCGCTCGCTCGCTCTCTCTCTCCTCGCGCCCCTGGGGCCTCGCTTGCTTGCTCGCCCTCGCTCGCGCCTGGGCCCTTCTTGCCTTGCTTGCTCTCTCGCTCGCCTCGCAGCACTGGGCCCCCTGCCTTGCTCGCTCGCACCGCTCGGCTGCTCGCTCGCTCGTCTAGCATCGATCGATAGATAGATCGATAGATCCGCTCGATAGATCATAGAGCACCTTGGAACTTCATTTGCTTCATCAACTAGATAGAGCATGGGGCGTACTAGGTACATGAACGATAAGAATGGGAAATGAGATGGATCGATAGAATAGATAGAGAATGGGAAATGATTGTTGCTAGAATAAGATAGAGAACTGGGAGTAATAGGGTACATGTATATAGATGGGGAAGTGATTGTAGACTTGACTATGATAGTATGTGATAGAAGAATGGGAATGATTGGTACATGATCGAAATAATGGGAGGATATATACATGGGGCGAGATGAGATAAATAGAGAAGAGAATGGTAGATAGATGTAATTGCTGTAAAGGGCAGATGTGGGGGGAGGCGCAGCAGTTATGAGTGCAAAAGCTGGGCATGCAGGGGAGAGAAAGGTACGATGAAGCAGAGGAAGTCTCCTGTCGGGTCAACTGAAGATGAGGGTGTGATGCGTGCAGATCGTAGAGGGAATGGCAGGAGTGGAGCGCGATATGTAGCGCGCGGTGGCAGAGACAGGGGGATGGACAGAGCCCACCCCCAGCAGTCCGACCCGGAAGTCGTCACAACTTCTGTTGTCTGCCACCACCAGGACGGACGGACAGGGAAGATTTACTTGGTGGTGGGAGTGAACGACTGTGGGTGAGGGGGGTGGGGGAGAGCGAGTGTGATAATCAGGGTCGGGAAGGGGAAAGAGAGACTTGGGGGGGGTGAGTGAGCTTTGGGAAGAGGGGAGGAGCGAGACTTGGGGAGGGGTAATGTTATTCTTTGGAGGAGAGAATAGAGAGCGCGATATTGGCTGGGATGGGATACATAACAGGGACGAGGGGGTGGAGAATATGACCACGCGAGATCAGAGTGAGTGGGTGAAGGAGAGATATAGTGGGCGGAGATAGAAAGGGTGTGTTGTAGTGTGTGTGTGAGAGCCGAGAGAGAGAGAGAAGGCGAGAGCCGAGAGATGAGAGATCATGCAGAGAGAGAGTAGTAGGAGAGAGAGGAGAAGAGAATACAAAAGATTCCCAAACCCTAATACCGTTAAATTGCAGAATGGTTTTTCTCCTTTGATCTATTAAAAAAACATTGGCACAGTTAGTAGAACTTCCCCTGGGCGCTTCAAAAAATACCTAGTTCCTCGTCCCTTGGATTGACTAGATAGATATATGGATATTTCTTTCTAAGCTCCCTGCGACATTGGCCTTAACCCCTGAATCGCAACACGTCACCTCTGCTTGCCTTTTGGGGCTCAATAAAATTATTGCTCAGTAATTAATTAGGGAAAGGAAGGGCCCAAGAAACCCTAGTGGGTAATTTGTTCCCAACTGAAAAGATTTAGCAGATTTTGTTTAAAGAATGCTGGATTTCTGTTCAAGGTAAAGTTCAATATGTAATCCCATAATGCATCACAAACCCAGACACTCATTGCAGTAATAAACCCCCCCCCCCCCATCCCCGTGCATGACAAATTCCTTATCCCCACAACAGTTGTTTTGAAGGTGTTTCTTCTGGCAACTTATTTTCGCCATTTTTTTCTGACAAGCACGTCTGTGGCTGGATTTTTCCTGATCTCGTGGCTATTTAAAGACCTTGTTTACTCTTTCCAACATACTGATGCGGCTTTCAAATTTCTATGATTTGTCTGTCTAAATCGTAGGGGAGTTTTTATTTCCACTCCCAAATCTGTATAATACAGTTTGCTGTTGAAACATGGCCCGGATTCACTATAGATCATAAAATAAAAATGGTGTTAGCTGTATTTAACGCCATTGTGATTTATCGTCTTATCCCCTAAATCATATCACACCATCGATACAGCAGTGATAATAACCGTCTTTTACAATAGTGATATTTCAACCGAAGTTTTTAACGCAAAGGAACATGCAAATGAAAAAATTGCTGATTAATTGTTCGTGACTATTTAACTGCTCTTCTGGAGATACTTCACCTCCAAATTAGGTTCCGGTAGATCTCATCGGCTTCCAGGGTTCCCAATATCTTCTGTTTAACACGATCTCGGGCCCCTGCGGGCCAATAGGAAGCTTTGATGTCATCGGTGTGGCTTCGTATTGGCCCCTGTGACACACGGTAGCTTTAAAAACTTTAAAGTCCTGCTTGCTCAAAACCGGAATGCTACCATACCAGCATCTACTTCAGAGTAGTAGAACCAGAAGAAAACTGCTGTTTGTATTAAGTGCGGAGTTAGAACCAGAACGAGTGCTGTTTGTATTAAGTGCGGAGTTAGAACCAGAACGAGAGCTGTTTGTATTAAGTGCGGAGTTAGAACCAGAAAGAGATGGAACAAGGAAGGTCTGAAAGAAGGTATAGTACATTGAAATACATTAACACATCCAGTCTGCGACTCGCTGCTCCTGCTGCTACGTGCAAACTCTGCAAGCCTCGACCGAACCTGATAGCCCTCAGGCCTGCGCAGATCTGATTCAATATGACCGCCCCCCTTTTTAAGGGCTCCTCTCCCTTATAGTCCCTCCTCTTCCACAGTCGTTATTATTGGCTGCTCTCACGTCCATTACAGTCACATGTCCAGAGCACATTGGACAGGAACCTGCCAGGGGGCAGTATGAGTGTGTGGATCTCATCACACAGAGGGTTACATCCTCCCCCTGATAAAATGTTGATGTCCCCATCAACCGGGTTAAAGTCTGTTTGTACACATGACAGGCTTCCCTAAGATATCTTCCTCTCTATGTACAGAGAATCATAGGTACAGTGGAACAAAGACACATACCATTTTTAAAGATTGCAGTACTGTTACACCATGGTCCCACAGCTCCTAGGGTCACCTATCTCTAGGGTCATAGGTACTACCCATCTAGCCGTAGTTACCACAGGAACATTTATAGACACCCCTGGAGAATCGTAGGTCAGTCTCATGGGGTGTCTATTTTCCCTTTTTGGATGTGGCGAGTACACCTGGGTTACTACTGTTACTTCCCCTTGCCTTTTAGAGGATCCACATGGTACTGGTGGATCGTGTTCTGCGGACCCTACACTTGAGCACTTGAGGGGGTTCAACTTTAGTTTAACTATCCTATTCAATGGAACACACTGAAGTTAATTTCTCTGCTTGAGGCCCTGCTGGCTGCATTGGGGAAACCTCTTGAGGAGGATGCCGCTCCTCCTGATCCATGATATTCGATAGGTGCCCTAACATTCACCATCCTTGGTATCCCTAATCCTGATCAGATTCCTGCCTACAGTGGACCCTGTCCTCAGTTAATCGATCACTTCTTCTAGGCTGACTAGCTACTCATGTAAAACTTTCTTACTCAGGGCATCGCACCAACTGAACTATTGGCAGAAGATGATTCCTATGCAGGTTCTTCTCTGGCCCACTTTCTTTTCGGGCCTTACTCGATATACTGGTAGTACTTTTAATTTTTCTACTACCATATAATGCTCTGATTTCCAGCAATTCCCTATTTTATGTTTCCTAGGTATGCCCAAATTTCAGATGAGGACTCAGGAAGCGGACCTGGAGGGCTGAGGTAGGGATGCAAATAAACCGACTGTAGAGGGAGAGGGGGCTGGCCCGGTATTAAAGGGGTTGCACCCCATATGGCCACCCCCTGACCTCACCAGGGAGGCAAGGGGTTAACTGGACTGCGGTCCAGGAATGTGGTTTTCACCTTGCTATAACATGAAAATGTATGTTCCCCTGTTGTAATGCATTTCCACCATGTACGTGTCTGTACCGCACACACACTGGGATCCATCCGGGAGGACAAGGGTTAATAGTTGAATAGTGATTATAGCCCTTTGTTTAATGTTCCCGCCTTCTCAGGCACCATTTTGCAAAGTCCCATAGGCCGCCATTGAAGCTCCATTCATTTCAATGGCGGAGTGAGCGGTTTTGGACCTGTTTCCTTCGAAGACCAGCAGGTGGCGTCCGAGAGGAGGAGCGGCGGTTTCCCATTGTAAGTCAATGAGGATTCCTCGACGTCGGCCTCCAGGAATGAGTTGGCAGCCGTCCAAACCGCAGTCCGTAAAAGCGGATACTTTGTCTAAAAAAGAGTTTGATCACTGTTAGTTCAAGTTCAAAGACAAGTGGCGTGGGAATCTTAGGTTCTAGGGCACCCAGGAATAAAATTCTTTTTGCCCCTAGCTCCTAGGCCTCCCCTCACTTGACCACCACCGGGTCCAAGAATCCAGGACCCCCAGAAAGGGTCGTGCTGGCTGAGCGGGTCACGCCATAGGTTCCAATGGCGACGGAAGAAGCAGCACGAGAAAACGGCTAAGTCCGAAACCCTGAAAACCATAAGCCCATATCTTCGGTTCTGGAGTGTTCAGAGGGCCGGGATTGGGCTGCCTGCAGTCACTGTTCCGGCATGACCGCGGATCCATTCCCGACCCTCTCCGACCAACCCGACGGAGTATAGACCACCATAAAGGTTTGTGAGTTTTTCCCATAGACTTCAATGGCGGCCATTTCCCCATTGACCGGCTATGGCGGAGAAGTCCCATAGGCTTCAACGGCGGCGATGCCCCGTTGTAAGTCTATGGCGGCAGACTCCCATAGACGCCAATGGCGGAGTTTCACCATTGAAAGTCTATGGCGGCGGAGCCCGTTGTTTTCAATGGGGAATGACTGAAAAACTGAGATTTATTTTACAGCGGAGAATTTTGTAATAAAATAAGAAACGGTTTATGAGGTATTTGCATATCTCCGGTTCTGAAGGTCGCAGTGGGCTGAAACTTGGACCCTATCGTTTCCCACTTCCGGCATGAAGGCCTGGGTAGTTTGGACCCGCTGGACCTAACAGAACCGGTTATTTTAATGTGTGTATATTAAAAACCATACTGTATTTCAAAGCGGGGACAAAAGCCCGTGAAGATTCCTGCCCACTGAGGAATGCAAATGGTCAAGGGGGCGACCTAATGTCTAAGAACCATGCCCCTGATCAAAGACTCAGCCACTCTAACTGTTTACATGAGGGCGGAGAAGCATGAAGCTGGAGTGGTTTGTAGGTGCCATATTTCACACCTACAAACAAAGAATATCCTGCCAGATACCCCATCTGGCAGACTGCCCGGCCCCCTGACTTGAGTGTGGGGCTACAGAAATGAGACCCTCAGGTTCCCAGGACGCATGTGCCAACTAGCTGGGGGGCATGGGTTAAACTGTGTTCCCACGTTAGAGATTGGATGCAGATAATTGTTCACCAATAGTCTGCACTCAATAGTAAGAATAGGGTTGCAAAGATATATAAACTGTTGTCAACCCTACAGTCTTTGTCTTCTTGATACATCTTGATTGATACCTGATTGCTGGAGAATTGCTATTTGATACTTCTTCATTCCAACCCCTAAGTAAGTGTTACCTTCTTGTCTGTTAATTGTACTATCTTGTTGTGTTCACCTATCTAAGGAATAAATATACTTTATTATATCTAAGCCTCGTTCAGTTCAACCCAGTGATTTGGTGTAAATTATATCTTGTCATAAGTTACCATGACACCGACCAGGGCCCTGGGACAGAGTCCTGTAGGTATATCCGTAGTCGGTATGGAAGCCGGGGTCAAGGCTGGAGGCAGAGTTGCAGAATCCAGGCGACAGGCAGAATCCAGGTCAGTGCAGGCGGAAGGCAGCAAGGTCTGGGTTACGGTCTGGGGTCAGCAACAGGGAAATCCAATAAACAGGGGAGCCACAGGGATAGGCACGCCACAGTAATAGGCAAGCCACAGGGAAGGCACAGGTACTAGAAGGCTCAGGAACTAGAGCCCAGGGTGGCCAGGAACACTGCTAAATGCATACAATGCTCGGGTGGGGACTGGGAGTCACTGGCTGCTATTTAAGCCCTGGAACAGGTCCAGCCAATATACTGTAGCAGGCTGCCAGTGATCAAAACCCCACAGAAACCAGTTAAGGACGGGTTCCAGCCAAAGCCTGGACTTGAACCCTCACAGCATCCCCCCCTTCAGGAGAGAACTCCGGGCGATCAGAACCTGGCTCACTCAGTGATTTTGGCGACTGTGAATTATTTCTGAACTGTCTTGGACAGGTAGTAAACCTGCGGCAAGGCCGTTTGTTAGTGAGTACCATCTTTAGAAGAGAAAGCAGTGGTACTGCAAATCTTGACACGCAGAAAGCATCATAGAAAGACTTGGACATGCAGAGCTGTAGCAAAACTGGAGAGTCCGGAACAGGCTGAATAATGCTGTCAGAAATCCTCAAAACAGATGCAAGGTTTTCAGCAATAGTCCTAGAGTACAAGGCAAAAAGCACCAAGTGTTTATCGGATGCAGAAATTTTTAAGTCAGTCATGGGCACCTCAACTACTGTGGAAGAATCAGCGAGACACAGAGTTGTCTTTGGGGTGGGAATCCCAGAAACAAAGGTTATATGAGGTACTGTAGCGAGAATAGCAAGAGGAAAACTATTCTTTGTTGTGGGGATTTTAGATTCATCCACGGTTATAACAGGACCTGCAGAACAGTCAGTGAAGGATATGTTTGTCCCTGAAATTGAAATTTGAGAATCAGCAAGGGCTAGACTAGGTACTGCACAGGAATCAGAGAAAGATACGCTGGGCTCTGAAGTGGGTGTCTGAGAATCCACAGTAGGTATACCAGATACTATGGGAAACTTTATGGCAAGAGACTTAGAAACAGTCAAAGGTACCTCAGACATTGCAGGCGAATCAAAGAAACTTGATTTTAAAGCAGGCGTTTTAGCATTAATGATGGGTATATCACACACTACAGGAGTGTCAGAAAAAGGGGAACTTGACTTTGAAACAGGATTCTTTGATTCAGTAATAATTACATCAGACACTGCAGGGGGATCGCAGAAAGAGAACCAGACATTAAAGCAGGAGTCTTAGAGTAAGTCATAGGTATACAAAACACTTCAGGGGAGCCAAAGAAAGGGGAACTTGCCTTTGAATCTAGGGTTTTAGAACCAGCAAGAGTTACAGCACTTACTGCTGAGGAAACAGGGAACGGTGTACTTAACTTAGAAACAGGAGCCGTGGAGACTTCAACCCTTGGCTCCTGGAATGCAACGCCAGCCTGGGGCTCCCAAGAAAACAAAAGGAGCAACCCAAGGGGGGCAGGAGCAGGACCTGAGGCAGAGGGACTGCAGCATAGCAGAAATGGTGTCCATCTTCCCTTCCAATGTAACAAGGTGATTTGAGTGAGTCTCCAATAGTTGGCCCTGGAGGGACAGCACCCTCCCTACCTCAGCAGGGTCCATGTTTGGCCCGAGCATTATGTAACAGTGCTCGTCTCCAATCAGGAAGTGGACCAGCAGGGCTGAGTTAGGGATGCAAATAAACTGGCCAGGGCCCCGGGACAGAGTCCTGTAGGAGTATCCGTAGTTGGTATGGAAGCCGGGGTAAGGGCTGGAAGCAGAGTTGCAAAATCCAGACGACAAGCAAAAGGTCAGTGCAGGCAGAAGGCAGCGAGGTCAGGATCACAGTCCGGGGTCAGCAACAGGGAAATCCAATGAACAAGGGAGCCACAAGGATAGGCACCCCACACCAATAGGCAAGCCACAGGGAAGGCACAGGTACTAGAAGGCTCAGGAACTAGAGCCCAGGGTGGCCAGGAACACAGCTAAATGCATATAATGCTCAGGTAGGGACTGGGAGTCACTGGCTACTATTTAAGCCCTGAAACAGGGACTGGGAGTCACTGGCTGCTATTTAAGCCCTGAAACAGGGACTGGGAGTCACTGTCTGCTATTTAAGCCCTGAAACAGTAGGCTGCCATTGATCAAAATGTCCACAGCAGCCAGTTAAGGGCGGGTTCCAGCCAAAGCCTGGACTGGAACCCTCACAACTGTGCACTCTTCTGTGCACTCTTCTGACCCCGATTGCTCATATCCACAGCAGAAGTGGCCAGCCTGTATGCTTCTTGCAACTGTTTTTTGAGCCTCTGTACAAACTGCATGTACGTGGTCAGGGATGTGGCATCTCCCGCCACTCTAAAACACAGATCAATGGGTAATCGAGCTTCCCGTTCAACATCAAGTAGTAGGGAGAATACCCTGTAGAGTAATTCCAGGTGAAATTATACTCATGTACCAGGTGGTGCGCATGATGACTCCATCGTTTCTTCCCTTGTGTATTCAGTGTGCACATCATGTTCAGTAGGGTCCTATTGAATCTCTCGAGTTGAGGATCCACCTGTGGGTGGTAAGGCATTGTTCATGATTTTTTTTCCCACAGAGGCGCAGTAGTTCCTTGATAAGTCGGCTTTCAAAATCCCACCCGTGATCAGAATGTATCCTAGCCGGCAATCCATAATGGACAAAGTACTTGTCCCACAGCACCTTAGCGACGGTGGTAGCTCATTCATCCATTTTAGTGAATGCTTGAGCATACCGGGTGAAATGGTCCATGACAACTAGGATATTACTGGTGTTCTTTTTGTTTGGCTCTACTGAAAGGAAATCCATGTAGACCAAGTCCAGTTGTCCACTGCTGGTGATATGTGTCAATAGTGTGGCCCTTGTTGGCAAAGTCTTTCTAGATACGCACCTTCCACGGTTCTTGCAGTATTCTTTGAAATTCCAAGCCATTCTTCGCCAATAGAATTGGTCTTTCACTAATCCCAATGCCCAGGTGGCCATGATTATCATGGAGAGAACTGATACCACCTGCCTTTGTATACTTTTAAGGTAGTACCAATTGCTTAGTCACTGTGTTGGAACTTTTTTGCGACTCTGAACATTACTCCGCTCTTGATCTCTTAAAGCAATGGCCTAATCTAGTGGAGTCGACTTTAAGGGTGCAGCCCGGTGACCGTCCTGGCCGACTTCTGATTCCTCATGGCTGACCATACTTCCTTCAAACCGGGGTCTGTCTGTTGTGCTTATGCTAGATCATACCGGTTTAGCCAAGGTAACCCCTCCATGGTTAACTCTGCAGAGTGAGAGTACACAAGGGGTGATGGGAGATATCCCCAGACTGTCAGCCACTCTGTTTAGATTTGCAGTCTTGATGCGTCTTGGCATCTCAATTTGTTTATACACTGCTTAAACTAGGATGGCGGTAACTTCTTCCCACTTTATCCATCTCACAAGTGTCTCTGTGAAAAGCAGTGCGTCAGTATCAATATTTTTCTTCCCTGGTCTCCATTTCAAGCTAAAGTTGTATATGGCCAATGCCGCCAGATACCTGTGATAAATGAATCCAATTTTGCATAGGATAGAATGTAGGTAAGTGGGTTGTTTTCAGTGTGCACTACGAACGTTGCTCCATATACGTAATCATGTAGCTTGTCCACTACTGCCCATGTTAATGCTAGGAATTCTAGCTTGTGCACTGGGTAGTTCCTCTCTGAAGGTGCCAACCCGAGACTCACAAATGCCACTGGCCGCAGCCCTTCAGGATGCTCCTGATACAGCACCGCCCCTAATCCTTCTAGACTGGCATCCACGTGGAGCACGTAAGGTTTTTGTGGGTTAGCGAATGACAGCACTGGTGCTTTAGTGAGACGGGCCTTTATGGTTTGGAAAGCCTCTTCACATTTAGGAGTCCACCTATCTCCAAATGGCTCAATCATTTTGAAGTAATTCTGGCGGGTGGCTCCAGCAACCATACTGAGTCCTCATGGGGGTGCATAGCCTTTGGTTAATTCAGTCAACGGTTGCACTATAGCTGAGAAATTATTGACCAAGTGTCGGTAGTATCAACAGATCCCCAGAAAGGAATGCAGTTCTGTCACTTGTTTTGGAGTAGGCCAGGATGCAATGGCCTCTAATTTAGAGGGTCGGTAGCTACTTCTTTATCAGATATGTACTGCCCCACATATGTGACAGACGTCCGGCAATAGTGACACTTGTTCAGTGACAACTTTAATCCACTCTTGCTTAGCCAGTCTAGTTCTAGAAATCCAGGTGTGTTTGGGGAGCGCAGATATGTAACCATAGTGCGATCAGAAAGTAAAAGCTTTATCTTAAAAATATGGTAAAACACACTCACATGGTGTTGGTAGGTAAAACAGCAAATTGATCATAAAATGATCCACACCAGCAAACAGAAGCTTCGTGGCTGGAACAGTGCACCCCGTCCGCTCTCTCAGTGATCGCTCCCCGGGAAGACACAGACGGGAAGAGCGATCAGCTGAGAGAGCGGACGGGGTGCACTGTTCCAGCCACGAAGCTTCTGTTTGCTGGTGTGGATCATTTTATGATCAATTTGCTGTTTTACCTACCAACACCATGTGAGTGTGTTTTACCATATTTTTAAGATAAAGCTTTTACTTTCGGATCGCACTATGGTTGGTTCTCTTGCTTCATTATAGAAATAAGGAATTTATCTGTATGGAGAAGCCAGGCACGATGCCATAAAGATACCTTTATATACACCACACAAGAGAGAGACTTGTGAGTACACACTTCACCAGAATCTGAAGAAAAGCATCACTTTAATTTAACACAGACGTATTGCACTATATTTTGTGTGTTTTTTGTCTTTTACTGTACATATCTGCGCTCCCCAAACACACCTGGATTTCTACAACTTTCATTTGGATTGCGAGGACAATCTAATATTAGGGTTTGAGCTGCATATTTCAATCTGGGTGCATTGGTCACTTTCACATTATTGTATGTTAATTGCACGTTTTTTGTATATTTAATTTAAATATCACTGATTATATTTAAGCGCCACATTGATAATAGATTTTCACCTATTAGCCAGTCTAGTACCTTCATTAAGTTGGCCTCATGTTCTTCCAAGATCTTTCCAAACACTATTGGGTAATCCAGGTATACCAGTACCTCTAATAGGTTAATTTCCCGCACAACGCGCTCCATCATTTGCTTGAAAGTAGCTGGGGCCCTTTACTTTCCTTGGGGCATGCGCTCGAATTGGTAGAACCCCTATTGGCATACAGTATAAAAGCGGTCTTTTCTTTATCTTGGTTTCCCTTTGGGATCTGGCAATATCTGCTGCGGAGGTCTAAGACCAAAAACTATTTGCTCTCGGTGAGATAATCCAATACATCCTCTATACGTGGCATGGTATATTGATCCGGAGTTGTTCTCTTGTTCATCGTGCGGTAGTAGACACACATTGTTACCGCCCCATTTTTCTTCCAGGCCACAACTATGAGTAATGTATATGGGATAGTGGATCCTGAGACTATACTAACCCCCATTAGTTCCTGAAGATGTCATTCACATCCTCCACATCAGCCGGAGCTAATCTCCATGATCTTTCCCCAAAGGGGAATTTCGTGCTCCACTCCTTGGGCTATCCCTACATCCCATTCCTGAGTGAAGAATACTTCAGGCCTACAGGCCATCTTTTCCCGCAGCCGTTTCTTCCATTGATCTGGAGCATGACTGTCTCCAAAATTGAATATAGCTGGGGTCAATCTATACCCATGGGATGTTCTCATCCATGCGGGGCCCATCACTTCGGCACTATACATGTGAGCCACTACCGTGTCTATTCGTATCCACACATCATGGCCGGTCTCCTTTCTCACTTCTACTTCTAGTATTTCCATTTTCCCTGGCTCCACAGATAACAGCCCGCTCTTTACCAGTAACCCTCCAGGGTATGCGCCGGGGGGTGGATTATCTATCATGACAGGGGTCCCTTCTATATTTTGCTGGAGTGTTACTTTTACAGTTATCCTCTGTACACTATTGGGGGGGCCATTGCACAGGGCGGGATCCTGCCCACGTGACCTCCACCAAGGGCCCCTTACTCTGAACCCTGTCTTTTTTCTCCATCCACTGGTATGCCTTCAAACACAAGGGATGGATGGTCAATGTCCTGCCATAATTGCTTCTACCGATGGTCTGGCGCCATTTTGCTAGTTGACCAAAAATATTAGCTTTGTGATAATTATGGCTCCAGTTTTTTCCTTGCTGTGGACTTCAGGGCATATAAGGGCCATCACAATCAATAGTCCTTCTACTCTAGTAATTTCCTTTGGAAACTCGGGCTTCACCACTACATACCCTAGATAAGGGTAGCTGATGTCATTGAGGCCCCACATGACCAAGCCCTCCAGTGGTTGCAGTGGTAGATGTTTTAGGTACCAATGAGACCCAGTATCCGATCAGGATTTCTCCAAGACTTCCTCCCCCATCTAGAGGTTTACTCCATATGGGGTGACCATCGTGCTCCTCCCGTGCGTTCCACTCGAATATTCGCATTGGACACTTATTCCATTCGCATGGCGGTCCTCAATTCCGACATTTCCCCCGTGGGTTCACCTCCTCTGCCCATGCTGGGACGCTCCTCACTTGGCCTATCAGGGGGTCATGGCTTGCGTCTATCCTTCCGTGGCTGGCCGGACGCCAGTAACTTTATCTTCTGATCCCCATTGGCTATTTGCTGATACACTCTTAGCGTGCCGCCATCTGCATTTCCTCATCCCTTATTTCTCGCAGTAGCTCTAGAAACTTTGTGGGAGACTCTTTCCGCTCTCGGGATCACTGACAGATGGTCATTACATCTCTGGATGGTACCCCCAGGATCAATTGTTCTACTCAGGCGCGATCAACCTGATATGGGGTGATACCTTTGTTCCTCACCACTTTCAGCAAAGCCACCTCCAGTCTGCACAAGAACTCGGATAGTTTATCACCCTCTTGGAAATACATTCCGCTGAATCTAAAATACAATTCTTCCCCACTTTAGTGGTGCCAAATATATTTTCTAACGCCCACAGGTATTCACTAGGCGTGCTAACATCATTTCCTTCTACAACAGCTCTTACTATGGTTAATGTTCGAGCCTTTAGGCTTTCCGCAATATGGACCTTCTTGCTTTGATCTGAGTCCCCCCATCCCTGTACCATCTGCGTGGCCTGCTTTATCCTACTTTCAAAATCGTCTTCACTGTTGGGGGTCGGACTTACACCTGAGAAGATTTGTAATCTCCTACAGAAATTATTTCCCCCTCCGGAGTGAATGGATTTCTCCATTTACTGTCACATTGGTGTGATAAGAGCCTCTGGGGAAGTTGGGGCATGTCCCATAGATGAAGTAGATACTTCAGGGTACATTTACGGTACATTTAATTATGGAACACATAGTAGCTCCCTCGCTTGCAAGGAATTATTGGACCTAATCTACTATAGTGTGCTTGGCAACATTGCTATGGCCAGCGGAGGTTTACAACAGTGACACGCCACACCTCCTGGTCCCTTCCCGCAATACTATCAGGTACTTTAGCAGGATCAATATCTTCATCACAAATACACATCATATATGCAGTATTGGTATTGTAGCACAATTTTTTTCCCTGGATCTGAGCTCTTCTCCAAGGAGCGCCCGCACCGAAAACCCCATGAATACTCACATCATCGGTTGTATCTGGAACCGTTAGAATAAGTATCTTATTACAATCCAGGCCACCTTGCACGCACCGGTTGTTTAAAATGGCCGCACTCATGGTGAGGTAGAATAAACTTTCACCTGGGGTCACTATAGGGCGAATGTTGTAGCGACTTCTGTAGCCATGCCTGTGTCTGCCCCTATAACTGTGGGGACTTATAGTGTGTATCACACTACTTAAAACCCAAAAATTGTGATTTCAGCAGTGCTTCCAATGTAACCCTTCCACTTTTAGCTCTCAGACTTATGACTATTGCTAAGGTGGGGCCTGAGTCCCTGTTAATAACTTAGTGGGCCTCATGTGACCTACGGTCAGATGGCGGGGAAAATGCAGACACGGTATATGGGTGGTACAATAGGTTTACTGTACCACTAATAATCTGGGCAACCTGTGATCGTCAGCAGAGGATCACCACATATAACATACAATAGAATACAGTTCCTAATAATGCTGCGCAGGTGTAAGTCAGTGTAAGTAAGTGTCAGTGGTGCGTTAGCCACCCAATTCTGGGTATATTTGCTTCCTATGGTGCCTGCACACCGTGGGAGCTCTTTGTGTACTAACTGTTGCAGGCCTGTACTTTGAAAACAGTGCTTTGGTACCACTGTGCTTTGTAGCAGTTGAGGATCCCCTCCGACGACGCTCCAATTCTTGATCATGTCCTGACTGTAACCCGCTGCTTCTGCTGCCACGTGCACACTCTGCAATCCCCGACTGAACCTGATAGCACTCACAGGTTCACACAAATCTGCTCTCAACATGGCCACCACCCTTTTTAAAGGCTCTTCTCCCTCTTAGTCCCACCTCTTCCACAGCCATTAGCATGGCTGCTATCATGTCCATTAACAGTCACATGTCCATAGCACATTGGAGAGAAACCTGTCAGGGGGCAGTGCGAGTGTGTAGATCTCATCACACAGAGGGTTACACCTATATTTCTAATGGCTGCAGGGATTAAAACAAATCTGTTTAACGGTTTTCCCTACTACACATGGTAGCTCTCTTGTCAACATAAAAAAAAAACTAAAAGCACTGACATTGCCGTCTGTGATACATAACAATAAAATGTGTTCAACTTCACACATTACCAGGCTGCACTAAACAAAACTCGTGTACTTGCCAAACTCACCATTGTTAGCGATTCCACAAGCATCAAGTTTAGGAGAGTCATAGAGCAACACGTTTTTGGTGGTATGAAAAGGAGAATTTATTACAAGGACCTTTTTCAAGGTAGAAGGTTAATGCGATCAGACTTCTTAAGCCTCATACACTGAAAAAAAAACATGACACATTGCTTGCTAATACACTTTATGAGGGAGGATCTGGTAACCGCGGTCACAGCACTCCACACAACCAACGCTTGGAAAATTCAAAAAACTTTATTAAGCTCCACAGTGAGCATACATAGCACCACTCTGACGCGTTTCGTCTATAGAAAGACTTTTTCAAAGAGTGAAGATCCCCACACAGTACCGGATCTTATATAGGAAATGACGTGTACACTAGGCACCTCCCTAATTGGCAAGTGCCTCCCACATCTCAACACAGGGTCAGAGTTGGACGTCATCCTATTAAAGGGACCAAATACCGACTATATGTGGAAATAAACAATGGACATTCCTCACCATATGCTAAAGATGGTTTACTTTTTGGTCTCTTTTGCTTTCTTGAGAGTACTGGTCTATCGTTGGTTGTGTGGAGTGCTGTGACCGCGGTTACCAGATCCTCCCTCTTACACGTCATATCCGGATAGGAGCACGCCGACACCACGAGGAACAAAGATGGCCACCGGAGCGTTCTTGTAACTACAGTGCAGAACGGGTGTCGTGAGTACACAAGAATATATGCAGTTATGTTTTAGGCAGTTGTGAGGCTACTTGGCACCGCACTGTGATTTACTGTGGGGTCTTTTCTTTGAAGAGGCTCCGCTGTATCTCTATGGATTGACCAGCCCACTGCCTGCATTCTCACTGCTTTCCTCACTAATGACTGTATAACTTACTTATCAGTGGTGTCAGCTCCAAGTTTTATGGGACATATGCAGACTCAATAGTGCGGTGGTTTAGGAGACTCGGTACTCAACGGGTTAACACCCAAGTGTTTTTTAATACACTTTATGGCATGTACATAAGTGTAGTGATCCACACACCATTTATTAAATAAATACAGGGCCTCCCATTGCCTAATTTGAATTTTCGCGAAAAAAACACCCATCTCTACTCTTATCCCCACTGTTTCTACTTTATTTTCCTTGCATGGTAATTTTGTAAAGCGCTGCCTACACTGTTGGTGCTATTTAAGTATAATTATACCTACGTCCGTAAACACATTCTAGGTGTGTAGAACAGCAGCCACACTACGTGTTACAGGCTCTCTGGCAGCAATAGAATAATAAGTTCCAGGAAAATCCATCATTTATTTATAAAAATGTTTTACCAGGAAGTAATACATTGAGAGTTACCTCTCATTTTCAAGTATGTCCTGGACACAGAGTTATGATGACAACTCCATGGTTAAAAATACAGTTATATAAGTGAACAGGGTATACATTATATACAATACATGGCATGCACAGTTACAGATAATATATATTATAGGCGTATGAAACAGTTACAGACCAGATTAAAATGTGAGACATCTTTAGTTTTGCAAGATTTAGACTAGTGGCGGCTGTGAGAGTCTCCGGTAGATTGTTCCAGTTGTAGGGTGCACGGTAAGAGAAGGAGGAGCGGCCGGATACTATGTTGAACCTTGGGACCAGAATATTAGATAGGTGCCGTAGATAGGTAGACTTGTTATGTTTGCAAAATAGCTCAACAGAAGCTTAGCCACGCCTACCTTCTAGAAGGTGCCTACTCTGTCACCTGATGTGGTATGACACTGAAAGTTCCAAATCACTCCCTCTGTAGGCCTGGTGACCCATGATGTCTGTATTAGGTATAAATAGTGGGAATAGACAATTCTAGTCCCTAGATCCCAAGAGGAACCAGAGGAGGGGGTCTCACCCTGTTATGTGTTGGTGTTATATGTGCAGCTTTGTGTTTAAGAGTATGGTCACCTTTATTGTTTTCTAGTGAGGGAAAAGTGCCCCTTACCTTAGAAGGCCCACTACTGTGTGGAGGAAAAATTTGTACCCCTTTGCTATAGGAGAAAAGTGCGTGGTGATTAATGGCCTGGGATCCCTAGAACAGGGGGAGTGCCACGTTGGGATTGCTGTAACGCCAATTCCACGCCTAGGCACACCACACCACCATTGTAGGGGCTAGAGGGACCTGCACAAGATAACAGGTAATAGGAGCCTTGATCGAAGGTGCACCCCTGAACATAGTCCTGGTAAGGGTCTAGAATTAAATCCAATCATTTGGAGTAAGTGGAGTTAACATACTCATGACCCATAGAAATGGATGAATAGGTGACAAAGCCATCTGTGCCTCCCTGCCTGAGTCCTAGGGAAGAAGTCTGTATGAGTTAGAACTGTCAATAAAGCCTGTCCTGTTTGTGCAACAAAGTTCCTGGCGCCTTTTATTCCACCTTCAATGCTCACACAACCAGCCAACTTGGACCCCAGAACCCTGAGAAAAGGTATGCGAGTCTGTGCACCAACATCTGCACCTTTCCACACTACCACACTACAACATCTCCTTATGAGCCGGGCAAGGAGGGGTTACACATATAATAGGTCAAGTCAGCTGTTGCATTTCCAAAGGAGATTATTTCACAGAGATCTTTATAAGAACATTATAAATCCATTATGGATTCCGTTCGGAATACACAGACAAGTGCTGAAGGCAGTGGCAGCAAAATGGACTGAAATTAACGTGAACAAAAGCAAATGTCCCCCTATGACAGTTATAGCTTGGAGTGTGGGTAAGATATGTAGTGAAGAATGTGTCTTCAGGGACTAACATGGACTACATAATCAGGTTTCCTTTGTTCTCTTCATAATAGCATGAGAAGGTGACCCACTTTTTGCTAAAGAAAATAAAATTGAACTGTGCATCAAGTTGTGCGCAAACAAAATGTATAATGGGTTTTTACTTCCTTCCTTTCTCATCTTTTTATTTTGCTACTTGGATCAAAATGTTACTGTCGCTGATGCCGGAGATAAAGCTTGATGCTCCAGTGGATAGCACGATAAGAAGACGCTAGGACACTTATTAAAGTCTTCTAACGACAAAACTACACAGGAAACAAAGCTGCAGATTTAGCAAACAATAATTACATTTATTTTTTAAATGGCCTTTTTTTTTGCATTAGTTTTGCTGACCGGAAAATGTTGAATAATAGTCCCCTAGAATTAACCTGTAGAGCTACAGTATGAATCAGGTACAATATCTCCCTCCTACCAAGTTTAAAAGCAGGTTCGTTTGGTGTCACTGAACTTCATGGCATCTTTACAGACAACTTCAAACACAGGAACATACTGTACAGCATTTCAGTTCAAAGATTTTCCAGAAACAGGGAGCTAAAGCAGCATTCAAACACACTTGAGGGGGAGTGGGAAGAGAGTGAATGGAGGGAAATGGGTGAGTGAGAGAATGGGGGGGAGGGGGAGAGACAATGCGGGGGTGGAGGTGAAGAGAGTGAATGGGCAGAGAGAGTTGAGTGAGAAAGAATTGAGGTGAGAGAGAATGGGGGTGAGGGGGAAGGGAGTGAATGGGGGGAGGGAGGTGGGGGAGAGAAAGGGGGAGAGGGAGAGAATGGGAAGAAGGGTGAAGGGAATGAATTGGGGGTGAGTGGGGAGGAAAAGAGAATTGGGATGAGAGAGATAATGGGGGGTGAAGGGATGGAGATAGAGAATGGGAGGGAGGTGAGGGAGAGAGAAAGAATGGGGTGAGAGGGAGAGAGCATGGGGGAAGGAGAGAGAATGGGGGGTGGTGAAGGAGACAGATAATGGGGGGAGGGAGGTGAAGAAGATAGAAAATGGGTGAGAGACGTGAGGGAGAGAATTCATGTGGGGGAGGGAGATAGAGCGAAGGAGGGGAAGAGAGAGAATGGGGGAGAGAGAATGTGGTGAGGGAGAGAATGGGGGAGGGATAGAGAATGGGGAGGGAGAGATAGAATGGGGGTGAGCGATAGAATTTGGGGGAGGGAGAGATAGAATGGTGGTGAGCGAGAGAATTTGGGGGAGGTGGGAAGAGAGTGAATGGGGGAGAGGATGAGAGAGAGAGAATGAGGGGGAGAGAGGGAATGGGGTGAGAGGGAAGAGAGTGAATGGGGGGAGAGGGGGGATAGAGGTGAGGGAGAGACAGAATGGGGGGAGAGAGGTGATTAAGAGAAAATGGGGGAGAGGTGAGGGAGAGAATTAATGGGGGAGGGAGAGAAAGTGGGGAAGGGAGAGAATTTGGGGGAGGGAGGGTGAATGGAGGGAAGGAGAGAATTGGGGGGAGGGAGAGAATGGAAGAGAGAATTGAGGGGAGGGAGGTGAAGGAGTAAGATAATGGAGGGGAGTGAGCTGAGGGAGAGAGAATGGGGGTGAAGGGGGAGGGCGAGAGAATGTGGGTGGGAGGGAGAGAATGGGGGAGGAAGAAGGGGAATGTGTGGAGAGGGGTGAGGGAGAGAGAGAATGGAGATGAGCAAGAGAGAATTTGGGGGGGAGGGAAGAGAGATAACGGGGAGAGGGGGAAGCAAGTGAATGGAGGGAGAAGGGTGAGTAAGAGAGAATTGAAGTGAGAGTGAGACAATGGGGGTAGGAGGGGAGAAGAGAGTGAATGGGGGGAGGGAGGTGAGGGAGAGGAAAGGGAGAGGGAGGTGAGGGAGAAAGAAAATGGGGGGTGAAGGAGAGAGATAATGAGGGGAGGTAGGTGAAGAAGCGAGAAAATGAAGGAGAGAGGTGAGGGAGATAATTAATGGGGGAGAGGTAGAGAGAATGGGGGCAGAGAGAGAGAGGAGGGGATGGGAAGGAGAGAATGCGGGAAGGGAGAGAATGGGGGAGGGAGACAAAGAATGGGGGAGGGAGACAGAGAATGGGGGGAACTAGAGAGATAATGTGGGAAGGGTGGAAGGGGGAGAGAGAATTGGGGGGGGAGGGAGAGCAATAATGTGGTGAAGGGATGAGGGACAGAGAATGGGGAAGTGAGGGACAGAGAGAGATAATGGGGGAGAGAGTGGGGAGTGCGTGTTATGTGCATTTCATCTAGTACATATCCTATGAAAAGTGAAAGTTAATTTGGGGGGCGCAATGCTGAAGGTTCCCCTTTGGCGCCTAATACCCTTACACCGCTCCTGTCTGTATGTAATTGTATTACTCTCCTTGTGTTAATCTATATGACATTTTGGCATATCTCTATTCATTATCATTGATTCTTTGTACGTTTGTCCCCGTGTTATTGTGCTTTAATTTTTTTTAAACTTATTTCTAGTATTTTTATTATGTTGCCATGGCAATGAGCTACTACTCGTCCTGTACGGATTTAATTTGGAACACGGAAGTCGATGCCATGTGACATGTAGAGCCATCCCGGATATGATGGAGCTGGATGTGGAAGTCAGTTGTAACAAGTCACGTTCTAGAACGCACAGCAGTGATAGATTTGAAGTACTTTGGAGACACCGGAAGAAGGGAGGGTTGCATATTTCAGTCTTTGGGATTTTGGTGATTGGTTAGTGAGACTATTTCATGTTACAGTCATGTAGCCCTGAGAACCGTCCCGCTTGAGACCGAAACACGTAGGCCCATGACCCTAACTTGATATGATTGAATAAAATAATTATTCTGAAGATTTTTTGAGAGTGCCCGCTCATAACGTCATCAGTTCCCTTTCATCCACTAGACATTTTGGCACTGAGAGGTACAATGCCCATGGCTTGATAAAGTGCAAGGTGCCAAGTACTCATGTTCTCACCGTCACTAAGGGTTGCAGCTATCAAACAAAACAAAGGTATTGCTCCACTCCTGTGCTGAGTAATTGAGTCAGAAGTGAAACAGTTTACTTGTATCTTCGATGTGTTGCAAGCATGGGAACAAAGTGAGAACTCTTCATTTGTCCTACAATCTAGTCTTTGTTTCATATCATAACAAACATTAAAAGTTGTTGGAAACTGTGCAAGGATTTATTAACATATTTGTTTTTGAAAAGCTGAATTTCCACATTTTGTTTATACCGTCAGGATGTTGTTTTTGAGGACAGCAAGAAATACTTAATCATAATTATCCAAGACAATGCAGGACTGACTACCTCTTAGACTGTTACAAATATTGTTTTCTTTTGCTCCACAGACACAATATTTTATATTGTTCTGTTAGACTGTGCTGTAGTTTCCCCCGTTTTTTTTTTTATTTCTGTTTTTATAAACCTGTACCATGTATGTTTTCTTTGGATCCACTGGACGGGGTGTCTTACCCACACAACACCTACTGTAAGTTCACCTTCCGACCCCTAACTGCAGTCGGTGGAGTGTGACCCCAAATGTATTTGTAACTCAGGGGGAAAGCTTATCAACTTTGAATATGTCTTGTTTCATTCTGTACCTTATTGTTTCACTTAACTTAAGCCACCTTTAAAGCAGTAGTCCAAGCTGCCGTTTCTTTATTATTTTTTTCCCTTTAATATGTGCATCAATACAATCCACACAATGATAAGTAATTAGCTAAGTTGCCGATCGATCCGTTCTCCTGCGATCGATCAGCGAAAATTTGGTTCAGGGGTTCACTAAATGGCTGGCAGTGCAGCAGAAGAAGACAAAAGATGCAAAGTTCTGTGTGGAAGATCATGTGACCAGGGAGTCACTAGATACAATTGGTGCACTGCTAGAGAGAGCAGTGTTCAAAAATGGGTGTGCCAAAGCCTATTTCAGAAGAGGAAGGGGATGTGACTTTGTAAATGGTTGCTAAAGAAACAAAAATGTTTGTTACATTATAATACATTAAAAATGTAATTCACATTTGTTTAAAAAAATATTCTACAAGTATTTTCTCATAGTACAGAACTGAGTTAATAAAAAACGCATGTAAGGGGGTCACTCTCGGTATCCCTGATTTTCCTTTGCCGCCTGTCTTACCCCTGTGGCAGTGGGGGAAGGGGATGGCGACTTCTCCCGGTGGGCGCCGCCATCTTGGTTGTGACGCGAGGTTCGCGCAATGCGCAGAGGTTGGCAAGGGTAGCGGTGACCATTACAAGTGTGCAGGAGCTCTGGGAAGTTGCGCAGGCGCAGTTAAGCGTAGCGGCAGCCATTACAGCTTCGCACAGGCGCAGGAGAGAGAGCGCACGCGGTTCCCATAGGAAAGAGGTCCTGAGTGGACTACATCTCCCAGCAGCCCCTGGGGAATGCCCTATGATCCCTGTCACCTGCAGCCAGCCACTGAGACTTGCAGATTCTCTGCAGCAGGGGATTAGATACAATGTTGTGTGCAGACAGGGATTGTGCAGTCAGGCTGAGGACACAGAGGGGGAAAGAAGGGGGGCAGAGAGCTGCGAGCTTCTGCCCTAGGCCAGAAATCCCCAGGCTAGAGCTGAGGCTCTGACTCCCCACTAGTGAGGGTGGGTGGTCACAGGGACAGGTCCTAGGATAGGGACCTGTCACATTAGAGAAGGAGAAGGAGCTCTGCGTGTGGGGAGGCAAGTAGCTCCTACATTAGGCCCTATACCCCAGGCCAAGTTAGGCCCTGAGTCATTGAAAGGTTGGAGCTGCTACAGGGACATGCCCTAGATAGGGAACGGATCCCCTCAGCAGTCAGGTGTGTTATAAGATAGTGCAGGGAGAGAGAGAGACCCTGTTGCAGTCCTTTAGTGCAGGGACCCAGTGAAAGGGTTTGCTGCATGTTCCGGTAAGCTGTGTTGCTGATCCAGAGACTGTCCTTACGGTGGGACATCCGTCGGGACATCACTCCACGCGGAGGTACAGATCAGCGCTGGACCAAGCGGCGCCGGTAGACCCTTTGCGAAGACACCCAGGTGCGGAGCACCTGGGCAGGTATTTACAGCCTTCCACACGTGCACCAACTTTACTTTGCTCCTCACATGTGGCAGGCCTGTTCACACACTTGGGTGGGCTTGGACTCTTTGGTCACGGGGTTGGGAAGGGGGTGTAAGGGTATAGCCCAGTTAGGGGCTAAGGAGGTTATAGCCCAGTTAGGGGCAAGGTTATAGCTGCCAGCCGGTGGCAGAGGGGGATATATATATCTTGTTGTGTATCGCTGATGTATGTGTTAAGCTATATTCTGCATATAGTAAAGACCGTTGCTATTTTACATCCAGTGTATGTGTTCATTGTGTTCATTTTCAAAGACTCTCTTTGAAAAAGTCTCTTAGACGAAACGCGTCAGAGAACCTGTCCTGTTTTTAATGGCAATGTTGCCGGAATAAAGCTTTTGCACGCAGTCACTGCCGCCAGCCTGTCTTTTTGCTGTGCTCCAATGTCCTTGTTTCTCCCCTCCTCTTACCTACCTGCTCTGGGACGGATGCACGCTCCAGGAGAGCAGCGGTGAGGCCCCCTCCTCTGGAACGGACAGCCAACAGGCACTACACGAGCCAGCTACACGAGTCCCTGCACTCCCTGCTCGAGGACCCGCCGGGAACACGTGATCCGCCACAGAAGGAACCGCCGGATGGGAGAAGCACTCCGGTCAGGTTAGAGATCACTTTTCCTATACGGCGACCCAGATTGTGCCTTATTGTGCCCAAAGAAGTTATTATTTCCTATCTAGGGGTACACACTCCGCTGCTCTCCTCTATTATCTCAAACATTGGCAAATCTGCCCTACCACTGCTACACTGAGGATTAAACAGTCCTCAATACCGACACCAATTTGAAGCACCACATTAGGGGTTTATTCCCTTATCTACCTACACTCTATCTGTGATTGGGTGGGGGAATACCCGTTACACACACATCTAGGATATTGCTTTGTCTGCAGCTTTAAGACCCATCTTAAAATACACATCTTTAACGAAGCATATGCCCATGGCTGATACTTTACACCTCATACATCGACCTTGACCCTTTGCAGACACACTTACCAGAACACCCTCCTACTGTCTCTGTATGTTCTTCCTACTTACCATGTAGACTGTAAGCTCTTTGGGGCAGGGACCCCTTTTCCTAATGTTACTTTTATGTCTGAAGCGCTTATTCCCATTGTGTGTTATATCAGGGGGGTGCAAACTTTTTTCCCTGCGCCCTCCTGCCGGTGGTCACCTCACCCCCACTGGCATCAGCTCCGGCATCATGACATCACATTGCCATAGCAACGTGACGTCACATGCCCTCGTGACGTCACATGCCCTCGCGGCGTCACGCCGCGTTGCCATGGCGACGCGTGTGGAGCCAAGGTAAGTAAAGGTTTACAGAGGCCCTGCAGCTCCCCCGGCATTTAATTTAAGTGCCTTTGGGAAGCGCGCAGGGCCTCTGTAAACCGCGCGCCCCCCCCGCAGACAGTCTCGCGCCCCCCGCAGGCAGTCTCGCGCCCCCCAGTTTGCGCACCGCTGTGTTATATTATTATGTCACGTGTGTTACTGCTGAGAAGCGCTATGTACATGGCTGGCACTATATAAATAAAGGTATACATACATACATGAGTTCATATGTGGAAAAAAAGAACTCATAGTGTAATCAATAGAAATATATTGACACAAGGTGAAGGTGGTGATAAATGCACGTACAAAATAGATGATGTTATCAGGCAATACATGAATTTCGGCACATGTTACCAACTGGAGAAGCGTGTACACAGGATTCTTCTCCAAAGCAGCAGGTGGGACCCGATATTCACTTGGAGTCAGGACGGCTCATCTGCAGACACCGTTGTATCCTCCCGACACCGTCTCAGCTCCAGATATAAGTCCCACTCCGTATAGCCAATATTCTGACCAACAACTGTGTAAAGTGATGTTATCGCAAGTCTCTTTGCCAAATCCAGCACTATTGACCTACTCCGTCCCACACACAGCCTTTTGCTGTCGCCCGATAGACTTCACTCGACCCACGTCACTGAGTGTTTGTCAGATGTATTCGGGATAGTTGAGACAGAGTAGCGCTGTTCTGCTATGTCACTGCCATGCTGTTTCCAATTGCTTAAACGGGATCAAAACGTGCTCACAAGTAACATAGGTATATACCTCAGTAAAATTCGCAAATCCTACGCGGTTTGTTTCACACTTCTTCAGGGATATAAATGCAAGTGCTTCAGCCCAGCATTTAAATACCATGCGATATTCTATGGTTGGTTCAAACTGGGGGGTGGTTTCCACCCATCACAGAACCTCAACAAAGGTGTACCAATTACTGATCACAAAATAGCAAATAACATTTATACATTGCTACAAAACACTACATAGTATTCATACACTCAAAACAATAAAACTACATTTTAATAATAAAAAGACAATAAAAAAGCTTGTGCTCTGTAATGAGAAAATAACAGTATTAATACATCCTCAATAAATATGTAATGTTAAAAGCTAAACTTTTAAATTGTAGAACCGGTTTGTAGAAGTGATTTTTAAGAAGGCACCTAATTTGAAAAAAAAAATTAGCCCAGAGTGTTCTTAAAACAAAACTTAATGATGGATGGTTGACTAAACCAAAGTTTTTTTTTTAATGTATTACCTGTAAGGCCTGTACCTTTGCTTCAACTGATAAAATGGATTTTAAATCAAACACAACAGGGGAATTTTTTAAAATGGAACAATTTGCTAATTGTAGAACCGATTTTGTAGTCTACCTATTGGATTGCTCTTGTGGCCTCCAATATGTAGGTAAAACTAATAAGACCACTTAGAGTTCGCATTCTCGAACATGTAGGGTATATAAGGAAGAAAATGCTTACGCATAGTGTACCAAAACATTTCTTCAAGGTACACAATGCTAACCCCACTGGTTTAAAATATGGAGCAATTGAGTGCATAGATAAACATTGGAGAGGGGTGGACAGAGACAGGAGACTCAGAGAGAGAGAGAGAGAGAGCTACTGGATCTTTAAATTAAAAACCCTTTAGCCCCATGGTCTTAAAGCTGCAGTTCAGTCTTTTTTTTTTTTTTTTTTTTTTATTTATTTTTTTACTTTAATAGTTTTATGTGTGCAATCTCTAATTACCTAAAGAACTGTATAGCTTCAGGTCAATTCGTTCTCCATGTATTGTAGGTCGAAATTTGGTGACATAATTAGTGAAGGGATCTGTTTATATTCTGCTTGTCTGTCAGTGGAAGCTCATGAATATTCATGAGCAATTCTGCTCTGACATGTGCTAGAGGGAGGGCAGGGCTGACAAAGGGGTGTGCCAGGGCTTGTGACAGGACATGAAGGGGCAGTGCCTTAGCAAATGGTTGTTAAAATAGAATACAAGAAAATTGGTCTTTAAAAGTTGTTTTTTTTAAAACAGAAAATGCTAAAAGTATTTTTTCTTACTACAGAACTGATTTATTAAAAAAAACACACATGCAGGATATTGACTGAACTGCAGCTTTAATATAGATATTAATATTTCTGCATTTTTATAATCATTTACGCTCTTTTTTATATTTTTGATATATCAATAAATATTTTTTATATTCAATAGATTATTGTACTTTTTAGACATTTTTAACAACTTATTTTTAATATATTATGTTATATTATGTTTTCTAATTGTTTTAACTACATTTTAGTCATTTTATAGTTATGTCAAATTGAACAATTGATTTTAGGGTTTTTTATTTTTTTATTCTTAGTGTAACCTCTCTCTGTGTAATAGTCCTCTGTAATCATGTCCTCCCCCCCAAAAAAAATGTTGGTAATAATTTGGGACTAAACGCATCTGTTTTGTTTACTAATACTGGTTTTTCTGTGTCCTATATGAAATATTGTAATATTATGCTGTGTATTTTAATTAGTTTGGTCAGGTTGTAGCTGCCATCACAATTTAATGTATCAGTTTACACATAAGATCAGTCATTTTATTTGTGTAGATTTAATAAATTATATATATGAATGTTTTGTTTAAGAGCAGGTGTAGCATGGTGTCATTGTTAGAGACCGCCCTGTTTCTTGCTGATAGGCTAAATATCGAGCATGTAAAGCTCTCATTGGGGGTAGTATATGCAGTAAGCAGATTGGAGTGGTCACGATTGAGTTATCTTCTGATTGGATGTGTTACGTAACATTAGGCAGCTAGCCAATACCAGGGTATCTTGGCCTCCTGACGAAGCTGCTAGTGAAACGCAGAAGTGCCCACGCGTTGAGCCTTGATCCCTGTGTAGCTGGGAGATGTTGCATCCGATACTTGGAGTCGTCACGTGAGGTTTCCAAGTGTGGAAGGAGGTGAACCCGGAAGTTCTGTGACTGTGGATAGCGGAGAAGCCGCCGGCGCAGCGAATCCTCTGCAGTATCAAGCCACCGTTTGGATCACCATACCCCACTACCGGACGCTACCCTGTGTGTTGTACACAATGCCCATGCATAGGGCTTGACCTTGGAGCCTGAGAGGAAGCTCCCCCTCCCTCCCCCAACCCACATATAAATAAATACACAACAAAGGGTCTGGAGGTACAAAGGCCATGGCTTTATTTACACAAATAAACCCTGGTAAGTGCCAACCCTGCCAGCGTGCTCTCCCCCCGGGTAAAGGCCGATGGCACCCCAACCATGGCCCGCAATACACACCAAGCCGGGCGCCCGATGGCACACCACCACGGCCCGCAGCACCCCCCAAGCCGGCGCACAAGCTTGATGGCACCCATCCACCACTACCCTCGACCCCAACCAACGCCTTGCGCCTTTATGGCACAGCCACCACGGGCCATCACGACCCACCAAGCTGGGTCCCGATGGCACACCACCACGGCCCGCACACCCACCAAGCCGGGCGCCTGATGGCACACCACCACGACCCGCACGCCCACCAAGCCGGGCGCCTGATGGCACACCACCACGGCCCGCACGCCCACCAAGCTGGGTGCCCGATGGCACACCACCACGGCCCGCACACCCACCAAGCCGGGCGCCCGATGGCACACCACCACGGCCCGCACACCCACCAAGCCGGGCGCCCGATGGCACACCACCACGGCCCGCACACCCACCAAGCCGGGCGTCCGATGGCACACCACCACGGCCCGCACACCCACCAAGCCGGGAGTCCGATGGCCCGGCCGTTAAGCGATACTGGACCCAGGGAATCACGCACAAATGAGCCCTGCCAACTCGCTACCCCCAGCCACCACAAGGCTTTAGGGTTTATCTGCACCATATAACCCCCGCTGGCAAGGTTACCGAACACCTACCATGCAGTGCCCACCTCAAACATGGCAGACATAGTTACATCGTAGATGAGGTTGAAAAGTCATACATCCATCAAGTCCAACCCACGCCAAATCCAGACAGATACTCCATCCTGTATCCTCACCTACAGTATTTTTGATCCAGAGGAAGGCAAACAAAAACCCCAGTGATATAACACAAGGGGAAAAATAAATTCCTTCCTGACTCCAAGAATTGGCAATCGGATTACTCCCTGGATCAACCTCCTTCCCATGTATACTTATTTCTGAAAAGAAGAAAATACAACATAATGTACAATATGTTATACGATTGTCATGGTATTACACAAACAAAGGGACGGGCGGGCGGGAACTTCTTTTCATTGAGCCAACTACCTTCCTTCCCCTTCGCTCCTTTGAATCCACTTAGCGCCGCCCCCCGTGACACTGGGGAAGGGGAGTGGAAACAGCATGCAATCCAGCCAAGCTGGAGGAGAGAGGGGAAGCAGCACATGAACTGGCACCAAAGGTGTGGGGGAGGGGGAGAGAAGAGAGGGGAGCCTAATCCCTGCGGTCATGTGTCCCGTCGCTGAGGGGCTCCAGGCTGCTTTCTTGTAAATTTCCACTGCTTACCTTTCATGCGATCTCTGCATGACAATACATCTGAGCCATTTCCTGCATATCCAGTTGGAGTGGTCTAGTTATTTGTGTGCGAGTTTACCTGAGTACTTGCAACATTTGCTTGTTATTTGTGTATTTATTGCACGACTCTATCCGTACCACTCTCCTATAAACCCAGTTGCAGTGGTTTTTGGGGGCCGTGTGTATGTTTTCCTGAGTACTCTTCTATTTAGAGGTCTGGTTACCTGCAGCATTTCGATTTTGTGGGTTAGATTGTGTTCCAGTATATGTGTTTTTACACATATTTAGAGGTGCGTGCGATATCAGAACTGCACAGACAGAGCTGCACTATTTTTGTGTGTCCTGTTTTTCATGTTTTTGCCGGTGCTTTGCGCTCCCTGACTTCTCTACACCAATATTATCAAAGCAGCCTAAACTTGATTTAAAAAATGGCCGGAGCTCTTGGAACCCAGTATTCAAAGGGTTTATTCTACTGGAAAATAACAGGAAAGACCGTTTTTCTAATCTTATGTAGCCATGCATAATAATGACTGCATACATCTTCCCTGTTGGCAGTAAGTCCTGGTAAGTACAGGCCTGCCAACAGTAGTTATGGAGGTTTTCCCTCACGCCCTGGTGTGGTGCCCTGTGTAAGGAAGGGAGTGGCTGTATGCTCTGAGTCCCTGGATAGTGACATCAGAGATGCGCCTGCCCCCTGAGGTATAAAGGGCACAACACTGTCAGTTAGTGTTGTTGAAAAGTGTTGCAAGGTTGGCAGAGAAGCATCTGGTAGAATGTATCTTCCTGCATAAGGGATTGGAGGAATACTTTTGTGACCCTAGTGCTGTAACTAGGGTAGCAGAGTGACCAATCAAGTCTGTCTAAGCCACACTGTGTCCAGGGACCTGGCGCAGTGGTGATCTCCCTAGGAGAAAGGGATTCCCACTTCAATACGGGAGGGCGTACCTGGCAAAGGGACAGCACGGAAAGATGTGCGGCTAGAGCCGGCAGCTGCATGGGGCAGTCTGCTACATCCAAGTCTATAATAAAGATGCCTTGTTCTAAGAAACCCCCACTGTGTGAGTGTGAGATTACTCTGCAGTGGCAGTCACCACCAAGAAGGAGTTCCTCACCAGGACCATCTCCCTGCGGAAGCATAGACCCTGATGAGGTGGAGGCGCTGCACGTGAAGTAAGTTGGACTCGTAACCACTACCTCAGCTACCTGTCCTGATGATATCTTCTTATAACACCAAGCGGGAGACTCAGGAGTCCTGTTACTTGCAGGTGCACCACCACACACGACCTTGTAATGGGGACCGGTTAGACCACACGGGCCAATGTGAGATTGGGTGGGTCAGACAAGGGGGGTCCAGCCGTTACACTTACATGAAAAAACAAAATGAAAATGTTGGTTAAATAAATAAGAAACTACTGGTGCTTAATTCCCCCGGTTACTATCTCCCTTCAAATCCCTGATCAGACATTATTTCATATTTTAAGCGACCCACATAAAAGCTGTTTATGGACAATGAAAGTATACAACCTTTACAGGCCTCAAACTCTCCTACTTGAGGCGGGCAACCACATCCGAGGAAGAGACTTGTGGCAGCAAATATCATGTATTCAGTGGCAGATTTCCCATTAGGTTCAGGCCTAAGGTGGTAACATTTGGAGGTAAAAAAAATGTCTTCCCCCATATACTTTGTTGGTTGTGTGAAGTCCGCTCTCCCTGATTAACCTAATCGCCAGGCGCCTCCTTGCTGTCTCCTTTCTGCCGCCCTACTCCTCTTTCCGATCTGCAGCGTCAAATGGCGCCATGGGCGTCTCCAACGTGGCGTCACACGGCACCTCGTTGCCATGGCAATGCAAGTTCACGGCGTCCAATGACTTCATACTGTCACGTTACGATGGCAACGAGACGCCGTATAATGTGACTTTGGTGAGGTCCACGCTGCGAATCGGAAGGAGGAGGGCGGCAGAAACCAGGCGGCCAGCATATGTAAGTGCCATGGGGGCGGCGGAAAACCTGCCGCTGCATGTATTACATTATCATCAAAATGTTATGCTTTCATTGTGATAAATAACAACCTGCAATATTCCTGTTTCCTTCCATATACAGGCATACCCCGCATTAACATATGCAATCGGTCCAGAGCATGTATGAAAAGCAAAAATGTACTTAAAGTGAAGCACTCACTTTTCCAACTTCGGAAGAGGTAGGGAGCCGGTATTGCTGATCAGGACGTGCCTGTGTCCTACTCACAGGCGCATGCGCGAGCTGCCGTTTTCCAATTGGGCGAGGGGAATCAGCGCATCACACAACTACGGCGGTCTGTAGAGCTGAATAAGTGTGCGTACTTGCGAAGCGAGCGTACGCACACAGGGGAATGGTGCTATAGTAAATATGTCTGTACTCGCGAGTGTCCGTAAAGTGAAGGTCCGTATAGCGGGGTATGCCTGTAAAGCAAGTTGGGTCACACTTAATAAGTATACTCTGTCCTGACAGCTTAGGCCATATCCCAAACCCCATTTATATACTGTGCTGTAAAATTGTGAACAGAAAGAAGTGTAATCATGCAAAGAAGAACGCCTGAATTTGTACTTTTTGGGGGTGGGGGGTTTAAAACAGGGGTGCTCAACTCCTGTCC
The DNA here is from genome assembly GCA_036426205.1 of Ascaphus truei. Taxonomy (NCBI): domain Eukaryota; kingdom Metazoa; phylum Chordata; class Amphibia; order Anura; family Ascaphidae; genus Ascaphus; species Ascaphus truei. Next base: position 45,042,021 of record CM071568.1, read on the forward strand.
ACAAGTCCCCCCAATAGGTCAGGTTGTCAGGATATTTTCAGCCTCTGATTGAGCCACCTGTGCTGAAGCAGAGTATCCTGAAAACCTGACCTGTTGGGAGGGGGCTTGAGGACTGGATTTGAGCACCCCTCTACTTTAGAAAACAAAGTCTATTTTTCTTTCAGTGGCAAGGAACAAATTCCATATTAGTGCATTCAAGAGTACTACTCTTTCCCTATCTAAGGCTCGTTAGTGCTGATAACACTGTTTTTATCTTCTATGCAGTCTAACCCTTTCTCAAGCAGTGCATCACCATGGTTCTATTTTTCTCTGCTGCATTTTATCTTTCATCAATGTTTTACACAAAATACACTCTGCTTGATCCTTGGACTAGTGAATAGTGATTACCCTAAACAAGCTGCTGTTTGTGCTTTTGTGTGTTGTCAATCAATGATTCCTGAGCCACAGAATAACATTACCCAGCAACTACCAAGCAAAGGGCAGCCTTGAGACGGGGAATTGGAAAATCTTGTTTTTAGAACTTCATGTTTAACAGCAATAAATAAGAAACATCAGTTGTGCGTTACATGGCTGCACAGAAACCTTTACAGAACAATAATATTTTTTAAAAACTCGTTTACAAAAACATTCATGTTTTGGTCCATTTATAATAAAGATAATAATTTCTCTACATTTATAAACCATGGAGGGTAGTAGACAGTGCAATGGCTTGATGATCTCTCGCTACGACAGTGGAGACTTGATATCAAAAAAGGGAAGGGAAAACAATTTGATCAAGTTCACAAGTCTACTGAGCAAGACCACAAAATGTGCCTATGAATATACCGCAGCCAAAAAAATGCAGTTTTATTTGTAAAGATGTTCAGATTTAACCTCAACCTTACACTTGTTAGTGACGTGTCATTGTCACACGTGATACCGCTTGTTATTCTGTTTTAGTCCAGTGAAATGCATTGAAAGGGGAAAGCAACGCTAAATGATGAACAATGTCAGGGATAGAAACCTGGTTGCACCCCATTATACATGGTGCGTCCCCCCTGATTCATGAAAAAACATAGACATTGACAGCAGATAATGACCACTTGGCCTGCATAATGTGCCCATCTTCCTAACCCGGTGGAAAGATTTAGGGGATTGTTTATGAACCTGTGATAGTGCCTGTCACGAAGGACACACCTGAGAGCATGTGACTTGTATATGTGACAAGGGTTAATACACACAACTATTTAGTTGGCCCACTTATCACCATCGCAGGGTTCCTCAAATGAGTAATATCTCCCCTCGAATGGGTAATATCTCCCCTCGAATGGTAATACTCCCCCTCTAAATGGGTATTCTCCCCTCGATGGTATTCTCCCTCCCCTCGAATGGGTAATATCTCCCCTCGAATGAGTATATCTCCCCTCGAATGGTTATCTCCCCTCGAATGATTATTCCCCCTCGAATGAGTATATCTCCCCTCGAATGGGTAATATCTCCCCTCGAATGGGTAATATCTCCCCTCGAATGGGTAATATCTCCCCTCGAATGAGTAATATCTCCCCTCGAATGGGTAATATCTCCCCTCGAATGAGTAATATCTCCCCTCGAATGGTATATCATCCCCTCAAATGAGTAATATCTCCCCTTCGAATGTAATATCTCCCTCGAATGAGTAATATCTCCCCTCGAATGAGTATATCTCCCTCGAATGGGTAATATCTCCCCTCGAATGAGTAATATCTCCCCTCGAATGGGTAATATCTCCCCTCGAATGGGTAATATCTCCCCTCGAATGAGTAATATCTCCCCTCGAATGAGTAATATCTCCCCTCGAATGGGTAATATCTCCCCTCAATGAGTAATATCTCCCCTTGAATGAATAATATCTCCCCTAGAATGAGTAATATCTCCCCTCGAATGGGTAATATCTCCCCCCGAATGGGTAATATCTCCCCTCGAATGGGTAATATCTCCCCTCGAATGTGTAATATCTCCCCTCATGATAATATTCCCCTCGAATGAGTAATATCCCCCTCGAATGGGTAATATCTCCCCTAATGGGTAATCTCCCCTCGAATGATAATATTCCCCTCGAATGAGTAATATCTCCCCTAGAATAGTAATCCTCCCTCGAATGGGTAATATCTCCCCTCGCATATTAATATCTCCCCTAAAGGAGTAATATCTCCCCGAATGGGTAATATCTCCCTCGATGGTAATATCTCCCTCGAATGGTAATATCTCCCCTCGATGGGTAATTCTCCCCTCGAATGGGTAATATTCTCCCCTCGAATGGGTAATATTCTCCCCCTCGAATGGTATACTTCCCCTCGAATAGGTAATATCTCCCCTCGAATGAGTAATATCTCCCCTCGAATGAGTAATATCTCCCCTCGAATAGGTAATATCTCCCCTCGAATGAGTAATACTCCCTCGATAGGTACTCTCCCCCTCGATGAGTAATATCTCCCTCGAATAGGTAATATCACTCCCCTCGAATGGGTAATATCTCCCCTCGAATAGGTAATATCTCCCTCGAATAGTAATATCATCTCCCCTCGAATGAGTAATACTCCCTCGATGAGTAATATCTCCCCTCAATAGTAATCTCTCCCCTCGAATGAGTAATATCCTCCCTCGAATAGGTTATCCCCCTCGAAGGTAATACTCCCCTCGAATAGGTAATATTCCGCCCCTCGAATGAGTACACTGCCCCTCGAATGAGTAACATCTCCCCTCGAATGAGTAACATCTCCCCTCGAATGAGTAACATCTCCCCTCGAATGAGTAACATCTCCCCTCGAATGTGTAACATCTGCCCTCAAATGTGTAACATCTGCCCTCAAATGTGTAATATCTGTCCTCAAATGTGTAATATCTCCCTTCAACATAGTAATATCTCCCAGAAAAATATACTAGACAGCACTCGTGGTAGATAAATGAAGAAAAGTCAAATGAGGTGGGGCACAGGGGAACAGGGAGGACCCTACTTCCTCCCAAATAACATAAAGCACCACCAATGTTCCTGGCACTCAAAGTGAACAAGCATGAACCAATGGATAAGCCCAAGAGGATTTAATGATACATATAGGATGCACAACAAAAGCCAAAAAATGACCAAAAAATGGTCAGAGTGTACTCAGTCAGGGAAAGAAACAGGGAAAGGAGGGAAGGAAAGGAGGGGGAGGGGAAAAAAAAGGGGGGGGGGGGTAAAATGTCCAGGGCAAGGGGGGCAACGTACGTTTCTGGGTATAGACCCCTTCTTCAGGCCCGTTCCCAGGTAGACCGTAGTCCCCTGGTACTTCCCTCTACCTTGTACTAAATCCCTGAGATAAACAAATACAAACTGTATACTGAATCCCTGAGATAAACACAGTCAGGCTGTTAACCAATGAGAACAATGTATATGAGAACTGCTAAGTGCAAATTGTGACAGCTACAAAGCTAATAGCTGGCGAAGCAGGGCTATTGGGAGATATGGACTCACAGTCAAACCATACTGCAATGTAGACCCATACAGACAGCACTATTAAAATCCTGGGGGAAGCAGACCTGATGCAACAAATGTATATGAGAACTGCTAAGTGCACATTGTGACAGCTACAAAGCTAATAACTGGCAAAGCAGGGCTATTGGGGGATATGGACCCACAGGCAAAACCTGCAATGTAGACCCATACAGACAGCACTATTGAAATCCTGGGGGAAGCAGACGCGTGGACCCTTGTGGTGACGTCATCCGATTGGGACTGGTTATTAGTCGCAAGCGCCAGGCTGTGAGCACTGCTGGGCTGTTTGTACCGGGCTAATCTGTTGCATCAGGTCTGCTTCCCCCAGGATTTCAATAGTGCTGTCTGTATGGGAATACATTGCAGTATGGTTTGACTGTGGATCCATATCCCCCAATAGCCCTGCTTTGATAAAGCGCCCATCGGGTGAGAAACGCATCAGAGGACCCTGTATTCTTTTGTTTTGATGCTATAATAAACACTTTTTTTTTGGACATCAGCCTCCAGCCCTATTCTCTGCAGTGATCAGCCTTACACCCGATTTTTGTTATCTTTTTTAAGTAGTTAAATGTAAAAAATATTTTAAAAAATTTGGCCGGTGAGTTCAATTTTTTTGGAAAGAGCAGCTGTTCTTCTGATCTTTTCTTTTTTCTGTGTCTCCTGAGCTGAACCACATTGATTTCAGCCTCGGGGACCACCTGCTACCCGAGCTACAGGCCCAGATATGGGGTGCCGGTATCTCCTTCATTATTTAAATCCCCCAGTCACGTGACGCGGACGATTTAAAAATGGTGCAGATACTGGCACCCGATGCTCCATACCAGGGCCTGTAACTCGGGAAGCAAGGGGTCGCTGAAATCAAAGTGCTTCAGCTCAGGAGACACCCTGCTCCCGCACACTATTAAAACAATTTACATTAAAGGAGCTTCATTACAATAGCAGATAGCTGCTACGGTAACGAATGTGTTACATTTTTTATTATGGTTTTATTAATAGTGTATTGTAGCAGGGGGTCTCCGGAGCAGAACCTTGTTGATTTGAGGTCCAGGGACCCCCTGCTTCCAGAGATACAGGCCCCATCATAATGAACTCAAGGACACTGAGAATGGCACAAAACCATGTAACATCACGCACTGCAAACTTTGCAAACATATATGACAAGATCCCACAACCAGTCACATACTGGGAGTTAGGCGGGCTCCGGGGGAGTGAAAGTACGGCGAGGTCTCTTACCTCCTCCGGACTCGGTATCTTGCTTGATGAGGCGACATCATGTGATGCGTGGGGCCTCTTGTCTGTCTGTCCTCGAGTCATGTGACATTGCGCTATCATGGCAACATGTCATCACGTGGTAGCAGGAGGACATGCCGGCACTTACAGAGGCTCCGCACTCTCCCCCTGCAAACCCTACTCATCACTGAAGTTGGGCCAGTGAAAGCAGGGGGTCTCTGTAAGCATGGGGCAGATGCACCGGTGGCACCACCATCAAGAAGGCCCTGATTTCATACATTACATATGTGTAGCCCTGGTAAGATTTTGGGCTATATATCTTTCTCCTACTGGTGTAAGTCCTGCTAAGGGCTGGCCGCCAGTAGTTAACATGGGTTTTCCCCGCTTCAAGCCCTGCCCTGATTGGTGGAGGTAGGCCCCCTGACTCTGTGTGGAAAGGCAGAGACACAGGGGAGGGGCCTGCTGACATCATGATGGGCAGGGCTGTCTCAATTTAGTTGCAGTTCCTGTGTGTTCTGTGTGAGTTTAGTGTTGGAGTGTCTGACTGGACAGTCAGACAGTTTGAGCTAGCTAGGTTCCAGAGGAGCAGGGCCTAGTTAGCTGAAGGTGGACCAATGCCCCTCACCCTTCCTAGGGGGTGAGGGAAGAGCTAGCCCCACCCTGAGCACCCTAGGTTTGGGGTGGAGGCAGGGAGCAAAGACCCCACAGACCATCCTGAGGGTGCACTTCTGGAGGAAGAGTAGAAGGAGGAACAGACCTTGTACATGCTGCTGTGTGTTGCTGCTGTGTGCTGCTACTGATCTGCTGTGTGAGAATAAAGACATTGCTGCTTTTATACAAAAGACTGCGTGAGACTGAAATCTCTCGCCCTGGAACCAGGGCTTCTTCTGGGAGGATCTTAACCTATCCCTATAGGTCTCGCCAGAAGATGGAGGCGCTGCACCGTTGCTAGAGAAGATGGAGGCATATACCCCAGAAGCCTGGCCCTGTCATCCCCCACACCAACGCGGGAGACTCAGGCTATCCTGTTCCAAGCAGGTATGCACCACCATAGTACATGTAGCCAGCCCTCACTACACCCTAGAGGTCCAATCTGCGACTGGGGGGGGGGGACATGGGCTACATTTGGAGGCATTGCTGAGATCCAGAATAGGACAGGCTTTCAGCAAAGCAGAGCTGGAAGAGTGAAGTGCACCTTCCATGCAAGTACTGGAGAGAGTAGGGCATGTATGCATACCAGGGGTAGTCAGGGGAGCGTGGATTCCCGCACAGTACGTCCTGGGTGCCCTAAGAGGGTGATGTAAGATGGGTGTGAGGCTATAGCTGTCCTAGTCCCTTGAGGCAGATAGTGTGAGGCAACTGGGGGGGTTAGCCTGTTAACTTGTCCAGGGACCATGGCCCAAGGCCCGCACTATGAGTGGCCAAAAGTAGGAGACGCCCGTACCTTAGGGAGATGCCCGGGTACACTAGCCAGCACCCACATAAAACACACCACAGAGTACTTGCAGGAACCGTTAGCGAGTGCGGTGCACAGAGAGAGAGTTCTGCCTAGCCTGGGGTATGCCATATCATATCAGTGGGCAAACAGTCAGAGAGAGCATGCAGAGAGCGTTCAGTGAGCTGTCTGAGAGCAGTCAGTGTCTAGGAACGAGCTATGCACTAGACACTGAGAATAGTGCACATATACATTTGGAGGGCTCATCAAAGATGCCGGACGTCACTACATGTGCTCCGCGGAGCAAGAAAGGGTAAAAAATTGCGACAGCAGCGCCATCCACGGCCCAGCAGTTAGCAGCCGAACCAAAATGGCGACTCCCGCCAATCCTGGATCGCGCACGTGAAGCGTGCAAAGAGACTGTTAGAGAAATGTGGCGGGAGATGTGCAGGGGTTTGGCGCCAAACCCAGATCCCCTGCAAAAGGAGCGGCGCGAAAGCCGAAAGCCCACCCACCTGTGCTGTGACTGGCCGACAGACAAGGCCACGTCACACTGAGAGAAGGAGTGCCCCTCCTCTTGTTTCCACCAGAGGGAGGGGGCACAAGAAGAGCCAATCAGAAGCCTCCTCCCCAGTGAAGGGAGGGACAGGAAGTGAGAGCGAGGAACTTCACTTCTGTCTGGCATTCGAAGAGCAAGGAGCTGAAACATTGAACTGTTCAACCCCTGAGCAAATAATGTCAGAACTGAGCACGACGGTCTTCCAACTCCCAGGAGGCTTCCTGGTGGCGAGATCGATGGCCGAGAGTATCTCCGGTGCCTAAGCATACACTGCAGGACACCCGGACCGGCCGCAAGCACCAAAGCACGATGCCCTCAATGTGGCACGTACTACCTGTGGCCTAACGAACCATGGCCCATGCCAAAGACCCCTCGGGGTGCCTCTCCGGGAACACTAACGGAGGTGGCGGAGACAGCGGACGAGGCTGCCCTAGTTCCCTGCAACACCGCTGAAGTGGGAACCCAGGCCCAGCCAACTACAGAGCCGAGCGATGTTCCGGCGGAGAAGAGCGCGACCGCAGTGGAGGTACCGGAGCGGGCCCGTTTCGTACCACTACCCACTGACGGGGCCGCAAAAGACCCAGGTGACTACCTAGCGGAGGATCCGATCAAGTCGTCTTCGGAGGAAGAAGATGGCATTTCATCGGTGGCGATGCGCCTGCCGGCGAACCACCCCAGCTGTAATAAAGATGGCGGTCCACTTACCGGAGAGAGGGAGCAGACGAGTCCGGACACCTCCCGACGGCGAGCGCTGGTGCAGCCTGAGGCCAGTAGAAGTCCCACGGCCGTGGTGACTCCCAGTGCGGCAGAGACGGGATCCGAGACGGCTCCGGAGGAACCAGAGATCATCAGCCGGCAGCAGAGCGGTAAGGAGACTCCACCACCCCCTTACTCCCGCCAGGCGAAGAAGGATCCTGCAGAGGGCGAGAAAGAATGGCTTGCGGCCTACTTACCCATCCACGGACCAGATGATCCTCCACCGCCCCTTCCGGTCCTCGACGCACTTCCGGTGCGTGACCACGGAGCGGATGGAGATTCCGCGGGCGGCCACGATGACGACACTTCCGGTTCCGGCTGGCACGGAGGCCCGGTGGCCATCTTTGCGGCCCGAGGAGCTTGCCAACCTTGACCGCCACGACGTTTACAGAGGAGCACGAAGCACGCCGGAGAGGGCAAGCAGGAAAGTGCCCATCGGTCGTGGCATTACCCGCTTGCTGGACATTGATACAGACATTGCTGATACCCCAGCCCCAACCCCTAGCGCCATTGCCCCTTCCCCATCACGAGTCATGACACCGGGACCTAGCGGGGATAAATTAAGCAAGAACCCCAAGTATTCCAAAGATTGGAGGGATTGGGTATTAAGTGACGATGGGTCGGATGGGGAAGTACCATATGCCAATGTGATACGTGTGTCTAACCCTGCAACCTTTTCTGCTGTGTCTAGAGGGAGGACCAGAGGGTCCCACACTACAGGGCCTGTAAGCAAAGTGGTCTCCAAAATGAACCCCACCATCTACATCAATGCACGAGGTAGATGCAGTCGCTCGCACTCTACTGAGGCGGTCACGTCCGGTGTATCATCCCAAGCTGAGTCAGGGACAGGTACTTCTAGTGCAGTGTCCGAGTACGAGCACCATGACAAGTGGTGGGCACCCCTGTTCACTGGGTACCACAAGGGTATGGACCGTACCAGGTTCCTGTTAATTAGGAGCAACATAGTCGACCATTGGTGGGCGGTAGGTGCCTATACTCCCCAGGAGGTGGCGGATGAGCTAGAGCACAGATATCAAGAGATAGAGCAGAGGAACATCCTTCCTAAGGGGCCTAGTATATTATATGACGATTTTGCTCCAGCAGAACCAGAGTTTTGGGTACTGCCAAGCAGGGCGGGTCACAGGAAACTTCCAAAGTTGAGCCAAGCAGACAGGGCCATAGTGGCCAGGTATAGGCAGTCACACGGGTACGAGTTCCCTTATGTGCCTGAGCCCATCATGAGTGAGATAGAGGAGCACCGAGATAGCTGGCTCAGAGAGGCCGTGCAGGAGTACTTACGAACGAGGTTCGGAAGGCAGGCTACCACAATGAGGACAAGATCAGTGACGTAGTCCGGGCCTGGAGTGTGGGGAGGTGCATATACATGCACAGTGTATAGGAGTGTGGGGAGGTGCATATACATGCACAGTGTATCGGCCAGAGTCTGGATCGGTACTGCCATATTGCATAACTGTAACTGATCACAATGGGCGGGAAGTAAGAAAGCCTGACCCGCTGCATTACTATTAAGTTAGGTTCTCCACGTTGGGAGGTACCTCTATTATTACGCCATCTGGTGGATGGTTTGTTGCATATCATAACCTGCAATGTGTTGTTTCCCAGATGTTCATCTGCAGGATGGTGCTGCTAAAGTTAGGTCCAAGTGAGGACCATTGGATTCCACCTGAGGGAGAGTGTAGCCCTGGTAAGATTTTGGGCTATATATCTTTCTCCTACTGGTGTAAGTCCTGCTAAGGGCAGGCCGCCAGTAGTTAACATGGGTTTTCCCCGCTTCAAGCCCTGCCCTGATTGGTGGAGGTAGGCCCCCTGACTCTGTGTGGAAAGGCAGAGACACCGGGGAGGGGCCTGCTGACATCATGATGGGCAGGGCTGTCTCAATTTAGTTGCAGTTCCTGTGTGTTCTGTGTGAGTTTAGTGTTGGAGTGTCTGACTGGACAGTCAGACAGTGTGAGCTAGCTAGGTTCCAGAGGAGCAGGGCCTAGTTAGCTGAAGGTGGACCAATGCCCCTCACCCTGCCTAGGGGGTGATGGAAGAGCTAGCCCCACCCTGAGCACCCTAGGTTTGGGGTGGAGGCAGGGAGCAAAGACCCCACAGACCATCCTGAGGGTGCACTTCTGGAGGAAGAGTAGAAGGAGGAACAGACCTTGTACATGCTGCTGTGTGTTGCTGCTGTGTGCTGCTACTGATCTGCTGTGTGAGAATAAAGACATTGCTGCTTTTATACAAAAGACTGTGTGAGACTGAAATCTCTCGCCCTGGAACCAGGGCTTCTTCTGGGAGGATCTTAACCTATCCCTATAGGTCTCGTCAGAAGATGGAGGCGCTGCACCATTGCTAGAGAAAATTAAGGCATATACCCCAGAAGCCTGGCCCTGTTATCACCCACACCAACGCGGGAGACTCAGGCCCTCCTGTTCCAAGCAGGTATCCACCACCATAGTACATGTAGCCAGCCCTCACTACACCCTACAGGTCCAATCTGCGTCTGGGGGGGGGGGGGAAACATGGGCTACATATGTATATATGACTAAATGCACCAAATGTGACCAGGGGTGCTAACGTTAATCCCCCTCTGCACCCTCGCCCCTTGACACTGCGGATTGATGCTTGGTCCCATTTCTCACTATTCCTTTCATCCATGTACTGCCCTGTCTGTTTATGTAAGGTCCCCTCTGCTGTTCCTTCACTACATCATCTGTGTTAGATTGTACTCTTGGATTTTACATCTATGTTAAACTCATGGAATCTTCTGTAAACCAGTATTGCTTTACCCAAGGAAGAGAGAGAAGTCTCAAAAACGTATCTTATAGTATCTATTGTTAGTTCAAATAAAAAGAAGTACTCATTTATTCTACACTATGGCAATTGGACTAACACAGCTAATTCAATTTGATTCTAGTTTGGATATGAAACATTGCAGATTCTTTTTATCATTGTTCATCATTCAGTATAGTTTTGAAATAGTGTTTAATGACTGAAGACTAAGAGGAATTTCCTTTGATATTTGTACTGTTTTGTTTAGAAACATAGCAGCTAGATACCACACAGCATTTCATAACATAATGTACTTTTTGAAATACATATCAGCGACATATCTCACGAGCCTGCCAGATGTCCTGCTACACTACAATAGTTAAACTCCCCAGCACTATTATATATTTATGTCTCTCACACTCACACAGAGACACTTGCCAAGGAACAGAGTCTTCTGATTGCAAGATCGCATCATTTCTTTTATTTCAAACATACATCATTGCTGTGTTCTATTTAGATAAGAAAAAAGCAAGTAATCATTCACACAGACTGGCTGGATTTGTTTGTTTTTAGTGATCCCGTGGGGTTATTCAGCCTACAATAGCTGTTATTCATCAGTGTTTAATGCCTGTCCATTGCTGTGATTTGTACCTATCTGCCATGGGGCTGGTTTCAGAAGAATGTGGAGTTCTCCACCATCTCCTGACAAAACACTGGCGAATATTGTCATCATCATCATGGTGCTTCATGTTCCAATCCAGATCACTCTTGGATACACAGGTGGACATAAAGAAGCCCCACCTTTGTTTTTCTTTTCATCTGTATTTAAAAATTTGCCCTGGTTCTGACTTGTTAATTTGATGGTAAATTTGAGCAACTTTGTGCGGTATTTAGACCACGCAACAACATTCGGACAGACTCCTATATTAACAATAAAAAAATATATCCTTTATACACTTATAAAAAATTGTTGGTCTATAGATTCCCTTGACTCAGGGTGCTGCCTTCAGGCAGCTGGGCGATAAGGTAGCAAGGATGTATTATAATGGGCGCCAGGAACTTTTGTAATACAACAGTTTTTATTCTGGTTTCCAGGCATGGGGAACGTTCACATTCAAACAATAGACGTTACACTTCTTTCTAACAAACACACAGGGTTTCTGTCGCTTCCATTAGTGCCCACACTTAGCACTACAATGGAGGGGTTTTCACTTAGTTCCTAGCTTACGTTGGACCCGGCCCCCACTTATTACTTCAGTACCATCTTCTGTATTAGCCCGGGTTACCTGTGCCCCTACGAGAAAACCAAGGGGGTCCTTTGTGATTGGTCACAAGACCGTTAGCCTTTTTAGGAACTGCCACTTCCATACCGACGAATGGGGAATATGAATGCGGACCTGCGGTTAGAGCCGATCCGCTGACACCCAGGAGCCCTTTTCCCGAGGCCCTCTGTGGCATGCCATGTTCCTATCTTTAAGATCTGTATAACTCCATCTGGTTTCATATGGGATCCTAACTCAGGGGCACTGTCCTTATCTTCAACACAACAAAATAAAAAGGGATCTGGACTGGGTAATTACTTTAGGAACATCTTGATCTCTTCTCCCCGAGGCTCCCCTCCTCTTGTCCTCCCAGGAATCCCACCTTCTTGAACTTTCCCCTCCTCTTATATACTCTCAGTGATGTCATGATCCCATGGCAACACTCCAACTCCACCCCTCTAGTACCCCTTAGGCCGGTACAGAAGGACATAGAAAAAACAATCTAATGTAATAAATGACGGAAATACAGTTAAGAAATTGCATTGGGAAAACTTTCAAGCAGTGTTGGAGTTTGCCCTATTTTTTTTGCATTTTTACATGATCACCACAATTCTGCATAATTAAACATTTTGATGTTCAAAGATAAAAAATGATAGCTACTTAGTTACTGCAAAATATTTCAACCAAAATCGAAATATTATAATACTCAGATCCAATAAGTGGCAGAACTACTGTCGGTTCAGCCGCTTTGGCAGCACCATGGCCCACGACTTTCAGGAGCTCATCCTCCCACGTGCTGGAACACTACTCTGCTGCATCTGGGAAAGGTCCATACCTGTGGGGCGGGGCCTTATCTGGCGGTGGTGGGAGCCCACCCAGGCGGTCCGAAAACAGAACTGAGGCACCACCAGAAGTCTGACCCAACTTCCACAATTACCATTCTGATCGGCTCCCTTCGTTGCCACCGCCGAATAAGACCCTGTGCACTACAAGTAGGGCCCCAGGGGGCCTTTTTTACTTGCACTGAGGCCCACTGGTCTAGTTCCACCCCCAGATCCAATATTCTGCCGGACAGAATGAGTTGCTTTGTAATAAGTTGCTGGCCTCTATTTTAATGGATTCAATTAAATGGTAGAATTGACTACAGACATTCAAATAAGGTGACATCAGTAAATTCAGGGAGGAAGCTGCCACCGTCATAAACACGCCCATAAGAATGTGCATGATTGGATTTTGCATTAACAACAAAGGGCTAATAATGTGAATGAATTGTAGTGCTAAATGCAGAATAGAAAGTCAGGATGTGCTTAGGTTTTGTGTTGTCTTCTAATTCTAGCATACTTTTCTCTCAAAATTGCCTCCATTATGTATCTTATTGATACCCATTATGTACTGCCACTTTCCTTCAGAATGCTCATTTTGAAGTCTTTCCTTCTCTTTAAAGCAAACTATATGTAATTTTCCCTGCATTTTTTTTGGAGCCTCTTAGTTTTGTTTTTGATTGGACCTCAAAACAGGGGGGCGGGGTAGAAGAAAAGGTGCTTGGGGTAGGTGCTTTCAGTTTCTGCTATTTTCCACTAATATCATCAGCAAGGAGCACATAATAAAACTGTTTTCCAGGATCTACCACTTTTGAACCAGTCAAGATACAGCTGCTGGACTCTTTACCCAGACTACCAAGACATCTCCACCTGCCATTATATACTACATTACGGATAAGACCTTTGGCCATGACCAAATCACCACCGGTGCTCTGCCGCCATAACAACTGACCGCAGCCTTAACCCCTTAACCTAATTCCCTACCCTAAGAACCTTACCCCTTACCCTTAAAGCCCTATCTTTAACCCCCTACCTGTAAGACACATGTGCATAGGTACAACCAGGGAGACAGACTTGGGGGAAATTAAACCATGTCTTTATTCAGTCCATCAATTTAAACAATGCAGAAACCACAAAATAAATAAAACAGCTTATCCCCTTATAAGGGCTAACTCACGTACCAGTCCCTATCTGCAGGGCTGGGAGGATAAGCCTCTTACCAACCTAATACCCAAAAGTCCAAAGCGCTACCTCAAAGCAGGAAGCTCTTCATGGCAATTTTTGGGTCTGGGTTGGTGTCCGTTGAGGGGCCTGCCTTTGGCGGGTTCCAAGGTTCACTGCACTCAGGTCTGGGGCCTTGTGTCTTGATGTCAGCACACAGTCCTGTGCTCAAAACAATCATCTCCTTTGGTAGCACAGACGTGACTGTGCTCAGGAGTCTTTCTTGCAGTTTCCAGCAGGAGGCTTTTCTACAGGTCTGATTAGCCATGTGGAGACTGGTTAATTGTCTTTAGCTGCAATTAACCAGCTCCCTGCTGGAATCCTCAGACCACTAGAGGCTATCTATTGAAGCCCCATTTAGACAGTGTTAAGTCCCTGTTACACTATCCCTTAAATTAACTTACCTTATTGGTAAAACGGCCAGCGGCTGAGTGTCCGGCCACAGAGCAGCTGCGGCAAAGGGTTCCGCGGCTGCCTAACGCCGGCAGTGACTTGATTGCGGCGATATGGCCGCGACCAAATGTCTTCTGATTCAGGTTGATGCTGCCTCATTCAAGCCTGAGGAGCACAAATGTTTGGAGAAGGATAAAATTGCCTGTAAAATAAATTAAACAAAAAACAACCCTGCATTGAATGATGTTTAACTGCAGGAAAACCTGGATACAGAAGAAAAAACAGTAAAGAGAAAACAAGTTTTAAAAACAAATTGAAGAGACAGAGGGTTATTCATTAAACTGCAATAGTGCTGAATAGGGGCAACTAGCATTTTACATTTCAAAGGGAGTTTCCGTGCTACAGTACCCTGATTGGCACTATAACTATTTAATAATAAATTACCCCACACAGAGTATTTCAATGAAAAAAACAACACATACACATATATATATATATATCATTGACATTTTAAAACTTTTGATATATTTTACAATTGTAAATAAAGAAGCCCCAAATCACAATGTGCAAAACCACACACACATACACATATATATATATATATGTGTGTGTGTGTGTGTGGTTTTGCACATTGTGATTTGGGGCTTCTTTATTTACAATTAGAAAATATATCAAAAGTTTTAAAATGTCAATGTTAAAAGGTCAATAATTAGTTCTTTAGTAGTGATGGGCGAATCCGCCCAAACCCGTTTCCTAAATTTTCTCGCAAATGCTGTATAAAATCCGCAAATGGATTTGGTCAGTTTCAAGGTGCGCGGATCCATCAAAAAACGCCACTGGATACAAACCGTGGACAGATTTGTAGAATCCAATCAACAGATTGCGGAAATCGCGGAGTGTATTGGTAATAAAGAATATGTTCACATGGACCCCTATAAACAAACCCATTCAGTGTTAAAACAAACATGTGGGTGGAGGGGAGATACAGAAGATAAAAAGAAAAGTCTTGGGGGGGGGGGGGGGGGGGAAGAAAGATGCTTGAGGGTACAATTAAGAAGGGGTCTGGTGGGGGCCGGGGGAAGAGGGAAAGGGTGAGAGGGGAGGGAATTAAGGTCACTAAGTCTGTGCAAACCCCGGATATCCATGGGTCCCATTAAATGATCTTTTGGTGAATCATGTTGAATACCTGATTGAGCAAACAATGATGGTGCAGCAAGTTAACACTATAATGGTGCAGGTACGTCTTGGCTCTAATAGAATGCCTACTTACAACAAGTAAGTGATAAAACAGCAAATACAGGAGTTGAAATTGGAGATGATTCGTGAAGACTTCCACTCACGTTGAATTTCATAGAAGACAAGGAGAGACCATAGTGTAGATCAAAAAGTAACAGGTTTATACGTTAAAAACACATAGGAAATGTACTCACAATATGTACATAAAACGAATTCACATAAGGGTTTACTTGAGGCAGTAGATTAGTCTGGAATCGGATGGTAGGTTTGCAGCCACTTCAGAGTTCCCCCTCGTCGGATCGCGATGGAGAGCGTGTGACGTCATGTCCTGTCAGGGACTGACGACTTCCGGTTTGAGCAAACCAGGAAGCGGACGGCAAAGGCGCAGGGCAGACTCGGTGCCTTCAGTTGGGGAGCAGCAACAAGACTGTAGTACAGCTATGCTGTGGGAGGCTCTACGCGTTTCGCTGTACTGCGACAGCTTCCTCAGGAGAAGAATCACACCCCTAGTGGGTTCGCACTCAAAATAGTGTTTGAGATTTATTAATCAATAAAAATCAATAAACTAATCCGTTTAACACAGGTTCTCCCCCTTAAAGGGTACATAACACTGCGATCAAACGAACGACGCACTAAATAAATATAAATAGAATAATAGATATAATTTAAAAACTAGACTTGATGATTATAAAAAGTACAATACATAAATCAATATAAATCAAATGGCTCAATGATTATGGGAGAGAGAGAGAAAATATCAATTAGTAAAATACATTTCAACAAGATATATTGAGGGGTTTCTAATCAGAGAATGTATACTAGGTTATACAACCAAAAATTCATAGTGAAGGATAAACCAGATCGTAGAAGACATAATATTATTTGACAAAGGGTGACGGCCCGAAAAGCGTTAGATAGCCCTTTTACTCATCCACTACCATGATGTCAATCTTGGAATAAAGGATTTTTAACTTTCTTCGGTGTGTTGCCCCCTCCTTTTCATTGCTGTGCTCCGGTGCCGGAAGATAGAGACTTCAAGGTGGGGACCATCCGGAGGGATACCACCACACGCGGAGGTGGAGTCATTGTGGAAGCAGACGGATCCTCTTTCTGTGATTCTGTGGGACCCGGGTGCAGGAGCCCCGGACAGGTATCAGTCACCAAGTGCACCAACAATACACCTCATCTAGTGGGCAGCGCTGTCTCACACTTGGGTGGGGTTGTGGGACTCTTGGGACTCTTCGGCACTTGGGTAAATAGTGTGGGGTTACGGCCCAGTGAGGCCAGTGTTACAGGGTGACACTCACACAGTTGATGTATGTTGTTATATTCTTTATCTGCACATAGTAAACTGTTTATATATACTCTGGTGTATGTGGTTACTGCATGTGGTTCCTGTGTCAGGGGTTATTCTATAATCTAGGATCCTGCACAGGTGGAGGCGCTGTTATACTGTGAGTATCATTCCAGGATACACCCCAGGTTCCCATCAGCGAAGGCTCAGGCCTCCTGTGAACCTGACAGTTATTGCACCACACCTGGTAATACATGTAGATTTCCCCACATGGTCCCTATCTGCGAATTATTAGTGAATTGCAGTTGTGAAAACGCCAGCAAATGTTTGCATGATGTTTGGAATTGGCTCCAATTTTCACGTTTCTAAATAGCCAACAACGTTAATAGCCCTAATTAGCCCACAATGTTTCTTACATTTGACAGAAATGCAAAGAATAATAATGAATTAAGGGCTGTACAACATTAAAACAGCTTGTTTGATACACGAGCCACCTATTCACAAAATAATGGCACGAAAAACAATTTAGGGATATCCTGCACAGCTGCTTGCAGTAAATACCACTTGGCTACTTGTTGTCAACGTAGATTAAACAAGGAAACAACAACGCTCCTGTTCAGGCTCACATTTCCTGAGCTGATATGTATATTCTACATTGTAAAACCATCACAGGAAAAATAGTACCACACAGCCTGTCCTTCTGGCAAGAAAGGTTTAAGAAATGCTAAGGACAAAAACAGGTCAAATATAGGTGATTGATAATCATTGGGGAGGCCTTCAACCAGCAGTGGATAGACAAGGGCTGAAGATGATGATGATAAAAAAAAATATATATATATATATATATATATATATATATATATATATATATATATATATGAGAGTGAGAGACAGTCCTACATAACTTGGTGCCAATTGACTTGCAACACTGGGAGATAAACTCATTTGAATATGCCAATTTCATTCAAACTAGCTCATTTCCCATCTCTCTCTTTCCCTTTTCCTCTTATTCCTCCTCCCTCTCTTTTCCTTTCTCCCTCTTTTCCTCATCTCCCTCTCTCTCTCTCACTCTTCCAAAAAAAACCATATTACTGGATGGGAGCGAATATGGTCCATTAACTTGGCAAATGTCGTACAAACCTGGCCGATTTCGAGAACATTTTCACAAACACAAGTGAAAACTTTGCCTGGCACAGATTACCACTTCAGCTGCAATGGAGAATTTCCAAATTTGCATTTATATAAACCTGTTGGTCATTTTTGTAGCCTTGATATGCTGAAACACACATGAAAAGAACAGCAGCGCCTCAATAATGGATCAGAAAGTTTGTTTGCAGTTTGATAAACATCTATTCACAGAATAATTGCATGTGCCATAACCCAGGAGAAATCGCGGGTTAGTGTCTTAGAACAAAGAAAAACCTTCCAGGCGATCAAGCCGTGATTGTGCAATGGCAACAAGTAATGAACAAACGGAGCTGATGCCGGATAAATATGAAGTCACTGTGATGCAGCTATATACCCTTGGGGGATTATAGGGTGCAGGAGGGGACCATAGTAAAGACAATATAGGCAATGATGAATAAGCCACAAAGTCCTCAACTCCCTGGAAAGCCCGGTGTGGAGTAACTTTTACTCACGATTAACGCTGCCAGGTATGATGCGTCTTCCCATTGGCTTCCGACAGTGTAGATTCGATCCTCACAGGCAAACAGTACAAAAATTGATCAAAATAACAACCGCTCCAAAAAAATGAAAAACAAAAATAGGGAACTCACCAGCGAGAGAAAATTAAAACCGATTTTATTAGGACTACATAAAAAAACACATGAACAAACAGTGGACTGATTCTCTCCCACGCGTTTCACGCCCCCTGTGGCGCTTTTTCCTTGTTCATGTGTTTTTTTATGTAGTCCTAATAAAATCGGTTTTAATTTTCTCTCGCTGGTGAGTTCCCTATTGTTTTCATTTTTTTGGGAGCGGCTGTTATTTTTATCTATTTTTGTACTGGTTAGTGTCTTAGACTGCATTGGTAGAGCAAGGATTCCATACACCTCATGTCGTTTGTACTGCCCATCGGATGAATAGTTCTTTTGAAAGCTACTTGTATTAACCTTGAATATATTTGTTTAAAGTTATTATAGTCCCTTGTAGATGCCTCCTTTTTTATGCAAACAAATCTAATTTATCTTGCCTCTCCTCACAAGTCAGATTTGCCATCCCCTTTTATTCATTTGGTGGCTCTTCTTTGTACTTGTACTAGTTCCAAAATGTTTTTGTGATACCCAAAACTATGCTCCATATTGAAGGTGTGGTCTTACTAATGATTTATGCATTAGTTAATTATGCTTTCTTCCCTTCCATACCCTGTATAATGCAAGTTAATATCACTATTGCAAAGACTGCTGTCTACAAGCACTCCCAAATCCTTCCCAATCAAGGATTGACCTCACTTTGCCCAATTTAATTTGTAAGAAGCCTGTTTATATGCTGGAATTGGTTGTACAGTAAGAAATTGCTTTCTATCTCAGATAAATGCTGCTAAACAGTTAGACCAAACTGCCAGAGAAGACAGCCAGGACTACACATCAGAGGCAGCTTTGTGCATTATGAAAGTTGTTATAACTCTTTCACTGCCAGAGAATGCGTTGCAGGCCCTTCTGCCAGTTATAGCTTTGCAAATATAAGTAAAAAGCATATATTATGCTATCTAAAACAGACTTCTGTTGTTATGGACTACTGATCATTAGCAGGCTCTCCAGACTACCCCGCTATGTGGTGTGAAGGGGGTTAATGGTAGGGTGGGCTAGGAAGGAATTGGAGGGAATATGAGAATTTTGGTTTTCATTAAAGGGTGTAAGAAAGCTGGTGTAAGAGGAGGGATCAAGCAGCTGAGCAGAAAGAAGTAACTTCCACCCTCCCTGTGGGTGTAATGGTTAATTGTATTAGTCTATATCAATGCTGCAGGGGTTGCTACAGTAGCTTCACACAGGGCAGGTCAAGTTGGCTATAGAGTAGGTCTACGTCCATGTGGAGTATCAACGTGTCCTCTGGGCTTGACATCGGAAGGAAAAGGGAGGCACGCTTGTGGAATGGCAGGGCTGTGAAGCCAGGTGAAATAAGTGTTAGCATAAAACTATCCAGTAATTATACTGTTTGTTAGTAAAGCTGTGGTCTGTTTTCTCCATTTCAGATGTGAGTGTTGTGTGTGGGTGGGTGATGGTGGGTAGAGGCTTACTGGGTAATGAATCATGCAACATGCTCCAGTCAGGCTCCTGTTCCCCACGCTGACAATTCACCCAAGATGCCCATCAACTTTTCCCTAGGTAATTGTAGCAGGACAGTGAGAGGCTCTAGTATCATACACACATGTATCCTTTTCTGCACTCGCTCCTCTGAATGCCGCTAGAGGAAATGTCATACTATTGCTGACTTTTACCATGCAAAATTCCTCCTATCTTGTTTCAACTCTGCTTTCTCCCAGGCTAAACAAATCTAATTTTCCTCACTAGTTAATAATCCCAAGGCTAACCCACACTGCCTCCTCAATGTCTGACTCTCTCCTCACACCTATGTAAACTGCTTTTCTTGCTCCATTACACCTGTACCCAGGTCCCCCTTTTGCACCTTACCTTCACTGCGTGAGTGCGGGACGGGGAGGAGGCTACTGCCGAGCCACCAGCGTTACAGATGGACTCGGCATAGGTGCGAGGAGACTGCAGTGCGGCAAGAGAGCTGTTCGGGTGGCGGCGGCCATATTTATTTCTCGCGCATGTGCAGTGAGTGAGTATGCATTGCTCAGTAGAGTGGCGACAATTGGAAATAGGCTCTTCGAGGGACTACAAGTCCCACCAGCCCCGGGGCTGCTTGACACGTGGGGCCCGACAGCCAAAAAGGCTGTTAGAGGCAAACAGATACATTTGGCACACTAGGAGCACCACGCCACTCGGAAGAGGGACCTCAATGGAGTAGGTAGTGTCCAGGGAGCAGTGCTTCCCTGGAATAGGCCAGATTGCCCCGTAGGCCCCAGCTAGACCCCGATCACAAGTAGGTTATTGCTGCTGTAGGGAAGGCCCATAACTAGGGACCCTTTCCCCGTAGCTGCCATAGTGAGACGCTGCATCCGTGCTAGATGCCACGCAATGACTGCGGCCTGCGGTCTGGGACAAGACCCAGGCACATTGCCAGAGACTATCAAAAGGGACACAGTCCAATGGGAGCCCCTCAGAGGTGGACCGGACGCCTGAGGATCCACACGCAGCATGGGACACATAACGGCCCAGCGGATCTTCAACAATGACAGCCTGGCCTGGACTAAGACCAGGAAGGTATCTTCCCAATGTGCACCAATGGTCATACACACTGTGGGCAGCACTGTCACACACTTTGGGGTGGGGTTGCTATTGTGGACATCGGGTGGTTCGGTGCCCAAGGCACCTCATTACTTTGAGGGAATTTCCCAGGTGGTGGGCTTACACTGTGGGAGTATTGTGTGGTGCGGCCTTGTATGGCCTAGTTCTTACTAACGTTATCAGTTATATGCCAGTAAATATAAGTTAGCCATACTGTGTGTGTTATTATCTGTTACTGGTGGGTTCCTGGGAGAGGTTATCCTACTGGGTTAGGATCTTTCTTTGGTGGAGGCACTGCATACCAATGAACGAGATCACCCCAGGCTCTCAGTGGTGGAGGATCAGGCCTCCTGTATGCCTCACAGGTAATCAGCACGCGTAGTCTCTTTAGTCATGGGGAAAGAGGGTTACACACCTCAAGAATTTCTTGACTATTTCAAAGCTATAGTGCACTCTGTATCCTGCTCTCATTCTACATTTCGTCTTTCAAATGCTCCTCCTGCCTTCCTTGACCTTTTCTCCTCTGTCACAGAGAAGGAATTGTCTCTGCTGCTCTTCCTCTACCACTTGCCCGCTTGACTCCATTCTCTCCGACCTCCTCAAACCCAGGACCTGTGCAAGGGTATTCAGTGCCCAAGCTAACTTTTAGCCTTGCCCTTACCCTGCCCCACAATTAACATTCTGTTTTATCTAACTGAAAAATTACAATGTTATACGCATAGATTTTTCTAACATTCATATACATTTCCCCCTCTCTCCCTCATACCCCCCCATTTTTTCTCCCCCCCCCCCCCCAGCCTCCTCTCATCTCATTCTATCCTCTCTGACTCATTCTCCCCCTCCCTCTCATTCCCCTGTTTCCTCTCATTCCCCCCTTCTCCTCTCATACTCCACTCTGTAATTCTCTCTCCCCCTCCCTGTCTCTACCCCTCCCTTACATTGTCTCTCCTACCTCCCTATCATTGTCTATCCCACCTCTCCTTCTTTCTTCCCCCCTCCTTTCTCCCCCCCCCCCCCCCCTCCTTGTCATTCTTGTAGCCCTGGCTAGTTTTGGGCTATCAGTCTGCCCTCCTCCTGGCAGTAATCCCTTGTAAGGGCAGGTTGCCAGGAGTAATCATGGGTTATCCCCACACCTCTGCAGCTCAGTGAGTCACAGAGAAGGCAGTGTAACCAGGCCTTGTGTCCAATCAGGGGCAAGGGGCTGGTCCCTTCTATATCTGTACTTAAGAGGTTGTACTTCCTTAATTTAATCAGTTGACTTTACCTTGAGAGAGGCTAGTCTACCCTTGATCAGTTGTGCAGTGCTCTGTCTACTGTGTGCCCTCCCTTAGGGGAGCAGTGGGAGACTGTTCCCCCTTCTCTATCAGGGAGTAAGGGAAGAGCCAGGACTGCTCCTGGTGGCCTTTGGGTGTGAGTGAAGTTCCAGGGACATCCTGAGGGTGAAGGCCCTAAGCTCCAGTACCCTGTAGTTGCTGTGTATGCTGTGCAGTGTACAGTGAGAATAAAGTGTTCCAGTTGTTCATTATACCTCTTTGCCTGAGACTGAAATCTATCAGGGGGGAGAGTGGAGTTCTGTTGCAGGGATTTCACCCTGCATCCCTGGGGTCTGCACGAGATGGAGGCGCTGTCACCATGAGTATGATTCAGTTATGCCCCAGAAGCCTGTTCTGACATCCCCTACCATCATGCGGGAGACTCAGGACTACTGTAAGCCAGCAGGTATGCACCATACGCCATGTAGCAGCAGTGTAATCTCCCAGAGGTGAGGGGGGGGGACAAGGGCTACATTCTCTTCCCCCCTCCTTGTCATTCTCTCTTTCCTCACCCTCACCCCCACAGGACAGCCACAGAAAACACACACACACACAAAAACACACAACTGGACAGAATACACACACACATCGGGACAGAACAAACACACACGGGCAGACAGACACAACAGGACAGAAAAAATACACACAGGACACACAAAACAGGATAGAATAAATATTGACTGGACGGGACAGACACACAGCCTCACATCTCTCCTGCACATGCCTCTTCTCCCTGGCCGCACCCCCAGACTCCTGACACCTCCTCCTGATTGGCTGTATTACCCAGTGACATCCAATCAGGATGGAGGAAACTGCCCAGCCCCCTAGCAACCACCCTTCTTGGGAAATCCCACTACC
This sequence comes from Ascaphus truei, assembly GCA_036426205.1. NCBI lineage: Eukaryota > Metazoa > Chordata > Amphibia > Anura > Ascaphidae > Ascaphus > Ascaphus truei. The sequence goes on from CM071568.1 coordinate 45,065,016, forward strand.
AGAAGCAAAATAGGCGCAAAATGTACCTGATTTGCCTAACAAACTACAAGGCTAAAGGAGACCCTGTCCCAAGGGGCTTACAATCTAACTGTTATATTGGGAGGCTTACACACACATTAGGAGTAAAAAGTACATTATTAGAAGTGCAGACAGAGGAGGTTATGTGCACCTGGAGCTCTTTACAGAGGTGTAAGACGTTTAATGAGATGCTTCTTTTAAGAGGGGGATTTTCAGCTGGGCTTTTAATGTGGAAAGTGAAGGTGTTTGATGAATATTGAGGGGAAGAGTGTTCCAGAGACATTAGTGAAAAAGGTTTAAGACGGGAAAGGGCTGTAGAGGTTAAACGTGCACAGATGAGACAATCTTGGTTTGAGTATAAGAGATGGGTAGGTGTGTAACAAGGGATCAGAGTTCAGATATATGGAGGTGTGGAGGAGGGTAGAGCCTTAAAGGTAAGAAGGAGAATTTTGTATTTTATATGGAAATTAATAGGAAGCCAACAGAGAGAGCAGGAGATGATTCGGGGAGCAGCATTGTGAATAGATTGTAAAGGAGAGAGGTGTGAGGCAGGGAGGTCAGATAAAAGAATGTTACAGTAATCAATACGGGAGAGAACAAGGGCATGTACTTGTGTTTTAGTGGCAGTGGAACATAGGAAGGGGTGTATCTTAGTGTAGCACTGTTCCTGCCCCCCCCCCCTAGAAGATGTAATACTGCTACAGGTGTTTGTGGTGCGGTCATACCTGTGAGGGTCCAGGAGAGCTAAGTGGTCCGCGATGGTGTAGGGAACAGGAGAGGCTTTTGGTGATCTTTCGTCTTTACTCATGGGTGTCAGCACCTCCAGAAGGGGAGGACACAAGGTCTGTACCATGATTGGCTGTAGACAGACCCTGAGTCAACACCACTTCACCACCACTTCAGTCACTCAGTGAGTCAGCATGATGGGGGTTCAATGCCCCCAGGATAGCCTGCCACAGCTTGTAGCTATCAGGACTTACATGTCAGGGGGTAGAGAGGCAGTCTGGGCCAGCCATGCTACACTAGCAATGTTCCAAAGGAAAAAGAGGCAAGATTTAGTAACAGCATTTATATGTGGGGAGAAGGAAAGGGAGGAGTTGAATTTAAGACCTGGACAGCGTACTTCCGAGACTGGGTGGATAGTGGTGTTTTTGACTGTTATAGAGAAGGGAGCAATGGGACCAGGTTTGGGAAGTGTAGCCCTGGCTGGTTTTGGGCTACCAGTCTGCCCTCCTCCTGGCAATAAGCCCTAGTAGAGCAGGCTTGCCAGGAATAATCATGGGTTTTCCCCACCTTCTGCAGCTTCAGTGAGTCACAGAGAGGGCGGTGCAACCAGGCCTTATGTCCAATCAGGGACTCAGGACTGGTTCCTGCTTTTCCTGTACTTAAGGAGCTGCACTTCCTGATTTAGTCAGTTGCCTCTACCTTTGAGAGAGGCCAGTCTACCCAAACCAGTTGTGCAGTGCTCTGCCAATCTGTGGGCCCTCCCTTAGGGGAGCGGCGGGAGACTATTCCTCTTACTCCACCAGGGAGTAAGAGAAGAGCTAGGACTGCTTCTGGTGCTCTAGGATGGGAGTGCAGGTCCAGGAACATCCTGAGGGTGTAGGCCTTAAGTTCTACTGTTGCTGTGTTGTGCTGTGGAAACTACAGTGTGAATAAAGTGTTCTGGTGTTTTACCACACCTTCTTGCCTGGGACTGAAATCTATTGGGGGAGAAGAGCAAAGAAACTCTGCTGCAGGGATTTCTCCCCTCATGAGAAATGACAAAGAAAACACAGCGCAAAACGCTCATAGTGAAGTAAATTTTAGTGAGTAAAATTCGTTAAAAAGGTAAGTATTCTGCATACATCAATTTAGATCATAATAGGCATATCATGTTATAAGACATGTGTGACCGAACACCGGGATAGTAGTGGATCAGGAACGTAATCGCCGTCAGTATGTATCACACAGGTAGGTTGGCCTCTCACAAAGGCACCATCAGTCCTCCTGTTCGTCAGCGTCTCGTCAGATGAAACATCCAATATGTTGGGTGTAAGGTAGCACTCCCACACGGTGTCCCGTATTTCCGGTATGGAGAAGTCCCAAGTAGTCTCGTATTGGCAGAGAGCTCCCTCCATTCACCACGAGATCAAAAGTTCAGGCGGGGTCCATGCGTGGTTAACCTGCAGAGGTGAAATAAGGGAGGGGGTAGTAAGTATTGCTACGGTAAGCAACGGTATAGGACTCCGGTATAGGACTCGGTATTGCTACGGTATAGGACTCGGAGCATACACTGATGGATTGAGAAGCTGCAATGCGTGACGTCACTTTAACCCGCCGTATGCAAATTCGTCCGTAGTACCGGGATACAGCAAATATCAGCAAATAAAGCAGCAAGTAATACAGTGTTAATGCTACGAGCAATTCGAAAAGTCAGTAGTAGATCAAAATCGAAACATCCTACGCGTTTCGTAGCGACAAGGCCACTTCATCAGGGATAAATAGAAAGGTGATAACAGGTGCATTATATATCCAAAAGTCTCCTGGGATTGGTCTAGCATTAATTAAATAACGGGCCAATCCTAATCGAGCAGGAGAGAATACCACAGTAAAAAAATACAATTAATACAATTTATTTATATAACATCAGATAATAAAACTAGAATAACACAAATTATCTCATCATAAATTAGATTAGAGATAATTGCTGCAAAAATAAAAAAAGAAGAAGAATTAAAAACATAGTTAAAACAAAATAATCGTAATTACGGTCAGGATTATACAATACATAGCTCATCAACGTGAACATATAAGAGGAGGAAAAAAATGAAACACTCCCCAAATCTCAGAAGTTGAGATAAATATTGACATGATAGATGTAATTCAGGGACTAGAGATCTATATCTTCATTTAGTCCCTTAGGTGCAATGGTATCCAATTTATGTATCCAGAAAGTTTCCTGAGCTGAAAGGCTCTTTACTCTATCTCCCCCTCTTCTATCACGGGGCACACATGTAATGCCCTTAAAGGTGAGGGAAGTGGGGTCTTTATTATGACATGTCATAAAATGACGAGATAAGCTGTATTTTTCAAATCCATTTTTTATGTTTGTGACATGTTCCTGAATACAGGTTTTTAGGCAACGTTTAGTGCGGCCCACATATTGGGAACCGCACGCACACTCCAAAAGGTAGACTATAAAGGTACAGCTACATATAATAAAGTCGTCTATATCAAACGTCTCGCTAGTAGGTCTTCACAGAAACGACTTCTTATTGGGATGCATACATTTACAGACTGAGCATCTACCGCAGGCAACATTGCCCAATGGTTTAGTGCCTAGCCATTTAGTATCTTTACATTAGTAGCATCAAGCCCTATATCACTTGGTGCTAACAGATTTTGTAGGTTTTTAGCCTTTCTATAGATAAACCTAGTATTTTTTGGGATATGATCACACAGAACAGGATCATTACATAATATCCCCCAATGTTGTTTAATTATCATCTCAATTTTCTTATCAGTAGAATTATAATTCGTTATAAAAGCAACATCTGCTTTACTTGATGAGAAATCTTGTTTATTTTTAATTATAGGTTTAAGCATAAGGCTCCTATCCATATTCCTCACTCTATTGAGGTCTTTAAGAAGCTTATCAATTGGATAGCCTCTCTATAAATTCTCAAAAACTATTTATCAGCTTGAATTTCAAAAGTTTCATCCGTACTGCAATTTCGTTTCATTCTCATGGATTGGCCTCGAGGCATATTATGAATCCATTAATTTTTATGGTTACTGGAGGCAAAAAGTAAATTGTTTGCATCCACTTCTTTAAAGAAGGTTTGTGTAGTCACATTACCCTCTTCAGAAAAATTACTGCTTACCGAAAGTAGGTTTTGGTTGGAAAAAAAGAACATTACAAAGATATATCGACTGTAAAAGAGTGCCTAGAGGCTCAAAAAACCTACCTTCGGTTAAGAAGATGAACATTTTATTAAAGAATGGTAAGGTATATTAGATGAATGATCCATGGATCTGATTAGACTGATTATCTATGAGAAAACAAAATCATTGAAAAATACTAGAAAAAGATATTACAGATATGATAATCAGTCAGGATTGTTCAGAGATTGAGCATGGTCTACGTATGACGCTTGAACATGCAGAGGAGGAAATAATGAAAACTAAACATAAGACATTTTATAGAGATAAGATGGACTATGCCCAAAATAAACAAAGGGATTGGGGTAAGAATGAAGAAGGGGGTAGAGCTGCAAGCAAATCCCATGTCTCAAAACAACGAGATAAGAGTTACTCACACCCACCCAATACGAGAGAATATATAATTAAAGATTCTAGAAAACCCTGACAGCAGGGTACATGCACACAACAGTCTGGAACTTACAGATCCCTGGCAGCGGTTATAGCATCCAGAAGTATGGATGTTTCCTGTAGGCAGCAGTGCCGTATAAAAAGACCCTCCACACAGCAGGGCTACTGTAACAGGGGAGTAATCCCTGTTCAAGTAATGTGCCTTTAATCTAGAAGTGTGGTGGTTAACTGCTGGTAGTCAATTAATAAACACCACCTGCCTGATTTAGATTGCTTACAAAAGCCTGTCTGTTGAGACAGGAAGGGAGTCCTTAGCTCACTTGTGAGCTGACCTTTGGAGACAAAGCAGGGGTTCTTGAGTCTCCCAGGAGAGACTGACCAAGAGAACACAGATCTCTGGAGCTGACCATGTCTTGAGCTCTGCCAGAATACACAGCAGAGCTGCTTCCAAGACACAGGGAAAACTACTAAACCTGAAGCTGACACACCCTGAGGGAAGGGAGCTGAACCAGGAACTGAGAAGATGTTGCCTCCAAGAAACAGATAAGACTTTCATTCTTAAGAGACTTCTTATATCTGCTTATTTCATGCTATGTGTTTGGGGCTGGGAGAAATGCTTGACTAAGGGAGATGTGAATTAATTGCATAGTGTTTCACTAGAAATACTCCCAAGTGAATATAAGCTTTGTTCCCCCTCCCCCCCTGTGTTTTGGATGGATTTCCTGATGAAAAGGAAAAGGCACAATAAAGCCTTATTATAATTTCACCTTATAAAAGTCTCCAATTGTGTACCTCTGTGAACGTCCGTCTACATATGGTGTCCGAAGTGGGACGAGAGGTGTCTTTGTAGTTAAAAAGGACCGGAGATTTTTTATGTGAATTTTTTTTTAATGCTTTTTGCCTACAAACAGACTAAGGGGAGAGAGAGACTGGGGAGAGAATGAATGAATGAATGAATGAATGAATGAATAAATAATACAGCGTAAATGGGGATGCTATTAGACAAATATCATTATAATATTTATATGTAATTTGTTTTATAAATAATTTTTTAATGTACCCCGATTTTTACTTTTGAAAATCTGGTCACCCTACCCTTACCCCACTGGGCCCAGGACAACTGTCCTGACTGTTTCTCCTGTTGGCGACCCTGCCTGCAAAATTATTATCTGATACGTACTGTTCAATATAGAGGACAATTTGATAATGATGGCATCATAATTACTTTGCAAACAAAAAACACAACTTGATCTGTCAACTTGCCTGTGGATTATAAAACCCGCAATCAGTTTTATCATGAAAGACATTAAGTATAGATTGTAACAACCCTTCAAAGCACATTCAGTTACCAGTAAAAACATTAAACATTTTAAAATATTAAAAAAAAAAAAATCATACTTTTTTTTTTCCCAAGGCAGCAACACTAGGCTTAACCCACTAAACACATTACTACCATTACTTCTATGTGGTCCTAAAAGGCACTTTCCCTTTACATGAGGCTTATATTTTAATTAATGTAAGTTTTGAAATACTGCCTGCATGAACATGTTCAAGCAGCTGATTACCTATAAACCCATGGCTCTGCAGAGGGACCTGAAGCACTTTCAGCAAACTATTTAGTGGTTATAGGCTAAATGCCTGTACTGTAGATTGCAGGTATCGTTGAAATCTCTGATCTCTGGTTGATCAAAATTCTGGCCAATAATAGTCGTCATTTTTTTTGCACCTAGCAAAATCAATGAGCAGGGATCCCATTACTTACTTTGCTGGTGCAGTCGGTACAGAGGTCCGTCAGCAGTACAGAGGAGTGGGGGGCAGGAGGAGGGGGATGTTATCTGGATGAGCTGTGGGTGGCCTGTAATCTGGGGGGGGATCAAGGGAAGCGGGAGGGAGGACATGTCTTACGGAGGGGCAGAAGGGGAGCAGGACAACACGAGTTGTTGAGGAGCAAGGGGGGGGGGGGGGGGGCAAGATTTTTTGTGGAGGGGACCGGGAAGGGAGAAGAAGGTAGAGCACATGAACTGGAGGGACAAGAGGGAGGGCATGTGTTGCGGAGGGGCAGGGGATATGTTACCCGGTTGAGCGGGAGGGATGTGGCCCAGCCACCTGGTGGAGCGGGACTGCCGTTGGGGATTCATCATGATAAAAATAAAAAGCATTTAAAGAAAATAAGCGCATAATTAAGATCTGGGAAATGTGCAGTAGTCAGGAAGCAGTCTGCTCAGCACTCCATGTGCAGCAGGAAGACCCAGAGGGTGACATTCACTCTGCCAACCTTCTGCTCATGCCCACTGTATGTTCCCATTACACGAGGGGGGGGGAATGATAAAAAAAAAAAAATATTATGCATCAAAATTTGCTCCATTTAAATGGAGCTCAATTAATTGTGCTCTACTGTGCCCCATATTGAACAGGAACCTTCTGGTGAGAAACAATTCTCTCGAATGATAGTATTAATCCCCTGGATGGGTTACATAGTTACATAGATGAGGTTGAAAAAAGACATATGTCCATCAAGTTCAACCTATGCTGAAATGTAGACGACAGTTACTTATCCTGTATTTGTATTTACAGTATTTAAAACGTCAACTCTCCCACTGTGCTTTAATGGCCAGGTAATGCCGTGTACTGATGGGCTTATTACTTCATATCCCTTAACTGCCAGAAGGAACTGCAACACGCTGCAGTGAAGGGGTTAATGAATAGGGTTAAATAGACTTTCAGGACAGATATTTCTCTCTTTTGCTTTTTGCTTTTTATGTCTTGTGTTTTTATCTCCATGCTGTGCATTCATCCCCTGTGTTGTATGCTGTTTGTATGCTAATTCTCTGAATAAATTAGTAGATGGTTAGTGCTATATACACAAAAATTATCATAATAAAAATAATAGTCTGGTACTACAGCTAATTTAAAATCTATCTAAACTATTTGTCAGATATCTTCCATATACAGTATAAAAATACATTAAAATATCCCTGCTACAGGCAGGTTATTTCATTTACTTGGTTATTATAATGCCAATAAATAGAAATGTATAACATACATCTAAAGACTAATGGATGTATTACTTTTTACAGTTCATTGTATTTTGTAATAGAAATATCAAAACACCGTTTTGAGAAAATTTGTACAAAACTCATATTTATATTACAATACAGAATCTAAACAAGTATAGTGTTGATGGTACAATATTGCCACAAACTGAAAAAAACACATCATATGAAAGAGAAGTCAGTTATTACCCTAAATTTCTTCCCTCAAAAATCTGAAATGTGCAAACATTTTGTGAACTTTGCCACAAAAGATCACAACGATTAAACTTTAGAGGAAAGAAATAATAAATGAAAATCACGGGGGTGCTATTTTGTCACTTTGAACAACTTGGTCGTTTTCGCTTGTACTTTTAGGGCCAAAATTCAATATAAATAGTTGGGAGTTTATCGTACTTTTTGGAAAGTTGGATCGAAACTGCAGTGGAGTGTGTCACAATGTACTCACCACAAACAAGGCGTGACCGCGGGGCCTAGGTGGGGATGGATATAAACACCACCCACAGCCGCGTGGGTGCGTTTGGAGTGTAGGTTGGGTAGAGTTAGCCGGGTCAAGGTTGTAGAGTTAGGGATAGTCGATATACTTACCGGGGGTCTGGGTTGGAGAGGTACGAATCGTTGCAGGTACTATAGCTGAGGTGCGGATTGGAGAGAGGAGAATAGTTGTTGTACGGATGCCCAGGTCAGGGTTGGAGAGGTGCGGATTGTCATAGTTAACCAGGGTCAGGAGTACAGAAGAGCGGAGTCCAAAACAAGCCGGGTCAATGACAGAGAGCTGGAATCAGGTGAGGTGAGTATTCCTGATAGTATCCTGAGGAGGAGGGACCTGTGCGCGCTGAACCCGCGCCACGTGCGCGTGCCTTGCGCCCCTGATGTCGGCGCGAGAATGCGAATCAGTAGTGGAGGCATAAAGCCTGGAGCGGGGTGCGCGCGCAATTCGCCTGCGGAACAGTTCCCGATGGAGCGGCGTCCGGGCCAGCGGCGGGAGCGGAAAGCGGAGGTACAGGGGGAGCTGTAGGTGAGGAAGAATCAGGAAAGCGAGATTTCTGGAAGGCAGGTTTCAGTAGGGAGACGTGAAAGACAGAGGGGGTACTCATTGATGAGGGAAGATGTAGGCTATATACCATCGGGTTAACCTTCTCTATTATGGGAAAGGGTCCAAGGAACCTGGGTGCCAGTTTGAGTGTGGGCACTTTGAGGCATATGATTTTTGATGACAACCACACCTTATCTCCTGGACTAAATTCCTGGATCTTGCGCCTGTGACGGTCCGCCTGAAGTTTCTGTCTGGCTGTTGCGGTCTTAAGATTTTCCTGAATCCTTTTCCATGACTCCTGTAGGAGATGAATTCTGCTATCCGCAGCCGGTTCTTCAGAAGAAGATGTGGACATCGGAAGGCGGGATGGGTGGAATCCGTAGTTAATGAAAAAGGGCGACTCTCAGGTGGATTCGCTGCACAGACTATTGTGTGCAAATTCAGCACAAGGAAGTAGGTCCATCCAGTTATCCTGGGTGTTAGAGATGAAACAGCACAGGTATTGTTCAAAGGACTGATTAGTTCTGACTGTTAGTTTGGGGATGATACCCAGAAGAAAAATGTAAAGAGATACCAATCCTTTTCAAAAAAGAGCGCCAGAACCTTGAAACGAATTGAGAACCTCGATCGGAGACGGTGGTCTGTGGTACCCCATGCAGACGAAAAATCTCCTTGATAAAAATGTCTGCTAACTTGGATGAGTTGGAAAGACCTTTCAATGAAATGAAGTGTGCTTGTTTGGAAAAGCGGTCCACGACAACAAGAATGGTTTTCATCCCTTTGGAAACAGAAAGCTCTACTATAAAGTCCATAGACAAATGGTTCCAAAGGCGATCCGGAATAGGAAGAGGAAGTAAGAGTCCAGGGGGTTTGCTCCAGGGATCTTCTTAATCAGTTCCTTATTGTTTTCTTGGACGACATCATTATTTTTTCCAAGTCCCTCCAAGAACACATCAGTCACGTCAAACAGGTATTATTACGCCTTCGTGAAAACCATCTTTTTGCCAAACTGGAAAAATGCCAGTTCCATCAAACTTGTACGTCATTTTTTATGATATATCATCTCTGACTCCGGGTTCACCATGAATCTAGCCAAACTAAAGGCAGTCCTGGATTGACATCGTCTTACTACACTTAAGGCCATTCAACGTTTTTTAAGCTTCGCGAATTATCGCAGATTTATTCTGAATTTCTCCTCTACGGTAGCTCCCATTGCCGCCTTGACCAAGAAAGGAGTGGACCCTACTTCCTGGCCGCCATTCAAGCCTTCGATCTCCTGAAAGGAGCCTTCATGTCTGCGCCCATCCTCATACATCCGGATCCCAAACTCCCATTCACCTTGGAGGTAGACGCATCTGTTTTGGTGGCGATCAGGTGTCCTTAGTTAGGTCTGATCTTTGTTCCCAGATGGGGAAAGCCCAGGCCAGAGCGTCATCAGTGAGTAGTGAGATAATATACGTCACCTTGGATCTGTGGGAAGGAAAGCAAGAAGGGGGGATCTTGAATTGGATGAAGCACTGGTTCAAGAAACCTCGGCATCCATGTGGATCTCCAGCATAGCGGTTGGGAGTCGGTAGTCAGGGTTCAGAAGCTGTGGACACAGACATAAGGGTAGACGTAGGGGTGGTAGAACCCGACGGAACGGGAGTAGGATGAGGGCCTTGCACCTTGACAGAGAGAGAGAAGGTTCTGTTGTAGAAAGTCCATAAGTCGGTTGTTCTGTTCAAGATATTTGTCTATTTTAGACAACATGTTGGCGTGCCTGCTCAAGACTCGCCCCACCTCGGCGGGGTACATGTTTGTTGGGCTGAGCATACTGTCACGATGCAAAGGTTAGAAAAGCGATCCGGGCCAACGAGTGGGGAGACAAACCTGGTGAGCCGGGGAGAGGATGGGAGGAGGCCCTGGGAGCAAGCGAAGGAGGGGAAGAGGGGGCAGGACAAGGGGTAACAGGAGGAGTAGGACAAGGGGGAGTACAGGGGGCAGGACAAGGGGTGACAGGGGGGTAGGACAATCGGTGACAGGGAGGGTAGGTCAAGGGGTGACATGGAGGGTAGGAAAAGGGGGCGTACAGGGGGTAGGACAAGGGGTGACAGGTGGGTTAGAACAATGGGAGTATAGGGGGTAGGACAAGGGGGAGTACAGGAGATAGGACAAGGGGTGACCGTGGGGGGTAGGACAAGGGGTGACATGGAGGGTAGGACAAGGGGGAGTATAGGGGGTAGGACAAGGGGGAGTACAGGAGATAGGACAAGGGGTGACAGTGGGGGGTAGGGACAAGGGGGGATTACAGGGGGTAGGGACAAGGGGGAGTACAGGGGTAGGTACAAGTGGTACAGGGTAGGACAAGGGGTTTATGAGTGATGACTGGGGGAGTATGGGGGATAGGACAAGGGGGGTACAGGGGTAGGACAAGGGGTGGCGGGGTGTAGGACAAGGGGGAGTACAGGAGGTAAGGCAAGGGGTGACAGGGAGGGTAGGACATAGAGGAACAGAGGGGGTGACACCAGAGTTCAATGTGTATTACCAAGCTGAGATACCACCAGGAAAACGTGGACCAACTTGCTTCCAGATTTTAGGATTTGACATCCTCCTCATGAAAAACTTGAAATCTGTGTTACTTGAAGCAAATGCAAACCCAGCATGAAAATAGAACATGAACAAGATCTAGTCCCAGGAGTATATGAAAACGTCCCAAGCCATGTTGATGAAGAAGAGAAAACAGCTGTAATCCAAGATATCCTCTGTCTCGTGGATCCAGCAAGGACGAAGAACAGCCTTAATCACACTTATCACCTGAGATCTGACTCCAAGGGACTTTTCATGGTCTCAAGGTTCCACAAAGTATCCGGCCGCCCCGCCTTCTCTTACCGTGCACCACACAACTGGAACAGTCTACCGGAGACTCTCACAGCCGCCAGCAGTCTAAGTTCATTGAAAACTAAAGCTCTCACATTTTAATGTGGTCTGTAACGGTTACACATGTCTAAAACGTATTTTATCAATAACTATTCATGTAATGTCTTCATATTTAATGTATAACCCTGTTCACCTAATGTAATGCAATGTCTTTATATATAATGCACCTATAAGATACCCATGTATTTGTAACCATGTGTTATCCCGGAGTAGCCCGCAGACCAGACCTGTCCCTAGAACTGAGGTGGCAGGTATGAATACACACACCGACAGAGCGAGGGACGTGTCCGGGTTGTGGTATAGATGGTGCCAGGCCAGATGGGGAGTATTGCAGGAATACTTGCCGGTACTGGTTTTTCCAGAAGAATGGTCGTTGCCGTTGCCGAGATCAGGGGTAGGAGAAGTACGGAAGGATCGAGGTGAGAGCCGTGGTTGAAGGGAGCCAGAAGGTACGTGAACAGGAACAATTCGAAGTCAAGAGCCAAAGGGGGAAGTCTGCCAAGCCGCGTCAAAACCGAGAGAATCAAAGAACAAGCACTGTGAATCACCCATAAAAAAACTATGATGAGCGAGGAAGCACAGAACAGAGAGGGCATATAAAGCTGGAACAGCCAACCAGGAGAGGGGGCATGCCTGGAGGAGCCCAGGGAGCTTCAGTGCATTGGCTGCTGTTCCTAGAGCCCAGGTGACACTCAGCAAGAGCCAGATTGTAACCGTGCAGTGTTTGGGGGCGGAGCCTGAGCGGAGATAAGTTCAGGGGCTGTTGTGTGTGTGTGCTGTAAGTCCGACGTGCGCATGAGAGGTAGCAACGTGGGGTGCGCGCGGAGCGGCGATTCCGCGCCGACGGCTGCGGCGTAGAGCGTGCAGGAAGTACCTCGTGTAGCGTCCTACCATGCCGAGGGGTAAGTGATGCAGCTGAAGGGGGCTTGCGTGGTTGTAGTGGAAGGGCCGGAGCAGTGTAAGGGGAGAGCCGTGAGCTCCGCCTGTGGCGCTGTGTGCTCACATTCCTAACACCATGTATCTGTCATCATAACTCCATGCCCAAGACATACTTGAAAACGAGCAGTAACTCTCAATGTATTACTTCCTGGTAAACATTTGAGAAATAAATAAGTAAAGACAGCAGCAGCATCACAATGGAATTAAAGCTTCATCGTCTGCTATGTTGTTCCATTCTGGACAGCAGAGGTTTTTTTTTAGAGTGACTCTAACACTAGGAAAGGTCCCTGAAGTTTAGGAGGGGACGCAAGAATACAGTGGGTTTCCCTTCAGAAAGTTAAGGAAAACGGTCCTCATATTAAGAGCAGAAGGGATTACACATAGATGCATGTGATTTTTTTTTTGGTTAGGAGAGAAAACAAGAAAGAAAAATAGAAAACATCCTCATAACAGGTGATTCAAATCAGAATGAATCATTTGTTATCATGAAACTTGGCAGGCGTTTAGAATGGAAATGAGAAGTTAGTCCCAAATTCGGTGCACACGTCATATTAAAAATGTCATTAAGCAGCGGGTTTTAAAGCAGGAACAATTCCCACATCTACAGTAGCAATCAGACTGCTGAAGCCGAATGTGATTAAAAAAAGCAAAGAGGTAGCAACTGTAATGACTTGAAAGATATATAGATGCAAACAAAGAAAGGGCATCGTAGCAACCAGTGTTTGAATTAAATAAACAACCCAGTACAAACGTGTTCACATTGTGAAGAAGTTCTTAATGCACTGAGAATGCCACAATTATAGACAGAGAGTCACAGTTACTATTAGAGGGATACATTTTAAACATAGTTGCTCAGTAAAAAAAAAAAATTATACACACACACACATTAATCTGTAACTTGCAAAGTTAAAGGTACAATTCCATGTAGTAGACTAAAAAAAGCAACTTATCGATTTACAAAGATTGAATGAACCTTAACGTAAACTTTTCACTTATTTGTATCCTGGGATAAAGGAATATGTTTTCCTTTCATTCGGATCCCCTAAATTAATGTCCCCTACTTCTGTTTATCTGTTTGGACTAATGATAGCACCATCATTTAATTTACAGGCTAAAAACTATTAACCTGTAGATATAAAATTGATTTGTTTCTATAAGAAAATCTGGTGCTATTTTTTGCACTAGTTTTTCAGCCACAGACTCCTGAGTATTCAAGCACTGTTATTAGGAGGATACAGAAGACTTTACTGGTTACAATAATGTGTTCAACATGTCAGCCAACTGTATTTATTAGAATTTTCATCTTTCTCCCTGAACATAATTCCCTCTTTCAAATGTAAGTCAATAGACGCTTTTAAAAATGTATGAACTGTGTGTATTTCGATCACAAATCTCCCGGAAAGACCCTTTCACATGTTAACCAGTTCCTCTCTCTCTTTCTCTCATGGTAGCTGTAGACGGACGTTCACAGAGGTACACAATTGGAGACTTTTATAAGGTGAAATTATAATAAGGCTTTATTGTGCCTTTTCCTTTTCACCAGGAAATCCATCCAAAACACAGGGGGGGGGGGACACAGCTTCTATCACTTGGGAGTATTCTAGTGAAACATATGCAATTAATTCACATCTACCTTAGTCAAGCATTTCTCCCAGCCCCAAACACTAGCATGAAATAAGCAGATATAGAAGTCTTAAGAATGAAAGTCTATCTGTTTGGAGGAAAAATCGTCTCAGTTTCTGGTTCAGCCCTTCCCTCAGGGGTGTGTCGCTTCAGGTTAGTAGTTTTCCTGTGGTCTGGAAGCAGCTTGTGTGTATTCTGCGAGAGATCAAGACATGGTCAGCCCAGAGTCTGTGTTTCTTGGTCAGTCTCCTGGGAGACTCAAGAACCCCTGCTGTTGTCTCCAAAGGTCAGCTCTCAAGTGAGCTAAGGAGTCCCTTCCTGTCTCAACAGACAGGCTTTTGTAAGCAATCTAAATCAGGCAGGTGGTGTTATTAATTGACTACCAGCAGTTAACCATCACACTGCTAGATTAAAGGCACATACTGAACAGGATTACTCCCCTGTTACATACCCCCTGTTTGTGGAGCTTGGGCTTGCCACGGCCAAAGCCCATCCTTCCACTTTCATTCAGATATCTCTGTGACTGAGATGAGGGGGATGGAGGAGAGAACCTCAGTCCTGCTGGGATTGAGGCCCTTTCTCAGTTATGTGTCTCCTCCTGAAGGTGCTTGAGTCAGCACCCCTCAGTCGCTCGAGGAGGACTTTTTCCAAGTATTTCTTTTGTGAAGTGCGCGGTCAAGAGATTTCCCTCGCGTCGGGTGCTCGTCTTATGTAGGCATACTGTTATGGCAGCAGTTGCAGAGCGTTTAAGAACATCCCTTTGAGTTTTCCGCTTGACGCTGGTCTCTCTGCCCTTTTTCCCATCAATGGGTTGCTAGTCAGTCTTTGAGATTAAGTGCGGATTCCACACCACTTCCAGAGAAGTCCCATCTTTCAGCTTCATCAGCTAAGGATTCTTTGGTTTTAATTCAGACAGTGTACACTTCTTTGTGGCCTGTGGGTGGCTGAGATTTTTGCTAGTGCTTGTTTGGTGGTTCAAATTTTGCAACTTGTCTTTCAGATGAGCGGTATTCCCAGCTCTCACTGTACCCTTGTCTTCATGGGTTTTTGAGGCTGTGGGATACTGATGTTAGCAGGGTCAATACTTGTCCTTGTAGGACTGTTAATCTCATCCGCGCGGAGATCCCGTTTTTTGAGTGCATCTTGCAAGTTCTTCTCAGGGAATTTATCGCATGCTTTGCTTTTCTGAGCTTGCTTCCACATTTTTATTGCATGTGAAGCACTCGAACTTCTTTTGCTTGGGCCACAGTTACTGTTTCAGTTTCTGGACTTTTGTGCTCCCTTTTGTGGCGTCACCTGGGTTTTAAGCTTGGCTTTAGCGTTGCTTTGGTGATGCTCAGGGTAGCCTTCAGTTTCTCATGCTGCTTGCGCGGGACAATTGGGTCATCAGACGTTCCTGCAGCACTTTAATTTCTTTAACAGCCTGCAGATTGTCATCCTGCCGAGTTCGCTGCTTCTCTCTGCCTTTCGAGGTGCGTACGCAGACCTTGCAGTTGGTTCTGCAGTCGGTGCTCTGCTTCAAACTTTCACCTTCCAAGTTATTTATTTCTTTAAGCTCGTGCCGCTTTCATTTTTTCCTGATGTCGTTTGTCAAATTAAAATTTTCTTCTTTGAGTTTTACGTTTTTTCTGTTTTGTAATCTTAAATGTTCTCTTTTTCAGTCTCTGTATTATATTCAGGGCTTCTTTGCAGTCCTCCTTCCATTTACGCACATCTGCTTTGAGACTGACAGTCTCCTGGCGTGAGACATCCTTCTCTAGGTTGAGGGTCTGAAGCTCCTTCTGGGAGACTTGGAGATTTGTATTAAGATTGGCAATAGTTTCTTTAGCAATGTCCAGCTCCTCAGTGAGACTCCTCAGTGTAGTTCCTTTCTGGAAACTTCCAGGTCTGTGCGGCAGCTGTTGGTCTCATGATGTGAGGCATCCAGTGCTCTGCGGAGTGTCTGAACCTCTTTCTGAGATACGTCCACCTCTGTCCGGACACTGTTGACCTCCTGTTGTGAGGCATTCAGCTCTATGCGAAGAGTGTGAACCTCTTGATGGAAGACTGTCATCTGCTTCAGTGCCTCCTCATACTTCCGCTTTAGCGTAGCCACCATTTTATCAGATTGGCTCTGCTTTCCATCCATGGCGGAAATAGTAGCATTTGCAGTATCTAGCTCAGTCTTGAGATCGTCCAATTTTGTCCTGGCTAAAGAGTAAATTGTGAGCACATCTTTTTGTAGCCTCACATTATTTTTCTGTAGCTCTGTGTAACCATCTTCCTTTTGTTTCAATTGTTCACGGAGCATATCACAGTCATGCCTGGCATTTTTCAGGGCATCTTCAGGGTTGGTCAAGGGATCGTCACTCACTGGTTCCGGCTCCATTTCCCTGGGATGGTTGGTTGAGGGTTCCTCTCTGTTGGCACCGGACAGACACTTCTTTGGGTATTATGGCATTCACAATTCACACTTTGGGTGTCTGTTTTTCTCCCAAGATATATATAGGCAGACTTTTTTTACTTGCAGAAAAAAAACATTCTTTGCAGTGGACTATTTCTTTCATTCCCGGCAGGGTGACTCAACACTCAGCAATTGGCTTTGAAATACCTTTTTCCCCTATAGGGCAATTTTACACTCAGCATTTGTTTGCTAAAAATTCCCCTGCTTCAGCACAGTCTTGTATCAATTTTCACACTTTTCTGCATATACTCCATTCACAGCTGGTTGCCCTATGCGATGTGGCAACCTTTATTTGAAAATCAGTACCACTCGTGGGTCACCATCTGTATTCACTGCTTCAGCGAAACTTTTGAAAACAACAAACAACTATCCCTTTTTAAGGGCTGACTCACTTCTTGAACCCTGACTATGGCTGGAAGGCAAAACCCCTATTTCAGTGACCATATTACACTTTGTGATAGGCAAATAAGGTTTAGCTGCTTCAGCAGTCTCTCTCCTCTTGGGATTGGGGCAAAGAGTCCATCTGTGGTTTTGTAAGTTTTCAGTGGTGTGTATCCCTTTAACTCTGATCTCTGCTGCATGAGTTTTTTTTCTTTTTTTTCTAAGTTTGTACTTAGAAGACTGGGGAGACTCCCTTTCCCCAGTCTCTCTCTCTCTCTCTCTGTTTCCCCAGTCTCTTTCTCCCTCCCCCCAGTCAGTCTCTCTCTCCCTTCCTCTAGTCTCTCTCCCCCCTTTCCCCCTCCCCCCCCCCCCCAGTTTTTCTCCCTCCCTCCCCACAGTATCTCTCTCCCACCAGTCTCTCTCTCCCTCCCCCAGTCTCTCTCTCTCCCTCCCCCCAGTGTCTCTCTCTCGCTTTCACTCCTCGCAGTATCTCTCTCCACCCACTCTCTCTCCCTCCCCCCAGTCTCTCTCCCTCCCTCCCTCCCAGTCTCTCTCCCAACCCAGCCACTCTCTCACCACACAGCCTCTCTCTTTTTTAAACCAATATGTTGTAAGCCTTTCACCATCTAGAATGACCTTTAAATACAAATAGTCTATAGTAGATTCACTAATAGCCATTATGAATTTGATAGTGCGATGTATAGAATTCAAGTGCGTTAAAAACGCCTTCATCGTCTAAATATTACCAGTTCATATGATGAAAATATCATCTATGTACTGTTGGCACTACAATATCTGTGATCTGAATGGGTTATTATTATTATTAAAGATATGTAAGTCCTCATAGTCCACCATAAAAGTATTTGCGTAGGCTGGGGCCATGTTGGCCTCCATTGCAGCACCCTGTAATTGCTTATAAAAATATCTTGTTATATCTGAAGACATTTTTAGTTAAGATAATTCACCCGGGAGGCCTAACCACCCACCCTGGACCCACTATACCCACCCTGTACCCATTGAGTGGCATAGTGGTACATCATACCCATATAATATAGAAGTGAAAAATAATTTAAAGTGCACAACAAAATAACTACTAGTGATGGTGACAGTAATATTAAAGCAGGTGAATACTGCATGTAACCCTTAAATTTAAACTAAATAGTTCAAACCATATAATACCACAATGTGATAATAAAAAATTATACATAACCGTGACGAGTGGTTAATTATAACGTCTGCAGCCGTAAATGAGGGGGTAGCTCGGCACCCCCCTAAACACTAAAGAAATGGAAACAAAAAAACAGCGCAAAATGCAAATTGTGAAGTAAATCAAAATATTATTGTATAAAAAGTCGGGATAAATATTCTGCGTACATCAAACAGCTAGATCATAAGCATTGAGTGTGCACAGCACACAAGTTACCACTCGACAAGTAGGGATTCAGGAGTCAGGAACTGGTCTCTCTGGCGGGCATCTACGATGGTATCTGTGGGATTCCTCCTCAGTACAGGCAACCGGAGATGATGATATCGCCTCTGTAGAGACCCTCCCTTCGGTCAGATGGTGTTAAAAATGTCCAAAGTTTTTCCAATGTTATAAGCACGGCAGCGGTCCCCAGATTGAACAGTAAGGGGGACCCTAACCATACAGAGTGTGCTCTGAAACCGGCACAGCAAAAGCCGGGAGCGGTCACTCACACAGAGGTCTCTCTGGTTAGAAATGCCGTCGCTCTGTCGTAGTGCGCCGTATGATGACGTCACAGTCCACAAGAATCAAGGCACAGGAATGAAATGACTCGCAATGATGCCAAAAAATAATGCAGCAATAACCTACTAGACACAGGTGTTAATATAATCCTACACGTTTCGTAGTATAACACTACTTCATCCCTGATGAATTATTATATTATATGTGTCTAGTAGGTTATTGCTGCATTATTTTTTGGCATCATTGCGGGTCCTTCATTCTCGGACCCGGTGGTGGTCGAGTGTGGGGGTTCCTAGGGTCTAGGGGTAACAAGAATTTTATTCCTGGGTGCCCTAGAACCTAAGTTTCCCACACCAATTGTATTTGAACTTGAACTAGTGTGATCAAAAGCTCATTTTCAGATATTGTATCCGCTTCTGCGGTCTGCAGTTTGGATGGCTGCCAACCTGTTCCTGGAAGTCGGCGTCGAGGAATCCCCATTGAAATGAATGGCTCCATTGACTTACAATGGGGAACCGCCGCTCCTCCTCTCGGACGCCACCTGTAGGTCTTCTATGATATCAGGCCAAACCACTGAAATTCCTATTGACTTGCATGGGGCTTCAATGGCGGCCTATGGAGAAGCTGCAAAATAGAGACTGCAAAGGCGGGAAATGGGACAAAGGGCTATAAACACAAAATTAACATTAACCCTTTCATTCCCGCATAGATCCCAGTGTATGTGTTGGTGCAGACACTGGAATGGGATCAATACACATTTACAGGGGAATATACATTTGGGTGCTGAAGCAGGGAAAAACACATTACTGGACCGCAGTCCAGTTAACCCCTAGCTTCCCAAGTGAGAGCAGGAGGTGGCCAAATGGGGTGTAACCCCTTTAATACCGGGCCAAACCCCCTCTCCCATGACACCCAACACAAGACATCATTAATTAAAAAAGAAAATCAATCTACAAAAAAATGTAAATTAATCCATCAAAATGACAAACAATTACATCCACATAATAAACACACAAAGAAAAAAATCACACTCAATACAAAGCAAGCAATTAAAAACAAATTATTGACCTAATAATGTATTGATCTGTACCCTAAAGTGGTACAGATTAATACATTATCAGTCAATGTGCAATGAAAAAATTACCAAAAAAAAATTTAATCGAAAAACCTGTAAAAAAAATACATTTACATACATTTAATATTTTACTTACCTTTAGAAGCGTTGGCCCTCCGACTCCCAGGGAAGCAGAAAGCTCACATACCGCGAAGGCCTGAAACTGCATCCGATGCCATCCACCATGACAATCCAGATCAGGTACCCCAATTCTTCTTTCATTTCTCTTTAATCGCTTCTTCTATCTTCTTCTGTAATTATTTTTTCATTTTCTATATCTTCTTTCTTCATCTCTCAATCCAAAAACCCAATGGTAGATCCACAACACGATGTTGTCTCGTCGGCTTCTTCTAGGCTGGCGGCGCATGCAGCCGAGTTCCCTGGTCTGCAGTGAGCTGCAGGGGGAAAGACAGGGGGATCGTGATGGGGGAGTGAACGGGGCCGGCCATGATGTCACCCAGCAGGTTCGTCCTCATTGGCTGAACCACCAGAGGGCGTGGCCTAGTGCTTTGTCTCTACTTCTGCTCACTTTTTTCCTGTCTGCAGAAAAAAGGACTGTGTAGCGCGGCAGCCAACCCTTGCAGCGGGCCCGGCTCCATTGAGGGGCGGCTCTTGTCCCCGCCACAGCCAGCGGGTACCAAGCCTAATGCACTGCTTAGTAATACAGCCCTAAGGGCTCGCCTGTCATAAGGCACCAACCAGCACTGGATGATACCTTACAAACCATTAAATGAATGGGCTGTAAGGTGTCTTCCAGCACTGGAAGGTGTCCTGTCGTGGCAGAAGAAATATGAGTAAATATGAGTCTAAGTGTATAAGTAGTTTATCTAACTAGTATAGCCTAGCCTTCCGGCAGCTACTTCTTTTCCTGGGCCTTTCCTCTGTCAGTCCTGTTAGTGCAGGCAGTGGAAAGGTTAATTCCTTCCTTAGGTCTGTGTGTGTATTACAGCGTTGAATGATGTATCAGTATTCAAGGGTGGGCCTAGCAACTTCTGAGGATGTCAATCTGAGGGGTGGATATTGGTTGGAACGCCCCCTGTAATGTGTGGGCCAATCAGTATCCGGCTCTGGCTTGCTGTGAGTCAGAGTTAGAGACACTCCCCAAAGATGATAAATTCTGACATCCTCCCAAATTCAGTGCTGTTTTGATCTAGTCAGTGACTCCCAGGAATGGAGTGAGAAGGAGAAGAAAAGGGAGCATCTCCCTACCACCCATGAGGGGATGGGAGGGGAGAGAATTAGGCCAGAGTCAGGGCTCTGACCAGGATGATACAGAGCCATGAGAGGTGAATATGCAGACAAGAATAGAGCCTTTGTTATATGCTGTGTATCTGCCTGAAATAAACCCCCCCAGAAAAGACTAGACTGTGTGTTACTGTCTTTGTGTATGGAGGAACGTCAGTAGGGGCCCATCCCCTGAACATCCCCAGAGGAGTGTAAAAAACTAGCAGCGCTATACAAGAACAAACAACATTTATTATTATTAAATCATCGTCCTGTGCCACAACGTACCGTAGCTTAGATGGCAAGAGAATGCTACCTGATCGACTCTATTTGGTAGTTGAACCACTTGAATATGGCTGAGTACTGTAGTACTCTAGCACTGCTGGTGTAACAGAACCTACCACTTTATCTATTGCAGTCACGAGTCTCACGGTAATTAAAAAATAAAAAAAGCACTGTGCTGATTTCGATTACTATATCGAAAATAAGTGTTTCTCTACATTGTATACTAAACCTCAGTTCTTCTATCTAAGAACTGCATGTGCTTCCTAGCAATCTAATCCATCTCCAAAATAAGAGCAGAATAAACAATAAAAAAAACCTCCTGTAAGCAGTGGCTATGCCTTGTCTGCTATTTTTGCCATTTCATTTATTGTCTCAGATTATTACATACATGCAACTTCCTCCACTTAGATTGTGTCTGTCTCGGAAGCAGGAAAGCCTAGAATAAGCTGTTTGCACTAATTCATTTTCTGTCACTGTGACCATGGCAATGGCTTTTTCATATTAATCTTCTTGTGTATTGGTAAGCTACTGATCCTCAACCCATTCAGTGCTGAGATCAGCGACGCTCCTCCAACACAGAAAGAATTAAATGGTTTCGCCTAATTTAGCATACAATAAAGGGAAAGCACTCAGGCATGCAATAATATATGTTATGTGTTTATTTGTTTTATTAAATACATGAACCTGCAAAATATTAAGTTTTGTCTGGGACGAAAATGGTTATTCTAATAAAGTATTTGTAAGAAAACTCGGTTACATCCTCTGTGAGGTAAGTGCAAAATGATCTACAAATATTGCCTGAGCATTTCAGTTTATTAATGTCAGATATAACCCATGTTTTAGAGCCATTTTTATGGTTTGTAGAAAAAGGTGTGTAGCCAGGTCCCCTCTTACCTCCGAAGTGGGTGGGGGGAAGGCTGCAGGTTGTCTGGAGCGTCGGAGCTCCGTTGCGGACTGCCGATGCAGGGCGCCGCCATTTTGTATCCTCGCACATGTGCGATGGAGTTCCTGCGCATGCACAGTAGCCGATAGTTGCGGCGGCCATTAGACAGACTCCACAAGGGACTACAAGTCCCAGCAAGCACCCGGGGCTGATCCGCATGTGCTGCACAACAGCTAATAGGGCTGCAGGATCCACGCCGAGCAGAATAGGAGGTTGGCGTGAACACGGGGACCAATTCAGTCAGAGCAGGGACTGTGAGGGAGTAGGTAGTGTCTGGGTGCAAGTAGCTCCTGGACTAGGCCAGATACCCCCCCCCCCCTCCAGGTCCCAGCTAGGCTCCTGACCCTGTCTGCTTGTGGTGCTATAGGGAAGGCCCCCAGATAGGTACGCTTCCCCAATAGCTGCATAGTGTTATTGCACCGGTGACGGACACAACACGGTGTGTATGCGGCCTGTGGTCTGGGACCAGACCACAGGCACATTGTCATAGACTTTAAGGGACACCCTCCAACGGCAGCTCCCTCAAGAGGCGGGCACATCTGTCGGAGAGAGAGGATTCAGAGACCGCGTCGTGGGACCACCTTGTGGTTCGGCAGATCCATCATCCCAGTAGGCCTGGTCTGGCCTTAGACGAGGAAGGTACCCAACTTGCACCAACGACAATACACAGTGGGTAGCGCTACTCCACACACTCGTTGGGTGGGCCTGACTCTGTGTACACCAGGGTGGTTAGGTGCCCAGGGCACCCTCAGTACTTTGGGGGGTTCCACCAGGGAGGTGCTATTGTGTGGGTATTGCATTGTGGGGCCTTGTATTATTATTGTGGTTATATGGTTCTTTGTGTGTGTCAGTAAATATAGTTAAGCATACCCGTGTGTGTATATCTATTCACTGATTGCATTAGTTCCTGTGAGGGGTTATCCTGCAGCGCTAGGATCCCTCCCAGGCGTTGGGAGGCGTTGTATCCAGAGAGAACATAATCACCCCAGGCTCCCAGTGGTGGAGGATTAGGCCTCCTCTACTCTAAACAGGTACTCGGCACACGTACCAGTAGGTCCCTTAGATACAGGGAAAGGGGGCTGCAGGTGCAATGCAAATACTCAACATGAATTACCCCTAGAGCCTTTAGTCTAATGAGATTAAGGCCCATATTTTTTTCAAATGTGCTATGGCATAAGACACCTTCCGGTCCATTTAAGTGAATGGGCTGTGAGGTGTTTTTCTGGCACTTTCATGTGTCTTACGACACACCAGCACTTAGTACATATGAACCTAAAACCCATAGTGCCAGAGAGAACAGCAACTCATTGCTTTGACTTTTGTGAAGCAGTTTCAAAAAAAATTCACAAAGGTGACCATTTTATAATTATATTGCAATTTCCCCCAAATTGAAAACTATAACAGTTGTTCACAATTTAGCCATCTTGGACTGCGACGAAGTCAAATATGAATTAAGCAATGCCTACAGTATATCGAAAACAGCAGTGCTCAGATTTGGGGAAGCTTGGCTAATGATGAAACTTAGTTGCTGATATGGGGTTTCTTACACACTATCATCATTTGTTGTTATGTTTCTCCCTACCTATTTGTTATATATATATGTAGCAGATGTTCCCCCCACCCTACGAGAGATCTGGTCTCTGCAGGGTGTGCTCTGGTGCTGTTTAGCTCACCTGTGGTTTTCCAGGAGGTCAGAGGGCTCCGCTGATGGTATATGGGAGCAGCAACAGGGCAGGGTTTATTCTGGTGCAGCGCCTCCATCCTATGAAGATCCTGGCAGAGGCAGGATTGGTCCCCACAGGCACATAATCTCTCCAGCAAGACACTGAGACTCTTGATGGTACAACTGGTCTTTATTCATCTTCCACATTCCCTGGAGCAGACCCATGGGGCTTGAGGCCCCAAGAGCCCCACCTTAGCTCCCTGACATCCTGATGGGGCAAGGAGAATCATTCCCACTCCAATGAGGGGGGGGAAGACACAAAGAAAACACTGATGGAGCAAAGACACTACCACAGGATAAGTCCCTTTAACGTGCACTCAATGTCTGTATAGGGGAAAGTACATGAACAGAAATAAGAGATGCCAATGAAAAACAATGGTACTGGTCCTGGATGTATTGTATAATTGGACAATTTAAAATGATTATTTATTGGATATGCATTTAACTAATTAGGTGAGTACAATAAAACCGCATTAAATAATAGCACTATGTGCTGATATCAGATAAAGGCAATAGATAAGCAGTATCATAAAGTGGATCAGTAGGGAAGACACACACATTTTGGTGAAGTGCCAGCATTTAAACCCGGGGACGGGCTTGTAATCCTGCCCCATAACAGAGCAGGTCCAGATACTGACAGACATCTGCATGTGACCCAGTCAGTACCCTCCCCAGGTATGACACTCAAAACTGCCGATAGGCCTCCACCCTGGATATGAGAACATTGTAGATATCCAGGCTGCAACTGCAGGCTAGGCGCTGCACAGGAGTTTAACCCCAACACTGCCTGTTCCTATCAGGACTTGTAGTGTTGAGCCCAGGGAAAAGGTTATAGGCAGGGGCACTAGGCAACATATACAATTCAACCCTTTCAAACCCCCCCTGCATCCAACCCCCACTCACACTGCTGATGGATGGTCCTACATGCTCTCCATATTTCCCACTATCCCTTTTCCCACCATATTTCCCACTATTCCATTTATTGCCTAGTCTGTTTATTTACTATCCCCTCTGCCATTACTTCTCTACATCATCTGCCTTAGATTGTTATCTTGGATTTTACACCTGTGTTAAGCTCATGGAATCGTCTGTAAATCAGTATTGCTTTACTTGAGGAAGAGAGAGAAGTCTCGAAAGTTTGTCTTATATCCGAATTGTTAGTCCAAATAAAAAAGGTATCACCTAATACTGAAGTACTCATTTACTCTGCACTATTGCAACTGGACAAACATGGCTATTTCTATTTAATTCATACAATTAGAAATACATATATGCTAAATACATATATGCATCATATCTATTTGTACAGGAACTCCTGATGAAGCCACTCAACGCCTTGAGCTAAAATTGTCTTCTTTACAATTCTCTCCCAATTAGACACCTGTTAACTAGCTTTAAGCAACTGATCGCTGCTGAAAAATATCTTCACAACACAACACTCTGCTGGCTAAGAAACCCTAAACTAGCTAAACTGGCTAACATTCGTCCAAGATCATGTTAGGCTTCAGCCTTTATTCTTGAAGCTTTTGCGAGGAAGCTCCCCCTCCCTCTCCGCAACTTACAATAAACACAAAGGTTTGGTGGTACAAATGCCGCGGCTTTATTTTTTTACAAATAATGAACCCTGGTAGTGCCAACCCTGCCAACGTGCTCCCCCCACCCCCACAGGTGTAGGCCAATGGTACCCAAACCATGGCCCACAAGACCCACCACGCTGGGCACCCCACCGGCCTGGCCATTTAGTGAGACTGGGCCCCAGGGAATCATGCACAAATGAGCCATGCCCACTCGCCACCGCAGGGCTTTTCTGGACCATAAAGCACCCATCTGGCAAAGTTAACTCACAATTACACCCCCACCAACCACCACCCATTGGCCTTTTAACCTTCTTTAACTAGCCACAGAGCTGCAAGGACCCTTCAAGCACTTCCTGCCCCTCCTGCAGTTTCAGGTTCAACAGACCTAAACCTAGTTCAGATAAATGTACCCCATGTGGGTAAAATAATCCGCTATTCTCTGAATCAAACTGGGGGTGACTCATTACCTAGCCTCCTACCTGCAACATTAATTTCCCAACGGCCTTATTAATTTTCTTTCTTGTTCGCTCCACTGTCGCAGCTCACCGCGTCCCCTTCACACCTTTCTGTGAACAATGTCTAACCACACCACCTGGACCACCCGCCACGAACCTGAATCTGAGATAAATCATTACTCATTTACCTAACTAAATCCAATGATGTTACCACCCCTACACCATTGCCCCCAATCTGAATAATCAAAATTTGTGGGGACTTCTATCCCTCGCCAAGGCCAGAAGCTCTGGTAAAAGCTGATACCACCTCAAACTGCGCCCGCCCCACCAGAACATGTTTCCCAGCTTACCACTCACACCTAAATTCCTCTTGTATGGCTGGATCCTCGCACTCTTCTCCACCCAATGAATAAAAGAAACTCCAATGATCCAAATGTCCAAAAGCGAAAAACCAACAATATCAAAACAAGTTCAACCCAACACCCCTTAACTCAACCCAGGCCTAACATAGCTCAAATACTGTCTGGTTTCCCAATGGCCAATCCCTTTGATCACCTCCGCTCCTAGGCTGGCCAGTGCTGCCTCTGTTGCTGCCTCTCTGTGGAAGGAGTGGGTCCCGAAACGTGTACCATCTATACACAAATCTTCATGGCATAATTTAAAAATCCGCTGGTATTGAAATCTTGATACCGGACCACCATCTGCATGCATCAGCAATGGGTCCGGGATAGGAGGTCAAACCTCCATGTAGACCCCTAGCTTCATTGTGCTGTCGACCAACCACCTTAGAGAAACTCAAGTGCCCTAGCCTAGCTGGTCTGTCTTAGACTCCCGCACCAGGAGCCTGAGTGATCCAGGCTCCTGCACCACACTCTCGACCGACACTCTTTTTGTTGTGCAAACAAATTAGCTTACGTGCAATGCCTCAAAATATGCCAGCGCAAATGCTGCATTAAACAGCTCTTCAAACCGTCTATTGCCCTCCTCACTATGAAAGCGTTAGTTGGATCGCCTGTGTCCCTGAATCGCATAACAAATGCCACCTCAAATAGTTTCCTTTCCACCGAGCAAGGCCCACTAGCCCTTTCTTTTTTGGGGCACCCACCTCAGATGACTAACCCAAGTTCCCCTGCCATATCCTGGTATTCCCGCCAAGACGCCGCATAAGCATCCCATGTACCAGGTGCAACTGAAGCCCGCACCAAGTCCATCACTACCATCACCAACTCCAACAACCCCACCGGGCATCACTAGCCAACTGGATCCGCCTCTAGCACCAACCTCTTGAATTCTGCTAACTGTATTCAGGGTAAAGCATCAGCACAGAAGAAAAAGTGACCGAGGTCACCAAAGGCCCCTTAATATGCACTCATGGTTGAAACAATAATTATATACAGAGGATATAATGTCCAATAGGAGGCTAACTAGTGCAAAGCAACCAAATATCTAAGGCAGTGTAGGGGGAGTGAACCCCAAATGTCCGGTGCTACAAACGTCCACAATAAGGCTGGTACAGTAGAAAATCTCTGATATGCATGTAGAATAATTGACTACTAGGAGGGCATAATGTCCTGCACAGAGGGGAGAAAAGAATTGAAAGCCAGGCTCCGGCAGATAACGGTATCAAGTATAACCTGGTTGGGGGGCTAGTACACAGGGAAAACCGAGACCAGAGAAGGAGCAACCGCAAGGCTACCCCTCTCGAGTACTCACGCTGGAGATGCCTCTGCCCTTCCCCGACCCGGTCTCTTCACTGCGTGTGCCTGGTTGATCCCGTCTCCTCGGGTGTCGCGATAGCGTCTGACGTCATCACCGAGGGCCGTCGGCTATGCGACTGACGTGTGGAGGGAAATGCTTCGTCTCAGCGATCCTGTATCTCCGTGAGCAGCAGAGTTGAAGATGAGGTCTGCTCACCAGGGGGAGGAAACCTTGAGGCTCAGTCCCCGCTCCGCGTTGTAGTCTGCGTGCTCCACACCGATAGTAGCAGAAATATAAAGTGTAGTTGATGGGTGGTCACAGCCTCAGGAACTCAGCCAAATGCAATTTGAATAAAAGCAATTTATTGCACTGTAGTGCTGCACATCACATCACAGAGAACACCTCGACGCGTTTCGTTCCGTAAGGAACTTTATTCAAAGATACAAAGATCTCTCACACTGAAATGTTATATACACAGTTCCCTAACATGATTGGTCAACACAAAATGCAAACAGATAATGTCATCAGCAATCAGTGCTTGACAATAACGAGGTGCTGTGAAACATCACAGTGTCTAATTTGGAACAACCCCAACTACCCGGGATAACATATAGGATACAACAATAACATATAGATTAAAAACAAAGATCAGTGAGTAGCAGCATATATATAACAAAAGCAACATCCTTGAACATTTTGTATGAAAAAACACAAGGATAGAAAATATATATGGAGGAGTAACTGCGGGGACATATGTCAAACAGACTTGTACAACACATCAGACTAAGTATGTATTAATTAATGAACATAGAGCAATCATTAATATATTTATAGAAAGTATTCATAGCTGAACGTTCATTAGGTGGTTGTACAAAGCATTAATATTGCATATATGTAATGCAGATAATATATGCAATGAAAAATTATTTGGCAAGGAAAAGGAGAAAGGATCATCTCTGTTTGGTATTATTTAACTCCTTAGAGTATATGATGTGAATTGTTGTATATGGGATGAATTGGTATACACACCTCCCAAGACTCTTCATATACTCAACCCTGCAGGAAGTGTTTCAACTCCCATTCGACATTGATCCCATGGAAGTCTTCCCAGAGGTGGAAATAGGGAAAATGTATTGAATCAAAGAGAGATGTATTGGATACACACTCTCAACACTCTTCATCCCTATGGGATCAATGTCGATGGAGTTGAACACTTCCTGCAGGGTTGAGTATATGAAGAGTCTTGGGAGTGTGTATACCAATTCATCCCATATACAACAATTCACCTCATATACTCTAAGGAGTTAATAAATACCAAACAGAATGATCCTTTTCCTTTCCTTGCCAAATAATTTTTCATTGCATATATATCTGCATTACATATATGCAATATTAATGCTTTGTACATACCACCTAATGAACGTTCAGCTATGAATTACTTTCTATAAAATATATTAATGATGTGCTCTATGTTCATTAATTATACATACTTAGCATTGATGTGTTGTCAAGTCTGTTTGACATTGTCCCCGCAGTTTACCCTCCATATTATTTTCTATCCTGTGTTTTTTCATACAAATGTTCAAGGATGTTGCTTTTGTTATTATATATGCGGCTACTCACTGATCTTTGTTTTTAATCTATATGTTATTGTTGTATCCTATATGTTATCACGGGTATTTGGGTTGTTCCAAATTAGACACTGTGATGTTTACACAGCACCCTCGTTATGTCAAGCACTGATTGCTGATTGACATTATCTTTTTTGCATTTTGTGTTGACCAATCATGTTAGGGAACTGTGTTATATACATTTCAGTGTGAGAGATCTTTGTACTCTTTGATAAAGTTCCTTACGAACGAAACGCGTCAGAGGTGTTCTCTGTGATGTGATGTGCAGCACTACAGTGCAATAAAATTGCTTTTATTCAAATTGCATTTGGCTGAGTTCCTGAGGCTGTGACCACCCATCAACTACACTTTATATTTCTGCTACTATCGGTGTGGAGCACGCAGACTACAACGCGGAGCTGGGAGCTGAGCCTCAAGGTTTCTCCCCCCCTGGTGAGCAGACCTCTATCTTCAAACTCTGCCTGCTCACGGAGATACAGGATCGCTGGACCAGCATTTCCCTCCACACGTCAGTCGCATAGCGACGGCCCTCGGTGATGACGTCAGACGCTATCGCGACACCCGAGGAGACGGATCAACCAGGCACGCGTTAAGAGACCGGGTCGGGTAAGGGCACAGGCATCTCCAGCGTAGTACTCGAGAGGGGTACCTTGCGGTTTGCTCCTTCTCTGGTCTCGTTTTCCCTGTGTACTAGCCCCCCACCCAGTTATACTTGATACCGTTATCTGCCGGACCTGGCTTTCATTCATTTTCTCCCCTCGTGCGACATTTATGCCCGCCTAGTAGTCAATTATTCTACATGCATATCAGAGATTTTCTACTGTACCAGCCTTATTGTGGACGTTTGTAGCACCGGACATTTGGGGTTCACTCCCCCTACACTACCAATTGACTTCAATTCTTGCCCTGGTGGCTCATATCCACATGAACAATTTATTATTATTACTCATCTGGTTATTTACATCCTTCTCCTCAGAACGGACTGGTATCTCTATATATATATATATGCATATCTTTTTATTAGTATTGTATATACCCTGATTTGCACATTACAGGAACTCACCCATTTTTTATTAGTTATTTTTCCAATTTTGGAATCAGTTTACTTAATTACTTATTATGGAGGAATCTGGTGAGGATGACAATGTTTTGATAGAAGATCAATATAGCACCTTTGTTCATACCTGTGGTGACAATACTAAACGGTTAAGGAAAGCAACTCACCTATTTGATGGTGTATCAGAAATAATTTGCGATGAACCCTCAGATCTGACCCACCATTTCGTTAAACTTGAAAAACTTTTAACTGAAAATATTAGATTATGGTGGGACATCACTTCCCTTGAGAATTACATAAGATGCAATCGCATTCCAAGGGGATTGCGTATCAAAAAAGTCCCATCTTTTGGTTTCATGAACAAACAGTTCGAATTAGATTGGGTTGATGCACTTGACTCCTGCTCCAAAAAGTTGATGGAGCTAATTATCCAGCAAAAAAATAAAGAAAAATCCATCCTAATGGCAGAGATCAAAATCCTTCAGACTAAGTTGCGACCATTCAGTCGAAGGAGCAATTTTATAAGAATGATAAGACACTGATCAAATATCGATATATCAGAAAATCCATTAGTGAAAAGAAACAACAAAAATTCGAAAGGGATAGATTGATTACACTAAAAATCAGGTTACTGCTGGCAAAAACCGGTCGTTGTACGGGAGACTATGAGCTCCAGCACACCAAGGGGAAGGAGTCAAAATCCTAAACGAGGGACAACAAATGCCCCTAACAAATCTATTCTTAAAATAAACTGTTGAAACCTCCAGTTTTGAGTCCGATTATCGGACCCTGAACCCAGGTTTCATTCGGTCTCTTTTGATAAATCAAAAGAACATTCTAGAGACCGTGAAGTGACAAATTATGATAACAATGCCACACCCTCTTGTTCTACATATAAAGCCAATAGAACATCTGGGCAACCCTCCTCGGCTTTTTAGAGATGGGCACAAAAAGCCGGGGAGAACGCGCAGATCAAAGAGGAAACGAGGGGGGCAAGGCAGAACGAAACGCAAGAAGTACGACTAGGAGTGCCCAACAATGTTATTAATATTTCTGGTAGGAATTAACCCTAGATCAATGTCCCTCCTCATAAGGGTCTTGGCTTTGCTCCAATTCAAAATTTCAAACTATTTGAAACCATTATTATTTGCAAAGTTACACGTAAGCTAGCTTTGAAGAAAATTTGCTGCTAAGATGGTTCTGCAAAAATAGCTAGCATAGAGACGTGGCATTGTAGAAACTAATCCTACTACTACCACAGATACACATAGTTTAAAATTCCAAGAAGTGTGTGCCCTTTCCGATATGGACTCCCTATTGGAACAACAAGGCGAACCCCTTATGACATACTCCCAATCTTTTTTTGGCAATCAGGATTCTGGCTTTCGCCCGAAATCTTTATTTTGCCCTAGTTTCAATAGGGGTCCATCAATTACCACATTTGAACACTTAGTTGAACGCGACCTGCGCATATTAGCAAGGGGGTTTTCCTGCTCTAAAGTCGCCAATGGTAATCTGACATACACAGAAATCCAAGAAATTGAATGCATTAAGAAACATCATGATATTGTACTTAAAAGTGCAGACAAGGGCGGGGCTCTCGTTATTTTATCAAAAGATCAATATTTTACGGAAGCGATGAGACAGCTAGGGGACAGTAATACATATAAACTTCTTAGGAGTAATCCTACATCTCAATACCAACTTGAACTGTTTGAGCTACTGGACATGGGAAAAATTCTCAATGTAATTAACAAAAGGGAATGTGACTTTCTTTCCTGTCCACATCCCGTGATTCCATATTTCACCATCTCCCAAATCCATAAATCGCTGGTCGACCCTCCTGGTCGTCCAATTATAGCGAGCATTGGATCTTTGGGAGATGGACTATCGCGGTATGTGGACAGGTTCCTACAACCACTAGTATTTAATTTACCTTCTTTCATAAGAGATACCACGGACTTCATTGCCAGCATACAGGAGATCACTTGGCAGGGATACAGGTGGGTCACCATGGATGTGACCCCCCTGTACTCCATTATGAGCACAATCACGGCCGCGGCCATTAAACACTTTCTTGATTTATCCACTCTATCTATATTACACTGCCTTTTTTATTAGAATCTATATCCTTTTACTCACTCACAATTATTTTTTATTTGATAACCACTTTTATTTAACAAACACTAGGCACTGCTATGGGCACGAGTTTTGCACCGTCATATGCTAATTTATTTATGGGGTTTTGGGAATCACAATTTATATATCACACGATCACAACCATTCCGTCACAACATTGTTTACTTAGGATATATCGATGATTTGATATTTATTTGGAAGGGTGATAGTCTTCACTTTTTTCTTTTATTGAACACATTAGCACTAATAACTATAATCTTAAATTCACGTACCAACACAACATTAATAATATTCATTTCCTTGATCTACTCCTGTATGTTGACGGTGAGATGAATATAAACAGATATTTACAGGAAGAAATTCTAGAAATACATTACTCAATGCGCATAGTTGCCATCCCGCGCTCCTTGATTAGAAACATCCCAGGTGCCCAATTCCAGGTTAAAAGAATCTGTTCGGATAATAATGTTTTCATTCAAAGGGCCAAAGAGATTCAAAAGATTCTTGGAGCGAGGTATTCTGCTACAGAAATTGACTTCTGCATTTGATAAAGCAAATAAAATGGATAGAAGCACTCTTCCTTCGCAGAAACCCTAAAAAACATTCGTCCAATAGATTGCGAGATTCATTTAAAAGTACAAACAGTCCCATGTTCATTAGCACATTCAGTTCACAGTCACAACAGATATGTAACATCATTGCCAAACATTGGCACACATTGTCTCTTGATGAAGACATTAGAGACATTGTGAAGAGTGGCCCCAAATTTTCATATCGCAAAGCGAAGACACTAGCTGCTCACTTGTCCCCGAGTATGTTCGTTTCTGGATCTAATGCTACCAGCATAATAGTATCCCCAAGGGTTTTTTCGATGTGAAGTGTTCAATGTGTAGGTACGCTGTTCAAAAAAGATTCATTCTGTACACAATGATTGTAAAAAGTATTATTTGAAATCCTTTTTGAATTGTAATATTACACATGTTGTATATGTCTTGAATTGTACCTGTGGACTCAATACGTGGGCCGCACATAAGACCCCTGAAAACTAGAATTGGCGGAACACGTCAGGTTAATCAAAAAAAGAGACACCAATCACCCGGTGTCCAGACACTTTTCATCATGCCCATCGGGCAATATTACTAGTTTTTCTTTTCATGCCATAGAACATGTTCTATGTCTTCCCAGAGGTGGAAATAGGAAAATGTATTGAATCAAAGAGAGATGTATTGGATACACACTCTCAACACTCTCTCATCCCTATGGGATCAATGTCGAATGGGAGTTGAAACACTTCCTGCAGGTTGAGTATGAAGAGTCTTGGGATGTGTATCCCAATTCATCCCATATACAACAATTCACCTCATATACTCTAAGGAGTTAATAAATACCAAACAGAGATGATCCTTTCTCCTTTTCCTTGCCAAATAATTTTTCATTGCATATATTATCTGCATTACTATATGCAATATTAATGCTTTGTACATACCACCTAATGAACGTTCAGCTATGAATTACTTTCTATATATATTAATGATTGCTCTATGTTCATTAATTAATACATACTTAGTCATTGATGTGTTACAAGTCTGTTTGACATATGTCCCCGCAGTTACTCCTCCATATATATTTTCTATCCTGTGTTTTTTCATACAAATGTTCAAGATGTTGCTTTTGGTTATATATATGCGCCTACTACTCACTGATCTTTGTTTTAATCTTATGTTATTGTTGTATCCTATACATGTTATCACGGGTAGTTGGGGTTGTTCCAAATTAGACCTGTGATGTTACACAGCACCCTCGTTATGTGTCAAGCACTGATTGCTGATTGACATTATCTGTTTTGGCTTTTTGTGTTGACCAATCATGTTAGGGAACTGTGTATATAACATTTCAGTGTGAGAGATCTTTGTACTCTTTGATAAAGTTCCTTACGGAACGAAACGCGTCAGAGGTGTTCTCTGTGATGTGATGTGCAGCACTACAGTGCAATAAATTGCTTTTATTCAAATTGCATTTGGCTGAGTTCCTGAGGCTGTGACCACCCATCAACTACACCAAATATCTAAGGCAAATAATGTTAGGTCATAACAAAAAGTAAAAAGTGAGAAGCGCAGTCAGTGGGGGTTGTGATTAAACTAATGTTCTTTATTAAATGAACTTGTCCCAAGGAAATCCCTCTAGGACAACAATAATGAAAAGTCAATACATAAATGGTAGTTAAAAAGTGCAGATAGAGTGGGTATACGGTAACACTTGGTTGGTCTCCAGGGGATTGAAACGGGAATAGCCCGATGGATAGTCTTAATCCTGTAGGTTGTGTACTGCCCGGGCAGGTATTGGTGAAGAGGGGTACCCCAGGGTAGAGACAATTTTGGATACGCTCACCCTTTTGGTACTGTAGATCCTTGGGGTCCTGGTGTCCCCTTAGGTCACGAAAACCGCTCCGGTGCACACGCTTGAATGTGCTGCAACTCGCGATATCACGCAGCCTCCGGGTGTCCGGGTCTGATGTCACTTCTTCCGGCTGTGACGCACAGACCCTTCCCGGTACTCTGGGCTCCGTCTCTCAGCCTCCTCCCCTGATGTTACCAATGGCCATATAGACAGCCCCAGCAAGTGGTATTGTCCGCTCCTCTCAAACGCACTGATGGCAAGCAAACACCCTATTGCTCCTCCTCCTACAAAAAAAAAAACAACACACACACAATGATTATACAAAATACTAGATATCCAAGTAGAAAAGAAAGTGTGGAGCACTGCTGAAAAAATGAATGAAAGGGCTGGAGGCTGCTAGCAAATAAAAAATGCTTTAATGTTATGGCATTAGAAGACCGGGCTACAAAACAAGGGGTAACTCTGACGCGTTTCGATAAAGCGCTCCCACAGCGCGAAACGCGTCAGAGTTACCCCTTGTTTTGTAGCCCTGTCTACTAATGCCATAACATTAAAGCATTTTTTATTTGCTAGCAGCCTCCAGCCCTTTCATTCATTTTTTCAGCAGTGCTCCACCACTTTCTTTTCTACTTGGATTCATCATTACTGGAAGGAGGCACGCTACACCAGTCCAGGAAGGTTTCGTGAGTTACTTGTTTTCATGTCATTATCATGTCTCATGCCTATGGGTTGAGGGGTGCCGTCCCATAAGTGGGTGTGGGGTGTGCTCTCTTCAGTGAGGGTACATTTCACACACCTGCTGTGGTGCCTGCATACCACTCTATTACCCTATCATATGGCTATCAAGTGAGCATTCAGTGCCCTATATACTGCATAAGAAGTATACTCTTGCCTGGACTCCTATGCTATATTGCACAACACTGCAGAAACATTTGTAGCACCTACAGGGATTCATTTCCCACACCTAAAATACTAGATATCTTTAAAATTGATTATTCAAACTAACATCCCATTCGGCGCTTTTACACTTTTTTGGTTTTTCTTGTTAATGTTAGGGCATAGCTGCTAAAATAAAAAAAAAATACATTTTTAATAATTTACAATAATTACGCCGAAACACAAGAGGTGATAAGTAAATAATGTGAATATAAAAATGGATTAAAATAAATCCCCAGGTGTAGGACAGGTGGTGGATGCTGAGTGGTGAAATGGAAACACAGTATAAAGGTATGCAAATAAACCTCTGCTTAAAACAATTATACAATCTTAGTGTCTTAGACCATTTACATGTTCCTGATCACACAGGCATATAGTCCAGTACAAAGTATGTATAACAGAGCACAGATGACCTATGTTGCCTATATACATTGCATATCACGTGAAGGGAAACAGATAAAATGCCCATGCAGCCCTTAAGGAACAAGGTGAAGAAATCCAGGCTAACCGTAAGTAAGTGTATCGGTGTACTGGACAGATGCTCAAAAGAATGTCACTATAATGCCAGTTTGAAATAAACTCATAGCATAGTAAAAAACAGACTTAATATACAACCGTATATGGAGTGAAGATTGGAATGCTAGCATCCATTCAAACCTGCCCCACTCGCTGACGCCACCAACGCGACGCCACCGCGCCCCGACGAACGTTTCGTGTGACGTGTCACACTAATTCAAGGATGAGTAACTACTCACACTTTGGACGTTAAATCAAGCATTTCATAACCGGTGGCAATGTAGAGATGTGTAAAGATGTGGGTATTCCGATGTGCTCCAAAAAGAAGAGAAAACAGCAATAGTGTACATCAAAAAGCAAACACTGTACTTTCACACAGACCCCTACATTCAAGGCTTACATCAAGGTTGAGAAATACAGACAGTTAGAATGATACCCCAAGAGCCGGGTGTGCTGCAGTCTCACCACTCGCTATGGCTGCATCAGGCTGCGGTCCCAGTAACTGCTACAGTGCACGGCGCGGCGTGTGCTGTGCGTGTAAGCACCGCCCCTCAATGGGGCTGGGCCCAGTAGTCACCTTCACGCTGAAGGTGCAGCCGCGCCGTACTGCAAGGGTTTTTACAACTCAATGAAATTGAGTTTAAACCCTGCGACGGAGGCGTGGCCATGCCCCCACCGGCGGTTCACCCAATGAGGACGAACCAGCCGCGTGACGTGATGGCCACGCCCCCGCAAATCCCGACCATGCCCCCTCCCGTCGCAAGCTCCCTCTCTCCTGGAGACCGCAGATCACGGTTAGCGCTGTGCACGCGCCGCCCCTCCCCCCCCCTGCCGGGCGTGCGTGTCACAGTCATGACTGGGACCGCAGCCTCAGTCGCGTCCGCGTTCGCGCGCTCCCACGTCCCGTTACGTTCTTCCTGTCTGGTGGGGGGGGGGGGGGCTTGAAGCTGCTGATCTCCAGATTCTGGGCATTCACCGATGGACTCCAAACTCTCAACGCGTTTCGCTAGAACCGCATCGTCAGGAGTATTGTGTGAAAGTAAAATGTTTGCTTTTTGATTTTTTAGGAACTTTGGAAGACTACTGTTCTATATTTTCACTGATGTCACAACTATACAGCTCTATGTAGTTTTCTATTACTGTCATTTGGTACAGCCACTGCTCCCCTGATTTTTTGGAATCTACACCTATCACAATGGCCAGAATACAAAAGGCCTGTAACCAATTAGAGAATATTTGCGGGTATAACCACTTCCCAATGTCTTCCTTTTTGGCCTCCCTGTTTTGCTGGACCTTACCAGCGCTTCCCTATACCCTGTGAGTCATGAATATATCTTCACGTACTCCCCTGATCATACCTTTCACTTACGTTGGCAAGTGTAAACCGAACTAGCTAGTAAGGCATGCGTAAGCATCTTTGAAATAAATATCTGATACCTTCCCTGCCTCCACCACACCTATCGCCGTTGCTGGTGAAGTACCGCTCACTGCCACCGCTGAGGAGGCTAATGCTATCTCCCCACTTACCAACCACAAAGGAACCAGTATGCAGAGGCCTGAGGAGTCGCCCCTTCGAAGCCGCTGCCACCCCTGTCGGTGTAGTCCCCCTCGCCCTCCTGCAAGGGCCCTCCTCTGCAATCCTAAGGCCTCTATCACACCTCTCACAATGGCAGTCACATCCACTGCCCCAGCAGCACCGGCAGGCCCACTCTGCAGCAGCTCTCTCTTGCTAGCTTGTGTCCTGCCCTGCAGTCCTTGACTGCTGCTGCCTTTCCTCCTCATATGAGAGCAGCTCAAACACCCCCTATCCTATCCCCCTCAGGGAAAACTACCCCATACTTCGGGGATACCCAGGGACCTAGGCCCCTCTGCACCCCCTTGTGTCTTACTTAAGGGGAGGGGGCCATGTTCTAATCGAAGCTGGGGGGCAAATAGAAGCCAAAGCCCTCCTATTACCCCCAGCCATCCACGTCCCAGCACCAGACTTCTCCTCCTGCTCCACTGCTTCCCTCAGAGGACCCGGCCACCTTGGGTGGGTCTCCGCCAGCTGTGCTGGCTTGCACCGCCTAGACGCAACACTTGCCTCTGATATGGGGTCATCTAACCCGCCGCATTTTTTACCAACGCCCGTGAGCAACAAAGTGCTGATGTAGCCATGCATCTTTCCTTAAGCAAGCCTCTTTCTGCAACCAATTCAGCAGATCCTACACCGACGCCATTGCTTCAAAACTTTCAGCAGAGAGTGGATTGTTTTCCCAACCCCGTAATGCAGTGAGGAAGGAGGGGGAAGGGGAAGGAGATGCGTTGACCAGCCGTGACAATGGTGAGGAGGGGGAGAAGAGGGGAGCATAGCCCCGGTGGTCAGGTGCCCATCGCCAAGGGTCTCCAGGCTGCG
Organism: Ascaphus truei; assembly: GCA_036426205.1. Classification (NCBI taxonomy): domain Eukaryota; kingdom Metazoa; phylum Chordata; class Amphibia; order Anura; family Ascaphidae; genus Ascaphus; species Ascaphus truei. The sequence goes on from CM071568.1 coordinate 45,103,537, forward strand.
TTCGTAAGCAGGGAAGTAGGCATGCTACCTGATTGGCTATCTTCCCTCCCCTTTTGAGGATGTCACATCACTCCAAAAAAGGAAAGGCATCACATGGTATATCGACCAATCCGATTGGGTGGTGTATCGTGATGGCTTCCATTTTTTTTTCTGAAGTGACGTCATCTAAAAGTGAGGGAAGCATATCCTACCTGGCTTCCCTCCTTTTAAGATGATGTCACATTATTAAAAAACCATGGAGACATCACATGGTATATACACCAATCGGATTGGTAGGTGTACCATTGGTCAGTTAAATGTGATGTCACAGGCCTTATATAAGGCCTGTCATGACTCATTTGACCCCAAGAAGCTGTTGGATCAACATTGGATCAGCTGCTGGATCTATTAGATAACAAAAAAGAAAAGAAGGAAGAAAGGAAGAAAAGAAAGGAAAGAACAACTACTCACCCAGGCCTTCTCTGCAATTAACTGAGGATCATGAACTTCTGCACATCATGCTGTTGAGGATTATTGCATTGTGTGGCAAGAGTTGGTGCCGCAGTTGGATGAGGAGGGTGAATATTCATCCCGGCAAAGGTAAGAAACACATTGATTGTATTTTCTTTATTTGTGTATTTTTTTTGTTTAGGATGCCCATTGACTGGAAATGTGTTTATCTTTGACACTTTCAGGCTATAGATAAACACATTGACAATCAATGCATTTTTTGGCAAATGTTGTTTTTATTTAATTGTAATATATTGTATTTTTTATGGGGGGTTTTAAGTTGCCCATTCAATGCCATTGTGGCAATCCATGCCCATATTGTGGGCATGGTTTACTACAGTAACAATCAATGGGTTTATTGTCAAAAGTTTATTTTTATTTAAATGTCATGTATTTTATTTTGTGGTTCTTTTTCATTTTTAGGTTTCCTATTCATTGTAATTGGGGCAATCCATGCCCATATTCTGGGCATGGTTTACAACAGTGACATTCAATGGACAGAGGGGGGTGAGGAAAGTTGCCCCAGGGAGGGTAGTTAGGCCACACAAATGGGTAGCGGAGGAAGGGGTTAACCCCTTAATTACCGGTGGCGGTTACTAACTGCTACAGTGATTACGGGGTTAGTGGCCAGTAGTTCGTTTTTATATTTTAATGTTACTGCCCACGGAAGACGCAGAGGACACGGAGAAAGACAAGGATGGCCTTCATCCTGGCAGGGGTAAGTACAACTTTAATTTACTTTATGCTGGCTGGGTAATGTTTTATTTTTAATGGGCAAGTGCACTGTTATCCAAATATGGATAATAGGAATTTTGCCCATTACACGGTGTGTTGGGTGGGGGTGGGGGAGGTGTAGAGGAAGGGGGGATATTGGGTGGCCATTGCTTGTCAATGTGACTATCTGTGACTCGTTGAGGATAGAGATTACCACAGTTTCAATGGATTAAATGGCTAGAGTTTTGTTTTATAGTAATGTATGTGTCACGGTAGCTTATGACAGGTTGTAATTTACACCAAAAAATATATATAACTGGGTTGAACTGGGACGAGACTTAGATATGATAAAATATAATTTATTCCTTGATAAAGGTGAACACAAAAGATATACAAATAACAGGCAAAATATAGACACTTACTTAAAGATTATAACAAGAAAGCCATCAGGATACAGGATGGGCCATTTCTTCCATATTTCAGTTGACATCACAGCAAGACAAGCAGATCATGAAGACACATGAAGGACATGAAGACCTCTGGCATGAAGACATTTGAGTAAGGGGGGACTCTGACTTAAATACCATGTCAAACTCATCTCTTACCCTAAATGCCGAGCTGTCTAGCAAAAAATCTCTTTGAAGCTTTTTGAAGCAGATTTTTGACTTCCATTGTTTAGTGTGAAGTATCACATTTAAAAGCTCAGTTCCTTGGTCCCTGGGCCCAGCATAAACAATTAGGCAATTAGCCTTTGATCACCGGGCTATGTAAATTCTTGCAGGATGTCCTTCCTGCTTATTACCATAACAGAGGGAGTCTGCAGTTTTCAGAACGAATTCAAAATCCCATATACACTGTAAATAACTTCATAACTTCAGTTCAGTATTACTTACTGTCACGCGAGACATATTAATACATTCCGTCACGCATGACGCTCCCAATGAAACTATATTACCGTGTAATACTAAAATTAAGAGAGATATTAATATCTGGCTCTTAGTATCTGTTAAACCTCAGGTGTCTGTATTCGTTAGTTGGGGCTTGTTCCCACGAATACACATATGTAACTCTTAGCATGTTCAGCCGAGGACATCTCATAATATTCTTATATTTAAGATGGTCACTCATTCTGATCTCTCCTTGGGTAACCGCACCCCTGGCCCCCATCAATACATCCTTTGAAGCAGGGACCCCTGAGTAGTGGACATTTGTCACCTGGTGTTAGATTTCACACCCAATGCCCCAGACCTCCTAAATCAGAGGCGTTTGTAGGGGTGAGTTATAATGCTCACAACCCACTCCAGCTTCCTGCAAACAGGTATTAACATACTGTGCACCAAAACCCCAATCTGTACTTTTTCACACCCAACTTCAATCAAGCCCTTTGAAGCCCAGATATTTCTGAAAAGATACCACGCATCCTAATGTATTTTGCTAAACTGTAGCTCATTAACCCCTTAAGCCCCAGTGTGTGTGGTACAGACACTGGCCCAGAAACAATACATTTTTACAGGGGAATAACCAGTTAGACGGCTGAAAAATGAAGCCTGAAAAGGCGGGAAAAGGGAACAAAGGGCTATAATCACTAAATAACATTAACCCCTTCCCTCCCGCATCAACCCTAGTGTATGTGTGCGTGCCAACACCAGGATAACACAATACAGTTACACAGGGGAATAAGCATTTGGATATTGAAGCAAGGTAAAAACACATTACTGGACCTCAGTCTAGTTAACCCCTTGCTTCCCAGGTGAGAGTAGAGGGTGGCCAATTGGGGTGTAACCCCTTAAATCCTGGGCCAAAGCCTCTCCATCGTCACAGTATGTACTGTATTATAGTAATGTATTTAAGTGTATTGCACTTTAATGGTTATTTGAATTGGCAAAATCGCTATTAGCCATCTTTGGCACTTTTACCCATTCCTGTGTGGTGTCGGTGGTAGAGGGGTTGGTTGAAGGGGGTAGTTGCCCCAGGGTTGGTGTTTAGGCATTGCGGGTTGGGTTGTAACTGCTAAGGTAATGAGGGGGTTAACTCCTACTGCTACCCTCCCGGGAGACCTAAACACCCACCCTCAGGCAATTACAAGCTTCACCCACCCCCTCTGCCAACAACAAAGCAGTTCCTGCTATTTAACTCCTTCATTACCTTAGCTGTTCGCAACTAAGGTAATGAAGCTGGGCTGTAATTTTATTTTTATTACCTAGGATTGAAGTCGTAGGTCTCCGGAGCTGAAAGATGCGGGTTAGCTTCGGAGACCCCTGGATTTAATCCTATGCAGTAAAAATAAAATTAACTCCATCATATGCAAATCACGATTCTGATCTCGCCACCCTTTAGGTGGCGAGAAAAGAATGTGAGTGTTTAATCAGCGATGTGCATCTCGGAGATTTGTGAATAGCAGTTACTGACAAAAAAATGCGAGTTTGGTATTTTTTCAGCTACCACACGGTTTGTAATAGCAAGTGTGTTAACGCTCATTAAAAAGCTGTTTTCAAGAGATTGTGTCATGTTATCAAAGCTTTGTGAATAGCTACACATACAATATCGCTTGAAAAGTGCACTTAACCAGTGTTAAGTCACTTATCGAAGTTTAGTGAATAGGTCCCAAAGAGGTACATTTTTTAAAAGACCGATTCTTCTTATATGTACAATCAAACTGGCCTAGGTATTTCTTGGCTAGTAAAACAAAAAAAACATGTTTAGGTAACAATTCCTGGTGGGGGTTATCTAAGAGCGCTTTGATCTGTAAATTGTCAATCAGAGCACCAGAGTTTAACCTGGGGTTGTCATTGATGGCACAATAAAATGACGTGTGTATTATGGAAGTCTGGTGACAGTACCCAGACCTACAACAGGCCCTGTGTGTCATCCTCAAAGGGGACCATACATTCCTGAAGCCCTTCACTCCCCGGTGAGTAGCACTGAAAGGTGATGGAAGGATCACCATTCAGGTTTTTGCTCAAAATAAAAATGATCTTGGGGTTTATGTGATTCACAAGAATAAAAAATACATATTTCTAACCAGCACGTTCAACTTTTTCAAATGAGTCCAAAGATGCTGGACTAGTTAGGCTGCATATGTGAGGTGTCCATTTGTTCATCAAAGATGGACATGGGCATATCAAAATAGATATGTAAAGATACATTTTGATCAGCCAAACACATTTATATGGGTTCCATAATTCTAGGGGCTATAGAAAGAAAGTTGTTGCATATTTTTATACTTAAGCAATTTTTAATTAAAAAATGTTTTTTATTCTCAAGCCAAAAAAATGTCACAAAAGATTGATGAGGGAGAGTTAAGGACACCCCGGAAGGTAGGCTTATTCAGTTTTCAATGCATGGGCTTTCAGGATACAAACCATGCTTTTGGGATATGATTTTAGAATTCAACAAGAGGTGTGTTTTATGCCAACAAGACATGTGAATTCTCATCTTCCAAACTCCAAAGACCTCTTTCGGAGGGAACTGGTGTTGTGCATTGGTAACATATAGGTTCTCTGTTTTTACCCAGTTATTTTATCAAACTGTCTGCATATTATACTGTATGTTTCTTGTAACATTATTTTTTCTGTAAACTAAGCACTCTACTACTTTTGTATATTAAATCTAAAATGTTATAAGTATTGTCTTGGGGTCTAATTGAACGTTGCACATTTTTGAAGAGTAGCTGCATTTTCAGACACATTTTGCTACAATGGATTTTTGTACAATCATATTTTTTCCTAGTAAACAGGGACCAAAGACTCTGCAAGTAGAACTTGAAACTATCTTGGGTGGTGGTAGAGCTTTAAGATATTTATTGTGAAGGATTGAGGGGGGATATTACTCATTTGAGGGACACATGCACAAGTCACATGCTCACAGGTGTGCAATTCGTATTAGACTGCATCCGTCTATATGAAATAAGGCCTGATTGTTAGGCAGTCTAAGGGAAGGCAAGACTTCTGCAGGCCAAAGTACATTAACATGCAGGAATTTGAGTTGCTGTGTTGCACATGATATAAATTAGAATCACTCATCCAAGGAAATCTCACTGGTGCTTGTGATATTTAACATTATGATTCTACAAGTGAAAAAAATACAGTAGCTCAGGGAACAGTCACAATCTAAAAATGTAAACTTTGTCCCGAACAATCTGTAAAAATATTGCCAGACTTGCCTGGCACAGGGTCAATTCTCTGTTATGTTCCAAGAATAAGGTATCCTGTATTTTAGTCAGTTTACATGCAGCAGGGGAGCACACAGTCTGCATAACATCAGTACTCTGACAGTCAGCATGTTTTCTTTGTAAAAAGCATGTCCAGAAAATCATTATTAGTTACTAAATGTTACATTCCAAATACAAAGTGTGGTTTTAAAGCAGCAGTTCAGTCAATATCCTGCATGTGTGTTTTTTTTTAAATAAATCAGTTCTGTAGTAAGAAAAAATACTTTTAGCATTTTCTGTTTTAAAAAAAAACAACTTTGAAAGACCAATTGTCTTGTATTCTATTATAACAACCATTTGCTAAGGCACTGCCCCTTCATGTCCTGTCACAAGCCCTGGCGCACCCCTTTGTCAGCCCTGCCCTCCCTCTAGCACATATCAGTGCAGGAGTGCTCATGAATATTCATGAGCTTCCACTGAGTGACAGAAGCAGAAAAAAAACATATGCCAGCTCTAATGATGTCACCAAATTTCACCGATCAATACATGGAGAACGAATTGACCTGCAGCTATACAGTTCTTTAGGTAAGTAGAGATTGCCCACATGAAACTATTGAAGTAAAAAAATTAATTTAAAAAAATACTGAACTGCAGCTTTAATATACCCTAAGAGTAAGGAGGTTGAGAGATATCAGGAGTGAAGAGTGGTATAAAGTGAATGTATGTTAGGCTTGTTTCATGTGTCTATTACTGAATAAAGTAATAACATACTAAGACATTAATGATATAAGTGATAAATGTAACTCCCCCCCCCCTTTGGGGACTACTATGTCAGTTAAAGGGTTAACTGCCTTAATGAGTTTACTGTGTGGGCTCACTCGGGTTACTCCCCTCCCCATCATGTGATCTAGGATGACTATGCAGAGGGGATTGCCCCACCCTTGTATATCATGTGTCCCATAATGTCAATGTAGGGCGTATACAGGGTATATGTAGCTCCATTGTTCTAGAAGCAGGTTGTTCAGAGTTGTGACAGGGGTCCTCACTGTGAGTCCTGTAAGTAGGTTAATGTGCGTAGCCCTGTGTATTAAAATGTTTCCTGTAACTGTATGTTGTTTTCAGTTAGGAGCGTGCCCATTACGTAAGCTCCCATAGTAAAGGCCCTCAATTGTTCCCACTATTGAAAAGGAGGAAGCAAGCTCTTGGTAAGAAGTTCTCGGCATAGTAACTCTGGAGTATGTTTGGACCGGCCCAACCGGTCATCCCTGATCAAATAGGCATAGAGGAAATATGCCGTACATAGTAGCGGGTTGCTAAATCAGGAACCTAAAGTGGATGCCAGAAGGGCCCACTCGATAAGTGGTGGAGCATTATTAATCCCATGCAAGAGACTGCCAATGTATCCCTTACTATGGGTAACAAGTTTAATTACAGGGGCGGGCTGGCAAAGGGGCAATTGCCCCCCAGGCCGGTCCTATTTACAGGAATGCGGACCGCTGCTTTTGTGTAACTGCGGCCGGCCCGGCACTTGGCTTTGTTCCTAAAGCCGACAGCATGCCGGGACCGGTCTCTGTCTGCAGCAGGAGCTGTAAGAGAGAGATGAGAGTGGAGCTAAGGTGTCTGAGAGGGACAGGCAAACACACTAAGCAAGACTTGTGGAGTGGCCACCGAAACTTGGGGACGGAGCTAAGAGTGCAGATGGAGCACGGGTGGCTGGTGGGGGCTAAGGTAATGAGCTTTGTCCTGGCTGGGAGCTTGGAGGTTAACAAAGTAAGGTGTGCATTTATTGAAATTGTATGTTCTTGTAATCCTTTTTCTGTAATCTAAGCACTGTATTCTAATGAGTAATGCTTTGGGCTCTGAATGAACTGTTGCACGCTCTGGAGAGAGTATTTACATTTTTGGAAAAATTTTGCTACAACAGATTTTTGTGTGTTAAGTGCATAGTTTTTTTCTATAATAAACAGAGCAGATTAATTTTACATCTTTTATTTGCATTAATATCTCGGGTGTTTGGCAGATAGATATGATTGCAATTGAGTAAGGGGTTAATATTAACTAATTGAAGGTTCCTTGCACAGACAAAAGGTGAGTTGGCTAGAGTATTAACCCTGGTCACATACCTAAGTCACATGCTCACTTGTGTGCTGTTCGTGGCAGGTGGTATATGGGGACGGATTTAGGGGAGATATTGTCCATTTGAGGGACCTTTGTGTATGTGAAAAGTGGGACAGCTTGCGAACTGTGTATTAACCCTTGTCCCATATGCAGGTCATGTGCTCACAGGTGTGCCGTACGTGACAGATTGCATCTTAAATTGTAAGTGTTCTACAAATTCTGCTGAAAATATTAGTGGTATACGAGGAAAAAACAACACCAATCTAATTTATCAATTGCTAAAAATAAAATTAAATCTGGAGTGCGTCTTAGTGGTTGAAGTCATAATGTGCCCTTTTTGGTCTCAGGGGATAAGAGTTACTTGTTCCTGCGAGTTTTGCAGAGGCATTCTTCACAAGTGTGAATGCATGCTTAATAATAACTAAATGACATATTTTATTCCTGTGAGCAGTTCAGCTGCGTGAGAAGTTGGTGGCTACACTAATCATACAACGCAGTGACGAACATCACAAGACCAGGCTATGTGTGCCTGGCAACATTGCCCTCTCTAATGACATGAAGACAAACAGTTAAAAGCACGCTACAACTGATTACACATGTTGCCCCGATGTGTACAAAATGTATATGTACACTGCTGGTGTTATAGAAAACATCGACAATAAAGTGACTGAGATGTTTCTATTTTATATCCCTAGGAGTCCAAAGAAAGAAATCAAAGATGGCTGTCATTTCTGACACTGGAAGTATCCAAGGCGGAAGTGCATTGAAATCCAGTATGTATCCTATCTTCTTCCTGCTGAATAAAATACATGAAGCAAGGAGTAGAGGGCGGGTTTGTGCTGTTTCACAAGATGTAGAAGCTAGTATAAGGGAAAAGTTTATAATGCACTTCAGAACAGCCTCTTTGACACCACCTGTGTGGTGACATCACATGTCAAAGAAGGCTCCTGAAAAGGTTGTAGCCTGACTTTAAAAATCAGTACGAACGCGTGTGCACGTGACGCACACTTTTTGTGGGTATAGAGTCCGTGCGACAGGTTGGAAAGTTACTGTGTGTGTGTGTATATGTGTATGTATAGATTGTGTGAGTAAATCATTTCTTAAATAAGATTTTTAAAAGAAAAAAAAAACATGTTGCGTAAATAAAAATGTTTTTTTTTGTGCACTTATTGACACACACACACACACACACACACACGTTAACAGCGGCGATACGGCACAAATTCATTATTTTCTTCATCTACCCCTCTGTCGGCCGGTTCCACACACACTGCCGTGCGCGCGTGGCCCTATTATAGAATGGCTGGCTAACCACAGCCAATTATAAGTGCTGGACGCGCACGGTGAAGCGCGCACACGCTATAGAACGGCCCTAATACAGATAGTACTCGGCATATCCTTCAATGCCTCCAGTAATTTAAACTGGATACCTTCTTTCTTTTAAGTTGTCCGTTCGTTGCCAGGGGAGGATATAATCCCTGCTCAGTTCATCGCACTGATCCACTGCAACTGATACTAAGATTCTGCTACTATAGCCCCAACCGCTACCTACTAATGCAAGTGTAACCAGGTTCCCTCTGCGACATTTGCTGCCCGCGACTCCCCCCTCGCTTCCTCCGCTGCCGGGGGTCACTCGATAGACCCGCCGGCACTTCTGTAGGGTGGGAGCCAGTGCAGGGAGCATTTAGACGTTCCGGCGGTCCCCGGCGGCTTCCGAGCAGGGCGTCGCCATCTTGCGTTAGATCGCGCATGCGCAGTAAGTCCCGACGGCCCTGCAGAGTTGCGCATGCGCAGGAAGGAGCGCGTGAACGCTGGCCAATAGGTAGAGGGCTCTAAGCAGGGACTACAAGTCCCATGAGCCTCAGCACCACCCCCGTGACGCCAGGGAGCCAATAGGGCAAGAGTATCTCCCTGCACAGAGGGATTGATACATTTTCACAGGGTTTTTTGCAGCAGGGGCAGTCGCCATCAGGAGCAGCTAGGGGAAGGAGGTAGGGTGCAGGAGTCAGTGACTCCCTGCTCTAGGCCAGCAGCCCCCTAGGCCCCAGATAGCCCTGAGCCACCAGTAGCTCTGTGTTGTTTCAGGGACAGGCCCCAGGTTAGGGACCCTGCCCCTTATTATCCAGAGTCAGTTAGGGACACAGCGGACGCTACGCGTCCATCCAGAGGTCTGGGCTCAGACCTTCGCTGTCGCTGCAGCAGCCATCCGGGTGGGATCGCCCCGGACAGTAGTTCCTGTAGTCAGCTGTCATCGGATCCTTTGTGAAGCTCCTTGGCAGGCCCGGGCACTGGAGTGCTCGGCAGGTAACCATCACCAAGTGCACCAACAATCCTATATTATACTCACACGGGACTAGTGGCTGCGCAGTCACACATATCTATCTTACTTGAAGGGACATATTGTGTGGGGTTACTGGACACAGGGTGGGAACACCCGGTGAAAGGGGGTCGCGTCCTGCGAGACGCAGTAGTTAGTGTCTCCTCTAGGGAGGGACACCTGTTGACCATTTGCACAAGTACGTTTGCACTAGTAAAGTCATTGGTTGGTTTACATGCTGTGTGTGAAATATATATATATTGTCCTGCGACGGACCACTCCCTCTCTGGTGGGAGCCATCGCAGGTGGAGGCGCTGCACCGAGTACGAGGTTACTCCATTTATTTATACGTACCCCAGGCTCCCCGTGGCGGAGGTTTAGGCCTCCTGTGAGCCTAACAGGTAAAGCACCACACCTGGTAACATTAGGTTCCCCACGCACACACACTATATGCTATTGGGTGGGGGAATACCTGTTACACAAGTATAAACAAAGCCTACTTGAAGAGGCTCTTTTTCACCCAAGAGCCTTTTTTAACTGTAAAACTCTAACATGGTGAAAGGACTGTCATGGGATACATCTTACAGTAACATTGTGAGTGTGGTGGGCAAGCCTCCACTATCTAAACAAGCAGAGCCACCCCTCTAATTGCTTTGTAGCCTCTCTGCTGCAGACCTCGATACTATTTCTCCCTTCCCCCCTCTGAGGGACCATTTTGCTACATTTTGTGGAGTAAGACTGGGACATTGGGACCCATTGCTTACAAGTATTTTAGCGACAATATGTGCTTATGAAAGGCATTTTGAATTCTGACTATTGTGTCAGCTGCTCATACATACACACTGAGGATTACCACTTTATGTCCAGAGTGTGAAGTACAAATTGACACACCCCCCAACTGGCAACGTTTCTGAGTCTCTTTGTTTGTTTGTCAATTTATACACCCTTTTTTAAATTGGATCACATTAAAAATTATTTTTAATTCAATTAATTTAATCATCTACTGGCATTTGAGTGCCTATCAAGCCAGGTTCTTTCTCTGGGGTTCATTATTAATTACAGATGTAGTGTGACATTGTTGTGTCACATAACACAACAACTCAGAGTATCACAGAGTTTCCATAGGATTCGATGGCAGTGTTGGTGCAGAATATTGCAACATATACAGTATAACCAGAGGGCACAATTACGCCCAATATTATGCACAATAACTTATTTAGGGAAGGTGGGAATGGTGTAACCATGGATGGAGAAAGATTTAAAGCTGATTTTAAAAAAATCAAGTTTGCTGTAAGGACAATTAAAATGTTAAAGGAAGCTAATTACGGATGTGCCTACATGGATTCTATTTCGTTTGCTTGCCACACAGTGCACGGCTCAACTTGTACATTCTCTGGAACATATGAAACTCCTTGGTGACTAATATCAGGGGATTAACCACCTTCTTCCCAGGAATCACACTACTCATTTGTATTATTGCATTTCTAATTCCACTCGTGTTATTGGGATTCACTTTAGACAGTGGATACATGGTGATGTGATATGTCTAAGAGATCTCTTCCTTATAGATATTAGGATACCCTCTTGAGAGATATTTGGATATATCCAGTTTACAATACATGGAAGGTTAAAGTCGAATCAAAGAGACTACACAGTCTATTCCCCACCGCATGGCTCATATTGCGGGATAGATCATATTTTGGTGATAACCTGGAAAATGTGTCCCATGATACAATAGACCCTGTGATGAACATTGCTCATATGAGCACATGACTTATATATGTGACATGGGTTAATACATATAGCTGACCCACTTTATCTCCCCGCAGGGTCTCTCAAATGAGTTATATCTTCCCTCAATCTGTCACAAATATAACCTAAATCACTGCCACCACCAAGGATAAAGAACAGTCTTGTCGCTAGGGGGTCCTTAGTCTTCATTTACTAAGAAAAATATGTAATTAGCACACAAAAAATCCTTTACTCTCTTCAAACCAAGCAAAATTCAATTAAGGCCCAAAGACAATACGTATTACATTCTAGATTTAATATACAAAAGTAGTAGAGTGCTTAGTTTACAGGAAAAAAGAATGTTACAAGAAACATATAGTTTCAGAAAAATAATGGCAGAAACAAACAGACACAACCTCACATCTTCCAAATAAACACCTCTCAGGTTCCTTATTCCAATCCAACCCCCCCCCCCCCCCCCCCCACCCCACAATCACAAAAATGTGCTAGTTGCAAAACTAATATTTAGTGATAGAGGGTACTGTACATAGTGTTGTGCAGTTAAAATAATATGTTACATGTAATTTAATTGCAACTTTGTTAAAGTCACATTGCATGACTGTCACATTTTACTCTGTAACTCAACATCACAGTATTTAAGATGGGCAGATAGCAACAAATTGTTGCAGGGATGTAAAGTCAAGGAACAATGTGTGTGAAGACGACGGATGAAGCTGGTAGTATAACTTTCCACCAGAATACAGAGAATGTAAATGGCGATGCTGAAAGAAAGGCCTGGCAAGGTGAAGGAATGAGGGCAGGAGAAAGCTAACTGGAGCCAAAGAAGGGTGACCCAAACCCGCCAAACACTTTGTTGATGAAATCCCCACCCTTCTCGTTCTGGGCATGTCATCTTCAAATATGAGACTGAGGCTATGTGGGGTGCAGAACTCATGATGGTAAGGTACAGTAATGTGTTTGTGTGTGATTGTTTCAATACCAAAAACTGAAATTCAGGTTTTAATTGTGAATGAGGTAGTGTTGGTTTTGATATCCACTAAAGGTGCTCCTCACTTATTAAGTTTGACCATATAGGATCTTTTTAAGATGTATTCCTAGTTTCCTTTTGTTCTTTTTTAGATACAGGGTGGTGATGTCAAAGTCAGTTCATTGAGTATGATGCAGAAAACAATTGCAAAGGAACTCTGGGGGACCTTCCCGGACCCGAGTTGATGGACGTAGAAATAGAAACAGTATATCACGGCCGTCATGACGAAAATTTGGGTATTCATTGTGGGTATTGCGACTGGGAACACAGTTGGATTGTTGAGACTTTCTGAGGTTTGTGTCTGTCATGTGCGTTTCTGTCCTCGTTTCTCCACTGTGTCTTCAATGTATTTATTTTGAATCAACACTTGAACTCTAAAACACACTTGTCTGTTTGTAATTTAAAGGAACGAGGAAGGCTACAGCTTCGCCTGAAAGTTCCCAAGCATCTCAAAAAGGAGCAGCCTGTTTGCATTTTATGGAATAAGGTGAGACACATTTGTATATATTGTGTGATACTCATACAACTCAGCATTACTGTATATACTTGCTTTATAATGTGTGTGACTATCAATATGACCAGATTAAAAAGTTAGGACCTTGTGAAAACCATTAAAGGAAACCTGTTTCTCAGTCATACAGTTTCCATTATGTTGAATAGTCAAAATAACTTATTGTTTTGGTTAATTGATTATAAAATGTATAGTACACACTTTAGATTTAACTCATCTCTTTTGTTGTCTCTAAAATGCAGATTCCTCCAGGCCAGTGGTTCCCAACTCCAGTCCTCGAATACCCAACAGGCCAGGTAGTAAGGATAGCCATGCTTCAGCACCAAATGACTGAGCCAGCTGTGCTTAATCAAGTATATCCTTACAACCTGGCCTGTTTGGTGTTCTTGAAGACTGAAGTTGGGAATCGCTACTCCAGGCTATATACACTGTACTGTGCATATTTAGAAATCCACATTAACCTGCCCTTTCTTTTACTCTTCACAGAAGTGTCCAGCAATTTAACTACAGTTGAGCCTTCATGAAGAATCGACTATTGTACTGTACTGTACCTTGCATGTTCTAGGAAACATTGATAAAAATGGGGGAAAAATGAACATTTTATAGTTTGACACTATTGATATATGTATGTAATAAAAATATCTTTTTATTTCACATAACAAATTAAAAGTGAAATGTGTACAGTTTAGAAGACTGTGGACGATAGTCAGATTCTGGGCTGTCAGCCTCAAAGAAATCCTTACATTCTTGAAATATCCCCTGTGCCTCACAGAGAGAGGTGACAAACAGGTCACCACTTAGCTGGAGGTCTATATTAAAAATAGGAAATCATGGGATGACATATATTCTGAAGAATAACATACAGATATTTGTAATTGTTGAAAGGAGATAGATTCAAGAAGGCCAAACACTTGAGGTTTAGGAGGTGGCAAGGGGCAGATATCAATTTTTCGCTTAAGCTTAGGAGCAAGTCGTTGTTACATCCAGCAAACTCGCCTGAACTTATTGATATGACTCACGTGAGTCTAAGTATTATGGCCACAAAGTTATGATGCCTTTTATACATTGTGTCACTTTTAAAATCCAAAGAAAGTAGGGGGGGGGTTCTTGTCATAAAAATGTCAACCAAGTAGCCAATTTACGACAGTGGTGAGTCTTGTGTGTTTCAATGCATGAAGGTCTGGGCATGTTTAAATAGAAAATCAGAATTCAACAGAGGGGTGTCTGGGATCGGACATGTGAGTTTCCTCTCTGGGAAAGGTATTCACACAAAATGAACCCGTTACAGCTAAATGGAGTAGAGTGAGGTACTCACTGGGTAAATGCTAAACGAATACACAGGAACAGGAAACCCAGTTTCTGAGCACTCAATCACTAATAATGATTTCTGAATTAAATCAAATATATTTTAATGTCACAAAATGAATATAAAATAAGGGGTATTAAAGTACAAACAACATGTGTAGTGACTAGGATCATAGTAAAAGTACTGTGGGTACTCACGATGATACACTCATATGTATTGGAGGACTAAGATGTGTCTCCAAATATACTATGTGTAGCCAGGTCCCCCAGGTTTACCCTTATCTCCGCAGGCTGGGAGAATAGGGAGGTTGCTGCATGTAGGGAGTAACACAATACAGACCGGCGCCTTAGAGTCCAAATAGTGGGATATATTTCAGTCCAATGAATGGTTGGAGATATCCAATAGATGATAACCTAGTCCAGTAGACAGCAGATACCTCAGCAAGAGCAATGATGTGAAATGCAGGGAAGACAAGAGAACAAGATCATAGTGTACCAAAATATGGTTAAAACATATAACACATAGACAGACAAGCACATACAACAATAAACATGTAGGCTGACTAATAACAAATAGAATTTAATGAACACAATAAAATTCAGCAAACTGGTGACGAGCAGATCCAGGATCCGGTTGTGAAAAACCGGAATCCTACTTACAGCAAGTCCTCAGGATATGTGCAGATAGGGGAGTAGAGATGATTCAGCGGTGGATGATGGTGGACGCGTGCCACGTGCAAACGCCCGCAGGTACCTCCTCAGATTCTTCCAGTATGGGCAGCCCTGCTTCCAGCTCCACGAGATCACCATCGCTCTCAGCCGGAACTACGTCACAGCGGGCGGGACAACTATTGACGATCAGAACTCCACTGCTACTATAACAATTTTTATCACGGTATTGTTATTAGATATTGTACTTCACTATTGTCATATTATTTTTTAGCGCTATATACACCAACCTTTTTCTAAGTGCATGTAGGGAGTGCTTCGGTACATCGGAGGCTCCGCAGTGACACGATCACATAGGGCGCCGCCATGTTGGTGTTCGCGCATGCGCGGTGAGCCCGTGGAGGTGGTGAGAGAACAAAGGTTGCGCATGCGCAAGGGAAGGTTGCGAAAGCCCGCGAAAGAGGAATGGCACCTATAGGTGGAGCGCACGGGACTACGAGTCCCAGCAGCCAGAGCGAGACCAGGTGAAGCCAGGGAGCCTATAGGGCGGGCGGGCGGAAAATCGGGAGGAAGAGTTAGGAGGTTGCGCAGGGGAGCATGCTTGGTAGAACCGAGCAGGAGGAGGAAGGAGAAGGAGTTCTGCGTGTAGGGAGGCCGGTAGCCCCCTACACAAGGCCTCATACCCCAGCCCAGTTAGGCCCTGAGTCCCCGTAGAGTGGAGCGGAATTAGGGACTGGTCATCAGATAGGGCACAGACCCTTAGTCCAGCAGAAAAGTGAGATATTCAGAGACTATTGCATAATCTTACTAGAGGTCTGGGCTCAGACCTCGGCTTCACAGCACAGCCATCCGGGTGAGATCGTCCCGGGAGGTATCCCTGGAAAATCCATCTGTCGTCTGATCCTTTGCGAAGTTCTTTGGCAGGCCCGGGCGCTGGAGCGCTTGGCAGGTAATCCCATCAAGTGCACCAACTGTATACATATATTCATATTCGAACACAGTGGCTGCGCAGTCACACACGTATAACTCACTTTGGGGATGGGGCATTATTGAGTGTGGGAAGTTGACACGGTGTGGGTACACGGTGAGGGGGTCGCGTCCTGCGAGACGCAGTTGTATAGTGTCTCCTCTAAGGAGGGACACCTGTTGATTATATGCAAGGTTATGGTTGCATTAGTAAAGTCATCGGTTACATATATATACTGTGTGTGTGTGTGAAATACATTATTGTCCTGCGAAGAACAACTTCCACTCTGCTGGGAGCCATCGCAGGTGGAGGCGCTGCACCAAGTAAGAGGTATCCGTAGTCATATAAGCTGCCCCAGGCTCTCCGTGGCAGAGGCTCAGTCCCTGCGAGCCAACAGGATACACAGCATTGGTAGCATTGGTAGCGTACTGTATTAAATAGGAAACAGGGCTACATTTGGAGATGCTGCTGAGATTAAGACCTGGGGTGCCCCGACTCTAAATTCACCCAGCCATCTGTCCAGAATGACTCTCCCCTCGCATCAGAGCATGCGAGAATGGGCACGGCACATGCAAACGCCTGCCCGCCGCGTGGTGGCCGTGAGCCAAGTTCCTATGGTCTTGCCCTTAGAGACATTACAAACGGCCCTAAGACAACTGCCAGGTTTCTCCAAAGCCCGCCTGGTGGATGTCCTCATAGACCAAGACGCCAAGTGGAACACGATTCGTGTTGCTGGCTCATATTTGTATCATAGCCAGTATACACACAAGTGGTTTTTATTCCGATCACGATTACAAGAACTGAAACGGACAGGCATCCCAAGGACAGCTATAGGGGGCTTCATTTCCTGCGCATGCGCGCTACGCATTCAGCCACGCTGACACTCGTGGAGGACTGACAGCGTTACAGCGCTACAGAAACAGCCCCAGCACGCGGGACTGATTTCTGAGGATTGACACTGCCCCTGCATACCCTATTTGATGCCCTACCAAAGAAGTTACGATCGAGATTGGGGATTATTAAAGTTTTAATTCATGTAAGTGGTTACTATCTTTTATTATTTGTAATACACTTCATTTCTCTTATCTTGGTGCGCTCTTGTGTTTTCTTTTTTTCTTGGATACTTGGCATCACCGTCGGAGTTCTCCGTTGGTATCCATCTTGGAGGTGGGGGAAGACACCTTGAACAACAGGAGCAGCAAAAGAATAGAGAGGAATTATCATTCCACATCTTTAAAGAGCAAGAGCGCGGACTGGACACTATTCTACTGGGCCTTCCCCTGTTTCTAGCATCAAATAGATTTTTGATATGAGTCCCTTTTGGTCCGAGTCGGGTTTACATAGTCTCTCGAATTGAGTATGCGATGGGAGCTCCGGGTTTGGGGATAGTTTTTGGACAAAGTGTCTGATTTGGAGGTATTTAAATGCGTCCAAATCCGGAATCTTATATTTGGTTCGCAGGTCTTGAAAGCTCAGGAGGCTCCCTAGGGATAGCACATCGGCCAATGTCTTAGTCCCTTTCGCCTTTAGTTGATCAAATAGTCTCGACCTACATCCAGGGGGGAATGTGGGGTTATCAAATAATGGCGTAAGCTGCGTGCCAGGGGCGGAGAGCTTATATTTGAGCTTGGTTTTTAACCAGATCCCCCAGGTGTGTTTTGTCGTCCCTAATTTAAATTTTTGTGGGGGCATGTCTCCTCTATTCATACTCCAAAGGCATGCCGGCAGAGAAGGCACTTCAGCATAGTGTGTCTCTATTTTGAGCCAGCACCGAAGAGTTGGGTCCGAATTCCATAGTGCGGCTTGTTTTAGTTGGGCAGCCTGGTAATATTTGTGGATATCAGGGACTCCCATGCCCCCTCTCCCTCGTGGTGACAATAGCACTGATCTAGCTACTCTGGGTCTTTTTCCTTGCCAAATGAAGTGAAATATCCTGTTTTGGATGTTTTTAATTTCTGAGCCAGGGACATGGACCGGAAGAGTTTGGAAGTTTTTATAGATATCATTCTTCCGATCCACGATATCTGATAACCTTCCCATTTGCTCAAATCCTTTTTGATTTTATCAAAGAGAGCTGGGTAGTTATGCTGATATAGTGATTGGTAGTACTTCGATACATTCACTCCAAGGTATTTGATGTATGAGGGAGTCCATTTACATGCAAAGTTTATTTTAAGTAATTTGACTTCTGGCTCTGTGAGGCTGAGATTAAGGGCCTCTGATTTTTCACTATTAATTTTGTATCCTGAGATATTGCCGAAGTCTTCTAGTTCTCTTTGGAGATTGGGGAAGGAAGTTTGGGGTTGGGTTAGGGTCAGAATAATATCATCGGCGAATAGGGAGATTTTATAGTTTGTGTTTCCAATTGCTACGCCTCTGATATTTATATTATTTCGTATTTTAGCCGCCAGTGGTTATATGGTGAGAGCAAAAAGGAGGGGGGACAAGGGGCACCCTTGTCTAGTACCGTTTTTTATTTGGAATCTGTCTGAGTTTCCGCCCGGGAGCCTGACTATTGCAGACGGGTTTTGGTACAAAGCCTGGACTCCCTCTAGAAATGTGTCTTTGAAGCCAAATTTTTCTAATGTTTTAGTTAGGAATAGCCAATCAATTCTGTCGAATGCCTTCTCTGCGTCTAAGCTCAGGAGCATTGCCTTGGAGTTTGTGAGGTGGACATGTTCAATTATGTTGAAGACTTTCCGGGTATTGTCCGAGGCTTGACGTCCCAAGACAAATCCCACTTGATCAATGTCTATTAGTCTTGGCAAGATAGGGTTCAATCTATTGGCCAAGATCTTACTGTATAATTTAAGATCGTTGTTTAGGAGTGATATGGGCCTGTAACTCCCGCATTGCGCAGGATCCTTCGCTTCTTTATGAATAATGGCAAGGTTTGCCAGTGACATAGACGAGGGAATAGGGTTCCCTTCCAGGAATGAATTGAATAGATTTAGTAGATGGCTAGTCAATATTGGGAGGAACCTTTTGTAATATGCGTTGGAGAAGCCATCAGGGCCTGGTGTTTTGGATATCTTAGAAGACTTTACCGCGGATACCAACTCTTCTTTGGTAATTTTGGCATTGAGGAAGGAGTTTTCCTCCTCTGTCAATGTGGGGAGATCGCAGTCGTCAAGGTAGTGCGAGATTGCCTCTGATCTCGACACCTCCGAGGTCCCCTTCTGAGTCTTTAAGTTATAGAGTTTGGTGTAGAACTTGGTGAATTCCTCCGCTATTTTCTTCTCGCTATATAACATCTCACCAGACCCACCCCTGATCGACGTTATCTGGGACCTTTTTTGTATGCCTCTTAATTTGGAAGCCAGGAGTCTATCAGCCTTATAGCCCTTGTCATAATATCTTTGGTTGGTCCATTTAAGGGCCTTTTCAACCTTTTCTAGTTGAATGCCTTTTAGTTTGTTTCTAGTGGCGGACAGTACCTTGTAGAGTCTTTTGGATGGGTTAGATTTATGTTGTTGTTCCAGATTAGTTATTTTCTCCGTCAGGTCTTTTACTGTTTTCGCCTTGATTTTTTTCTTATGGGCGGCGATTGAGATAAAAATTTCCCTTGATCGCCGCCTTATGGGCTTCCCATAAGATTGCGGGCGATGAGACTGAGCCACAGTTATTTGCAAAGTACTGTTTGAGGGATTTTTTAATCTTTTTCTCCACTTCGGGGCAATTTAGTAATGAATCGTTTAGTTTCCAATTGTAGGAGAAAGATTTTACAAAGGGAACCGATAGGGTTAAGGTAATAGGTGCGTGGTCAGACCACATTGTTGGGCCTATATCTGAATCTGTGGAAGCCTCTAAGACATTTTTGGTCCCTAGGAAATAGTCAATACGTGAATAGGTCTGGTGAGGTGTCGAGAAGAATGTATAGTCTCTTTGTCCTTGGTGTTGAGTTCTCCATATGTCCGTCAGTGAGAATTCCTTAAGGATTTCTCTCAATTTCTTCCCCTTGCTCAGAGACTGGGGCGTGTGTGGGCGACCTGAGGTCAGGGACTTGTCCTCCATTGGGTTAAGCGCCATATTTAGATCACCCCCCACTACCATTGAGGATAAGTACTCTGGGTCTATATCCTCCAGAATTTTGTTCAGGAACACTGTCTGGTTTTCGTTTGGGGCATACAAGTTAACCAGGGCTATTGCTGTACCTGAGAGTGTTCCATACACCACGAGAATTTTTTTTATAAAATATTTTACCAGGAAGTAATACATTGAGAGTTACCTCTCGTTTTCAAGTATGTCCTGGGCACAGAGTAAAACAAATAATACATGGTTACAAGTACAGTTACATAAATGAACAGGGTATACATTATATACAAGACATTGCGTGCACAGTTAAAGAAAATATATATTATGAGCGTATGAAACAGTTACAGACCAGGTTAAAATGTGAGACAGCCTTAGATTTGAAAGAACTTAAACTGGTGGTGGATATGAGAGTCTCTGGTAGGTTGTTCCAGTTTTGGGGTGCACGGTAGGAGGAGGAACGTCCGGATACTTTGTTGAGCCTTGGGACCATGAACAGTCTTTTGGAGTCTGATCTCAGGTGATAAGTGCTGCAAGTGGTAGGGGTGAGGAGCTTGTTCAGGTAGCTGGGTAGCTTGCCCATGAAGAATTTAAAGGCAAGACAGGAAAGGTGAACTTTGCGCCTAGACTCTAGTGTTGCCCAATCTAGTTCTTTGAGCATTTCGCAGTGATGTGTGTTGTAGTTGCATTGGAGAACAAAACGACAAATTGAATTGTAGAGGGTGTCAAGTTTGCTAAGGTGGGTTTGAGGGGCCGAGCCATATACTATGTCTCCATAGTCAATAATTGGCATTAGCATCTGCTGTGCGATACGCTTTCTGACCAGGATACTTAGGGAGGATTTGTTCCTGTAAAGTACCCCTAGTTTGGCGTAGGTCTTGGTTGTCAGGGTATCAATGCTACCCTCTGGATCCGTTACTGTTTTTGTTAGATATAATGGGGTTCCTAGGCGGATTAATATCGCAACTCCCCTTTTTTTACTGCTAAATGAGGAAAAGAACCCCAAGGGGAATGCGTTTTGAAATGTTTTGGGCTGGTCTTGGGATGTGAAGTGCGTCTCCTGCAAGAAGATGATATCGCCACCTGAGCTCTTCATTTCTTGAAGAGCTAAACGTCTCTTTCTATTGTTTTGCAGACCTTTTACATTGAGAGAGACCAGTTTGATTACTGAGTGACTAGCCATAGGGATTTTTGTTAATAGAATTTTCTGGGGCTTCGCCTTTCCCAACCGCGAAGTCCTGCATTAGTACCATGTTTTCCCCCTTCAGGGTACGGGCACGCTTCTCCCTTAAGGTGCGTGTATCAGAGTTGGGGCCGCTCACTCGGGGCAAGGGGGGCAGGGGAGAGGTGTAGGAGCAGGTGGAAGGGAGGGAGGGCAGGGGGTGGGGTTCCTGCTGGGACAGTATCAGCAGGAGATTTTGGGAGAAAAAAGAAAAAGACTAGGCTTCTTGTTGGCCTAGGGTAATTGAGAACCGGTAGTCTACTAACCGGTTGTTGGGCTTACGGCCCTTGGGGGGTGGATCCGGGTCTATCACCTCTCAGGAGGGACGGGGAGTCGCGGACCCTTGGGTAGCTTTATTTATTGCACCTTGGGTTGCGGACCAGGATTGCTGGTATGAATCAGTGGTGAGGAAGCGAGCTTAACTTGGGTTGATGGGGAGGGGGGGGACCCGGGGGAGGGAGGAGGGGTGTGGGGGGGGGGGTGGAGAGTAGGGTAGGGGGGGGAAGGGAGGGGGCAGGGGGGAGGGCAGGGGGGTGGAGGGGGGGCGGGAGGGGGGTAAGGGGAGGAGAGGAGGGGGGGAGGAGGGGAGAGGGAGGGAGCGGAAGGGGGGGAGGAGGGACGAGAGGAGGGGGAGTGAGAGGGGGGGGGAGGGGAGGGGGGACAGGGGTGGTGGTGGTAAGGGAGACGAAGGAGGGGGGGGAGAGAGGGGAGGGGAGGGGGAGGAGAGAGACGAGGGGGGGGGAAGGATGAGAGGGGGAAGGGGGAGGGGGGGAAGGGGAGGGGGGGAGGGGAAGGGGAGGGAGGAGGGGGCAAGGGAGGGGGGGATTCTGGGGGAAGCAATGGTGTGTTTAATGTGTGCATACATCTCCTTAATCAGGGCCTCGAGTAACTTTTTGAGTTATAGGGGATATTTATGCACTGCCTCTGGTCTCTCACACCAGGGATTTCTGTCTACCTGTTGTTTTCCAGTTTCCAATTGGAGCAGGGGGGGGGAGAAAGGGTAGGGGGGAAGGGAAGGGGGGGTTGTATGAGCGTGGGGGTGGTGGTGGGGGAATGTGGGGGAAGGTGAGGGAAGGTGGGTGAGAGACCGCTTTAAACATAAATAGTATATCGGTGACCAGAGAGCATTGAACACAGTGATAACATTTTAAAACACATAGTGGTTATACTTGAAGCTTGGGAGAGACATGTCTTAGCACCTTAACAGTTATAACTTTTTCTTTAATCATCATTCGCTGACTGAAAGGTTTTCTATTTGTTCTTATGGAGGGGTTCTTTCAGATACAGTAGCATACATATATTCAGCGCTAACCATGGAAGGGTTGGAGCCCAAAATAGATCTTCTGCTTAACATTTGCTAAGGATCTGTTTTGGGAATACAGGCTTTGATTTGTGCTCGCTGTGTCCTTTATTCAGGGCGCTTAGCGAGCGATTCTTTCTAATCAGAGCCTCCCCCACCTCCTTTTGTGGGGTCTGCTGTGACCACTGACCGGTGGGGGGGGAAGGGGTGGCGGGGGGGTAGGGGGGGGGGTTGGAAAGGGGCAAGGGAAGTGGGGGGGCGGGTAGATGGTAAGGGGTAGGGTACATTGAGACAGTACAGGTCATGGATAGGGTGTTGTTTCGTTAAACTGCGTTTCTTAGGTCTAGATGTTAGCCACCAGTACTCCTGGGTGCTCTGCCTATGTAGTGATTTTAGGACATTTCTCTGTTTCCTTTTATACATGACGGCACACCCCTTGCAGTCCGGTACAACATCCTAACCCTATGCTCTGAGGTTTGGGACTTTTTACTGTGTGGGGATTGTTCCTCAATGGCTTTTTGGGTACAGGTGGATATGGGGGAGGGGGGGGGGGACAGGGAGGGGGGGAAGGCATAGGGCGGGGAGGGGGGGGTATAGGGCACCAAGTGTCTTTTCGCCCAGGTTTAGTGATCTTCTTTGGGGGGGAACCCCGCAAATCTTGCGTAGGGGGGAAAGGCAGGGGGGACCTCGGGTGGGCCGGGGGGAGGGAAGCGTGATTGCATTATGCCTGTGGACAATACCGTAAACATATATCCCTCTCCCCCCCCCCCCAAAGTCCCCACAAACCAGCCGCTCCAACGGGACCGTCCGGGCCAGCACAGGTTAATCTCTCCGCTCGGCGGGTTCTGGGGACCGTCCATGTGTCCTCGCCCTTCCGACCGCTGCTGTATAATAAATCCAGGGCGGTAAGCTTTTCAGGGAGACTTAACGGGAGAACTCTCCGTCGAGTCGGCAAAAACCGGAGGGTCTCGCGGTGGTTCCTCGTCTCGCGGGAAGGGATCTGGAAAGTGATTCTCGTGCTGGCCGTCCTCGGGGGCAGTCGCATCGGGGCTCCGTCTCCAAACTGGCTGTGGATCTCGGCGGGTCTCAGGTCCAGGAGTCGTGGGGTGAGTTCAGCTTTGGTTTATTTCTCTCTCGGCGTCTTCTGGTGCAGGGCGGAGATTCTCTCGGACGCTCTTGCTGGGCCGCCTCTACCGTCCTCTTGTCCTCGGTGTGGGGGGGGGGAGTCCAGCCATGAAGGAGGGGGGGTCAGGCCCAGTGCCTGGCCGAATGGCAGCATGTCCTCTGGGTGCTTCATGGTGAAGAACCAACCTCCTTTGTTCACTATAAGCTTAAAGGGGAAGCCCCAGCGATACTTTACGTCCTTTTCTCTCAGGAGGGAGGTAAGGGGCTTCAGCTCTTTGCGCCGGTTCACTGTTAGTTTCGATAGATCACTGAACAGTTGAATGGGTTCGTCATGGAAAGAGAGGGGTTCTATTTCACGGCAGGCTGTTATGATTTTTTCTTTGGAGGAGTAGCTGTGAAGCCTCACAATTATATCGCGTCTCCTTTTGGGGTCGTCTGACCTAGGCCCTAGAACTCGGTGGGCTCTGTCAATTTCAAGGTCCCTTTCTGGGATGTCTTTACAGATCGTTGTAAACAGTTCAAGCAGGTAGGATTTGATTTGCGAGGGGGAGACAGTTTCAGGGACATTTCTGATTCGAATGTTTTGGCGTCTGTCCCTGTTTTCCTGATCTTCCTGGCTTTCTTTTAATGCCGCGATCTCCTCACCCAGGCGGATTATCTCTTCCTCCGCTGCTGTTTGTCTGTTAAGGGCCCCCTCCACCTTGGTTTCCACTTCAGCTGCACGGTTTGTTAACCAGGCGATTTCCTCCCTTATATCCTGCACTGCCTCTTTGATATCGGCTTGCAGGGAGAGGTGCAGTTTGGCGTGCACAGAGAAAAATAGCTCCTCCATATATTCTCTGGTGAGAGGCTCTCCTTCCTCTCTGTTTTCTCCCGGTTGGTTTCGGGCCCACGCGGAGGCTGGCTGGCCTCGTGTTCCGTCGCCATCTTGCTTTTCAGCAAGCTCCTCCAGTCTTTTTTGGGACGGCGAGAAATACTTTGAAACCCCTTGGGCTGCGGGCTTCTTTCCTTTAGAGGACATTCTGGGCGAGTTTGCCTCTGTCCTAGGATCGAAATCGGGGGAAATTTTGGGCTTTTTAGGTGCTTTTTCTATAAGATTGTGCAGTAGGGTCCACGGAGCTCCTCGTTCACCCAACCATCCCTGGTGATGTCACCGGAAGCCCCCCTGCTTGTCATATTTTTAAAACCACGGGGAACCCCTAATAGGGAAACTTTGGCATTTTTTTCATGAGTTACAGTATTTACTGTTTAGTGCAAATTCAGACAATCTCTGGGAATCCCCTCTGAAAACGCACTAAGTATGTGTGTATAAGGGGGCAGAGGTGTGTAGAGATATGCATTCAGTTGCAGCTTGCCTTAACTCTGCAAGAAGTTTAAAGCAGTGCCTGCTTCTAAATTTATTTTTATTTAAATTTTTATTATTTGAACTAGGTGAACCACTGGAGCTGAAGTGCGGCACTCCCAGCTCTGGGGATCACCTTGTATCTTAGAAATGTTATTTTCAATTTCCCAGACAAAAATGATTGTCCAGGAGAACAAAATGGCACCAGGGCCAATTCACTTCAGTGTCCAATACAAAGCCTCAATGTCATAGTTCTTTAAAAACTAAAGCTGCCTCACATTTTAGTATGTAGTTATGGGGCAAGAGTCCCAAAAACAGTGCTCAATCTCGTTCAGAACTTCAGTAGATAATAAAAATCCTTATTTTGTTGTGGAGTCAGCCTATAACCATAACTTTTTAGGTATTGGACCCAGTGCTTAGTACATGAATCATTCACATATGACAAATAAACATGAATGAGGGTAAACGTACCGTTACTTTGTAGGATTGCGCCCTACATGACCCTTGTGTTGCGCACTGTACCGGTCATCCAGTCTCAATGAAGGGAGACATACAATACTCACATATGCGTGTTCCTGTGCGTGCATCCACGCTCGGTATGCATATATAACAGTAGGAAGGATCCGAGATTCAGCGGTTCACAGCTTGTAGAGATGAGAGACCAGCAAGGTGTAGATTAAAAATGAAATTTTATTGAAAAAACATATGGTATGGGGGACACAATCTGACGCAGTTTCGGACCTGCGTGGTCCTTAATCATAGAGCTCTATGATAAGGACACGCAGGTCCGAAACAGCTCAGTGTGTCCCCCATACCATATGTTTTTTCAATAAAAATTCATTTTTAATCTACACCTTGCTGGTCTCTCATCCTTATCAAGCATGTGATGCTGGAATCTTCGGATCCTTCCTACTGTTATATTGCCTCACATTTTAATCTGGTCTGTAACTGTTACATTCGCCTATAATCAGATATTATCTGTAACTGTTCATAAAATGTCTTTAAGTATTATGTATAACCATGTTTATTTAATGTAATCATGTATTTGTAACCATGCATTTGTCATCATAACTCGACTGTGCTTGAAAACGAGAGGTAACTCTCAATGTATTACTTCCTGGTAAAACATTTTATAAATAAATAATAGTGAGATAACATCATCATTTTTTACCCTGCGGCCATCATTGTTATTGTAATTTTTTTTAACAGTTATGTACATTGGGGGTTGAGGGATTCCTGGAGCCAGTGGTACTGTGTTGAGCTGCAGGGTAAATCCTGGATCAAATAATAGTAAAATATTGTATTGCTGCTAAAAGGCCTTTTCTCTCAAAAGGAAATACAATCTGAAATTAAATGTATGCTCTGCCACCCCTGCACTAAATAGATATATGCTGCACAATGAATGAATAATGTGTAAAACTATGCACCTAGTAACACCCCTTTCAGTATTTGCTAAAATAACTGCTATATGCTGACTCCACGGTGTGTGCTAATAATTCTGGTTTGGCTTTCTTCATACCTCACTCTACAGTATATCAAAGTTTTTAACAGACCAGTTAATGGGAATTCACAACAACCAGGAAAGGATCACTGTCACACTGTTGAGCAGGAGTTGCTATGCAGGCATGTGCTAATAATTTTGGATGTTCAGAGTCACTCCTCCACTTACCCAAGAAAAACAACGACAACAGAATGCAAAATGGCCAGACCTTGTTTATTAACCACAACAAAAACGTTAACATGATTAAAACCATAACCTGCACCATGTCCTGTTAGTTTGCACCAAAACCTCCACCTGTAGGGAGCACTTGTCAGTCACTTACTGTAAGGCTGAGTCCATGGTGACTCAGCCCGTGCGGAGGCGCGCTGAGGCTGAGGGAAAGCGCGTGCTTTCTCTGGCCTTGGTTAGCACGCCGTCCGGGGGCAGGCCAGTGACGTCACGGAGCTGGTTCGCCCTCATCGCCCTCACTGGTAAGCATGAGCACGCCTCAGCACGGGTCAGCGCCTCAGCGCTGACCATGCCCGGGGCCTTAGATGGTATTCATGGACCCCCAAAATCTGGACTTGTGTAAACATACAATGCAGTCTGTGCGTTACTGGTGAAGAAAGGATTAATATCCAAAAGCTGAGAAAGATCTAATGACCAGCTGTCCCTGAGTGACCAAAAATTAACAATATCCAGATTCTAGGTCTAGGACAGCAGCTGAGATGCAAGAATAACCCTTAACCTACAGTATAAGGACAAGGACACTGACCATCTAAGGAAAAGAAAGGTGCGGTGGAGATTTTGGATGTGTATGTGTGAGATGTGTGTTTACTTTATAAGCAACTGGAGAGACTGTGTTAGAGAGAGGTCTCCAAACATCAGAAAAGCTATGAACACCAGGCTGCTTAAAACTGATGATTCCTGTAATAAAAGTAATAATGAAACCGGAGTCCTTCTTTCACTTACAAAATGACCTCACTGGCAGCTGTGAGAAGCAGAGGAGTGGGACCTTAAACCCCTTTCTTTAGACGTGATTGTTCCTGTTACATTTTTTAATTAATGTATTTATATATTAGCACAACATTAAATAACAAACAAAAACCCAAAATGTGAGTGTGGGGTTATTACACCATGGCTTCAAACTGGTAAGAGGTTACTTCCACCAATTCCACTCTATACATATTCCTTATCTCCTGGACCTCCTCACCAGAATATTCCCACAATCCTGCACTCTCGCTTGAGGTAGGGGGTTTCCACCCTGTTAAGTGCCCCTATCCCGCAATTGGTCCGGGGCATTCCATTTATCTCCACCTTTATCAGTTCTAATACAGCAATACATACATTTGTGCTAATTTGAGCAACCAAAATAATGTAATATTGCAGTGAACCTAATGTAAATCACACACATCTATTATATATTTTGGAAAGCTGTTTGTCTGTTTGCTATGCATTTGGACACCTCTTAAGATATCATAACCAAATTCTGCATAATGGTTCCTGAGATCAAGGAGCAGGTTTTGTCTATGTTTGGATACAATTCACAAATGACACCACATATGACATCAGCAGTGACATAACTGACAACATCACATATGACATGATCTCATCACACAACTGTCAAGTTCAAGACTATGTAATGGAACTTGGCTAATAGTGAAAAATCTTTTGCCTAACGTCAGCGAAGCCACTATTGTAACAGGCTGTGCTAAGGGAGAAGAGATATTAATACCAAGAATTCAACTCATCCCTACCGACATTCCTTTTTAATTCAAACAACTTTGGTTAGTGGAGCTTTGTCTTTGCAATGCCAACTAATAAATCTCAAGGGTAGTCACTTAAAGTAGCTGGACTGAATTTAGAAAATCCATATTTTGCACATGGTCAGCTTTATGTTGGATGCTCCAGAGTGGAAACTGTAAAAAAAAAAGTGTATGTTTTTGCACCTGATGGAAAAAAAACAAAAATATAGTTCTTCTAACAGCATTACAATGAAAATACATTAAAAAATGTCATTACGAAACTAAAAAATGCAATTATTAATTTATAAATCTCAGTATATTTTTTGGTTTCTGAGAATTCCCGAGCAACGTCAGGTACTTTCAGTTAGTACACTACTAGTATAAGTGTATTCATGCAAATAAATATTCAAGATCCAATGATATGAATGTGTTTAGTGTGATGATTACAATTGTGACACACTAAATAGAAATGTGTATACTCAAAAGGAAGTATGCCTTATACAAAAATAACTTAAAGCTGCAGTTCAGTCTTTTATTTTATTTTATTTTTTACTTCAATAGTTTCATGTTGGCAATCTCCAACTACCTAAAGAACTGCATAGCTGCCGGTCAATTCGTTATCCGTCTATTGATCGGCTAAGTTTGGCGACATCTTTAAATATGGGGAATGTAAATCGTTGCTATAGGAACAAGCATGCTTGTTAAAATAGAATACAAGAAAATTGGTCTTTCAAAGTTGTTGTTTTTTAAAAACAGAAAATGCTAAAAGTATTTTTTCTTACTACAGAACTGATTTATTTAAAAAAACACACATGCAGGATATTGCCTGAACTGCAGCTTTAAATGCCAAAAATGTACTGTATTTCACAAACGTGTGTTTTTTCGTACTTCCAATGAAAAATTACACGTTTGTGAAATGCAGTACATTTTAGGCAAATAAGTTATTATGTGCTATTTTGTCATTTTTATGACGGATTTATTTTTATTGTATTTTATTTCCCATTATCCTCAACAATATTTTGCTTGCTTGTAAATAAATGATGACAATATTATTATAAAACTCAGCTAATGCAGCAATTAGGCTTGCTTTTAGAGGCAGATTGATATACAGCCTGTGTAACAACTGGAAAAAGCTCTAGAGAATCCATAAAATAGTGTGGCAGCTAAAATGTGACATGGTCATTGTCTTACTTTGCATTTCATTACTCGGAACTCTTGTCTGCAACTTACCCAATGACATGACATTATTATGTATTTATCAAGTGTTTTACCAGGAAATAATACATTTAGAGTTAAGGTCCTGTGCACAGAATGGGGTGAATAAAGCAACTTTGGGTGACCTGTGGAAGACATGGACTTGTAGATTATTTCTGTTTGTTGGATGGCATCAATAACAATGTCACAGTTTTGAAGCAACCACAAAGAAGACTGCTATAAGCAGTGTTCGACAATCCTATACATTTACACGCCCGGGGCGGGTGGATTTAACCCCCAGGCGAGTAAATATTGGCCCAAGCAGAACACGTGCTTGTTTTTTTAAATATCCCTGCTCGCGCTGAATTTTCCCTGCTCGCGCTGAAAAAAAAATAAAAAAAATAACTCCCCCTACCTGACTGCTGATTGGCGCGCGCTCCAGGGCTTTGTGGGCGCGCGGCCAGGCTCTATATGAGCCCGCCCCCAACGAGCGGTCATTTTTTCTGGCCAGAGATCTGTTGGAGAGTACTAGAGTCCAATCCTCCATCCCCTCTGCTCCTTCCCTGCCTCCTGCAGTTCCCCCTTACTCCCCGCCTCCCCCCCCCAATACCCGCGCGTGGCTGCAGATGGTAGCGAGGGTGTTCCGCCTTCTTTCCCCGGCTCCCGCTTATCCGCGCGGGGCGGAGGTGTCCCCCCCTTATTCCCCCCAGCTTCCCGCGCCACTTCCAGCTTTCCCCGGTCCCCGCGCGGGGTGGGTGATGGTAGTGGGGTGTTCCCCGCTTACCCCGGCTTTCCGCGGGTGATGGTAGTGGGGGGTGTCCCCGCTTACCCCGGCTTCCTGCGATACCAGCGCGGGACGGGTGATGGTAGTGGGGGGTGTCCCCGCTTACCCCGGCTTCCCGCGATACCAGCGCAGGACGGTGATGGTAGTGGGTGTTTTCCCGGCTTCATGCGCCACTTCCCGCTTCCCAGATCCCCGCGCGGGGTGGGAGATGGTAGCGGGGGTGTTCCCCTCTTACCTCCTTGGTCTCCGCTTCCCCGCGGTCCCGTGGCTGTCCGCGCAGGGAGGGGTTGGTTGACGGGGGGGAGAGGGGGGGCGAGCGGGGCAAGTGGTGTGAGTTGATCGGTCGCGAGGCCTTCCTCTTCTTCCACTATCGTGTGTGTGTGGTGTGTATGGGAGAGTGTGTGTGTATGAATTGCATGTATGGGAGAGAGTGTGTGTGTGTGAGGGATGTGTGTGTGATGTGTGTGTGTGTGTGTGTGTGATGTGTGTGTGTGTGTGTGTGTTGTGCAGCGTGTGTGTGGTGTCAAATGGGTGAATGCTGTTGTGTGTGTGTGTGTTGATGTGTTGTGTGTATGACTGACATGGGAGAGTTGTGTGGTGTGTGTGTGTTGTGAATGAATGCATGTAGGGGAGAGTGTGTGGTTTGCAGTTGTCGTGTGATGTGTGTGTGGGTGTGTGATGTGTGTGTGTGCTAGCTGTGTGTAGTGTTGTGTGTGTGTGTTGTGTGGGTGGTGTGTGTGTGTGTGTGTGTGTGTGTGTGTGGGTGTGTGTGTGTGTTAGTGTGTGTGTGTGTGTACACGCGTATGACATTGCATGTATGGGAGAGTGTGAATGGTGTGTGTGGTGTGGAGCTTGTGTGTGAATGAAGGAGAGAGGGAGAGTGTGTATGGTGTGTATGCATGAATGTATGGGAAGAAGAGAGAGAGAGTGTGAGGGGTGTGTGTGTGTGTGTGTGAGTGTGATGTGTGTGGGGTGGAATGTGTGTGACATGTGTTGTAGTCGTGTGGTGTGTGATGATGTGTGTGTTGTGTGTCATGTGTCGTTGTGGGTGTGTGTGTTGTTTATGGAGAGAGGTGTGTGTGTGGTGATGTGATTGCTGTGGTGTGTGGTGTGTGTGTGTGTGTGGTGTGTGTGTGTGTGGTGGTGGGGGGTGGATGTGTGTGTGTGGTGTGTGGTGACATGTTGTGTGTGATGTGTGTAGGAATGGGCGCGTGTATGTGTATGCTACTGGGTGTGCGTGAATGTGTGGGGTGTGGTGTAGGATACAGAAGGGCGCACCCCACCCACGTCACCCCCCCACCCCACACCAGTAACCACGTCACCCCCACCCAGTCACCCCCGTCACCCACAACCGTCAACCAGTCACCCACCAGTCAAAAACAGTCACCCCACCCAAGTCAACCAGTCACCCAAGTCAACCCATGCCACCCCACCCACAGTCACCCGTCACCCCACCCAGTACCCAGGTCACCCACCCAGTCACCAGTTAACACCAGTCACCCCACCCCCGTACACCCATCTCTCTCTCAGCCCCCTTCTCTAGCGACCCCTCCCAGCCCGGAGCGAGTCGAAGGAATAAAACGACAAGCGCCGACAGCCCGGCACGCTAGCGCGCACAACCCGGGCGGCGCGCAGCGACACACACGGAGCGCGCGCACAGCACACGCGCCGGGAGGGAAGTGGGCGGCTACGCAGACACACACCGAGGCGGCGCGGGAACCACACCGACGTGTCGCGCGCGCGGCCTTGCTCTCTTCTCGATCACCGCTCTCTGAGTCTCTCATCTCAAAACACCACGCCTCTCTCCTGGCCGCCAAACACCCCTCGTCTCGCTCCCCCCCCCACCATCACCCATCTCACTCTCTCCAACCACAAAATTTCTCTCTCTCCCAAAACAAGCTCATATTCCCCAAAACCACTGTCTCTCTTCCCCACACCCTCCCCCCACTCTCTCAATACTCTCTCTCTCTCAACACACACCCCTCTCTCTCTCTCTCTCTATCATCTCACCCCTATCTCCTCAAACCCCCTCTCTCCACCTCTCCTGTGTCTGGTTCACACTCTGTTTCTGGATTCTTATTTACCCTATATCTTAACTGCCCTATACTACACACAAAAAACCTATATGCTTTCTTCTAGATCTGACTCAAGCTTCACACAGAGACAGGTAGGGAACCCCCCCTAACCCAGAAGCACAGGTAGGGAACACCTACATTGCGGGAATGAGGGTACCTGGACATTGAGGGAACTGCGGTCAGGTAAGATCCCAGGTGAGATTGCTTGCTTTAGATATTGTGGAGGCGGGGACGCGTCCAGACACTGGTTAAGAGGTTCAGGAAACTAGTCATTCACACCGGGCTTTTATTTCTAGATCGACTTTACACACACCACACACACACACACACACACACACACACACACACACACACACACACACACACACACACACGTAACAAGGACTAATTGTAGTATAATGTAATACAATAAAGACATTTATGTCAAAAACGAATGTTGTTCTGGCTAGGAATTTATTAAATGTATTTTATTTATATATTTTATTTTAAAGCGGGGTTGGGGGCGGGACTAGGGTTGGGGGCGGGACTAGGGGCGGGGTTGGGGGCGGGACTAGGTGGCGAGTAGATTTTTTGGTTGGGCGAGTAGATTTTTGGGTGATTTGTCGAACACTGGCTATAAGTATACAGGCAGTCCTCGATTATCCAACGGAATCCGTTCTGGAAGTAGCGTTGGATAGTGAAACCGGTGTAAAGTGAGTCCCATGTTAATCAGTGGCGGTGAGCATTGGATAACGCATTCAGGCGTCGGATAACGCATTCCAGCGTCGAAAACGGCCCATAGGGTTGGATTGTAAAGCATTGGATATGCCATTCGTTGTAAAGTGAAACGTTGGATAGCGAGGACTACCTGTATGTGCATGTATTAAGAAAGCTTGTTTTATACTTCTTGGTGTTGATGGAAATTCCACTTTGGCACCATGAAGTGAGTGGGGCAATAGGGAGGAAGTGGATATACTACATAGACATTTGCATAACCGTAACCACTGTAGTGTGTGCAAACTATTTTCTTCCCTTTTGAGAAGTCAGCAGAGAAGCATTACTTTTTCCTTTGAATTTGAAGGGAATTGCTTTTGTTGAACTGTGGGAGGTTTATTCTATATCTGCCGAAGCAGCCGATCTGGCTGTTTTTGGTTTAAATTTCCCATCCGTTTTGGCTGATACAGGATAAGCCCGTAGGTATATTTTTGTGTTTCGGTCTTTCTGGTTCTGTGCATCTGTCCCTAAATGTCTGAGTTGCACACAGTAATGAATACATTAATTAATTTATTTATTAAATGTTTTACCAGGAAGTAATACATTGAGAGTTACCTCTTGTTTTCAAGCATGTCCTGGGCATAGAGTTAAATGAAGGCAATGCAAAAAAACACATTGCAATAATGGTACACCTTCGCGGACACATGGCCCAGCAATGCATTGCCTCGATAAGCAACGGGGTTAACAAATGCAGTTCCTTCCAAAATTAACTTAATATATAATAAAGTGACATATTACAAGTACAGCCCTAGTATTTTCCTCTCTACCAAAGGCTCCAAAAATCTACTGAGTTATGAACAATTTTAGTTGTAAGGATTACAATTGCTCATATGTTTGTATGCGCGTGTGTATAAGAACGTGTGTGTATGGAGGAGGGTTCAGAGGTGACCCTAAACATTAGGAATGGAGCATTATACATGCAAATTTATGCAAAAACATAGAATTTACAAATATTAGAAAAAAAAAGGAAAACTAAGTGTAGTGTCTGTATGGAATTATAGCAATGGTTAAAGTGGTTAAGAAGAGTAGTGATGCATCCAGTTCCTGCCATTACCCTACTGGGACTACCGGTTTACATTTTTACTAAAAGAGTGAACAAACTAATTACACAAATAATAATAGTGGCTAGATATGTCTTGGCATCCAAGTGGTGGACCATTAATCTTGTATACAATAACGTTTGGCATCTGGCCTCTATGGAACAATTAACAAGTGTCCTAAAAGAGGACTCCTATAGGGAAAATGCTGCACACCACATAAAAATAATATAAAGATACAACTACCGGTGCTCCTGGTTCAGGATTCTCTGTGATGATCAAGCTTACAATGGAAGGTATAAAGAACAGGGCTCCAAGGAATTTTCAAAACTAATTTATTGCCAACAAAATGACAATCATTTTGTTGGCAATAAATTAGTTTTGAAAATTCCGTGGAGCCCTATTCTTTATACCTTCCACAAAAAGAGGACTCCAGCAAATTTATACTGGCTGGGCTAAAATTGGATTTCATGATATGGTTTAGTCTGCAGACTTCACTTAATGAGTCCGGGGTTTCTAGTTTGTTAGACTCTCGCACCAATCTGTTTCCTGGTCTTTTGAGAAGTATTAATGTAAACTGCTGATGCGTCTTTTTGACAGTGCAAAGTATGCGAGAAATGACTGTGACTGGTATTACCCTACTCTATCTTTATTTCTTTACCCTTTTTTTAAATGAAAAATTATTAAGAAGTAAGCCTAAAAAAACAGTAGTGATATGGGGAACGCATTATATATATAATTTCCTAAATTGGGGAATTTTTTTACACAAATATGAGACACAAAAGTGACGCACAGAGGCGCAGAGTTTGATACATCTCATTCCAATCTTTGCATCATGTATAACTCATTCCTAACTCCTCCTTTTGTCACCCCTCAAATCGCAAGCAGACTCACAGAGCACACAATTTGGAGCAAAGACATTGGAGCATACATTGACGCAAAGAGAAGCAAGCATCAATTTTGCTTCAGATTTGCCTTGATACATCATCTCAATCTGTCAAAGTCTGAGCTGCTCATAATCTCATCTAAATAAAGACCCAGTGTACCTTTTTCCATCAATCACTAATTAACACTACCTTTATCCAGTGTCCCAGGCCTATTGTTTAGGCGTTGTATTTGATTCTCCTCTTTCCATCTCCCATCACCTTAATGCTATTGCTAAATCTTCCACTTCATTCTCTATAGCATTACTAAAATATGCTCTTTTATTCTGTTTCTCTACTACTAAAATGTTATGGGGGGGGGCATGGGGGAATCAGGGAGTGACACAATGGGGGCAGCGCGGGGTGACACATAAGGGGGGAACACAGGATGACAAATCAGGGACTCAAGGGATGGCACATGAAGGGGAGCAGGGTGTGACACATGGGGGAGCAGGGTGTGACACATGGGGGGAGCAAGGGGTAATACATGGGAAGGAGCAGGAGGAGATACATGGGGGAGCACACGTGGGGGATCAGGAGGCAAAACATGGGGGAAGCATGGGGTGACACATAGGGAGGGAATAGAGGGTTACACATGGGGAGAGCAGGGGGTAACACATGGGGGGTGCGCATGAGTTAACACATAGGGGGGAAGAGGGGGACCAGGGGATGAGAACATGGGGGGAGCAGAGGATGACCCATAGATGGGTTTACATCACTGGAAGGTCAAGTTGAAGGTGGAGGCGAGGAAGAGAGCATGCAGAAATTAGACAGGGTCCAGGATTGGAGAGGCATCCCAAGAAGCAAGCATGAGAAGCATGGAAAAGAGTATGTGAGGAAAATGTGTAGGTGTATTGTAGGGTGTATTACTAAGTGGTATATGAGGGCATAGATATGATAGGAGTTCATGTGAACTGAGAAGTGGTGGAGGGGGAGAGATGGATATATATGAATGGAGTTAGAGGAATAATGAGGATGGTAGAAAGAAAAGTGCAGTTTGGACTGGAGTGAGTTAAGAACAAACAGAAAGAATAGTAGAAGAGGCCTGGCAGTGGCAGTAGTGCTAGGTTAGTGTTGAGAGAGGTGAGAACAGGGCAGTACAAAACTTTAAGGATAAGTAAAAAGAACAGGATGTGAGTTTAAAACAGTAATTTAATATTTTAATGCATTTAAAATGGCTGCGGTGTAGACAGAATCAAATATTTTTTCATAATATGCTAATTCTAAGATGAGTAATAGATCATACTAGCTGAGAGACCCGGCGTTGCCCGTGAGTAAAATTTCCCGCTCCCTTCTCTCCCCCTCTTTCTCCGTTCTCCCCCCCCCCCAAGAGGGATGGACAGGACGTGGACAGGAGGGGGAGGGGGGACAGTGGGACAGGAGGGGGGGGGGCAGTGGAGCAGTGGATAGGAGGGGGGGGGGGGACAGTTGAACAGGGGGCGGACAGTGGGCAGGGAGGGGGGGGGACAGTGGGCCGGAGGGGGGGGGGGGGACAGTGGACAGGAGGGGGGGGACAGTGGACAGGAGGGGGCAGGGGCAGGGAGGGGGGGGGACAGGAGGGGGGGACAGTGGACAGGAGGGGGGGGACAGTGGACAGGAGGGGGGACAGTGGACAGGAGGGGGGGGGGACAGTGGACAGGAGGGGGGGGGCAGTGGGGGACAGTGGACAGGAGGGGGGGGACAGTGGACAGGAGGGGGGGGACAGTGACGGGGGGGGACAGGGACAGGAGGGGTGAGTCAGTGGAGGAGGGGGGGACACAGTGTCACACACACACACAGTATCACACACACACACTGTCAGACACACACACACGTCTCAGTCCCGTGCGGCGCCCTTCTCGGGCGCAGGCCCCGCCCCCCCGCAGTCCAGTGCGGCACCTTTTCGGTGCAGGCCCCCGCCCCCACGCCAGTCCCGTGCGGCGCCTTCTTAGGCGCAGGCCGCCCCCCCCCCGCAGTTCCGTGCGGCACCTTTCTCGGGCGCACAGGCCCCGCGCCCACCCCCCCCCCGCAGTTCCGTGCGGCGCCGCACCCTATGGGTGAGGGGGTGGTGTGGTACGGGTGAGGGGGAGCTGTGTGGTACGGGTGAGGGGGGGTGGGCTGGGGGGGTGGGCTGCCCCCTCCCGGCCGTCCGTTCCGCCGCTTGGTCCCGGCCGGTTGCGGCGGGAGGCACCGGGGTGAGGGAGGGGAGGCGGGAGGTAGTGTGTGTGGTGCTGTGTGGAGGGGAGGCTGGAGGCGCAGGGGTTTGAGGCGGCGGTTTGGGCAGGAGGTGGTGTGTGTGCATGTGTGTGTGCCAGTTGGGTGAGGCGGCAGTTGTGTGACATCATAGAGCCACCAATCGGATTGGCCAGAGGCTGGACCAATCAGATTCACCACATGTCGTTTCAACCCAATCTGATTGGCCAGATGTCATTTCAACCCCACAACTTTCGAATTTATATATTAAGATGATTTACTTTGTGTAATCACTTCCTGTACAACCTCAATAAAGTCCATTGTTTTGTATTCACTGTAAAAGTCTGTTTGCTTTCTAGGCTGGGCAAAATACAGGGTGTGTTGCAGCCAATTAGTGAATATCTTCGTAAAAACTGTGTAAATTACAAGTATACTGGTCTATAGTACTTGTGGTGCTTTTTGTCTCTTTTCTTATGGATGAGGATAACTAAGCCATTGCTTCCTTGTTCTGGAATTGCCCTGTTCTTCCAGCAACATGTAATGAGCTGTGCAAGGCTTTTCTCTACTTTCTTCAAAATTTCAGTAGGCATTCAATCTTCAGCTGGGACCTTTCCATTCTTCGTGGATTTTATTGCTTTTGCTACATATTCTGGAAGGACACATGGTTCATCAGTGATGATTTCTTCTCACTTCACCTTTTTGATTTTGGTATTTTGGTACAATTTATTGTAGAAATCTTCAACTCGCTTTATTGTTGAGCCGCCGTCTTGTTTGAGTGGGATGATTTGCGTCTTCCCAAACAAAAGTTGCTGCGTCATCTTCTGTAAACTTCTCTTATCTTCAATAGTCTTCTTCACAATATAACAGTTACATTTTCGTATATCCTTAGTTATACTATTTTTGATAATTTTGCGCAGCTCTCTATATTACATTTCTTTTCTTGCGTCTAGAGATTGCTTATACTGGAACCACAGGGTCAAATGTAGGATATGAATGAGGCCAGATAGCTCAACTCATCCCCTTTTGAAAGCACACCAAGTCCTTTATATTTTCTTTAACTTTATTGGGGAAGTCACAGAAACAAAAGGTGCTTGCAGATGGTATTGTGTTGTGAGTGCTTCTCTAGGTGAAGGTGCTTTGTTATGGGGGGAAGGTAAAAACGGATTGCCTTGCAAGGAAGTGGATAGCAGAAGAAATACTCACTCAGACTGCTAGGATGGAAAAGGAAGTAAGGGATTCCTGGGAGACAGGAATAGTCTCAGGACCAAACTAACTTGTCAGCAAAGACAGGGAGTGGTGGATTAACCCAATCTCAGCTGGGAGAATTTGTAGGTTGCCAGGGCAACCAGCTACAGGCTGTGTGGAGAGTGGAATGTGTAACAATAATGTATCAGTTACACAGGCACTGTTTGTTTTCAGAGCAGAGAAGCATGGAAATTAAATAAGAAGCTGACAGTCAGAGAGCTGCAAAGGGGGTAACAGAAATAAACAATCCTGTTCCAGGACACTCTCGTCTGGTATCTGTAGATACCACTATATCTAAATTATGTGGAACATATGTAAATACACAACATTGCAAAAAGTCCATGTCCACATAACAATGTGATACTGGCAGGTACCACTGGCTCCAAGGTCCCCTTTGGCAAGGGATGCCAGGTGGATGCACTGTTCAGGCTAGCTGAATGCTCCACAATGTCTTTAAGAGTCCATAGAATGGATAGTCAGTCCTTCCTTGCTGGAGTCTGATTTGTACATTAGGAGGATAGTCTCTGTAATGGGCCTTATAAAGGTTTTCACAGTTCCTTGTTTAGTGACTCTTACTTCGACCTTGCGGACCCTTTCATCTGCGCTTGGGATGGATTTAATGATAAGACCCATGGACCACTCGTTTCGAGCCACCTGTTTATCCTTTAACAGAACAATGTCTCCTTCTTGGATGTCTTGTTTGACATCTTGCCATTTATGGCGTTCCTGAAGTGTTACGAGATACTCGCGCCTCCAGTGGTCCCAAAATGTGTTAGCGTGGCACTGCACCTGCCTCCACTGGCGTTTATACATGTCTTTTGAGTTAAAGTCTCCGACTGGGGTAGGGATGTCACCTACCTTTTGTGTAAGGAGCATTGCTGGAGTCAGAATACTTGGCGATTCTGGGTCTGTAGATACTGGGACCAAAGGCCATGCACTGACCATTGCTGACACTTCGGCCATAAATGTGGTTAGCACTTCATGGGTTAGTTTAGCCAAATTAGTTTTTAACATCATAGAATCCAAAATACGTTGAGCTACTCCAATCATGCGTTCCCAAGCTCCGCCCATGTGAGAAGAATGAGGAAAGTTGAATATCCACGTACATTCTTGGTCACGCAAGTATTTCTGGATGCTGTTGTCTTCACCATCTTTAATGTTTATTTGTAATTCCTTGCATGCTCCAACGAAATTAGTTCAGCATTCGGAACGTATTTGTTTGGCTGGTTCTCTGATTGCAAAGAATCTTCTGAGGGCGTTTATGAAACTTGATGCGTCCATAGATTCTATGACCTCAAAGTGTATGGCCCGTGTACTCATACAGGTGAAAAGCACCGCCCATCTCTTGCTGCCTGCTAGTCCACCCCTCATTATTCCTGAGATGATGGTCCAAAAACATCAAGTCCTGTGCGAGTAAAGGGGGGTTCTTGTTAGGAATGTGAGCACACAGCGCCACAGGCGGAGCTCACGGCTCTCCCCTTACACTGCTCAGAACCTTCTGCTACAACCACGTAAGCCCCCTTCACCTGCATCACTTACATGGTAGGATGCTCCACGAGGTACTTCCTCCAAGCTCTACGCCGCAGCCGTCGGCGCGGAATCGCCCCTCCGCGCGCACACACGCACCCCACGTTGCTTCCACTCATGCGCACGTCGGACTTACAGCGCACACACAACAGCCCCCTCTCCTGGTTGGCTGTTCCCGCTTTATATACCCTCTCTGTTCTGTGCTTCCTCGCTCGTCATAGTTTTTGTATGGGTGATTCACAGTGCTTGTTCTTTGATTCTCTCGGTTTTGACGCGGCTTAGCAGACTTCCCCCTTTGGCTCTCGACTTCGGATTGTTCCTGTTTACGTACCTTCTAGCTCCCTACAACCACGGCTCTCACCTCGATCCTTCCTTACTACTCCTACCCCTGATCTCGGCAACGACCATTGTTCTGGAAAAACCGGTACCGGCAAGTATTCACGCAATACTCCCCATCTGGCCTGGCACCATCTATACCACCACCCGGACACGTCCCTCGCTCTGTCGGTGTGTGTATTCATACCTGCCACCTCAGTTCTAGGGACAGGTCTGGTCTGCGGGCTACTCCGGCATAACATTATGACGAGCCCACAAGACGCAGACCAGGCCGAACTGAGGCAAGCAATCTCTACGCTGATACAGCAAAACCAGGCCATGGCCGATCAGATTGTGGCCCTAACATGCCAAATGGCCAAACTTTCGGCTCAAGTACCGGAAGCACCTATACCTCTTTCTCTTCCACAGGCTGTGGAACCAGTCAGACCCAGTCAGACCCAGCACTCTGGACGTGAAGATATCGCCTCCCAAGCCGTACACTGGCAACCCGCAGGAGTGCAGAGGTTTCCTTAACCAGTGCGAGGTTCAATTTTAAATGGCAAACCTTCACTACGACACCGGCCGGAAGAAGGTAGCCTACGTGTACAACCTCTACTGATGAGCAGCGCACTGGCATGGGCCTCGCCAGTCTGGGAGTTGCGCCCGGACCTGACACAAGACTACCTAGCCTTCAAGGGTGAGTTCCGACAAGTCTTTGATTCCCCTGCGTGCCGGGAGATGGCGTCTGTTTCCCTCCTTCAGATAACTCAGGTCACGAAGATCGGTGACACAGTATGCGGTGGAATTTCGCATGCTCGCCACCGAGACGAACTGGGGACAAGAGCCGCTCGTCTCCGTCTTCTGGCAAGGTGTCTCGGAGTCCATCAAGGACGAGCTTGCTCGGCAACCCAGGCCAGACCAACTGGAGGCGCTCATCGACTTGGCCATACGCATTGATCATCGCATCCAGGTACGACGTTCGGAGCATCAGCATGCCCGGCCACTAACCTTCCAAGCACCCTTCCCCAACTCCCCTCTGGTTATGGGTGCAACAGATCCGGAATCCACTACGGCAACTCCGCTACGCCGGCGGACTCTGTTTCTACTGTGGATCTCCTGAGCATCTGGTCTGTGCATGCCCTTTGCGTCCGGGGAATGGGAATACTCAGTGAGTATGGAGGGGCTCTCACTGGGTGTTATCTCTTCTCGTCCCCTCTCCAAGGAGGCACTGCCTAAGAAACTTACGATTCCTATTTTTCTCGCAGGCGCTGAGTTTCGCACATCTACTGCTGCCTTTATCAACTCTGGTGCCGGAGGAAACTTTGTAGACCTCGATTTCGCCAAACAGAACCGCATACCATTGATGAAGAAGGCCCAACCTATCGCCTTGGTTGGGATTGACGGACGTTCGCTGTCTCCGGCCTTTATCTCGCTACAGACCGTACCTCTCCTCCTATCTACTTACTCCCTGGTCCTTGACGCCATCAAGGCCCCAGGTACACCGGTAACCCTCAGCCTACCTTGGTTGCAGAAGAACAACCCTCCAATTGACTGGGTCTCACCAACCCCCATCACCTGGAAACCGAGGTCAGGGAAGTCTCCCAAACTCTTGGCTAACACAATGACTCAGGATTCCATTCTTCCCCCCATGTACCACCCTTTCCGTGAGGTCTTTAACAAGGTCCGCTCAGAACAATTGCCCCATCGATTTGGTCCCAGGATACACCTTGCCCAAGTCCAAGTCTTACCCATTGTCGATACCTGAGTTTCAAGCCATGGAAGACTACATAAAGGAGAATCTTGAGAAAGGATTCATGCGGCCCTCCAGTTCCCCGGCGGGAGCGGGGTTCTTCTTCGTGAAGAAAAAGGATGGTATTCTGAGGCCATGTATTGATTACCGGGGCTGGAACTGTTTCACCATCAAGAACCGCTATCCTCTCCCCTTGATCACGGAACTCTTCGATAAACTGCGAGGGGCTAAGATCTTTTCCAAATTGGATCTTCGTGGGGCGTACAACTTGGTCCGCATCAGGCAGGGCGACGAGTGGAAGACGGCCTTCAATACCCGCAGTGGGCATTATGAGTACCTCATCATGCCTTTTGGTTTATGTAACACCCCGGCCGTCTTTCAGGACTTTATTAATGATGTATTTTGTGAGGTGCTCAACATCTTTGTTATTGTCTACTTAGATGACATTTTGATCTTCTCCAAAAATCTCCAGGATAACATTCGTCACACCTCGTACATCCTCTCACGCCTACTCAAACATCACCTGTATACCAAACTAAAGAAGTGTACCTTCCATCAACGCTCTACCCAATTTCTGGGCTACATTATTTCTGATGAAGGCTTTTTGATGGATCCAGGTAAACTCCAGGCAGTTACAGAATGGCCCAGACCAGAAACTCTCAAGGCTATCCAGCGCTTTTTAGGATTTGCGAACTACTATCGGAAGTTCATTCGTAATTTTTCTATCCTAGTGGCCCCATCACGGCGTTGACTAGAAAAGGGGCTGATCCTTCTGCCTGGTCCGCCGAAGCTATCTCCGCCTTCCAGGTCCTTAAAGAGGCATTCGTCACGGCACCGATCCTGCGCCACCCCAACACGGATCTTCCCTTTGTAATAGAAGTTGACACATCGGACTGCGGTGCAGGGGCAGTACTATCACAGAGGTTCTCGCCCCAGGATAAACTTCACCCTTGTGCGTATTTCTCCAAGAAATTCTCCTCCACCGAGAGGAATTACGACGTCAGCAACAGAGAGTTATTGGCCGTTGAGATGGCACTACAAGAGTGGAGACATCTGTTGGAAGGGTCAAAGGAGACATTTTCTATCTAAATGGACCACAAACATTTACTGTATATTGAAGGAGTACGTCGCCTCGGTCCTCGACAAGCTTGCTGGGCACTCTTCTTCTCTCGCTTCAACTATCACCTATCCTACATCCCTGGAGCAAAGAACGTGAAGGCATATGCGTTGTCCAGACAATACTCCTTGGAAGACAGGCCTGAGGCATCTTTGGAACCCATCCTACCTCCGGAAAGAATTTTGGCTACTTCCACCTTCAAATCGCTAGACAAGATCGAAAGGGACCAGCAACAGATCCCTTCAAACACGGCGATCCCCTCTAACAGGCTCTTCGTCTCGCCAAGATTAATTCCAGAGGTCCTAGATTGGGGACACTCTTCTAAACCCGCAGATCACCCGGGCTTCAGAAGGACGTTAGACTTAATTCGTCTGAACTTTTGGTGGCCCAGTATGTCTAAAGACATTGCGGAATACACTTGCGCTTGTCCTTTAC
Organism: Ascaphus truei; assembly: GCA_036426205.1. Classification (NCBI taxonomy): domain Eukaryota; kingdom Metazoa; phylum Chordata; class Amphibia; order Anura; family Ascaphidae; genus Ascaphus; species Ascaphus truei. Next base: position 45,147,129 of record CM071568.1, read on the forward strand.
TGCCACAGAGACCCCAAGGACTTCTCCTCCCATTGCCAGTGCCTGCTCGTCCATGGTCCCATATCTCCATGTACTTCATAGTCGATCTCCCTAGGTCTAGGGGCTTCAACACCATTTTAGTTGTCGTAGACAGGTTTTCGAAGATGGCCCACTTCATTCCCCTCAAGGGACTGCCCTCCTCTCCTGCCCTAGCAGACATTTTCTCCGAGCATATCTTTAGGATCCATGGCATTCCGTCTTCCATTGTCTCTGACAGAGGATCCCAGTTCGTGTCCAAGTTCTGGAGGACCTTCACTAAAAGACTGGGAATTGTCTCTTCCTTCTCCTCTGCATACCACCCCCAGTCCAATGGACAGACAGAGAGAACTAACCAGTCGCTGGAAAAATACCTCAGATGTTTCATCTCCGATTCCCAGGACGATTGGTCCCAACTCCTGCCGTGGGCAGAATACGCGGTCAATTCGGCCCGAAGCGAATCCACTCGAGAACCTCCATTCTGTGTCAATTATGGGTTTCACCCTCCCTGCTTACCTATTTCCAATGTTGCTTCTGGGGTACCGGCGGTAGACGAACAGATTTCCACTCTCCAAGACATTTGGTCCAAGGTACAATCGTCACTCCACAAGGCTGCCGATACTGCTAGACTTCAGGCCAATCGCCACCGTCGGCAGGCAACAAACTACAAGCCAGGGGATTTAGTATGGCTCTCTTCAAGAAACATCAACCTGAGAGTTCCTACCCCTAAATTGGCTCCTAGGTTTTTGGGTCGCTTTCCCGTCGTGGAGCAGATTAACCCAGTGGCATTTCGCCTTAAACTACCAGCCTCCATCAGGATCCCAGACGTTTTTTGTGCCTCGCTATTAAAACCCCACATTGCCAATCGTTTCTTTTCTAGACAGACCAGCAAGCCAGATCCAGTCACGGTACTCAATAACGAAGAATACGAGGTACAAGCCTTACTGGACTCCCGCATCTCCAGGGGGCAGCTTCAGTTTATGGTCCACTGGAAGGGTTTCGGACCCGAGGAGAGGTCTTGGGTTACGCTCAAAGACATCCATGCGCCCAGCCTCCTGAAGACTTTTAGGAGGAAATTTCCGGAGAAGCCGTTCTTGGATCGTCCTGAGGCCGATCCTGAGGAGGGGGATACTGTTAGGAATGTGAGCACACAGCGCCACAGGAGGAGCTCACGGCTCTTCCCTTACACTGCTCAGACCCTTCCGCTACAACCACGCAAGCCCCCTTCAGCTGCATTCAGGAGGCTTATGCGTACGTCAGACTTACAGTGCACACACAACAGCCCCTGAACTTATCTCTGCTCAGGCTCCGCCCCCAAACACCGCACGGTTACAATTTGGCTCTTGCTGAGTGTCACCTGGGCTCTAGGAACAGCAGTCAATGCGCTGAAGCTTCCTGGACTCCTCCTGGCACGCCCCCTTTCCTGGTTGGCTGTTCCAGCTTTATATACCCTCTCTGTTCTGTGCTTCCTCGCTCGTCATAGTTTTTGTATGGGTGATTCACAGTGGTTGTTCTTTGATTCTCTCGGTTTTGACGCGGCTTGGCAGACTTCCCCCTTTGGCTCTCGACTTCGGATTGTTCCGGGTTACGTACCTTCTAGCTCCCTACAACCACGACTCTCATCTCGATCCTTCCGTACTATTCCTACCCCCGATCTCAGCAATGGCAACGACCATTCTTCTGGAAAAAACGATACCGGCAAGTATTCACGCAATACTCCCCATCTGGCCTGGCATCATCTAATACCACAACCCGGACATGTCCCTCGCTCTGTCATTTTGTGTATTCATACCTGCCACCTCATGACCAGGGACAGGTCTGGTCTGCGGGCTACTCCGGCGTAACAGTTCTGTACTGTCTGTTGAGTGGCAGGTCCGCCATCTTTTGATCTTGGCTTTTGCCCCCTCAACATGCGGCACCTAACACACTTGTGGAGAACGCTGGCAATGCACCTTTTAGTGTCAATGATCCATATTCCACCTGCTCTAATAGCTCCTTCAGTGAAATATCGTCCCTGATGCATGACTTGTTCATGATAATAACGAACCAACAGAGTAGTGATGTGATGTTGGCCAGGGACAATAAGGTTTCTGTGTATAGATGTGTGTACTAAGATTGAGCTGTCACTGTTTGCTGTTTTATAGTTAGGGAAAGTGCTCTACCCAGATAGCGCCCATGTCAATGGTCATTGAGAACCAATTTTTTCAGAGAGGAGGCCTATGCCCAGATAGGAACCATAGGGCATTGTCGAATCAGCCCAATTGGAAGGTCCGTAGCTAACTCAGACTCAGTCTTCCCAGAGGTGGCAGTCAGTGTACAGTACCGGGGTATTGAACCCGAGGAAATAGAATGTTGACCAATGACCTCAAGGGGCTCACAGATAATGGGATATTTCCGAAGCTATACAGAAGGGGGACAATTCGGCTAACCTAAAGACAAACAATCATCAGTACCTACCGTGTTTAAAGATGAGGGTATCTAGGGAAGAAGCAAACACTCAGAGAAACCTGAAATCTCACAACCATTCCTTGCTAGACTGGATTCTCTCCTCAAATCCCAGCAGAATCCAATCCTCTGGCATCATTCCTGACATTTTAAATTAAACCACCCCAATCAAGACCTAAAGTTCTCCTCACTAGAACATTTGGAAACTCTAACCCACAACAGTTTCTGGCTGTTCTTACCAGCTGCCCTTGGTACAGAATCGACTTAATTCCCGACCCTGATTCTGCAGTCGACTAAATCCAATCCGAGTTCTTAAAACTCTGTGATACCCATGCGCCACTACGCAGTATAAGAGTATGCGGGCCTACCTTCCGTGGGTTATAACTGACCTTATAGCGCTTTACCATTTCAGGGATGCCTTGTGGAAAAGCTACAAAGTAACTGACACTACTAAGGATCTTAATCACTACAGATGCCTGCGGAATATGTGCACAAGGCAAAGAAGACATGCAAAAGCACAATATTACTCTGACAAGCTTCATCAGAATACATCAAACCCAGCTAACTTCTGGAAGGTTATCAACAATATATTCTAGCCTTCTAGCCATCAACAACCAAGTAATATCACTGTAGAGGGAGAAAGGAGGTGGCCTGGGATTAAAGGGGTTGCACCCCATTTGGCCATCCCCTGACCTCACCAGGGAGACAAGGGGTTAACTGGGCTGAGGTCCAGGAATGTGATTTAACCCTTGTTATGCCATGAAAATGTGTATTCCCCTGTTCCCATGTTCCATTGTAATATCTGGTTTAATCAGTGTCTGCATCACACACACACTAGAATCCATCCGGGAGTACAAGGGTTAATAATTCTTTAATAATTATAGCCCATGTGTTTCAATGGCGAATCTTGCTGTTTTGGCCCTGTTTCCTGAGAAGACCAGCAGATGGCGTCCGAGAGGAGGAGCAGCGGTTTCCCATTGCAAGTCAATGGGCCCATTGACTTCAATGGAGAATCCTCGAAGGAGCTTTCCAGGAACGAGTTGGCTGCCGTCCAAACCGCTAAACCGCAAAGCGGATACATTTTCAATAAGAGAGCTTTGATCACTTAACAGTCAAGTTCAACGACAAGTGGCGTGGGAATAAACAGTTCTAGAGCACATAGAAATAAAATTATTTTTGCCCCTAGTTCCTAGACCTCCCCCCACTCGACCACAACCGGGTCCACGTATCCTGGACCCCCGATAAGGGTCGAACCGAGAAGAGCGGGTCGCGCCATAGGTTTCAATGGCGGCGGCAGAAACGGCTCAGGAAAACGGCTAAGTGTCAAAAGCTGAAATTGGTGTAATCCATAGCTCCGGTTCCGTAGGTCCAGAGATCAGGTTTGGGTATCTGAGGTCACTGCTCCGGCATCGCTGCAGAACCATCCTTGACCCTCTTGGACCAACCCGACGGAGTATGGACCCCCTTGAAGTTCGGGACTTCCCATAGACTCCAATGGCGGCCAATCTCCATTGACCGTCTATGGCGGGAAACCCCCATTGACTTCAACGGCGGCGCAGCCCCGTTGAAAGTCTATGGCGGCGGATTCCCATAGCCGCCAACGGCGCGTTTTGCCATTGAAATTCTATGGCGGCGGAGCCCGTTGTTTTCAAGTGGGGACTTAGTGAAAAACCGTGATTTAATTTACAGCGGAGTTTTTTGTATTAAAATAGGAAACGGTTTAAGGTGTATTTGTGTAACTCCGGTTCCCAAGGTCGTAGCAAGTCGCAAATTGGACCATAGGGTGTCCCAGTTCCGGCATTGAGAACTGGGAAGTTTGGACCTGCTGGACCCAACGGAACTGGATATTTTAATATGTTTGTGTTTTATCTCTCATACTGTGTCCCAAAGCAGGGATAAAACCCAGAGGAAATTCCTTTGCATACCAGGGTAGCATATGGCCAGAGAGGCGACCCAATGTCTAGTACTTAAGTATGGTTCAAAGGATTTTGTCACCCTCACTGTTTACCTGAGGGCGGAGACGGCTCAAACCAGAGCAGTCTTTAAGTGTCCCAGTTAACACCTTACAACAAAGAATATCCTGCCAGAATCCCAAATTGGTAGACTAGCTGACATTCCTGATGCAGATGAGGGGCTACAGAAATGAGACCCCAGAGTTCTACTGCGCATGTACCAGCTAGCAGGGGGGCATGTATCAAAATGTGTTCCCACGTTAATAAGTGGCTAGAGGTAATTGAAAACCAATCACCTGTACTTAATGTTAAGGATAGGGTTACAAACGGTTTATAAACTGTTGTCCACCCTTTATCCTTGGTCTTCTTCTTCTGATAACATCTGAATTGTTACCTGATTGCGAGAGAATTGCTATGCAGAATACTTCTCATCCCCATCCCCAAAGTAAGTGTACTTCTTGTCTGTTACTGTACTATATCGTGTGTTCACCTATCCAAAGGAATAAATACAATTTATTATATCTAAGCCTCGTTCAGTTCAAACCCAGTTATTTTGTGTAATCTTAATACCTGTGACAGGCTATCGTCACAATCACTAAGGAGAATATTACTCTGACAAATCCCACTGACATTGCAAATGCATTCAATGATTACTTTGTGGGTTGTGCTACTAACTTATAAGCGAAACGCAACCCAAACCACAAACATGAACCTCATTCTGAGAGTACCCCTATAGCCCAACCCTCTCCCAACACTGATCATAATTTTCAATTTGTCCCAGTTTCCGAAGAGATTATACAAGCGCTCCTCAAATTAAAACTAAGCAGCCAATGTGGACCTGACTTACTGCAATCTAAGTTCCGAAGACTTGGTGCCCCAGCCATTGGCAAACCGATTGCTTCCATAGTCAACTCTATTCTGTCTGCAGGCCATATCCCTAAGACCTGGAAAACTGCCAGAGATGTCCCAATCTTGAAAAGTGGGGGCAAAAACACTGTCTCAAACTACAGACCAATTTCTCTTCTCCTCTCTTCTCCCAATACTATCTAAAGTCATGGAAAAAATGTGTTCATTCCCAATTAAGCGATTACTATACCAAGACAAATTTCCCTAGCCAATTCCAATCTGGCTTTTGCCCCAAACACTCCCCGGTAACTACCCTGCTAAAAGTTTGCAATGAAATCCAGTGTGGAATGGAACTGGGACAACTCACTGGTGCAATATTCCTAGATTTTGCAAAGGCTTTTGATACAGTTGATCATGTTATCTTGCTTAACAAACTCCACTGCTCTGGAATAGGGAAGCATGCTTTAAACTGCTTTCATTCCTACCTATCGGGTAGATCCCAACATGTGTCCATCTCAGGCTCTAACTCCAACCCCTTGGATATCACCAGTGGTGTCCCGCAAGGCTCTGTTCTGGGGCTCCTACTCTTCTCAGTGTTCATCAATGATCTTCCTACAGCTTGTAAGGAAGCTTCAAAATGTATGCAGATGACACAATCAATATGCACACAGCCATAGCCTCTCCGACCTTGAACACATACTTGAATCTGACTTTTTGAGACTTGAAAATTGGATTTCCCAAAACAAATTGTTTTTAAACACTGACAAGACTGTAACAATGGTATTTGGGACTAAGGCTACATTTTTAAAGCTTCCAATTATTGAGCTCCAGATCAGAACCAACGCAAATACCACTCTAACTCCTGTTACTAGTTTTAAATACTTGGGTATATGATTTGACTCCCATTTAACATTTGGGATGCTCATTGGTACCCTGACTTTCAAAAACTATGCAAACTAGGTGTACTTTACAGGAACAAATTCCCCCTAAGTCTGCTGGTCAGAAAGCGTATCACACAGAAGATGCTAATGCCAATTATCGACTACGGGGACATTGTATACGGCTTGGCACCCCAAACCCACCTTAACAAACTTGATACCCTCTACAATTCAATATGCCGTTTTGTTCACCAATGCAACTACAACACCCATTACTGCGAAATGCTCAAAGAACTAGATTGGTCATCACTTGAGTCTAGGCACAAAGTTCATCTCTCCTGTCTTGCCTTCAAATACTTTCAGGGCAAGCTACCCGTCTACATGAACAAGCTCCTCACCCCTTCCACATGCAGCACTTATCATCTGAGATCTGACTCCAAAAGACTGTTCATGGTCCCAAGGTTCAACAAAGTATCTGGCCGTTCCTCCTTCTCCTACCGTGCACCCCAAAACTGGAACAATCTACCGGAGACTCTCACAGCCTATACCAGTCTAAGTTCTTTCAAAACTAAAGCTGTCTCACATTTTAATTTGGTCGGTAACTGTTACATACACCTATAATATATATTATCTCTAACTGTGCATGTAATGTCTTACAGGTATATAATGTATATCCTGTTAACTTATGTAACTAATGTATTGTAACCTTGTATTATTTATCATCTTAACTCTATGCCCAGGACATACTTGAAAACGAGAGGTAACTCAACATTTATTACTTAATGGTAAAACATTTTATAAATAAATACAAATAAATAGAACAAACACTGTAAATATATCTGAACTGTGAAGAGAGTAAAGTGTGTTTAAGTGTGAAGAGCATTATCAACGGCTGTTAATAAATCTCCTGTTTGTACTATAAAAGTTCCTGAAGCCCATTATTATTCCATCAGCACATTACACCCAGCCTGCACGGATCAAGCACCCTGACAAGGTATGAGAGACTGAGCAAAACCATGTATATAGTCAACTGATGTAAACCTCTTAAGAGCCGGGTGTCAGAATCCGTGATCGGTGCCATACGCGGCACACTCAGTACCCACCTCAACCCGTGATCGCCCCCCCACTCCTTTCATAACTCCTGATGCTCTTCTTGCTGTCCCCTCCAGTCCCACATTCAGACTCTGCCCACGCAGCAACATCATCAGTGTACAGCGCGCACACACGGCGTGCGGTTAGCGCGCGCACGAGCCGTGTCACCTCTCCGCTTCTAGGATACTCCCCACACCTGTCTCCTACATCCCGTCGGCTTATCACGGTATTGCCTCCTGACGCGCCTCCTCCTGCTTTGTCCTCATTGGTCCCTGTACTCCTTATATGCGCAGCCGGCCCACTGGCTCATCGGCTGAGCATAAACCTTCCTATGTGCGAAGTGTTCACTGCTATCTTGCCTCCACAGTCTTTCTTGCTCCTTGTTCCTGACCTTGGCTACTCCTCCGGACTCCGCTCTTCTGTTATCTTGACCTCGGCTACCAACGACGATCCGCACCTCTCCAATACTGACCTCGGCAAAGTACCACGACGATCCGCTCCTATCCAGACCACGGCTAAGTACCTCCTACCATCCGCTACTCTCCAACACCGACCTTGGCAAGTATTACTGACCATCCAGACCTCTCCTACCCCGACCCAGCTAACTCGACCAATCTACACTCCAGGCGCGCCCATGCGGCTGTGGGATGGTGTTATATCAAATCCCCACCTCGCCCTCGTGGTTACGCCATGTGTGTGGTGAGCACTCCTTTCCACCGGGCAAGGAGGGATACATATATACATATAAGTGATGAGAAAGAAGCAAGCGCAAGAGCACCCATACCCTTTAAGACCCACCTTAAGACACACTTGCTTAAACAAGCATATGAATAGCACTGTGTATAATACTGGACACGATACATAAAGCTTGGCCCCCTGCAGACGCACTTACCAGATCTCCATCCTACTGTCTCTGTACGTTCTCCCTACCTACCAATTAGACTGTAAGCTCCTCAGAGCAGGGACTCCTCTTCCTTACTGTTACTTTTATGTCTGAAGCACTTATTCCCATGATCTGTTATTTATATTATCTGTTATTTATTTGATTACCATGTGCATTACTACTGTGAAGCGCTATGTATATTAATGGCGCTATATAAATAAAGACATAAAATACCCATACCCTAATACAGTTTAATGATAAAGTGATATAAAGGCAAGTGGTAAACAACTCACCAGGTATCCTTTTAAATCAGCGCTCACTTTTAAAAGGAAGTGTAGAGCCCATACATGTCTCGCGGAGTTAACCTGCTCTCATCCAGAAACCGGAACAAACTTGGATGACATCACTGAAGGTGCGTGCTCACTAAGGCTGAGGCCAAAGTGAAACCGAGCGCGCTGCCGCACGAGCGCCGTGACGACAGGTGCTCAGGTGGCCTGGACGATTCCTGGCCAACTAGTTGTGCGCGTGGGCTGGGGGGGAGGGTTCGGGGGCCATGGCTTTGACGTCACAGAGCTGGTTCGCTCTCATTGGGCAAACCACTCACGTGACGCGCCAGTGACCGGTAAAATCAAATTGATTTGTCTCGACAAGCAGCTGAGCGCCATGTGCTCATGGGCACGCCCGTGTGCTGCTCAAACATTGTCGCAATGTGTTTGATCGCACTGAGTGCGACCGCGCTCGCTGTCACCATGGACGAGCCCAAAAGGCAGATTGATAGCGGATTTTCCACTGATGAAGTGAGACCTTTTACAAAATGCGTAGGGATTCCTGGGAACTTGATAAGCGTCAGACGAGCAGAGGGCGCTTGACTCTGCCTCTATCGATCAGCCGAGAGTGAACGCGCCCTACAGTGACGACATCGAGGCAACGGCTTGGTCCGGTTGCTGAGAGAACAGGTTAACTCTGCGAGACTCCTGTACGGACTCTACACTTCCCTTTTAAAATCTGAATGCTGATTTTAAAAAGATACCTTGTTTGTTGTTTACCACTTACCTTTGTATCACTTTATCATTAAACTGTGTTAGGCTATGTATGGGTGGCTTTGCACTTTCTTCTTTCTCATCGCGTGCTGTAAGAGGAGATGGATACCTCAAACGGAGAGCTGCCTGCACCCTTAACAGAGAAAATGCAAAACTTCTGGGATTCATCAATATCCAGATAATTGGGGGACTTCATTTTCCTATTTTTGGACTTAGGCTGAGTCCATGCTGGCGCAGAGCGCACTTACCTCTGTAAATCTTTATTTTCCTGTCCATGCTGATGCGGCGCGCCAGCACACACGTACGCTCTCCCAAGCTTGGTGCTTGGGAGACAGATGAATCTGACTTTGGAGCTCAGAGCAGGGTCTGACCAATGGGGAGAGGCAGTATAGGCTGAGAGGAGAGAGGTGGAATGGGGGGTGCTGAGTGGAGAGAGGTGGAAGGGGGGGGGGGGGGGGCAAAGAGAGGGGGAAGGGGGGGGCTGAGCGGAGAGAGGTGGAAGCACAGGCTCTGGTGTTACAAAGTCTTTTATTGTCGATACTCTGCCCGGGGTTACTTAGGCATTGTAGGTAGAACACACACAGACACACACACACAGCTTCGATCCTGCCAATGACACGCCCCCTCCCTTAATTGCCACGCCCCCCGCTCCTGCTCTAAAATTAATGCGGACACCCGAACGCTCATGCTTGAAGAGTTGGTGACGTCACCACACTCAAGCATGAGCGCGTTCAGCGCCAGCGTGGACTCAGCCTTATTTTACATCATTTGTTGTTTTATATATATATTTTTATATGTGCCATTTTTTCTTAGGCATATATGCATTGTTTGTCTGATATACACCTTTTGTGTTCAGCCTATAGATTCTTATCCTCCCACCCTGGGTGGAAAATCTATAATTAACACATGATTATACATGTGTATATATATATTTACACACATCACAGCAAATCTTCTTTGTAGCGCACATTACTTTTTCTTTTTAGATGTATAATATATATCATATAAAAATATTTCTTGTGAGCACATTCACATGTCTTAGACAGGTCTGCAACCCTGCTTTTCACCATTATCACCTAGTATACAATGCTTCCACTGCAGCAAGGGATTCTGGGAAATGAAATGCAAATGAGCACACTATATATCACTTGTGAGCACAGTCACGTCTCAGACAGGTCTGCAATCCTGCTTTCCACCATTATCCCCAGCATACAATGTTTCTGCTGAAACCAGGGATTCTGGGAAATGACATGAAGGTGATTAGTGTCACTATGTAACTATGCCACCTTTTGTTTCTAATCCATTTCAACATCTACCCGCATAAATTTATGCCTGCTTTATTAGGCCTCGGCCAGGGTAAATGCACGCTCGCTCTCGAGCGACGTGATGTCACTCGCTTAGCAAGCTGGAGCGATTTCTGGCCATTTGAAAATGGGCTGTAGTGTGCGCGGGGGGCGTGTTGGGGTGCGTGGCTGTGACGTCACGGTGCTGGTCACCCTCACATGACCCGGCCAGCGCAACGACAAATACAAATTCGTCTCCTCAAGCAGCGCTCCTCTGAACTCTCACGTGTGCGCTCACTGCAGCCGCTCTCATTACCTCACGCTGACTCAACATGTCGCGCGCGAGCACACAAGCGAGCAAGCCTTCACCTTGGACGAGGCCTAAGGCTGGGATTATGGTGCCGTCGTCTCTGCGTGCACGCACTTGTGCGCGCACCCGGCAAGCACTCTGCTGTATTTTCTTATGGAAGCTACCCCGTGCCTGTGCACCTACGGGCGGAGAGGCGCGTTGACAGGGCAGCATTTTGAAAATGCAACAAGTGTTGTATTTTCAGGCGGCTGCTGCGTGATGTCAGCGCACGTGAGCTGGTTCAGCCAATGAGGGTGAACGTCTGCCACGCCCCAGCAACGTGTCTACGATGTCCTGCAGCCAAGTTCACAAATCGCTTGGGCAGCAGGAGTACGCGCGGTGGCGTGCTCATTCTCACGCGGCCGCGCAGGGACCATAATCCCGCCCTAAAACTGCTTTTCAGCACAGCCGGGTGTTAAAGAAGTGCATAAAACCAGTAAAAACCTATTCACAGACAGCTCCGTCTACCTTTTGGGTTTCATCAGTGTGAGGCTGGTTATAGTGACCTTGCCGCTAAAGGGGATGGACATTGTAACTTATGAGGAGAGGTTAGCTAAATTAGATTTATTTACATTAGAAAAGAGGCGTCTAAGAAGGGATATGATAACTATATACAAATATATTCAGGGACAATACAAGGAGCTTTCAAAAGAACTATTCATCCCGCGGGCAGTACTAAGGACTCGGGGCCATCCCTTAAGGTTGGAGGAAAGGAGATTTCACCAGCAACAAAGGAAAGGGTTCTTTACAGTAAGGGCAGTTAAAATGTGGAATTCATTACCCATGGAGACTGTGATGGCAGATACAATAGATTTGTTCAAAAAAAGGTTGGACATCTTTTTAGATGGGAAAGGTATACAGGGATATACCAAATAAGTATACATGGAAAGATGTTGATCCAGGGATTAATTCGATTGCCAATTCTTGGAGTCGGGAAGGAATTCATTTTTCCCCTTAATGGGGTTTTTTGTTTGCCTTCCTCGGGATCAATAAGTAAGTATAGATAAAGGATAAAGAATCTGTTGTCTAAATTTAGCATAGGTTGAACTTGATGGACGTTCGTCTTTTTTCAAACTCATCTACTATGTAACTATGTAATGTGCAGCTGGGATATTACGTACGTTATGCTGGGTAAGCAAGTGACAAAAACCCTCCTGCACCATACATACAGATAGACAGAATATGCACCATACATAACATGACCCAGTGTCACTCAAAGCATTGAGGCCTCTACCTCACGTTGCTACCCAGGATGTGTGTGACGTCACCGTCCGTGCACGCGCGCATTCACTGCCACCACGGCCCGTGCACGCTCGCGTTGTTCCGTCACTGCGCCGGCAGACCAGTTACTAGCCGTGCGCGTGCATGACGTCACAGCGGGGCGCGGCTCGCCCTCTCTCCTGCCGTCGCTGTCCGCGCGCGCCTTTAGGAGGTGTCGCGGCAGCGCGCGTCCCCTCCCTCACTTCCGGTTCTGTGATGGCTCAGGAGATGGCCCCTGAGTCCGGTGCGGGAGCGGCTGGAGGTGGGTGAATCCGGATACCTGTCCGGAGCTCTTCTCTCTCCTTTTGTTATGGATTCCTTTGGGGGGGGGGGGATTTCATTTGTCGCGGGGCTGAAAGGGGGAGTCCGGAGGGAGCGGCGCCCGGTGTCTGGGTGAGATCCGGGGGAAAGAGGATCTGGTGGGATCAATGGGGCGAGGATCTGGTGGGATCAATGGGGCGAGGATCTGGTGACCTTAGGACGGAGAAGAGTTTGGGGGATCTGGTTCCTGGGGCAGATAATGGGTGGGTATCATGGGAAGGGCGGCTGGGAGTGTGGGAAATCTGGTGTCTGGCAATGGAGGTTGGTTAGATGAAGGGGGATCTGGTTACCGTGCGGGCTGTGGTCGGGATTGGTGTGTTCTAGGAAAGGGGGCATTGAGTAAAAGGGGCTGTCCGTTGCCTGGGGCAGAGAGTTGGTGGGATCTGAAGGCTGCGGGTCTTCCAAGGTATGATGTCTAGGGGAGCTGGGGATGGGATCTGGACGGGATGTGTTGTCTTGGAAACGTGATCTCATATTTGTAGCAGAAAAAAGATGGGGGGGGTCTGGTGCCTAGAGTAAAGGTTGTAGGGTATTTGGTTTCTGGGGTTGGTAATGGTTGCAATTCAGTATGTTGGGGTTGCGTGAAGGTCTTTAGGGGAACCTAAGAGGTTGGATCTTATGCAATGTGTAAGGCTGCCTGGAAGACCCGTGAATCCCTCGGCCTCCCAGACACCAGATCTGGTGTGTGGTGGAAGGGGAGCCACACACTTTGGTATATTACACTTGATGAGTAGATCAGTAGCAGGTTTATAATCGTTACACCCCCCCCCCCTTCCTATGGATTGATTCAGTGTGACCATGTAATTGAGTTTAACTTTAACCAAAACAATTGGTGTTATCTTTTCAATAAGGGCAACTGGGTTTTATATATTTTTGCAGTCCTATTAATCTAGGGTTTTTTGTGCATATAAGATTTCTAGCAAAATCTGAACACTATAGTGATTATTTTAAAGAAACCTCACAATATCCCTTCCATCTGTTATAATTGACTGTAGGTTACTGGGTCTTCAATACAAATAGAAGTGTGTGTGTGTGTATATATATATATATATATAGCAAATGGAACTATTACTGTATGCTCATTTGCATGTCTTAGTCAGGTCTGAAACTCCGCCTTTCACCATTATCACACAGCACTTCCACTGCAGCAAGGGATTCTGGGAAATGACATTCAAATGAGCACCAACCTTTTTTGTGTTTGTGTTAAAATATATATAATCTATTATAGTATATATTATAGATCTCATATACTCTCCTATCTCTCAATCCATGTTGTGTGTGTGTGTATATATATATATATGTATATTTATATATACATGTATATTTATATATACATTTAGTTCTTAGAATAGGCGGTGTGACCCTCTCTGAGCAGTAAACCGTGATGTGTGAGTAACTTGTTGGGGTAAAGATGTCACATTTTACACAGACTTGTGATCAAAGCTGCTTTTTGTATACATTGTGTGATCCAGATATCCCACAAGGATTGATCAGACTTTTTTTTTTATCTCCACATTTCCCTATTGTTTTACTGCTGCTTTGTGACATTCTTCAGCTCAATACATGAGAGATAAGACAGATCTAAAGATACCATCATGTTGATTTTAAGTTCTCTCTGGTAAGGGATTTCCTTTCCTATTGTCTGATTTTATTTGTTGCTTTTTTGTTATTATTTTCTCTTGTAAAGCACTGCAAACATTGGTGGCACTTTATAGAAAGAGTCTGTATATAAATATGCAGCCATATGTTTTTGCATACTTGAGGGATGTCAACCCCTATAAATACATTGTGAAATTCTCAGAAACCCCAGCCCTCTATAATACTGAATCTGAGATAAAATGTTTTACCAGGAAGTAATACATTGAGTTACCTCTCGTTTACAAGTATGTGCTGGGCATATAGTTAAAATGACAAATAATACATGGTTACAAGTACAGTTACATAAATGAACAGGGTATACAATACATTGCATGCACAGTTAGAGAAGATGTGTATTGTAGGCGTATGTAACAGTTACAGACCAGATTAAAATGTTAGCCTTCGTTTTGAAAGAACTTAAACTGCTGGTGGATGTGAGAGTCTCTGGTAGGTTGTTCCAGTTTTGGGGTGCACGGTAAGAGGAGGAGGAGCGGCCAGATACTTTGTTGAACCTTGGGACCATGAACAGTCTTTTGGAGTCAGATCTCAGATGATACGTTCTGCATGTGGAAGGGGTGAGGAGCTTGTTCAGATAGATGGGTAGCTTGCCCAGAAAGTATTTGAAGGCAAGACAGATGCATTGTAAATTCTTCTGTATTTGGTACAATTTTGAAATGACATGACCGTTGTAAGGACCCCTGTTGAAAAACCCGAACACACTTGTAGCAAAAAAAACTTAGACTGGTAGAGGCTGTGAGAGTCTGATGTTGTTCTTGCGGTAGCATCAGAAGCTAGATTATTTAATTCTTGTTCTAGGAATTTTATATACCATGTACAGCCAATAAAAATACCACGTGTAAGAGTCGATGCACCTTTAAACAAGAACCAATGCTCCTGTTACTGTGCACCTCCCATCTGGAACAACCTACCAGGGACTCAAAAGTTGCCACGAGACTAAGTTCTTTCAAGACTTCAGTTTTCTCACAGTTAACTCTTGTCTGTAACGGTTACATACACCCATAACATATATTCTCTTTAACTGTTCACAAAATGTCTTTAAATTCAATGTATAACCTCTGTTCATTTACTGTAACCATGGTTTGTCACCATAACTCTGTGCCAAGGACATATTTGAAAACGAGAGGTAACTCAAAATGCATTATTTCCTTGCAAAACATTTTTAGAAATAAAAAAACAATTCCAGGTGATTTTAACTTTCCCTGCATAAATTGGTCACAATACTTAGGCGGGGATTATTGTCCCTGCGCGGCCGCGTGAGAACGAGCGCACTCCTGCAGCCCAAGCGATTTGTGAACTTGGCTGCAGGAGATCGGAGTCGCGTGGCGGAGGCATCACAAAGCTAGTTCGCCCTCGTTGGCTGAACCAGCTCACGTGCGCTGACGTCACGCGGCAGCTGCCTGAAAATACATTTGTTGTATTTTCAAAACACGCCACGTCAATGTGCTTGTCCTCCTGTAGGCGCGCAGACATAGGGGTAGGTCCCATAAGATAATACAGCATAGTGCTTGCCGGGTGCACGCACGCTGTAACGCCAGCACTATAATCTGGGCCTTAGTCATTCTTAGTCACTATGTGTCTGCCAAACAGAAGGGTCACGGGTTACTTCTCTGTCTCAGGAAGGAACTCCTTTGTGTTTGCGAAAGCTCACAGATATCAACAAGAACGTTCATGCGAGTCCCAGAAAAGGTGTTGCAGCCTGAAAAAATATGTAGTTCTCTTTCAACACGAAACAGAACTGGAAACCAACAGGGACATTTCACATGGGAACGGCTTGTGTCATAGAGAGGAAAACCCACGCAGTAAAAGCATTTTTAGTTATCAATGTAATCTGCTTCTTAGAAACTTTCAATTAACGAAGTGTGTAGTTACTGTTTCCTGTGAAATAAAATGAATGTTTATTTTCTTTGGTTTCTATGAAATTCTTTCTTTTCAGATACTTCTGTTCTTTTCTTTACTGTTTAAGAATAATGGCACCGTAATAACATTTCAAAGAACAAAAGAAATCCGGGTTTGTCCGTTGACTTGTTGACACAGTGTTATCATGAAAAAGATTAGGTAAAGGTTGAAAAATGTCCCCAAAGCATTTGGTTACAATGAAAGCAGGAAAGTAAAAAAAAAAAAAAAAAGGCTATTGCTACTTATCTATATTTAACGGATGAAACATGTTGCTGGTCCTACTCCTGAGGCCTCGTCCAGGGTGGCGCTGAGCAGGCATGCGCGCTCATGCTGGCCGCGATGATACACATTGCGGCAGTGTGTGGCCAGCGTGAGCAAGCACATTTGAATTTGCCACTCGCAAGCACGTCACGTGAGTGGTTCGACCAATGGGGGCGAACCAGCTCCGTGACGTCGTGGCCACGCCCCCAGGCGAGCACGCGCCTAGCCGGCCACAAATCGCCCGGCCGAGCAGGGTGCAGCGCACCCGTTCCCTGCCTGGCCTCAGGCCAGGTCCCCAGGGGCTGCTGCGGCTCTTGCTCCGGTGTGCGCGCCACACAGCACAGCCCTCTACGGGTCAGGCCCCTGTCGCCGTGTGTGTGTGTGGGCGCGTTGACGTGTCCGCCGGCGGGGAAGACAATAATTTTGTCTTCCTGTGCGGTGACGCGATCACGTGGTGTGCGGCAGCCAATGATGGGGTGGACAAATAGGAAGTGTGCTTTGTGCTGCGCTGCCGTCATGGCCGTCCCCCGTAGACCGCACAACGTGGCTTTCACCTGTGCTGCAGGAAACACTGGGTCCGTAGCCTTAGAGGGACTTGCATATAAAGTGGAAATGCCAGCTGGCATTTACCATTCTTTACCATAGGATTGAAGCAGAGGATCTCCTGGGCTGAACCCCATTAATTTCAGCTCCAGGGACACCCTGTTGCTGGAGGTACTTGGGGGTGCCGGTAGCCGCTCTGCTAGCAGGGTTCATGTAAATAGTTACAAAGTTCCTTCGGGCCAATAGGAAACAGTGACGTCATCCGGTGCGGCTTCCTATTGGCTCGCGTGATGCGGGAGCTCTAACCATTGCCGAGATATCGGCACCCTTTTTTGTGGTCTGTTTCTCTGGAAGCAGGGGGTCCCCGGAGCTGAAATGAATGTGGTTAATCTCTGGAAACTCCCTGCTTCAAACCTATGTTAAAAAAATAATGAAAAAAAAACACAAGAATTGCTCCTTTTGAAAGATTGTTTGGGGCTCTTGTTCCTGTCCCGTCTCGTGCTGTCACAATTCCTCATTAATTCCACACAACAACTTTGATTTTAGAGGTATTTTTCATTCTGACTAGTTGACAAACTGATGCGAAATTCCTGCCCGGTTGCCTTTTTAGGGCAACATAAATATTAATGCTGCCCCTGTAATTTAGTTTTTCTGGGTAATTATATAGAGCAGCACACCAGGGTGGCTGGGAGGAAGTGAGCAGGTAGAAAACCATGTGACTATACACAGCTTGTATATTTGGTTTGACACCTTATAGTGGACCAGCATAAGAGAAGTTACCAGGGCACTCTTATTGATCCAAAATGTTCTTTATCAAAAAACTATTATTCGTGCTGGAACAATTTCACTTGCCTGCATTGGGTGCCGTTTTGGGAAGCCACTCATCTGCCATGTGTTGGAAAGACTGCTGCGGGGACTTCTTGGGAAGCAGAGCGGCTGGTCATGCCCCCAAATTCCTTGCATAGCGCCAAGCACAGTATTATGAGGGGTGGCTTTGGAAAGCAGAGATGTGATTGATTACTGCTTTCAGGGAGGTTCTGCAGCCACGGTCCATCAGCTCCACACATCCCCACCCAATTTTCCATTCTTGGACGAGTGGAGTTTATCAGCCCTGGTTTTGGCTGCTCAAAATGTTCATTTGCATCACTAAATTATACTGTTGTTTTTCCTTCTCTTAAGTTGATACAGCACAGTTTGCCCTTGTGTTGTTTACCTGGAAGCACCCATAGTACTTTTAGTTCGATTGTGCAGGGCTATAATTTGTGTTGCCCTAGTGGACAATGAGTTCTTCATAGAATTATACTGTACAAAGCGTTGTACACCTCCATAGATTCTTTTGTCATGTGTACACATACATGCATATGAAGACCTGTGAGGTTGTGAACGGTCTGTACACACCTGTGAAGAACTTCCATGTTGGTCCATTAAACTGCTTGAG
This sequence comes from Ascaphus truei, assembly GCA_036426205.1. Taxonomy (NCBI): domain Eukaryota; kingdom Metazoa; phylum Chordata; class Amphibia; order Anura; family Ascaphidae; genus Ascaphus; species Ascaphus truei. The sequence continues at coordinate 45,165,290 of CM071568.1, forward strand.
GGGAATGACCGTTGCTAGAATTGGTAACTGCCCTCTACTGGAGAAATGTAGATGTAAAAATCGTTTTTAACGTAGTTCTCAAAATGGCACACTTTTGTAAAACCTGCTTTCTCACTCAGACTTTATCACAGCTACTTATGTGTTCTCCGTTGTTTTTTTTGTTTTTTTACCATGTGTTATTGTGCATTTCAGTGTTAGACTTTCTGTCCCGAGTTGGTAGAGCAGTTAAACCTACAAGGAAACCACTGAATCCTTTTCACAATGTATGTAACCAGATTGGAGAGGAAGCAAAAGCCGTTTGTGTTACAGCAAGTAGGATTGCGCCATTAAAATGTCCGTCCCAGGTCACATCACTTGTTTGAAGAAACCTTTTTATGCTTTCTACAGTAGTTCTGTTTACATGATGGTCCCTTCTGAGGGATATGTTGGTGAATATGTAGGTTTATTGTCACTTTACACAAAAGCTGCATTGGTCCCCATAGAAGTAAAAGGAATCAAGTTTAGATACTTATTGTATGATTTCTAATGAGATGGAAAGAAGAAAATTTAATGTTTTGTGGTCTTAAGATTTATTTGATCGTTTTCTTCCCAATAAATATTAGGGTTGAGGTCTCCACCGGAGAGGTCAACAACGAAATTCTTCGTAATGACAACTAAGGGTTTAAAGGTGCATAAATTGCCTTTTTTTTAAAGAACCTTTTGGCATATCAATAACATCATACACATTGTAACTGACGTGGTTAATGTTCTGCTGTTGCCATATTCCTGCTGCTGTTACTACCCATATAATTAATGTATTTAGCCATTGTAATTGCAGCAAGGCAACTTTCCCAGAGTGCTAGTAGGTGCTGGAGGACGTGGGGGAGGAGAGTTTCTGTTCTAAGCAATAGTGTATTTTCACATTTTGTTTAGTTGTGGAGTACATAGTGTTTTGCTGACCATATAAGGCTTTAAAGCCGTATTACTTGTTCAGTGCCCCATCAAAATGTACAGGTTTCATTTGAAACAACATTGACCATTTCTATGCACTTCTAACAGTCGTAGGAAATCGTACTAGCAAACCTTTATTGGGACATCTCGAACACATACAGCTGTGGCTAGTCCCTCTGGTGCAGTACGATGTTGGCCCCTCTGGAAGTGACACGGTTAAGAAACGTCTCCTGTAGAGAAGGACTGTTCTATGGGTTGAAGCCCCAGTCCCATTTACACAGTTTAAAAATGTCTTAGCGCTTTACATACCCTTATAACAGTCATTTTGAACGCTTGGCTTGGTTCGCTCACATCTAGGGGTGATTATAACCACGGCTCTGTGTCGTAGATGCAAAGGATGGAAGAGCATGACTCCAGCTTTTGTTCCTCATTGGGGGGGCACGGGAGGGGAGAGACCGTGACAGTGTCACCATTGGTGGAGTTTTTGTGATACTAGTCCCCGACAAAAACAATGTGTGTTGTTGATTCCATGGACCTGGGTATTGCACTTTTTGGAATAGCTCAGTCCTGGTAGCCGCATTGTTCCTGAAGAAATGTAGATTGATTTGTAGGTTGCGATACCCTAGGGCTGGGGGGCGCAAGATTCTCTGCGTGGGGCGCAGCGGTTAGGCCCCGCGTGCTTTATTAAGCGGGGAGCGGCCAGCGCCTCTGCAACTTCACTTACCATGGCTCAGACTGCTTCTGGCGACGCAGTCACGTGACGCCACATGGCCACGGCAACGTGACCATGACGTCAGAACGCTGAGCCACGGTAAGGAGGGGGCACGAGATGGTGGGGGGGCGCAGGGGAAAAAAGATTGCGCACTCCTGCCCTAGGGACGTTCTTAGATAAAATCACATTGTACTCCGAGCGCTCCAAAACATTAGATTTCTTCTTGAAGTTTACAAAACTCGCATGGAATCTGCATTTGAATTACAAATATTTCGTTTAATTTTCAAGTGTGAATATTTAAGTCCCTTATTCAATTAGCTGTGAAGTTGCTTCTCAGTCCTGGGGAAGATTTTAGTCCCATTCATTTGAATGGCGCTAATCTCTTATCCCGTGTAGGGATGGGGCTTCAGTGTATTGAAGAGGGGCCTAAAAGTACTAGACCATGGCATGCCAAGTTGTCTTCCCTGTTCATTTGAATGGAGCTGAAATCTTCCTGTGTAAGACTGCGTCACTGCATTAATTAGAGGCCACGTCTGAGCACTATCATTGTAATGCAAGTCTAATATGTGTTCCTACGGGGGAAAGGGGCGTCTGCAGGGCTGACAAGGCACAAAATCAACATTTCATGCATAGTAACACTCCTAATACTTGGTTGCTTTGTTCTGCTTTCTCTTACAAGAGAGCTGTGGGAGACTGGCAATGTACACAGGCATTCAATAAACCAAGCGTTGGTATTTTTATTCACTTTAACATCGAAAAATTCAATGAACTATTGGATATGACAAAGCGGCAAAATATATATGCAATCATTGAAATACGTTATATAATAGAACTTATTATACTTTCATAGGTTAGGCCACCGAGTTCAAACAGGGTACTCTTTAGAAACTTCAAATACTTTATTCCAAAGTATCTGTAGAAATAAGTAATCGCAGATTCCTGAAAATGAAATATTTTGGGCGTCAAGCGGCTTCTGGTTTTGATCACTTTGGCTATTGAGTTTTCTTATTTTTGAGGTGGAACTGCAGCTTTACTTGCTTTGAGTATTTTCTATTTTGGAGAAATAGTACCGTTTCCATGAACTAGATATTCCAGATGTACACGCAGAGTAGTTTTATGGGGTTTTTGTTTGTTTGTTCCAAGTGGTCAGCTAAGTTGCTCAGCCCATGTGAATTTATCTTAAAGCCTCAGTTACACCTCAAGTTGTGTGGAACTTTCCATTTAGTGAGCTGCCAGGATTCACGGAATAACTTCATCTGCTTTTTACTTGGGGTTTTTTTTTTTAAAGAAACATAGGTTTAACAATTTCGGCATTTCTCTCAGACTTGTTAGGAGATGAGGTTGAAAAAAGACATGTCCATAGAGTGAAACTTGTTTAGACAACAGATACTTATCCTATATTTGTATTTACAGTATTACTTGAGTAAATGATCATGGTGGTGTTTAACCATTTGGGTTGCCAAACACTTTTTTTTTCTTCAGAGAAACAGTAGCTACATCTTTGCTTTTAGAACTGGCAGATATGTTTAAGGAAGCCAATTACTGTGTTGCATTCTTCACAAAATGTTTTCCTTTTTGGTTGACTGGGATTGTACATTTTTAATTAATTTCTGATTTAATTTGGTTGCTTGAGGCAGAGAGAGATGTGACCAGCCTAGTGACTTACAGATTGTTGACGCTGATAATGGAACTGGGTCTTCCTGCATTACAGGCTCCTGGCAACACTACATGGCTTTCACTTTTCAGCAGTATGTGTTGCTAAGTGGGAGAGGGTATTTAATGAGTATGATGTCTTGTTTGCAGAAATGTATGAGATTCTCAAATGACTGGCATGCCCTTTACAGACTAAAATCTGGAGTTTTCCTCTCTGTTTTCTTTAGCTGTGCATGCAATGTCTTGTATATAATGTATACCCTGTTCACTTATGTAACTGTATTTGTAACCATGTATTATTTGCCATCTTAACTCTATGCCCAGGACATACTTGAAAACGAGAGGTAACTCTCAATGTATTACTTCCTGGTCAAACATTTTATAAATAAATACACAGTGACAGTATTGATGAGCTATTAGTAATGTAAGGATTTTCAGTCAATCAAAACTTTCTTGCAAGGTACAATCCCATGTTACAGGAAACCAAAAGCATTCTTGATGAAACAGAACTCTGCCATTTTGACTGTGCTTCATGATACAACAATGGTGTTACCTTTTGAAATGGAGGCCTAATGCCAAATATCACGCCAGCAAACACAAGACAATGGTCAGTACGTGCTACTTTTGCCCTGTTGACTCAGAGGAATGACTGTAGCCATTCCAAAGCTGCCATTGTCACAGCGGGGGATCCTTCTTAGCACCTTTTGTGGCCGTGTGTCCTGAGAGTCCGTGCACCACTAAACATAAATGATATGTTGTATAGAGAGAATACTAATTGTATGCTATTTCCAGAGCTGGGACATTGTCCATGTAAAACGAGGCAAACTCATTTTTTCCATACTTTCCCCAGAACATACCTTCGTGTGGTTTGCTTTCCCTCGCTCGCTCCCTTCCCCACTCCCCTGGTTCCCATTCCTTTTCCCTATTCTCTCTCTTTCTCTACTCTTATTAGTATCTTTTATTTGGTGCTAGCATATTCTGCAGCATAGGACAATACATATACAACTTAAAACATATTGAAAGAAAAGGTTTTGAAATCTGTGCTCCATCAAGCTTACTACATTCCCTCTCACTTCCTCTGTGCCACAGTGTCTCTTCTCTTGCCCCAAAGGCCCCATTGTCCCTTTCACGCTCTCTCTCCAAGCAGGGCCATCTCCCCATGTACACGAACCACTTTCTGCACACAATCCCCCCGTTACCACATGCTTTACAACGTTGGTGTAAAAACAATTTAAAGAGCGATATTTCGGATTTTAAACAGCCTATTCTTGGGAGCTGCCATTTTTACGACAAAACAGAACCATGGGTCATTTCGACTCTTGTAGAAAAATGGTAAATTCGGCAAAAGAAACGAGGTGAGTTTGAAAGCATATTAACCCTCATGGGGCTGAAGGGTTTTTTTTTAGTGATGTATAACACCCTGAGAATGGGATTTAGGGACCGCTTGATCATGTCATATGCTGTTTAATAGTTAAGCCTTCACTGTCAATGGGAGCCACGCTCTGTGAAATGCTTTACAGTGTACAGTATTGTGTTTTACTGACGGCAGTGGGGTTAACATCCGCTGCTTGGTTTTAGTCCCATCTCTGACTCATAGCTGGATGAAAATACTCCTGTCAGACTCAAGTCAGCTGCTCTCTGCAGGGAAGGCTGCTTCCTTTACTGCTTTTAAAGACGCAGTTCTGTCTACACGAGAGGGTGTGGTGATCCTTATCAAAAATTGTCCCTTTTTTTCATCTCTTTTGAAAAGTTTGTAATTTCCTTGAAGATGATACGTCTGGACTCGTTGGACTTTTCACTGCGTTGAAACCGTGCAGAGCTTCTCCGTGTTCAGTCACCCAGAGTTACCAACACTGGATTTTCAAGCTTTCTCAATTAACTAGCCAGTTAACCTAGCCATAATTATACAAATACTCTTGTTTAGCTATGTATTTAGCCCAGAAAATCTGTTGTGGCTTTCGTCGACTGAACATGGCTTTGACGTGGGGAGAAATGCCTTAGCCACGCCATGAAATATCCAGTTCGCAGTTGATACTAAATCTTGGATTGCGATGTCCTTGCCCCCGCTGAAAGAGTTTGTAGCGTTAGCGATGGGGAAGTTTGACAGGATCACGCCAGTGCTGTCACTCCTCGCCTGCAGGGGTAAGTTATGTCCCAGAATGATTTGCTTTATACGTTACACAGCATTGTAGGCGTGACATTCACTCTCCAGCTGGACAGCTGCTAGTGGAAAGGCAGATAGCCCTAGCTCTTCTGCTGCAAATCTCAGGTCAAGATTGCCGTGAACAAACATGGGCAGAGTTGATACCAGTAAGTGGAGGTAAACCAGGGGAAATTGAAATGAAAGGAGATTGTGTAAGTATTTGTGGGGACAGACATTTAAAGCATTTGAGAAAGCGGGGAATGAAATGTTTGTGGAAGGTAGATGGGCCTTTTTAAAATTTATTAGGGTTCACCTTTACTGAACCCCATCCGTGCAGTGCATTGCAGGCCTCCCCAGGCACCACAGGGGTTAAGTATTCTATACAGCTCTTTCTTTTTTGGGGGATGTGTACTCATGTCGCAGTAATTTTGTATTCTGATGTTTTTTGTCTTGTAAAGTCACAGAATAATGCAATACCCGATAAAGGACCCCGAGAGGTTCGAAAGCGTGTAACATATCAACTAGTTGTTACTTTACTCCTCCTTTACTACAGTATAATGCATAATCATTTTAAAAAAATGTTGGTATTTAGTTGCAAATTGTTGGTGCTTATAGAGAGTGTGGCAACCATTTTCTATTTAGTTTTTGGCTAGTGCTATTGGACCTGAAATTTTGTATGATGACTTATTGCTTCTAAACTTGGTTCTAAAGAGTAGCTCAAAGCACTGGCCATTGTATGTTTTCTTTCATATACAAGACACTATTCTGGTTCTTTAATAAAAAAATTAAAAAAAGATATAAAATACAGAATTGTCTTTTGACGTTCTAGACCCTCCAATTCTTTTATATATTTTTATTTTCAAAATTGCATTTATTTTTCCTTTATCAACTCTGTTAAACAGGGAAAATAAGGAATACAAACGAGTAGTCTGAACATTGTTTTGCACTTGTGACTGAGTAAATAAGTAGTACAGCTCAACCCCGTTATAACGCGATCCGTTACAACGCGAATCCGCTTATAACGCGATGCAAGCGTGGCTCCCAATTTTCGTATTTATGAATACTTTACAACACGATTATTGGTATCTTAAATACTTTATTGTACATTACATACAATTGTACATTATTTCTAATGCAATCCGCTTATAACGCGAGGTGATTGTTTGGACCCCAATCATAGCGTTATAAGGGGGTTGAGCTGTACTTCAGTACTAGGTGATACTTTTTTTTTTAAATTTGAACAAACAATTGATATTATAAGACAAGTTTTGTAGGGTTGTCTCCCTCTCAGGCCAAGCTTGCTTGACTTGAGGAAGAGAGCAGAACTCTCGAAAAGCTTGTCTTATAATATCAATTTAGTCCCAAAAAACACCTAATACTGAAGTACTCATTTACTCTGCACTATCGCAACTGGACCAACACGCCTAATTCTACTTATTTCACTGGTGACTGATCATTTAAGATCTCCAGTGGCACTGGAGCCCATTGCTCTGAAGGGCCTATACATGTCCCAAATAGCATTGGGGTTTTACTTTAACTATATTTGTGAACCATGTTAAAAAGGTTAAAACTGATTGAGGCCTTTCAAAATCAGATCATTATAATTTATCATCTTTGACCGGTTTCCTGACTATTCTAAAGATTGTAATCTGAGATGTACGGTTGGTTTTATTGCACTTATCTGTGCCTTGTAAATGTCCATAAATCTGATAACCTTATCAATGAGATGAAGAACTTGACTGACAATCACCTCTGTCCCCCTCCATTAAGGGTCCCCGTTGTAAATGAAGACACATTTATTTAAAGGGACCGTGGCAGGCTTAAAAATAAAAAAATATTTTTTACAACAACTTTTCTGTGTAACTGGCCACCTAAGAAAATGGAAATCGCCCTTAAAGTAACAATTTACTTATTTGAATCCCGTTAAAAATTAATGTTTTGGCTTTTGTCCGGGTCCACGGAGTTCAGCATATCCGTTATTTGTTCATCATGATGACCTCATAATTACTTGGAAAAAATAGATAAAACAATAACCACCATTCCCCTCTAGTTTTGCAGACTGACCATTTTATCGGGAATACAGTAGGTAAAGATTGGGAAAAGCCTCCAATGCTTTTGTTGAGCACGGAAAAGTTGCGTTAAAAATGTATTTTAAAATACTATTTACCTGTCAGATTTTGTTATTTTTAAAGGAGTGAGTCAGCCTGATTTAACCCATTAATTATACCGCTGTCCTTCGTTCACTTTCCTTCTGGGAGGGGACTGGCCATTTTACAAGTGGGTATGAAAAAAAGGATTTGTTCACCTCAATTATAAGTTATTGTTGACAGTTACCCTCATTACCCCTTAATCGTGAAAATAGTCTAAGCTTTACACGAATCGGTCAGTCTTTTCAAGAATTTTGTTTTTGTTTCATTTGAAATAGTTTTGATGGGCACATGGATAAATGTGACTTACCCAGTGTGGCAAGGAGCGGACACTGGGTGGTGACCTATGTTCACCCACTTCAAAGACCGTGACCGGCTAAATGCCTCCAGCACAAGCCACAGTAACGGTGAACAAATGTATTAACCTCTCTTCATGTTGAAGGATGTTACCGCATCATGTTACCCTCTTTTCACCATACCTAATAAGAGCCAATACGTCTGCTTACATAGCGGGTTTGTGTCCCAAAAGAAAGCTGTTTTTTTTTTTTTCTTTCCTCCAACAGAAATTTCTGAAAAATGTTGTATTCCTAAGAAGATAAAAATAACCCCATTTGTTTCCATGGAATCCGGTCTGAAAAGCTGCAGAAAAAGCTTGTGTGTGTGTGCTGCGTTTGCAGGAACAGGGAGTTCATTAACAAAGCTCCTTTTTAGCAGAGCGCTCCACGTAGTGGAAGATTAGTCAGGCTCTGGCTAAACAACCAGCACAAGGAATAGAGGAGTCGGTGATACAAGCAGCAGGAGCTGGAGTTGGGGCTTGCCAAATGTTCCACCCGTCGAGCCGTGATCGTTGCCAGGCTGCTGGCTTTACCTGGTTGCCTTTAATATTGCAGTCCTAGTAAGGCTGCGCTTATAGTGTCGGCAATGCGGCCGATGACTCTCGCCAGTGCGAAAGTTATATTTTAAGTTTAGGCGATGCCGCTGGCTACAAGGCCAGTGAAGTCAGAAAAGGGGGAGGGCAGAGGCACGGAGAAGCTCCTGATTGGCCGCAAGGGGAGACCGTCGCCCAAAAAATCTAATAACCGTGACTACCAGGTTTTTGGTTGCACGGTCGCGCCGTCACTTTGTCGCTGTCGCCGGCACTATAAGCGCAGCCTAAGTGTCAAAGTGAACGAACAGCTAGTGCTGAACAAATTCTGTTTAATGGGTTAAAGCTTGGTCATTGCGGCCTTTAAAAAAAAAAAAAAAACGGTGTATAAGCAAAATCCCAATTGAAACCTTTTCTGTGATAACCAAATATTTTAGAGGGCTTTAATGATATTTAATTAAGCTTTTGTGATCAAACAGAGGAAGATTGTATTTACCTCCTGACATTTTTTAATATGTAGTTTAAGCAGTTATGATTTTTAATTAAATATGATGCTTCATTTAGTTAAAGCTAAATGTCTAATTTGGTCTTAACAAAAAAATATATATATATTTTTTACTTGTGTAAACTGCGGTAGTTCAGCTCTAGAGACTTAATCGGGGAAGTTACCCGTACTACTGCCTGATTTTTGAAGAGGGTTTAAACGGCCATCCAAATAAAAACCACAACCATTGAGGTTGCGGCTTCCTTTTGCCCTGAGACTTGGCAGCCATTTTGTTTTCTTGGAGGTACGAGCGTTCAACCCAGTAATTTCACTGGTGAGTGTTTTGGCAAATGGGGGGGGGGGGAAGGGGATTTAGGAGTTGAAAATAGCGCAGTTATCTCAAATGTAGGCCCAGGTGCCTAACCCCAAAGAGCAAAACAATGAATATCAAAGCGTATTAGGAACATCCATCTTTAACTAATGGCTTTTTTTTTTTTTTTAACCGAGAGAAATACTTTTAGAATACTATTTTAGATATGTGCCCATAACCCAAGGTTATGATTGAATCACAAGCCAGCTCAAGGCATAACACTTCTAATTCAGGGACTTGTGCAATGGGAAACTAACAATACAAAACCAACAAATACCACAGAATATGGTCCAGATTAGTGTTGTGATTTAATCTGTAACTTTAAGGGGTGCAAGTTATGGGGCATAGATCTGCATTGCAATAATTTGTGTCCTAACTTGTTGATGTATTCTTATCCACAATAAACAGAGGGCATGTTGATGCTCAAAATGGTTGACTTTTGTTCCCCAGATGTGAAAATGTTTTTAACCATGGATTTCTAGAAACCCAGAGACATTTAGAAGTTCTGTCTTAGCTTATTTTGTATGGCGGTGACATTTATAGTGTGCGGTTAGCCATTATTATATTTAGAAATCCAGAGCTCTTGTGCACATTCCATAATTTAAATTTAGCCGGTGTACACTCCCTGTTCCCTCTCTCCATCTGGCCTCTCAATCCACTTTCACTTCTTATCACACCACCTTTTGTACGAGTGACCACAAGGGAGTCTTTTGGGGATGCTGAAAGTGTTTTTTTGCTTTTTTGGGGGGGAGGGGGGTAACTTTTATTAACTATGGGTGTCCCAGAGTTGCATTCACAGCACCAGGGGCCACCCGATTGCTAATATTTTTCGCTTGTTCTTTTTGCCAGTACTTTCAATAAAGATGGCTGATGGATCACCCAGTTAGAAGCTAACATGGGACCTCACAATGATGTCTATTGACCACCAGAGTGAGGCGGACCCTGGTAGACATATTGTTTCTCTTGGGCAATTTATATAAGGGATTTTCTGAATTAAATATCTCCAGTACAGCTCTGGGGGGCCCTTTATCCCTGGTTATTTACTTGCCCGGACCCCCTTTCTTTACAAAAAGTGATGCTGGGAGTATTAATTTTTCACTGGATATGTTATACAGTCTAGCAATCGTTTCCTAGCACCGTGCTTGTGAGGTGGACAGGCTGCCCCATGGTGTTTGTGAATACTGGTACGCATGCCACCGAAGTCTGGGGTTTGACATGTATGTTTGTGGGTATATTTCTGCGTGTAAGCCCGAGTTCTCAAATGTATTTTATTTATACCAACCTTTATATAGTGCTCTTATCCAGGGTGCTGTACATTAGTTGGTAAAACAATGGTGAGGTTACATATGGAACATTTTATGTGATAGACGTAGAGTAATTGTTATGAAGTGTAGATGTGGGTTGCAGTGAAAAAAAAGTTTCTTCATAAGGTGTTTGGAGCTCTATGAGAAACTTTCAGTCTGTAATCTTTGGTGTTATTCTGGGCTAACATTATGTCCCACTCCCCCTCAGTAAAGTGGTTTAACTTTTGTCTTCACCTTTTTACATTTACTGCATTGGCATACATACATGATTTTTCCAGAAGCGTTTTAAAGACCTGCCAAGAACAAGTTTATTTTCTTTTTAATACAGAAAACTATTCTGAGGGCTTTTTTTTTTTTAAACACCTTTTCTGAACCCTGTGGTCAGAAGTGGCTGCAATGTATTGATTTTTTTCCCCCTTTATTTTTAGAACAACTTTTTGGTGCTAGTTTTATCTACTATGATGTCTGCATTCTGTTTTGTAGTGATATCTTTCTAAAGAACGCTATGGGTTACATAGTAGATGAGGTTGAAAAAATACATATGTCCATCAAATTCAACCTATGCTAAATTTAGACCACAGATACTTATCCTATATTTGTATTTAACCCCCTCCCTCCATCCCCCAATGTAACATCATCCAATGCTGTCTCATAAGGGGAAAATTAAATTCCTTCCTGAAGCCAAATTATGGCAATCCGTTTTCTCCCTGGATCAACATCCTTCCCAGGTTTACATATTTGGTACTGTATAACTTTTCCTTTCTAAACAGATGTCCAGCTTTTTTTTTAGCATATCTATTGTATCTGCCTTTTGTCTCCATGGGTAATGAATTCTATATTTTAACTGCCTTTACTGTAAAGACCCCTTCCCTTTGTTCCAACCTTAAAGCTCCTTGTATTGTCCCCGAATATATTTGTATATAGATATCATATCCCCTCTTACACGCCTCTTTTCTAATGTAAACAAATCTAAATGTGGAACATGCGGTTTGTCTGTGTATCCATCATATGCCATGTACAGTACTGCATATATGTTATTAAAATATATGTAATGTTTAAATGTATATATTTTCAAGACGTGCCTAAGGTGTCTGCCCTCAGCATTGGTGGATGTAAAGAATGTATGTGACCTATATTTAGTATGCAGGTTGGTTAAAGGTGCAGTCCCACTAAGCATGGTTATATTGGAATTGCAATACATGAAAATATGTAATACGGTTTAGGGCACTTCAATGGCTAAAATGTTTAAGCCTTAGCGGCCAGAAGGGCCGGCGATACATTGCAGCACCATGCGTTACTGGCCCCTCCAGCGGAGAGTGGTAATAACTTTGCACGTTAGGCCCTGCAAATTGCAGAATAACACAAATATCATAGGGTATATATATGCATATGGGTTTTTTTAGGAGCTAGCTAGCCGTATACTTAATTGTGAAAATAGGACTACGGAGATGCCAAAAATTGTAGTCACCAGGGCTCAAGTATAACACCATTTTAGGAAATCACAGCTATGTGCTCTATGTAGTTCCCCACACAATGTTTTATAGAAGCATTTCTCTGGAAGTGGAAATGAGGGGAGGGTGTGACCGTGACGGATTGTGTGTGTGTGGGGTGTGGTGCTTGTGTGTGGGTGTGTGGGTGTGTGTGTGTGTGTGTGTGTGTGTGTGTGTGTGTGTGTGTGTGTACACACGCATACACATACGCACGCCGTTGCAAAGCGTCGTAAGAGCGTTGAATAAGCTGTTTTGGCGTTGTATAAATGAACATGGGTATGCATTGCATAGCGTTGAATAAGCCATTCGTTGTAAAACGAGGACTGCCTGTACTTTATTTATCATGCTGACTAACTGGAAGTATTAAACATTTCCAGGCATTGGGCAGCAGTCCCTGTCCTTTTCTGTACTCTGTACAGTGAATAAGTCTGATTACAAAGCACTTCTTAATAAACATGTATAACATGTCGTCCTTGTATAGTCTTCTCAACCGTTTCAGCTTTTAGAGGGGCAATCTCTCATAGGACCAAATGAACTAATTCCACTAAACATTTTAGGGGTCTAATTTAATAACTTTTTTGTTATTTAAAAAAAAAAAAAATTCTAGCCAAAGTTGATACCTATAAGTATTTTTGCTTTGTGTGTTAAAGTTACTCTTTCAGGGTTTGACTGCGGTTTTGTGGGATCAGCAAGAGCTTGTACAGCCAGAGTTCCCCCTCCCCTCTTCCTCTTATCTTTGTTGGGTCTGATAAGGACAGGGTGGGATAAGGGTAAACACTTGATAGACAAACACTTCCCCCATTCAGAGACCCCTAAGAAACTCAACTGACCGACTGTGATTGCACCTTAAGGCGGCGTCCATGCTGCCGAAGACTGCGCGGGGGCGTGCGCCGATGCGATCACTTTGCCTTAAGGCATTGATCGCGCTCATAGACTGCGCGTGTGACAGCAGGTGGGGGCGTGCGGTGCACGAGGAATCCATTCAAACTGATTCCTCGGCGCGGCGGGCAGGTCACGTGAGCGGTTTGCTCAAGAGGTGCCAACCAGCTCCGTGATGTCACAGGCACGCCCCTAGACGCCCCCACGGCGCGTCTACCTTGTCCACCAAACGCTTCCACTTCATGCGAGCGACGTCACATCTCCGCGTGGTCGAAGGCTGTATGGGAGCAGCTTTAGGCATTTTTCTACAGAAAAGTCCTTGTTATTAATGTCGCCGTGGGAACTTCACTAAGCACCACATTATCTTTAAAGGGTAAATCACTCTCAGGTCCAGATTAACAAAATAATGCTACTCCACCAGTATGAATGGGAGTAAAGGCGTGCTGAAGTTTAGCACTTCCTATTGTGGATGTGGGCAAAGAAAAGAACTGTGAACATCACATCAATATAATTGATACATCACACACAAAGCTTGGCCCCCTGCAGACGCACTTACCAGAACTCCCTCCTACTGTCTCTGTACTTTCTTCCTACCTAACAATTAGATTGTAAGCTCCTCGGAGCAGGGACTCCTCTTCCGAAATGTTACTTTTATGTCTGAAGCACTTATTCCCATGACCTGTTATTTGTATTTGTTATTTATGATTGTCACATGTATTACTACTGTGAAGCGCTATGTACACTATTGGCGCTATATAAAGAAAGACATACATACAATTGACTTGCTTAGCAGTAGCTTTTTTTATTTTTTTGTCCCTGACCTGATCTGTCCCTTTCTGTCTATTCCAGCAGTTCAGACTGCTTTTAGGGTGTTGAAGAGTTTTATAAACTATTATCTTGCCGGAGTTCACACCATGGCCTAATGAGTCTGGTCGGTTGTTCTCGGTGGAATTAGCTTGATTGTTTATTACTGTGTTATAAGGAAGACTCTTAGGCCTGGGACCCGCTGCGCCCGGCGGCGCGGGCGGCCACACGCGAGTTCCCCACCAGCAGGGGAATCCTCCCGAGCCGGTCCCGGTCCCCCCTGGCTGCACAGCTCACTACACGGTGTGACGCGTCAGCCGCTACGGGATACAAGAGAATGGTGATCCCTAGCGTTGACGCGTCACGTGGTGTGGCTGTGAGCCAATGAGGAGGGGAGGCTTCGGGGAGCGGGGAGGAGTGTGGGGGGAAAGCAGCGTGAGTGCCTGTCTGTCTGTGTGTGTGTATGTGTGTGCCTGAGTGTGTGAGTGCCTGCCTGTGTGTGTGTGTGTGTCTGTGTCTGCCTGCGTGTGTGCATGCGTGTGTGCGTGTGTGTGCCTGAGTGTGTGTGTGTGTGTCTGCGTGTGTGTATGAGTGCCAGCCCGAGCCCGTGGAGGGAGGGGGGGGAGAGTAGCGGGTCCCTCCGCTCAAGCCACGCCCCCCCTCCCGCTCAAACCTCCCACTCCCGCCCACCTCCCGCTCCCTACAGACCGCATATCGCGGTCTGTGTCTGTCAGCGCCCCGCCTGTCTGCAGTGCGGGCGCGCTGACTCTGGGAGCGGGGCCTTAGCCTTACAACGCAGCTGGTATTTCTCCTGCAGACCAGACATAAGTGAGTCGCTTCATAGCTAGCTGCAGCATCAGACGAAAGGCATGCAGGGGTGAGAGGAGATCAGGAAAAAGCAGGCCTATTGTTTTTACACATTACAGTGGAATGTGGTAACTCTGAAACTCAGTAGAAGAATGAAATGCAAAAAAATGTTCCATTACTACTTTGGCCTAGCGAGGCTGGTTCCTCCAGTATAGTAGTTACAGATATGGCCCTCCTAACATCCTAATGCGTATGGCCGTGACTGTTTTTGCCCCTTTTAATAATAGAAAAACATTGTTTAATCGGTCTGCTTGAGCAATTTCAAATGTTTCAGTGTTAGATATTTGTTTCTTTAGCTTCTCCCTGTTGTGTGGTACGGCTGTGTATTAAGGATGTGCTCCCTGCCCATTCCCCATTCCCTACTGTTTGGTCTCCTCTCAGGTAATGGTGAGTGCGTATTAGAACGATGTGATCATGATGATGAATTCTTGTGGAAGAATAATGTTGCTAATGCTGGTAGCTAGTTACATTGGTAGGTTGTCTGCAGCAACATACCCACTAGGACTATACAATTTGCGGTACTCCTTAATCCTTATCACCCAGACGACGGAATCATTTAAATTTACACATGACTTTTAATCTCACTTAAAATCAGGGTTAAATAAACTTTCATACTTGTTTTGGGATGTACAGTCTCCTTGCATCAATTATCTCTGAATCCCATTGTATTTCACATACTTATGTCTCTTGACCCAGTTATACGGATCATTCTTCTGTTTTACCTGTTATTTTCTCCTACCTTTCCTTTCTATAGAAGCTGGCCATGTGTGTGGGGCTGTGTGTGTGGGGGGCTGTGTGTGTGGGGGGCTGTGTGTGTGTGGGGCTGTGTGTGTGTGGGGCTGTGTGTGTGGGGCGTGTGTGTGTGGGGGCTGTGTGTGGGTGGCTGGTGTGTGGGGGCTGTGTGTGGGGGCCTGTGTGTGGGGGCTTGTGTGTGGGGGGCTGTGTGGGTGTGGGCTGTGTGTGGGGGCGTGTGTGGGTGTGTGTGTGTGTGTGTGTGTGTTGGTGTGTCTGAGAAGTAGTTAATATATTATTTATTTTATTTTTATTATAAAATGTTTTACCAGGAAGTATACATTAAGAGGTACCTCTCGTTTTCAAGTATGTCCTGGGTGTATTGTTAAGATGACAAAGAATACATGGTTACATAGTGAACAGGTGTATACATTATATACACGACATTGTATGCACAGTTAGAGAGAAAATATATTATATGCGTATGTTACAGACCAGATTAAAGTGTGAGACCACTTTAGTTTTGAAAGAACTTAAATATACCATTCAGTGTCTCTCAAATGTTGTATTCAGATTTAAAACTCTATCCGGAAATAGAATTATTTAGCGTGTTATTCAGAAACCTACAATCCAAAAATACTGTACATCTGCAGAAAACTTGTTTTTGTCAGCTGTTTCTGTAAAGAACTTTTGTGAAATTACGTCAACATGTTTAAAAGCTTTGATTTTTTTGGGGGGGGGGTCTAACCTAGCTCATCCCCTAACTCCATGCGTGCAAACTCCCTGTATGTTTAGTGTCAGTACCATGTCATATGCAACCGTGTGTATTAGAGGTGTCTACCAATAGACAACTTTGTTGAACAAAAACAAATATGCTAAAGCCACTTAAATTTTAAAGCCACACCAATAAGAGTTACAATGAAATACTCATCAGTGTGGCAGCTCTTTAGGTTCCAATACAAGGTCAGAATTAAGTAAAAGTAAAGGATGCGTTTCGCTATGTGTGTGTGTGTGTGGTGGTGTGTTGTGTGTGTGTGTGTGTGTGTGTGTGTAGTGTGTGTGTGTGTTGTGTGTGTGTGTGTGTTCCAGTTTTGTAGGTGTGTCGTGTGTGTGTTGTTGTTGTGTTTGTGGTGTGTGGTTGGTGTGTTGTGTGTGTTCTTTTGTGTGTGGTGTTGTGGTGTGTGAGTGTTTCTTTGTTCGTTGTGTTTTCTGTGTGTGTGTGTGTGTGTGTGGTGTTTTCTTGTGTAGGTCGTTTGTGTGTTTGTTTTGTGTGTGGTGTGGTGTGTATGTGTTGTGTTCTGTGTGTGTTTGTGTGTGGGTGTGTGTTGTGTGTGGTGGGTGTGTTGTGGTGTGTGTGTGTGTGTTTGTGTGTGTGTGTGTGTTGCTTGTGTGTAGTGTGGTGTCGGTTGTGTGTGTTTGTGTGTGTGTGTGTGTGTGTGTTCTTGTGTTTGTGTGGTGTGTTCTGTGTGTGTTATGGTGTGTGTGTGTGTTTGTGTGTGTGTGTGGTGTGTGTGTGTGCTAGTGTGTGTGCTGGTGTGTGTGTGTTGGTGTGTTCTCGTGTCGTGTGTGTGTGTTTGTGTTGGTGTGTGTTTGTGTTTTGTGTGTGTGTGTGTGTGTGTCCACTACGTGGTCTGATAAAGTGATTCTATTTACAGTCGTTTTTAGCTGCGCTAGTGCATCACTGGGCTAAATCTGTGGCTGTACTTATTCCAGCAATGACACTTGGAAAGAATGTTTAAAACCCCATATGTGAGCTGTACATTGAACACCTTTACTCAAACTGCAGGTTTGAGCAGAGAATTGGGCAGTGCATAACTTTAGGCATGCGGGTCCATTACAATTGTATAGCCACCTACATTTTTCTAATTTGATATAGCTGTTTGTTTTTTATCTATGATAGGCAAAAATAGCTATTGAGTCTGTAATAAGTCCCTTTTGTAACGATCCTCACTGTCTTCCTAAATTTTTGCATTGAAAAGTCATCAATGTTTAAAACCAGTCAATCATTTATTGTGTACCAGACGCTGCTCTGCTGTAATTATTTTCTGTGCCTCATGTACAGCTTTGCATGCAGGTGCAGGACTACATGAAAAAGTTGAATTATGGCTGCCTGCTTATTTGCCTGGAAGAAATTGAGTGCGTCTTGAAAAAGGTTGTTTCTCAAAATACTATGTTTACTTTTGCAGAATAAATAAGTTTACACTTGGTGGGTCTTAAGGAATTGCAGCAAGCATCGCAGCGATTCCATCACTCGGAAGCAGGTGTCCCGAGCAGCGGACCGAGGCCAGTTTAGATCAAAGGTGGGAACTTGAGCTCTTAAAATATCCCGTCATAAAGGAGTTATTCTCGGAACGTTATCCCGACATCCGATCGAGCCCACGCGCCCTTCCTAGCATTCCTGGGGTAGCTTGTTCTCCGCATCTCCTTTCATAAAATGTGCTGATGTGTATTGGGCAAAGACGGGTGGGTAGCCGTGCTGGTCCTTTCTTCCATGTTGTACAAAGAGGCAGAGGAGTAGGTGGAATGATACATTTTATTGGGCCAACAAATAGTTGAAATGTTACAAGCTTTTGAACCTCTCAGGGTCCTTCATCGGGTATGTCCGAATACAGAAACACAATATTATATGCAGAGTTTGTGAGAGGAATACCTGGTCCATAGCAACCAAACATCCCTCTTACAAACACGGTATTAAAAGAGGTACTTCACGTTCGAAAGCTTGTAACATAGCAACTACTTGTTGGTCCAATTAAAGGTGTCATACCTCTACCTACCCTCTCCCCCTTTTTTTGCCGATATGTATTGTAATAGTTTCTGTTTAAAAATGTTCTGTATAAGACTCAGTCACTTTTTAGGGAATGCTCAATCAGCCTCTTCTATTTTAAATCTATAGAAAACATTTTTAACAATCCGATTGTCCTACTTTTGTTATTCATATGCTAGTCACCTGAAATGTTGTTGTTCTTCCTCCTGTGTGTACGAGTGCGGCCTAGTGTCTACTGCAACACAGTGTGGCTTTCGTTTGTTGGCATAGAATACACATTTCTTTGTGTCGGTGCAGAGTTACGAAGCCAATCCTGGGTATTTGTAGGTTCGTAGCCATAATGCATAAGATCACGATACTTTGTGAGTTCTTGAAAGTTCTTATACCACTTTCTGGACATGTCTGTTATGGTAAGAATCCTTGAAATTAATCTCTGAATAATTTGGGTTGGGATACGTGAAAATCAAAGTACTTTTAACATATTGAGATGATTGGATGGTCCTCCGTATTTCGAGCGTTTGGCTTTTGCTGCTGTAGCACTGTGCTCTTTCTGAGTTGGTAACTTGGGTGTCCTGCTAGCACACATTCCCAGTCGACAAATACAAATGGACTTAGTGACAACCATATAGTGATGTGTTCCCGTTACCCCAGGCTCGTGTTTGAATGTTATAGCCGTGTGACCCAGGAGAGTGCACAACGTAAGCGTGTACTCCGTGCTAAGTATAGTAAAGCACTCTCTGTTCTCTGCCAAGATGTCAACGATGAGACACGACTAGAGAACTCTCAGCCGGCCAAACTATTTCAAAACAAACATGAAGGGATAATTTCCGTTAGATGTGTACCGAAGATCATTTCAGCCTTGATAGCATTAGAGAATCTTTTTTTTTTTTTCCTGTTTGGCGGTGGCAGACGTAAGAAATATGTTATGGAAGATGTGATTGGTGTGACTATTGCATTCTTACATCCATATAGGTTCCTTCCCTTAACCTAGAAAAACGAATTCATTTAAATTGCCTCCTTTTTGCTTTAAAACCCTCTCGTGCGTGGGAACAGCCTGGAAAGTAATTCTATAGCCGGGGAAGTTTGGACATTGTAACATAACCATTTGTTTAGCCCTTTGGCCTACGGGGCAATGTGTTTCTGGCCCGGCGGCGAAGGATCTCGCTTTCTTTTTGTATGGCTCCACTTAAAGTACCAGATTGTATATGTGTATGTGTCTCTTACCAGCTAAATTCCTAAAGAAACATTTATATTCCCCGTTCAATTGTTTTCAACACGCTAACGAAAACACAGCCTGTCAGGTTTCCCAAGGTTTTGCTCCCTGGAAAAGATCACTGTTAAAACTGGCTAATAAATGTTCCTACCGTTGCCAGCACATACGGCAAGTCTGTATACTGATATTTATGTTGGTATGCACTGTGCGGCATAAACGCGACAATGATTGAGGCCAATTAACTCCATTCACCGATTGTGGGCCACAACAAGACAGAGCCTCAATGGCTGCATTTATTATTTTATGAAAAGGCCTA
Organism: Ascaphus truei; assembly: GCA_036426205.1. Taxonomy (NCBI): domain Eukaryota; kingdom Metazoa; phylum Chordata; class Amphibia; order Anura; family Ascaphidae; genus Ascaphus; species Ascaphus truei. The sequence continues at coordinate 45,184,963 of CM071568.1, forward strand.
CACACACACACCACACACACACACACACACACACACCCACACACACACACACACACACACACCACACACACACACACACACACACACACACACACACGCTGTCTATCAATGAGACATCCATTCCAGTGATAACACAGATTGCAAAGTGCGTGAGTTGCCCATCTCAGTATTCCCATCTTTCGTCTGTTAGGATATTGTAGTAAGATGAGATTAGGGGAGACCACCCATAACCGCGGACTACTTGCGGCATTTGGATTGGCCTGAGTGGTGATACTCTGATCAGCCTCCAGGGGCGGGAACTCCACTGGTTTCCTTTTCCTCCAGCAGGGCTTCTGTGTGCTGCAGGGCCCTATCTCTCCTCAGCGGTAGGTCCCTTACGCCAACCCCCCATCCTGCTGGTGCACCCGGCCAGCGCTGAAGTTTGGCCTGCCCAGAAGTTCGGGCAACTTTGTCCCGCAGGGCCCCAGAGCCCCTCCACTGTGAGATCGGAGGCCTCCACCCCACTTCCCAAGATAAAACTCTAGAGGGGGATGGGATTGAGTGAGAGGATGAGGGTGACAATATACAGTGCCCCACCAAAAAATGTGTGCTCATTTATTGGCATAAATAAAACTAAGGTTGAACACTCCTTATATAGACCATGTATTGTACTCCACTTCAAAGTAAAAGACTATTGTGAATCAGAATGCACTGGGGGGGTTGGAGGTAACATAAGGATTTTGTGTAATGTGTTATGAGGATGGAGACAGGTTGGTATCCTTCCCCATCACTGGGATTCCTCTTTAGCCCTCGTCTCTTGTGTGACTCTCCCCTGGCCTCAATCTCCATGATCTTTCTGTTCCCACCACCAGCCACACTAGGGCTCTTTTGTTCTCTGCACTCCATGTTTCATCTCGTGAAACTTTTGGCCTGAATACTGCAGGGTTAAAAACAATCACACCGGGACCCGCCCGCCCCATCTCTCTTCCTCCCCACCCCCCCTCCCATACCTACGTGAGGATCTAAGTATCTCAGAGGACAGTGGCATAATTGGTACTCTACTTCAGCGGTGCGCAAATTGGGGGATGCGCCCCCGCCGGGGGGCGAGATTGTCTGTAGGGGCCGCGGGGTTTACAGAGGCCCTGTGCGCTTCCGAAGGCACTTAAAGTGCTGGGGAAGCAGCGAAGGCCTCTGTAACTGCACTTGCCTTGCTTCTGGAGATGCGTCGCCGTTGCAATGCGAGGTCATGTGACGCATGATGGGTTGTCCAGCAGGAATGATGGTACAAAGACGACAGCACTCAAAAGTATAATCCAAAGTAATTGTATTAAGAAATAAACAGCACAAAATACAACGTTTTGATCCGCACAGAGGGATCTTCTTCAGTGGCACATCCCCCTGATGAAGTCCCTCTGTGCGGATCGAAACATTGTATTTTGCTGTTTATTTCTTTATACAATTAACTTTGGATTAACTTTTGATTGCTGTCGTCTTGTACCATCATTCCTGCTGGAACACCACCACCCCCCCCCCCCACACCCCCCCACACGACACACACCACCCCACCCCCCCCCCTCCACACACACACCCACCCCTCTCCCCCACACACACACTCATTGTCCAAGAGACCGATAAATATGGTAAAAAACACTCCAAAGCCTTTGGTTACTATATACATTAAAGTTTAAGAGAAAAAGAAAACAAAATAGCTGTGTGTATTATTATTTTAAGCGCTGGCTAGCCCATTAAACATGTTTCTAGCCATTATTTCACCTAGGTCCTAGCAGGGCTGACCCTTTAATAGTTGGTGTTGGATTGTAATGAAACAATGCTATCACAGTAAGTTTAATTGGCCTATTTAGAATACGTTTAGTCTTTCTACCCCTTCCAGTTACCCGGCTTTGCGTTGAGGTTGTCACAGCACAGCGACAGTGTAACTTTTTAACTAACTTGGGTTTTATAGATTGTCAGAGATAGCTCTAGCAATTCCAGTCTGTTGCTGTGGCTTCATAGATACAGTGCTGTGCGTTGACTGCATGCACTGAAACGTTAGTACTAGGAAACAATGAATCCTCACCACTCGTCTACTTGGAATTGTTACATTGTTGTAGTTACAAAAATCAAAACCCTTTTATATACTTTCAAAAGAAGTAAGAATACAATAATGTATTCCTCCTACTGTCCTGTACGTTCTCCCTACCTACCAATAGACTGTAGCTCCTCGGGGCAGGGACTCCTCTTCCTTCATGTTATGTTTATGTCTAAATCACTTATTCCCATGATCTGTTATTTATATTATCTGTTTTTATTCGATTACATGTATTACTGCTGTAAGCGCTATGTACATTAATGGCGCTATATAAATAAAGACATAATACAATACAATGTATGAAGCTGCCTGCTGCATCTATTCTCATTAATGTGAGTAAAATGGCTGGCCCTTTGTGGGTTTTTTTATTTTTAAGGTCGGGATGCTGTTTTGACTTCATGTAACCCACCTCACTCACACGCCAGGTGTCAGCAGCACATTGCTCTGCAGTTTATTGCAGTCTTCGACTGAGCCACTGATTGCGCCCTCTGTGCTGAAGCAGGATATCCTGCAAACCTGATCTATTGGTTGCCCTTGAGGACTGATTTGCCCAGCCCTGCTCTAGTAGCTGTGTGTGATATGCCTGTACGCCTATGATGTTATGCGCTGTCTAAATAGCAAATTACTACCTGAAAATTCGTGCAGAGTTTGCTCAGAAGCGAGGCAGGCTTAGGATTGCAGACAGAATGGTGGCAGTTAATGGGTGTGCTCTGTTTACTGTTGTGCAGCTGTTATGTCCCTGTTCTCGGCTCCCAGAGCTCTTAGTGTCTGTCATAGTAACCTTGCTTTATTTATGGCAGTCATCGGTTGTCACTGAAACGTCTTCCGCTCGGGCTGTGTTGTGATCCATCAAGCACAGGGATCTCCATCCTCCCGTTCAGGATGCAGCCTTAAAGATGCATTCATTCCTAAATGGTTATTGATTGCAGTTTGGGTGATGCAAACGATGAATAAACTATCGTGTGCAGATTTCGAAACCTCTCCGCTTGCAGATTTGTGTAGTTTGATAGGACCAATGTAAAGGTTTTCATTAGATGATATGTAGTGTGTAGAGCTTTCAAAACCATTTGTTTTTTGTGTCGTTTACTGGGAGTAGGAAACCTTTGCGGATCACCAGATTACTCGTATTACAACGAATTGGGCAGCAACATCCCTGCACCAAACATCTTAGAATTTCTCCTCCAGGCCTATATAAGACTAGCGCTCATGTTTCAATTAAAGTATTACACACCTGCATTTCGTTTCTCATCTCTCACTCCAATACAGCTCTACAACTTGCGGCGCCAAGAAGCACTTCCCCACCACTATCCAGAAGGTCTTGGAATAAACTCTTCACTGATCCCATTGAATAGCATATGAGCATCTGGGAGTTCTGCTTCTAACATATTACGCTATTGAGACCAGTCCCTGCATTTTCTTAGGCGTGTTAATATATTGCGCGTGCGCCAATAATAAATTGGCGGTGTTAGCCAGATGTTTATATACTAGGGAAGTGCTGGCACAGGGCCGTGGACGCGGTGGCGGGCAGACCAGGGAAAGTTACAGAGACCTGTATTTTTGCGCTGTCGCCACACCACGTGACACTGTGAGCCAATCACACGCGGTTAGCGCTGTGAGTCTTAGCTATGCCCCCTAGCCGCGCGCGTTTACCGCTTGCCCTTACGCACGAAAACCACCCCGCAATGCCGCGCACCAGCCACCAGCGCGCACTATATTACAAGCCTACTGTTGTTTGGGTCTTGGGTGTGTTATGGATTGCCACGTTTTGTTATAGATGGGGGTGGTAATGGTCAATCAATATTTTTGTTTGTGCACAGAAACCTAGAAATTGACAGCGAGGATACCAGTCTGCTAACTCTCTTGTAATGCTCATTCCCATTAACTCCTGGGGTTTTTGTATCTCAAACCTTTTAAAAACACCGTTACTTTGGCTTTATCACCTGTGTGATGAGCCTCGCACATGCATCCGCTGGCCCCTTTTGGAAGTGACAACTTTTCCATCTCGTTGCAACTGTTTGCTCTCCTGAAGAGCGTTTATCGAATCTCGTATAGACGTGTGTATTTTGGTGGAGGTAGGGGCATGTATTTGTTGTACTTGTACTTTAAAATCCTTCCACATGTATTCCCCAAACTAGGTTACAAGCATTACCTTTTTTTTTTTTCTTGCTTTATCCACCCACTTACATTTTCTTGTTAAATTTGAAACTTCCAGTATTTAATTATTTTTTTTATCACAAACACCCTTATTTCAGGCCAATCAGCACATGCCACATCCGTTTAAGGTATCCTTTCTCCGAGTAATCATTAGATGGGGCAAAGAGGCAAAAAATAACCAGGTGGCCTGTAAGTCTGAATTAAAGATATCAGAAGTTTTGATTATTACACTGTTGTGTTGAGTGCGATGGGATACATTGGAATTTCTCTGTCTGGTATTTATTTCTTGAGTAAATACAACAACACTGCAATGGCAAGGCTTTATGAATGGAGGATGTTCCTTTTTCTCCTGTTGCTCAACAGCTGAGTAAGCCATCGTTCAATCGTTTTCATTCCTTCCCAACATCTGCCTCCCATTACCTCTGAAATGGCAGACCAATCTGGCTTCCTTACCTCCACCATTCGTGTAAAAAAGTAAACTCGTCAAACGTTGGGAATGATGTTATTGACTCCCCTGCATCCTAACTCTGCTTCTCGAAGGCCGTGCCCCACAAGATGTTTTGTATAGCCTATGCGGGACATGATGGGGCACGACAATCGGAAACCCAGTTGGTGATGACAACTCTGCCACCACTGCAGTTTCCGACGTGTGCTGCTTCTCCCACTATTTCATCTGGCTTAATTAAAATAAAAATAAGAAACTTGTTCAATTAAATATATCACGATCACTTCGCACCACATATCCACTGACACTCAATGGTTAAATATGGAGAGGCAGAACAAGGTGTAGGAAAATGCAATATGAAATAGGTAGATGCTGCACCCCAAAGGGTAAGTAAATCTGATACAATTACCGGTGTTGCTCCTGCGAATGGATAAGCCTCAACATATCACAGCAGTACACGGAGAGGCGCAACGCAAGGCACAACGGGCTTGATAAAGACACCAGGTAGAAACGTTGGTTTTTTTTTGGCTAAAATAAATTAGATTTAGCCCAAATTCGTTGGTGCCTTGCGTTGCCTTGCTCTGGAAAATGGCAAAACCGTGTTTCCTAAATGAGGTTACAGAAAAAAAAGGCCGCTGGCGCAAAATCAAGTGTAAGAATCGAGAAAGCCAAAAAAAAATCCAGTCCCAAGAATGACATCAATAGTGACGATAATTCTTGTGCCTCGTCCGCACTGCCCACGACGCGAACCAAAATACGGCCCGAGTGAGTGCGTGCGCACACGATCAAGCGCGAGTAGCATGACTACATTTTCAGAAGTAGTCAAGAAATGTTACTTCTGGCGCGCCGGCCCGAGCGATTCTTTATACTTGATTTTCCGCCAAGGGGACTTTTTTTCTGTGGACTTTTTTGTAATTTCAAGGTTCTGGCCTTGCTGAGCAGAACTTGGTAAGTGAGTCGCTTCATAGCTAGCTGCAGCATCAGACGAAAGGCTGCAGGGGTGAGAGGAGATCAGGAAAAAGCAGGCCTATTGTTTTTACACATTACAGTGGAATGTGGTAACTTGAAACTCAGTAGTAGAAGAATGAAATGCAAAAAAATGTTCACTACATACTACTTTGGCCTAGCGAAGGCTGGTTCCTCCAGTATAGATGTTACAGATATGGCCCTCCAAATCACTAATGCGATTGGCCGTGACTGTTTTTGCCCCTTTAATATAGAAAAACATTGTTTAATCGGTCTGCTTGAGCAATTTCAAATGTTTCAGTGTAGATATTTGTTTCTTTAGCTTCTCCCTGTTGTGTGTGGTACGGCTTGTTGTATTAAGGATGTGCTCCCTCCCATTCCCATTCTACTGTTTGGTCTCCTCTATAGGTAATGGTGAGGTACGTTTGAACGATGTGATCATGATGATGAATCTTGTGGAAGAATAATGTTGCTAATGTGGTGAGCTAGTTACATTGGTAGGTTGTCTGCAGCAACATACCCACTAGGACTATACAATTGGACGTTATATCCTTATCTACACCAGACGACGGAATCATTTAAATTTACACATGACTTTAATCTCACTTAAAATCAGGGTTTAAATAAACTTTCATACTTGTTTTGGATGTACAGTCTCCTTGCATCAATTATCTCTGAATCCATTGTATTCACATAATATGTCTCTTGACACAGTTATACGGATCATTCTTCTGTTTTACATGTTATTTTCTCCCTACTTTCCTTTATAGAAGCTGGCCATTGGTGGTGTGGGGCTGTGTGTGTGGGGGGCGTGGGTGTGCTGGAGAGGGAACGGGTGAGCCGTGGGGGAGGATGTTGTAGGGCATGTGTGTGCGTGTGGACCGGGGGGCCGTGTGTGGTGGGGGTGGGGAGGGTGGTTGTGGTGTGGTGGGGCTGTGTGTGTGTGGGGCTGTGTGTGTGTGGGGCTGTGTGTGGGGCTGTGTGTGGGGGCTGTGTGTGGGGGCTGTGTGTGGGGGCTGTGTGTGGGGGCTGTGTGTGGGGGCTGTGTGTGGGGGCGTGTGTGTGTGTGTGTGTGTGTGTGTGTGTGTCTGAGAAGTAGTTAAATATATTTATTTATTTTATTTTTTATTTATAAAATGTTTTACCAGGAAGTAATACATTAAGAGGTACCTCTCGTTTTCAAGTATGTCCTGGGTGTATTGTTAAGATGACAAAGAATACATGGTTACATAAGTGAACAGGGTATACATTATATACACGACATTGTATGCACAGTTAGAGAGAAAATATATTATATGCGTATGTTACAGACCAGATTAAAGTGTGAGACCACTTTAGTTTTGAAAGAACTTAAATATAACCATTCAGTGTCTCTCAAATGTTGTATTCAGATTTAAAACTCTATCCGGAAATAGAATTATTTAGCAGTGTTATTCAGAAACCTACAATCCAAAAATACTGTACATCTGCAGAAAACTTGTTTTTGTGCAGCTGTTTCTGTAAAGAACTTTTGTGAAATTACGTCAACATGTTTAAAAGCTTTGATTTTTTTGGGGGGGGGGTCTAACCATAGCTCATCCCCTAACTCCATGCGTGCAAACTCCCCTTGTATGTTTAGTGTCAGTACCATGTCATATGCAACCGTGTGATTAGAGAGTGTCTACCAATAGACAACTTTGTTGAACAAAAACAAATATGCTAAAGCCACTTAAATTTTAAAGCCACACCAAATAAGAGTTACAATGAAATTACTCATCAGTGTGGCAGCTCCTTTAGGTTCCAAATACAAGGTCAGAATTAAGTAAAAGTAAAGGAGCGTTGCATATAGTGTGTGTGTGTGTGTGTGTGAGTGTGTGTGTGTGTGGGTGTGTGTGTGTGCCCCATGTGGTGGTGTGTAGTGCGGATTGGGGGGCTGTGTGGGGGTTAGGGGGGGTGTGGGAGGGGTGTAGGGGGGGGCGGGGTGGGTGGGGGAGGGGGGAGGGGCGGGGGGGGGGTTGTGGTGTGTTAGGTGGGGGGGGTGTGGGGGTGGGTGTGTATGGGGCTGGTGGTGGGGCTGGGATATTGACTCCGTCGCGGGGGTGGGGGTGTGTCTGTGGGGCGACACGGGGTAGTGTGTGGGTGTGTAGGGGGGTGTGGGGAGGTGGGGGGGTGGGTGTGGTGTTGTGGTGATTGTGGTGTGTGTAGGGTGGGTGTATGGGGGGGGGGGTGTGTTTTGTGTGTGTGTGTGTGTGTGGGTTTGTGGTGTGTGTGTGTGTGTGTGTGGTGGGTGTGTTGTGGTGTGTGTGTGTGTGTTATGGGGTGTGTTGGTGTGTGGTATGGTGTGTGGTGTGTGTGTATTGTGGGTGTGTGTGTGTGTGTGTGTGTGTGTGTGTGTGTGTGTGTGTGTGTGTGTGTGTTATAGTGTGTGTGTGTGTGTTATAGTGTGTGTGTGTGTGTTATTGTGTGTGTGTGTGTGTGTGTTATTGTGTGTGTGTACACACTAGTGGTACAATGATAAATGTGATTCTATTTACAGTCGTTTTAGCTGCGCTAGTGCATCACTTGGTGGCTCATAAATCTGTGGCTGTACTTATTTCCAGCAATGACACTTGGAAGAATGTTAAAACCCCAAGTATGTGAGCTGTACATTGAACCTTTACTCAAACTGCAGGTTTGAGCAGAGAATTGGCAGTGCATAACTTTAGGCATGCGGGTCCATTACAATTGTATAGCCACCTACATTTTTCTAATTTGATATAGCTGTTTGTTTTTCTATCTATGATAGGCAAAAATAGCTAATTGAGTCTGTAATAAAGTCCCTTTTGTAACGATCCTCACTGTCTTCCTAAATTTTTGCATTGAAAAGTCATCAATGTTTAACCAGTCAATCATTTATTTGTGACAGACGCTGCTCTGCTGTAATTATTTTCTGTGCCTCATGTACAGCTTTGCATGCAGGTGCAGGACTACATGAAAATAGTTGAATTATGGCTGCCTGCTTATTTTGCCTGGAAGAAATTGAGTGCGCTTGAAAAAGGTTGTCTCAAAATAGCATGTTTACTTTTGCAGAATAAATATAGTTTACACTTGGTGGGGTCTTAAGGAATTGCAGCACATCGCAGAGCGATTCCATCACTCGGAAGCAGGTGTCCCGAGCAGCGGAGAGGCCGAGTTTAGATCAAAGGTGGGAACTTGAGCTCCTTAAAAATATCCCGTCATAAAGGAGTTATTCTCGGAACGTTATCCCGACATCCGATCGAGCCCACTGCCCTTCCTAGCATTCCTGGGGTAGCTTGTTCTCCGCATCTCCTTTCATAAAATGTGCTGATGTGTATTGGGCAAAGACGGGTGGGTAGCCGTGCTGGTCCTTTCTTCCATGTTGTAACAAAGGAGGCAGAGGGAGTAGGTGGAATGATACATTTTATTGGGCCAACAAATAGTTGAAATGTTACAAGCTTTTGAACCTCTCAGGGTCCTTCATCGGGTATGTCCGAAATACAGAAACACAATATTATATGCAGAGTTTGTGAGAGGAATACCTGGTCCATAGCAACCAAACATCCCTCTTACAAACACGGTATTAAAAGAGGTACTGTCACGTTCGAAAGCTTGTAACATAGCAACTACTTGTTGGTCCAATTAAAGGTGTCATACCTCCTACTCCCTCTCCCACCTTTGTTGCCGATATGTATTGTAATAGTTTGCTGTTTTAAAAATGTTCTGTATAAGACTCAGTCACTTTTTAGGGAATGCTCAATCAGCCTCTTCTATTTTAAATCTATAGAAAACATTTTTTAACATCCGATTGTCCTACTTTTGTTATTCATATGCTTAGTCACCTGAAATGTTGTTGTTCTTCCTCCTTGTGTACGAGTGCGGCCTAGTGTCTACTGCAACACAGTGTGGCTTTCGTTTGTTGGCATAGAATACACATTTCTTTGTGTCGGTGCAGAGTTTACGAAGCCAATCCTGGGTATTTGTAGGTTCGTAGCCATAATGCATAAGATCACGATACTTGTGAGTTCTTGAAAGCTTCTGTACAACTATTTCTGGACATGTCTGTTATGGTAAGAAGATCCTTGAAATTAATCTCTGAATAATATTGGGTTGGGATACGTAGAAAATCAAAGTACTTTTAACATATTGAGATGATGTGGATGGTCCTCCGTATTCCTGAGCGTTGGCTTTTGCTGCTGTAGCACTGTGCTCTTTCTGAGTTGGTAAATCTGGGTGTCCTGCTAGCACACATTCCCAGTCGACAAATACAAATGGACTTAGTGACAACCATATAGTGATGTGTTCCCGTTACCCAGGCTCGTGTTTGAATGTATAGCCGTGTGACCCCAGGAGAGTGCACAACGTAAGCGTGTACTCCGTGTCTAAGTATAGTAAAAGCAGCTCCTGCTTCTCTGCCAAGATGTCAACGATGAGACACGGACTAGAGAATCTCAGCCGGCCAACTATTTCAAAACAAAACATGAAGGGATAATTTCCGTTAGATGTGTACCGAAGATCATTGCAGCCTTGAATAGCATTAGAGAATCTTTTTTTTTTTTTCCTGTTTGGCGGTGGCAGACGTAAGGAAATATGTTATGGAAGATGTGATTGGTGTGACTATTGCATTCTTACATCCATATAGGTTCCTTCCCATAACCTAGAAAAACGAATTCATTTAAATTGCCTCCTTTTTGCTTTAAAACCCATCTCGTGCGTGGGAACAGCCTGGAAAGTAATTCTATGCCGGGGAAGTTTGGAGCATTGTAACATAACCATTTGTTTAGCCTCTTTGGCCTACGGGGCAATGTGTTTCTGGCCCGGCGGCGAAGGGATCTCGCTTTCTTTTTGGTATGGCTCCACTTAAAGTACCAGATTGTATATGTGTATGTGTCTCTTACCAGCTAAATGTCCTAAAAGAAACATTTTATATTCCCCGTTCAATTGTTTTCAACACGCTAACGAAAACACAGCCTGTCAGGTTCTCCAAGGTTTTGCTCCCTGGAAAAGATCACTGTTAAAACTGGCTAATAAATGTTCCTACCGTTGCCAGCACATACGGCAAGTCTGCTAGTAAACTGATATTTATGTTGGTAATGCACTGTGCGGCATAAACGCGATTCAATGATTGAGGCCAATTAACTCCATTCACCGATTGTGGCCACAAAAGACAGAGCCTCAATGGCTGCATTTATTATTTTATGAAAAGGCAGCTACACACACACACACACACACACACACACACACACACACACACACACACACACACACACACACACACACGACGCTGTCTATCGAATGAGACATCCCAGTGATAACACAGATTGCAAAGTCGTGAGTTGCCCATTCAGTATTCCCATCTTTCGTCTGTTAGGATATTGTAGAAGATGTAGATTAGGGGAGACCAGCCCATAACCCGCGGACTACTTTGCGGCATTTGGATTGGCCTGAGTGGTGATACTCTGATCAGCCTCCGAGGGGCGGGAAGCTCCACTGGTTTCCTTTTCCTCCAGCAGGGCTTCTGTGTGCTGCAGGGCCCTATCTCTCCTCAGCGGTAGGTCCCTTACGCCAACCCCCCATCCCTGCTGGTGCACCTGGCCAGCGCTGGAAGTTTGGCCTGCCCAGAAGTCGGGGCCAACTTTTGCCCGCAGGGCCCCAGAGCCCCTCCACTGTGAGATCGGAGGCCTCCACCCCACTTCCCAAGATAAAACTCTTAGAGGGGGGAGGGATTGAGTGAGAGGATGAGGGTGACAATAGTACAGTGCCCCACCAAAAAATGTGTGCTCATTTATTGGCATAAATAAAAATAAGGTTGAACACTCCTTATATAGACCATGTATTGTACTCCACTTCAGAAGTAAAAGACTATTGTGAATCAGAATGCACTGGGGTTGGAGGTAGACAATAAGGATTGGTGTAATGTGTTATGAGGATGGAGACAGGTTGGTCATCCTTCCGACATCACTGGGATTCCTCTTTAGCCCTCGTCTCTTGTTGACTCTCCCCTGGCCTCAATCTCCATGATCATTTCTGTTCCCACCCAGCCACAACTAGGGCTCTTTTGTTGCTCTGCACTCCATGTTTCATCTCGTGAAACTTTTGGCCTGAATACTGCAGGGTTAAAACAATCACACCGGGACCCGCCCCATCTCTCTGTCCCCCCACCCCTCTCCAATACCTACGTGAGGATCTAAGTATCTCAGGAGGACAGGTGGCATAATTGGTACTCTACTTCAGCGGTGCGCAAATTGGGGGATGCGCCCCCCGGGGGGCGAGATTGTCTGTAGGGGCCGCGGGGTTTACAGAGGCCCTGTGCGCTTCCCGAAGGCACTTAAAGTGCTGGGGAAGCAGCGAAGGCCTCTGTAAACTGCACTTGCCTTGCTTCTGGAGATGCGTCGCCGTGGCAATGCGAGGTCATGTGACGGCATGATGGGTGTCCAGCAGGAATGATGGTACAAAGACGACAGCACTCAAAAGTATAATCCAAAGTAATTGTATTAAAGAAATAAACAGCACAAAATACAACGTTTTGATCCGCACAGAGGGATCTTCTTCAGTGGCACATCCCCCTGATGAAGATCCCTCTGTGCGGATCGAAACATTGTATTTTGTGCTGTTTATTTCTTTAATACAATTACTTTGGATTATACTTTTGATTGCTGTCGTCTTTGTACCATCATTCCTGCTGGACACCCCACCCCCCCCCCCCACACCCCCCCACACCGACAACCACCCCACCCCCCCCCCTCCCTACACACACACCCACCCCTCTCCCCCAGCACACACACTCATTGTCCAAGAGACTCGATAAATATGGTAAAAACACTCCAAAGCCTTTGGTTACTATATACATTAAAGTTTAAAGAGAAAAAGAAAACAAAATAGCTGTGTGATTTATTATTTTAAGCGCTGGCTAGCCCATTAAACATGTTCTAGCCATTATTTCACCTAGGTCCTAGCAGGGCTGACCCTTTAATAGTTGGTGTTGGATTGTAATTGAAACAATGCTATCACAGTAAGTTTAATTGGCCTATTTCAGAAGATACCGTTTAGTCTTTCTACCCCCTTCCAGTTACCCGGCTTTGCGTTGAGGTTGTCACCAAGCACAGCGACAGTGTAACTTTTTAACTAACTTGGGTTTTATAGATTGTCAGAGAATAGCTCTAGCAATTCCAGTCTGTTTGCTGTGGCTTTCATAGATACAGTGCTGTGCGTTGACTGCATGCACTGAAACAGTTATTACTAGGAAACAATGAATCCTCACCTCGTCTACTTGGAATTGTTACATTGTTGTAGTTACAAAAATCAAAACCACTTTTATACTTTCAAAAGAAGTAAGAATACAATAATGTATTCCCTCCTACTGTCTCTGTACGTTCTCCCTACCTACCAATTAGACTGTAAGCTCCTCGGGGCAGGGACTCCTCTTCCTTCATGTTATGTTTATGTCTAAATCACTTATTCCCATGATCTGTTATTTATATTATCTGTTATTTATTCGATTACATGTATTACTGCTGTGAAGCGCTATGTACATTAATGGCGCTATATAAATAAAGACATACAATACAATACAATGTATGAAGCTGCCTGGCTGCATCTATTCTCACTTAATGTGCAGTAAAATGGCTGGCCCTTTGTGGGGGTTTTATTTTTAAGTCGGGATGCTGTTTTGACATTCATGTAACCCACTCACTGCCACAGGGGTCAGCAGCACATTGCTCTGCAGTTTATTGCAGTCTTCGACTGAGCCACTGATTGCGCCCTCTTGTGCTGAAGCAGGATATCCTGCAAACCTGATCTATTGGTTGCCCTTGAGGACTGGATTTGCCCAGCCCTGCTCTAGTAGCTGTGTGTGATATTGCCTGTACGCCTATGATGTTATGCGCTGTCTAAATAGCAATTACTACCTGAATAATTCAGTGCAGAGTTTTGCTCAGAAGCGAGGCAGGCTTAGGATTGCAGACAGAATGGTGCAGTTGAATGGGGTGTGCTCTGTTACTGTTGTGCAGCTGTATGTCCCTGTTCCTCGGCTCCCAGAGCTCTTAGTGTGCTGTCATAGTAACCTTGCTTTATTTATGGCAGTCATCGGTTGTCACTGAAACGCTTCCGCTCAGGGCTGTGTTGTGATCCATCATAGCACAGGGATCTCCATCCTCCCGTTCAGGATGCAGCCTTAAAGATGCATTCATTCCTAAATGGTATTGATTGCAGTTTGTGATGCAAACGATGAATGAAACTATCGTGTGCAGATTTTCGAAACCTCTCCGGCCTTGCAGATTTATTGTAGTTTGATAGGACCAATGTAAAGGTTCTTCATAGATGATATTGTAGTGTGTAGAGCTTTCAAAACCATTTGTTTTTGTTCGTTTACTGGGAGTAGGAAACCTTTAGCGGATCACCAGATACATCGTATTACAACGAATTGGGCAGCAAACATCCCTGCACCAAACATCTTAGAATTTCTCCTCCAGGCCTATATAAGACTAGCGCTCATGTTTCAATAAAAGATATTACAACCTGCATTTCGTTTACATCTCTCCAGCTCCAATACAGCTACTACAACTTTGCGCCAAGAAGCACTTCCCAACCACTAATCCAGAAGGTCCTTGGAATAAACTCTTCACTGATCCCATTGAATAGCACTATGAGCATCTGGGAGTTCTGCTTCTAACATATTACGCTATTGAGACCAAGTCCCTGCATTTCTTAGGCGTGTAATATAGTGCGCGTGCGCCAATAATAATTGGCGGTGTTAGCCAGATGTTTATATACTAGGGAAGTGCGCACGGCCGTGAGCGGTGGCGCGGCAGACCAGGGAAAGTACAAGAGACCTGTATTTTTGCGCTGTCGCCACACCACGTGACACTGTGAGCCAATCACAGCGCGGTTTAGCGCTGTGACGTCTTAGCTATGCCCCCTAGCCGCGCGCGTTACCGCTTGCCCTCTACGCACGAAAAGCCCACGCAATGCCGCGCACACGCACCAGCGCGCACTATATTACAAGCCTTACTGTTGTTTGGGTCTTGGGTGTGTTATGGATGCCACGTTTTGTTATAGATGGGGGTGGTAATGTCTAATCAATATTTTTGTTTGTGCACAGAAACCTAGAAATTGACAGCAGAGAGATACCAGTCTGCTAATCTCTTGTAATGCCTCATGTCCCATTTAACTCCTGGGGTTTTTGTATCTCAAACCTTTTAAAACACCGTTACTTTGGCTTTTATCACCTGTGTGATGAGCCTGCGACATGCATCCGCTGCCCCTTTGGAAGTACAACTTTTCCTCCGTTGCAACTGTTGCTCTCCTGAAGAGCGTTTATCGCATCTCGTATTAGACGTGTGGTATTGGTGAGGTAGGGGCAATGTATTGTTGTACTTGTACTTTAAATCCTTCCATCATGTATTCCCCAAAACTAGGTTACAAGCATTACCTTTTTTTTTTTTCTGCTTTGATCCACCACTTACATTTCTTGTTAAATTTGAAACTTCCAGTATTTAATTATTTTTTTTATCACAAACACACTTATTTCAGGCACAATCAGCACATGCCACATCCGTTTTAAGGTATCCTTTCTCCAGAGTAATCATTAGATGGGGCAAAGAGGCAAAAATAACCAGTGGCCTGTTAAGTCTGAATTAAAGATATCAGAAGTTTGATATTACACTTGTTGTTTGAGTGCGATGGGATACATTGAATTTCTTCGGTATTTATTTCTTGAGTAAATACAACAACTGCAATGGCAGGCTTTATGAATGGAAGGATGTTCCTTTTTCTCCTGTTGCATCAACAGCTGAGTAAGCCATCGTTCAATCGTTTTCATTCCTCCCAACATCTGCCTCCCATTACCTCTGAAATGCAGAGCCAAATCTGGCTTCCCTTACCTCCACCAGTCGTGTAAAAAAGTAACTCGTCAAACGTTGGGAACTGCGTGTATTGACTCCCCTGCAATCCTAACTCTGCTTCTCGAAGCCGTGCCCCACAATGTTTTGTATAGCGCTATGCGGGACATGATGGGGCACGACATCTGAAACCCAGTTGGTGATTGACAACTCTGCCACCACTGCAGTTTTCCGACGTGTGCTGCTTCTCCCACTGATTCATCTGGCTTAATTAAAATAAAAATAAGAAACTTGTTCAATTAAATATATCACGATCACTTCTCACCACTAATATTCCACTGACACTCAATGGGTTAAATATGGAGAGGCCATGAAACAATGTGTAGGAAAATGGCAATATGAAATAAGGTAGATGCTGCACCCCAAAAGGGTAAGTAAATCTGATACAATTACCGGTGCTCCTGCGAATGGATAAAGCCTGCAACATATCCAGCAGTACACGGAGAGCGGCAACGCAAGGCACAACGGGCTTGATAAAGAGCACCAGGTAGAAACGTTGGTTTTTTTTTGGCTAAAATAAATTAGATTGTAGCCCAAATTCGTTGTGCCTTGCGTTGCCTTGCTCCTGGGAAAATGGCAAACCGTGTTCCTAAATGAGGTTGACAGAAAAAAAAGGCCGCTTGGCGCAAAATCAAGTGTAAGAATCGAGAAATGCCAAAAAAATCCAGTCCCAGAATGACATCAATAGTGACGATAATTCTTGGGCCTCGTCCTCACGGCTGCACACGACGCGAACAAAATACGGCCCGAGTGAGTGCGTGCGCACACGATCAAGCGCGAGTAGCATGACTACATTTTCAGAAGTAGTCAAGAAATGTTACTTCTGGCGCGCCGGCCGAGCGATTCTTTATACTTGATTTTCCGCCAAGGGGACTTTTTTTTCTGTGGACTTTTTGTAATTTCAAGTTCTGAGCAGAACTTGTTTTAGTTCCCCAGGCTGCCATATCTCTTATAGAGACCGATTTCACTCTTTATTTTGATATTTTTTGCACTTATAATAGCTATTCGTTTATATCACTATATACCACGGTTCATTAATCACAAGTGCAGGTAGAGCACTGTGTAGTTTTATTCATGTTACCAGACCCGGCTGGCAGCAGGTAAGTGAGTTAGAGGCCTCGCCCCTCCCCATGCATTTCATTTAAATGCTGTGGGGAAGAGTGCAGGGCCTCTGTAACCACCGCGCCCCCCTAGAAATTCTCCCGCCCCCAAGTTTGCGCACCGTTGTTCTAGCATTCGGAGGTTACATTACCAGTATGCCTTTCATTTTTTAAATTATATGGTACCATAAACTTCTATTTTTGTTTATTCATTCATCCCCCATAACTAGGAGGAAGTTATGTTTTGTGCCCATTTTTTTTCCTTTTCTTTCTTTTTTTTCCTGTGATGGGCTTTTTCAAATTTTGAATGTTTCTGTTTCTCAACCATAAAGTTGACTTAATTGCTTTTTTTTTTTTCCTCAACACAAATTGTATTGAGACATGTAAATTGGAAAGAGAGGGTGTGCCGGGTGTGACCACTTTCACTTCCTTTTTGAGTAAATACTCCCCCCCACCCCCTCACCTCCCTATCTGGTGAAACTGCCGGTAACTTGTGAAATTCCCCCTTGCAACCTCACAGCACTGAGCTATGAGAGAGCAAGTCTGCAGAGGCACAGAGAGGCTGGGGTCGCTGTAGCACAGAACCAGGGTTGTACCAGCTGAAATATCCCCAAGTCACGTACAGCGCTGCTGGAGAGGTTACTTTCACTTTTACACTCTGCCGAGAAAATAACCTGCCCCCTATTGTGTGACTGAGGGCAGGGGTACGAGAGTATGAAATGGCTAAATCCGAGGAAAAGTCATCTGTGGGAGAGACAGAGGCTCAAAGGCAAAGTGGGGAAAAGACAATGAGTAGATGGAAAGAAATAAGGGTGACCGTGGAAATAACACACAGGGTGAAGAGGTTAAAAGCACACAGGGTGAAAAAGAAGAGTTAAAGGCAAACTAAATCAGGGGATAGAAGGTAATGAAAATAAGATAGAGAGTTAGTGGGGTAACGAGTGCCCCGTGGGGTAATGTCATGTGCAGTGGCACTCTGGGGACCGTATGACTTTATAGTGAAATAAGTGCGCGCTGGCTAGTATGTGATCTACGCTCCTGCAGCTGATCCTTATCCCGTGATCAACGGGGTCAATACCAAACTAGAACAAGAAAATTAAAAGAAGCGCACGGAGGGACACTATTAGTAAAAAAAATGTTACTTTATATAAAAAATACACTTCACAAAACTTACTGAAAATTGTATGTTCCAATCGTCCTGATAGGACTCAATACTGAGTCCTATTAGGACGATTGGAACATACATTTTTATGTAAGTGTTGTGAAGTGTATTTTTTATATCAAGTATCACATAATTTTTTTACTAATGGTGTCCCTCCGTGCGCTTTTATTTTTCTTGACCTTGTGACTGTGCCCCAACGTCAAGACTGGTTTTAGTTTCATGGAGAGTTCGCGACCTCTGCTGAGTGAGCTGCAATCAGAAAAGGAAGAGGAGGACCACCTCTTCGGTTCCTGGCATTGGGGAAAGACCGCAGTTGTGTTATCACTACACTCGCGATCAGGTGGCCCGGAAGTTGGAGTGTCGGTGGCATCAAAAAATGGTAAAATAATATTTTAAGGCAGGCTACACCCCAAGTAGGCAAAACTGTAATTTTAAGATAAGACCTGTGTGTTTAATGTATGAAGCCGGGCCTAAATATCAATACAATAATCAAAATACAGGCAATTGTATGATTTCCTTGTTCCCTCTGTGTGCTGCCATGTTCATTGCCCTGCTGTCCATCTGTCACCTCTTCAGGTGTCATTTAATCTAGGAATAAGTTTCTTTAGCAGCGACGTATCGCCAATGTTAGAAGTAGCCACCTGTTCTGAAGCTGGGATATCCTTAAACCCAACCTGTTGGGGTGGGCGGGTGGGGGGTGAGGGGGGGAGGGGTACCTTGAGGACTGGAGTGTCGAGCACCCCTGCTCGGTAGAGCTAAAAGTTCCATTTATCTGACACTTTCTTTCCATAAACGACGTAACCAAAGAGGAAACACGGCTGGACTCTGTTCTGCTTTGTGAAAATGAAATAACGGAACTATCGGTATAATCAGTGTACTTACTTGCATGTCATTACCCAGCATCCTGTTTGTTCACTGACGTCACAATGGGGACATACAAATGCACCCATGGGTTATCTTATTGACAGATATTTGTAAATCTAGCTTCTCATATACTAGGAGAACTGTAACTATTATACTACATTTACTCTTGAAGAAAGCTGTTGTTGACGACTTGTGTAGAAGCGAGCATGGAAACTTTCTCTGCTAATGCTAAGTGAGCCAACATTTCAAGTAGAAATAAGGTAATTAAGCCCTAGGCTGAACTTAATTAATTTGCTCTTTGTAAGAGAACTTTCCATAGAAGTCAATTAATTTCTCCTATCCTCCCAGTGAATTGAGCCGCCTGCTTCTGCTTTTCAGAGAAAATAGGAGTTAGTCAGTCAGGATAAAAATATAGTCTCATAATTCTTGAGGTGTGTATTAGACGGCAGCAGTTTTAAGACGCCAACAGGGTATCCATGTTGCCTTTATGTGACACTGCAGTGTCCTGCAACTCATTTGTAATGTCACTGTGTTGCGGAACAGCAAACAGCTCTCTCCCCCCCCTCCCCCTCCATCGCCCCCCCCCCCCCTTTCCCCCCCCCCCCCCCCCCCCCCCCATCTCCCTTCACTGTGTGTTTTACAGTCAAACATGGAACCCCGGGATGAATCGCCACAAACTCAAATGACATCCATCCCTAGTCCAGTGTGGCTGCCTCCTGGCCCATGTGGTGAAAGTGAGGATATACTTAAATTTACATGCACATTTAACCTGCTGAGACTGGAATGCGTACGTCAACAAACGTTCAAGCCTCAAACCACCTTTTTCTGAGCCAGGCTATTTCTAGCTCTGCCCTCCCCCCCTTCTTTCCCAGTCTCTCCCCCTTTCCAGTTCCAGAGATATTGACCGTAAAATGTAAGTTAAATCAAAGATGGAAGTCGGTCGTCCAATAGGAAGCTGCAATGCCATACTTGGGGCGAGGGGGGGGAGGGGAAGAGAGAGAATGTGAGTAGAGGGGGGTTGGTGCTTTAAAGGATCATGCCAATGTGCTTTTCTTTGTTAATGTACATTGATTTTTGTAGGACTACGTTTTTTTTTCCCTTGTGGTCTTTGGCACCATTTGCTAGCTGGAGTAAGAAGTTTTCCTACAGTGAAATGTTCCTTTTTCCCGAGAAGAGACTATTGGAGCAACTTGTTTTTTTTTTTTGTTGTTTTTTTTTGTTTTTTTTTTGCCATGGTTGTGGCTGCTTGGTCTCGGTATGTATTCGGTTTGTGCTGTTTGTATGTACGTTTCTGAGAAATCCCTGCCAGGGTAGATACAAATCTATGTGAAGGTCATTAGAATGTGTGGTTTTTTTGTAGATAAGTCATGTGTCTGTAGATAATTTATCAGCATTAGCCATGGCATGGTTTTGTTTTTATAGCAACTAATCATTAACATTTAAAGGTGCACTCCCACATAGTTATTGAGGTTACAATGACTGTAAAGCACTGAGCCATGCAATACCTGTGCCATTTTTGTGTACCTTTCATACTTTAACCCCTTTGCTATGAAAGCATGGTATTGCAGGCCCATTTGCAAAGATCTAAAGATCAAGGTCACAGCTTTTAGGCTGAAGCCTAAAAACGGTACTACCCATGTGTTACTGTCTGTATTGGAAGTCTGCTTGTTTTGACCCTACAACACAATTTGACAACATG
The DNA here is from genome assembly GCA_036426205.1 of Ascaphus truei. Classification (NCBI taxonomy): domain Eukaryota; kingdom Metazoa; phylum Chordata; class Amphibia; order Anura; family Ascaphidae; genus Ascaphus; species Ascaphus truei. The sequence continues at coordinate 45,205,296 of CM071568.1, forward strand.
ATTGCTACCCCAAGCAATCATGTTGCAACTTCCTGGTAGGTGGGTGTTGGACCCCTTCTGGCACCGAAGGGAGTAGACCAGGGGTGCGCAAACATTTTTTTGCGACCCCCCCTTACCTTGACACCGCGGGTCGTGTCACGTGACCGGTGGCGTCATTTGACGTCACGTTACCATGGCAACCGTGACATCATGATCCCGCAGCGTCATTTGACGCCGCATTGCCATGGTCTCGCGTCCTGAAGCCGGCTGAATCTTGGTAAGTAGAGGTTGCAGAGGCCTCGCACAGTCCCCCGGCATTTAATTTAAATGCCCTGGGGAAGAGCGCAGGACCTCTACAACCGCCTGCGCCCCGCCCCCCCCCAAAAAAAATCTCAGGGGGCACACCACTGGATTAGACAACAGTAGAATGTTACATAGCTGAGTGCTTTCACTTTATTTAAAATCTACTGTATGGAGGAGTGTATCTAAACGAGTCATTGCACCATTAAACCCTTATGAAATCCACTGGACTTCACTTGGTTCCTGCCCGCTTTGTGTAGCTGGCAGGACGTTCATTACGCCTTTATCTGCTACACTTGCACACTAGGCTTGAAGAACCGTTATACCTCATATTGTAATTAGTGATCTGAAGTATAATCCCCTAAAATAATAAATCAATAAAATATCTCCCACGCCAGAGTGGTCCTCCTTTTCGCCCCTGAACTTCTGCTTCACTCTCTTTAGCTTGAAAGGGATTGGAGGCCCCAGCAGGTCAGGTAGAAGGGGGGAGGTCTTCTACAAAACGTGGGCCCCAAGGAATGGGGGAATGCTACGGGGAATACATCTCAAGCTAAAGACTGAACCAGAAGGTATGGGGTGTGAGGAGGTCCTGCCAGCTACACAAAGCGGGCAGGAACCAAGTGACATCCATTGGATAGCGTAGCCTATGCCACCCTGGGCTTTAGTGGGGTGTGCAAGACATCAGAGGAAGCCATCACCTGCCCATAGAGTAGTGCAGGAGGGTCCATTTAACCAGGCTCCCTCCCCTTGCAGGTGGGTGTTGTGGCTGGCTAGGCTTTGTAGGGAAGTATTTACACGAGTCGAATTATTCAATCACAGGTAGCACTTTGAATATAATGCAAATACAAAGGCAACACCTCCATTTTATAAGATCCCACACCCTCATTTTTATTTTCACATTATCAAAGTTACCAGTTATTGACAATGATAGTCATCGTCTCTCTTCCCCCCCCCCCCCCCCCCCTCTGTTAAGGGTTTCCCCATATTTGACACAGTTTAAAACTATGCTTAGAGAGAGGCACCCGAGTATATCCCACCTTGTAGAAGCATAGAACAAAATATTCATTGTATCTGTGCTACAAAGGGACAGTTTACATAGGCACCCATTGTATAAACCGCGGATTGCGGTCTGTCTCAGAATTCCTTTGATGATCTGTGCCAATGTGTAAGTAGTATCTGGTAGCGTCATTGTTTAGTTACTGTATTTAGGATAGGAAATAATAGTGCGTCAAACTTTCGTCTTCTAGTTTTCGACCCACTTTCCCCTGTAAACACAGTGGGTAAACACACAGAAAATTATGGTTTATTCAGTGCGTAGTAGTGCTCAGACAGAAAACAGTTGGATATAGGGGGGGGGGGGAGAGGAGGAGGGGGGGGGGAGATGGGGGGGGGGGAGAGGAGAGATGAGATGGAGGGAGAAAAGAGATGAAGGGGGGACAGTGATATTAACTGCAACTAAATAAAAAGCAAATACAAATTACCTTAGCGCAAGCTATAGATGTGGTGAGAAATATAACTTTGTTGCAAGTAACAAAGTTACCAATTGGGACTCTCCAGCTTGTGACAGCACTAGCAGCTGAGAGAGGGGGAGTGGGGGGGAAGGAGGAGTTGCTGCTGGAGCTTGGATCAGAAGAGGTATTTACAGTTAACAGTTTTAAAACTGGCAGGTTTTTTTTCATTTCAAATTCTCCGCGCGCTCTCCCTGCATCTCTGAAAGGTGAATTGGCAAGTTGCCAAAAATTCTGGGTATTATTCAGACCAATTAGGGAGCAGGGATTTCAATAATGCCTGCAATTTTACAGCTTTAGCCTATATAATACATAGTACATTGCAAGGTATACAAAAATATTGCATATTCTTTATGTACTAACAAGATGGCAGATGTCACATACACAAATATGCACCTAATATGCAACTTGTTTAAAAATGTATGGTTTACTAGGGAACACAGCAAAATAAACACCCATTGTTTCAAACATTGATTGAAAAATTGTAGAGAGATCCTTGGCCACGTAGGTGCCAGCCAACCTTTGCACTCAAGGGGTTAAGCAAGTTCCCCGAAATGCCTGTGTCAACCAAGCCTTTGCCAAGTTCAGTATACTGTCGTTTCCAAAGGTTTCACTTCCTGTTGGGTGTCTGCTTACGAGCTGCAGTGCAACCAATGATGAGAATTGTGGGCAGGTCAAGGGAGCTGGTTTCCCCGAAACCATCACCTCAGACTCGGGAGGTAATCATTGGAACATGTTCTTGCCATGATTAGACTTCTCTTTCTATACGGTGAGTAATTTTACTTTCACTTCGTTGTGGTCAGCTTGTGTGGCTGCTAATGTCTGTGCTTCTGGAGACTCTCATGTATGAGTCTAATACGGAAGCAGCTTATTGCAGCACTTGCTATAGAAGTCACATTTTATTTGCACAGACGTGTTTTATAATGACACTCCTTGATGTATGTAAATCACAGCCCTGTTTGCTGCTCTTGTGCTTTGTCCCTTCCATTCAATGGTCTAGTTTGTTTAAATGGGCATTCCTTGTAGGACCAAAGTGATGGTGACATATTTAAGGGGTTAAATGGGTTGATACCTTTTTTCTTTATCAATATCTGACACCTATAAGTGTTTTTGAATACCCTTTTGTGAAGGTCTTTTGTAAACGTGGTGAGCTGAGTCATGGGAGGGTGTTGGTTTCCTCCGGCTACTCTCTTGCCTCATCAATAAGAGTTTGCACAGGTAAAATCCACCTAGTCTCATCTTTAATGGCTCTCAAATAAGGGGCAGGGCTTGGATAAGAGTAGAGGGAACGCCTGATTTTGACATACGTCCCATTGCAAGGGACATATTTTAAGTGAATGTTTTTTTTTTGTTTTAAGAGAAGCCAATTAGATGATTACATTAGTTACAAAGGTTATATGGTTGACTATCAGGGACCGCAACAGGGCCGGTTTTACAATATTCCCACCCATAGGCACTTACCTTTTATGCCGCCTCTTGCAGCGTCCTGACATCACTTGGTGACCTGTTTCCATGACAACTGGTCTCCGTCACGTTGTCATGGCAATGAGTCGCCATGTGATGTCGCAGCGCAGTTTGAAACCGTAGCGCTGCAGAAGGAGGTAAGAGACCTTTACAGAAGCCCCACGCTCTCCCCTGGCAATCAGGGTAACTGTTGTGGGAAAGCGAGCGGGACCTCTGTAACCGCAGCACCCCTGCAATTCTTTTTTCCTTCCTGTTGCATACTTTTGGCTTTTGGTGTGCTGGACATCAGTTGTTGGTATGAGAAGAAATTAGTCATTACTTCTATGAAACTATGCTGTGCTGAAAAGCGGTGTAATACGGCAGGCATACGCTTATAGGGGCCCATGTTAAAATGAATAAGAAGTAAAGAGTGGCACACTGCTCATTTGCATGTCATTACCCAGAATCCCTGGCTGCAGCGAAAGCACTGTTTGCCAAGCGATAATGGGGAAAGACAGGGTTGCAGACCTATCTGAGACATGCAAATGCACCACAAGTGGTGTTTTTATTATATAAACTTTGTGTTTGCCAACTGTCTGTCGCAGTCAAGTATACCTGGTCTGAAAGAATCTGCAGAAGTAGTGGTGACACAGGAGCTGGTATATATATCATTACTACTTTTGTTAGCATGACTCGAGCAGTGTGTTGTGTGTAATTATAAAGCACAGCATTTTAACACTTCTTGACACAAGGTAATAACCTTTTAATAAAGGTAATAAGGTCTCCGCTGCATGTGCATGGAACTGGGTGTGCTGCGGTGCGTGATGTGTGATGGTGGGGTGGGGACAGCCGGCTTATCTAAGGCGCTTTCAGAATGAAACGGCAAGTTGCTGAAAAGTGAAAGCTATAACATTTGATAACACTGTTGTGAAACCTGCGTGCCATGTCACCTCAATGGTGCCTCAACTGAAGGGTTCTCCTGGAGAAAATATATGTAGGATGCTGTGCTTTTTGTTGCATTCAAAGACTTTCCTTTACAAGGACATCCCTTGTCAGTGCTATCAATGTAACTTGGCACTCCCACAAGCGTTCGATAAGTACAGAACAGTTTGTCAAACATGCCGGCACCAGGCACCGCGTTGCTTAGCAAAGCCTTGCAGGCTCCGCCAAGGCCTTGAAATGCTAGTTCAGTTGTTATTTAAGATCAGGGGTTTTTTTTTTTTAACCTTTATTTATTAGCAGGCTTTGTAACAATACAGTGACACGTTTTCACATATGCACGTTTAACAGAGCAGTGCAAGATGGCCACATACAAACATAACATGCATATTATGTGCGCATATTAGGTGTATATATTAACGTGCGCATACATCGGGTAAACTATAAAGCCCTTTTTTTCCCCCTCTAGTTATTTCAACGTATTATTAATGTTCTAAATGAATTAGGGAAAAGAAGAACTTGAACTTTAGCTGCTGCTAGGCTGAGAATATTGTGTGAGGGATTTCTACTAAAACACCACCAAGCCTGAGCCTCATAATAATCGTCTGAGCAGAGACTGGATCCCATCGTTAGGAAGGTTTTCGACATTTTAATTGGGCAGTCCCTCTTAGGACGAAAGTATACCAGTTTTGATAATCTAAGAATGACTGAAACATAATTTTCTCATGTCTCAATAGGTCAAGTGGAGCTGAAATAGATTTCTCAGTATAGGTTTTCTTGGACTTTTATCCTTTTTGTTGGGCGGTTTTCTATCGATATTAATATTTTTATTTATACGGAACCGACATATTCCATAGTGCAGTACAATACGTGGATATGGACAAGAATAAAACCAAAAATAAATACAATTGAGAACATTATTAAACAATAGGTATTGGGGTCCCAACCTGAGAAGATAATGTCTTGATTCAAAGACGGTATGTCTGTTCTGAAAACTAGAGGGGAAATGTTTTTGTTACTTGTTTGTATAGTAGTTATGGTGCCATCATTGGTCAAATAGGTAAATAGGTGATACGGATCCAGAGAAAAGGAAAACCTATTCATTTTTAACTGGGTACAAGAAGTAAAACAGTTAATGGCACTTGAATCTTTCTAAAGCCGCGCTTATAGTGCCGGCGATGGCGCCCGAAAACAAATGCATTGTCGCCGCCGCGTGCGCTTATAGTAGGAGCGACCGAGCCGTCGCGAAAACAGGTAGCCGGCAAAATTTGATTTTTCAAGGGCTGTCGCCTCGTGACGGCCCTTGAGCCAATCAAATGGCCCGAAACCCGCGACGCTGCCGCCCGGCGAAATATAACTTTCGCCTGTGGCCACAGGTGATGTCACCCGTCGTGTTGCCATCGACGGCCTTGGGAAGCAGATTACACTGTCATTTTCTTGACCTGGTAGGAGACCTACGCAAGCAGCATTACTGGTGGCACTTGTAAGTAGATATATCTATATCTGTATCATTTGATTACCTTAAATGAAAACGAATTACCTAAGCTGACGATCAATCATGGGAGAACTAATCGATCAGCAAAGATCCTGCTTCCCAGGGTTCACATAATGGCTACCTTTTTTTTAGTTTCAATAAATCCTTCAGTGATTGTAACTCAGCCGCTACAATGCAACCTTATTTTACTAAGGTAACGTGGTCTGTTATTAGTTTGCAGCTCAGCATTGTCTCCTGCTAGGAACAATTGACACATTTCCTGTTTGTGATCACTTGTTGCCAAAGATCATGCACTGCTAGGTAGGTGTGCTAAAACCAGAGGGATGCTCAGTATATTAAAACATTAAACATTGCATTGATTTGAATTTAAAAAAAAAATGCAGTAATTATCTAATACTACAGAACTGATTTACACAACATACATATTGGATGTTTTGCTCCATTCAGAATTGTGGAGCGCTTTGAAAATGTGTTGGGACTTTGTGGAACGCTGAGCCACCCTCCTGTGCATGTAAAGATACGCTCACTGTATTCATTTTCCAATACGCGAACAGCTTCCTATATCATATTACTCTACTATATTTAATGACCTTTTAAAATTAATTTAAAAACGTAACGGAAATAAAATTGTGGGGTTTTTTGCACATGCATCTGCATCTAACCCTGTTTATTCAACGTCCAATAGAAATGTTGTAGTGTGCTTCCATTTGGTAGTTAAGGTGGGTGTAAAGTATACAGCAAAAGTGTCTGTCTGTCTCTTTTCAGAAAACTCTGCTTCTACATTTACCCCCCACATATGAAAATGCCAAAACACTAGTGAAAACTGTTCTGAAACTGTTAATTGCCAGCAAATGTATTAATCACACTGAACTCCACACTGCTTACCTAATCAAGGTCTTCAATGGATGAGCTGTATATCAAATGTGTGATTTTATTGTGCTACGTTGCAAGGTCAAAATCCTCTAATTACACAAGACCTTGTTCCCGAAAGCAAATCTTGTGCGCGTAAACAAAGTGTTTAAAAATATATACAACACACACTGCTCCTCTTGGGGCTTCTTTTCTAGATTGTCCGGAAGTGGCAGCTTTGCCCCCCCCATTATCAGATGAAAATTCCAGTTAGTCAATGGAACTTTTGGGGCAATTACAGCCCGAACCACCGCTTCACGCTATATAAAATGACCCTCCTAATGTACTAGCTTGTACCTAAGGCAGCGCTTATAGTGACGTCGCGGCAAAACAAATACATTGTCGCCGTCGCTTGCGCTTATAGTGCACGCGACGGAGAGACAGTGCTACCAACGGCGACGGTCCCCCCTTGCGGCCAATCGGGAGCTTCTCCGTGCCTCTGCCCACCCCTTTCATGACGTCGCCCAAAACTGAAGTACAACTCTAGCGATTGGCGACAGGTGACGTCATCGGTTGCGTCGCCGGCACTATACGCGCGGCCAAATTAAGGATAGAATGCAGCAGCTATTTCACCATTGCAGTAATCATGGCTTTGTAGCACCATTGTATGTTTTATTACAAAACGGATTTAGCTCAACTAATTGTGGTGATGTTTAGTGGGTTCAAATGAGGCGCGATTGATATCCAACTTAAACAAAAAAATTAATTCAGACACTTTTTTTAATATTCTGACCTGGAGTTTTAGTGTATTTTTCTTCCTCGTCTCTTTTATCATTGTTTTCCCTTTCCTAAGGGACTCTGAGACACGGACTGGGTGAAGGCAAAAATTCATTTTAAAAATGATCTCAAAAAGTCGTCTTTTTTTTTTTTCCTTTGGTTGTCAGTCACTTGTTTTCATACCATTAAGAGTTTCGCTGGCGTTCGTTACCTATCAACAGTACCTCTAAGGCTGGGATTATGGTGCCGGCGTCGCTGCTTGTGTGCGTGCACCCGGCAACCATTCTTCTGTATTTTGTTATGGGACCTACCCCTGTGCCTGCGCGCCTACAGGTGGAGAGGCGCGTTGACGCGGTTGTGTTTTGAAAATACAACAATTTTTGTCTTTTCGGGCGACTGCCGCGTGATGTCCGCGCTCATGAGCTGGTTCAGCCAATGAGGGCGAACCAGCTTAGTGGCGCCCCCGCCACGCGTCTACAATCTCCTGCAGCCAAGTTCACAAATCGCTTGGGCTGCAGGAGTGCGCGCAGGCTCGTTCGCACGCGGCCGCGCAGGGACCATAATCCCAGCCTAAGACTGTTACAGCTTCAAGATACTGAATTGGGATCATTCCTTCGTTTCACCTTCCCAGATTGATGGGCAGCAACAATTGCTTCCCTAAGATCTTTGCTGATGTCTTTCCTCCTTGGCATTGTGTTAACACACACCTGAATGTACCAGACCAGCAAACTGCTAAAACTTCGGCTTTTCTAGAGGCGGTCACACTTGCTGATGATCAATTAATCAAGGGCATTTGATTAGCAGCACCTGTCTGCAACTTAGCATCATAATTCCTATGGAAGCCGTAAGAGTGTACTTAGTTTTTCACACATGGCTTCTCTACTTTGGCTTTATTTTTGTTAAATAAATCATGACACGGTGTAATATGTCGTGTTGTTGTTCATCTGAGGTTGCCTAATTTTAAGACCTGCTAAGGAACAGATGATTGTTATTATGTCCTGATATGTAAAACCATAGAATTCAAAGAGGGTGTACTTTCTTTTTCACACCACTGTATATATGTGTGTGTGTATATATCTGTGTGTGTCTCCTCTATCAGTCCTTGTCGATTCACTGCTGGATGAAGGCTTCTCTCTATATATACTGTACATACACATACATGAGAGCAGGGGAGAATGAGAGAAACACTATGCCCCAGATAAATATGCCAGTAATATTACATGGCTTTCTATTGGAAAGCAGTTCAAATAGTTGAGGATTTTTTTATATCACAAGTTGTCCCCTTAGTCATTAGTTTCTCTAAACTTAAAGTACAAAAGTTCATCATGCTGCTGCTGCAGCACACATGGTTTCCGGTAAAAAATACGTCCTTATTTTCAGGGCAAAGTTTACAGTACGAAAAGTTCTCTTCAGTTGGAATGGGAGGGAAAAAACGCAGGTAATAGTAGTCACTTTAGCAGCGGGATATTTAGAATAAAATACCCATTTTTTAATAGCGCTTTATCTGTGTTTTTCATGGGGCACAGACGATAAAAAGTAAAAGCAGCGAGATATTTTTAAATGTTTAGTTATTGGTGTGCCAAAGCAGAAACTTGTCTTGTGGTTGATTAAAGTGTGACGCCAAGATACATAACAAAGTGCAATGTGGAGCTCAAAATGGAAGCAAACCGATTTATAGACGAATGTGGTTTTCAGTACAGATCTCATCCTCCTAAATAAAGCTAGTCTGCCTATCTAAATGTATTTTTTCACGAAATAGTAGTATAGGTATTCGCTTGATACAGATTAGGAAAAGAGTAGCGCAGAAAACCTCACATTTTGTTAAAATCTATCAAATGTATACGCTATAAAGTAGGGCTCCGCTTTACGGCATTCCACTCATACAGCGCTTCCCAATGTATACCCATATTTATTAGGTTCGGCGTTTGTTCTGTTTTTCCGGCGATTTTTGCCATGACGCGCTTAGCAGCAAAGAATCCGTCTGTCACTAAGCAACAGTTTTAGTCTGTGTGAAACTCCTTGTCAGATGCCATTTGTCAGCAAAACAGTCGGTTTACAGCTCTGCATCTCTGTTTTCAAAGGTACAATCCAGCACAGGAGGGCCCCGCTGTACGGCGATTTCAGCTTTACGGCGGCGGACTGGGACAGAACCCGCTGTATGAGCAGGGCCCTGCTGTAATTCAGCTACTACGCCGGGCAGTGCAATAACACATTAAGCAAGTCTTCATGTAGGCTGAGAAACTGCTTTTTTTTAATGACACATACTTATTTGGAGGCGTTTGCAACTTCCAGCATCATCTGGTGAAAGTAAAGCGGAAATCCCCCCCGCCCCCCTGCATGGACCGTTGGGACCCCAGTTTCTAGTAAAACTGCTTTAACATGGTTTATAGATTTTCTATTAAAAAGGAAAATAAAAATGACAAACAGGGCTTCGCCATTAGAAAGGCGTGCACGTTATCAGGACATCGTGACAGTGCTGGCTGCAGGCGTGAGCCGCCCGACCCTTCAGCCATTTTTCGTACTTGCCCGCTGGAGAAACACATTCGGAAAACGGGCCTCCCCGGAATTGTAGGAAATGGCTTCCTTATTTTCCGTTGCACAAGTGAAGATTTGTTTTAACGGCAAGGTGGGATTGGGCTTTCTCTGAATTGTTATCTACTGAAATTAACAATAGTTAACTTTTTTTTTTATAGCGCAGTTTTGAATATGGTTTTCATAAGGAATAGTGGAGATGCTCTGTTGCTGTGTACCACTCGCTACCATCAGGCTTTGGCGGTTACTGTTTCGACAGGAAGCTGAAAAGCTGGCCTGCGAATGGAGCTCCTTTCTGTAAGATTCAGCTCTTTGCTGGAGGGGGAGAGGGGGTAGGAGCTTTTAAAGGGACATGAAAGTTAAAAGATGATCCCTTTTAAAGCTGAGATGGTATATAGACCTTGCAACGTAAATGATCAGGAGGTAGAAAATAGTGATGGATGCGGGGAAAGCAGTAGGAAAAGTTAGGCTAGAGATTGACTGACTGGCGCACAGCAATACTTTGGGTGTCGGAAAACACAACATAAAGAATTAAAGACTTTGGTGCCCTTGTTTTCTCTTGATTGTTATTTGCAACCTCCATAGTTAAAGGACATTTCTCATTTTGGAGTTCTCAGTATTGAAACGGGGTCATTCCCCTTGAGATTGGAGAAAAGGAGATTTCACCAGCTGCAAAGTAAAGGGCAGTCACAACGTGGAATGTGCCACCGATGGGAGAAAGTGATAGCAGATACAGTAGATAGATATAAAAAAAAAAAAATTGGGCCTCTTTTAAAAAATTGAAAGGTATGCAGGATACTTCAATAAGTAAACATAGCAAGGATGTTGATCCAAGGAGAAATGTGATTGCCGTTACTGGAGTTAGGGAAGGAATGTGGTTTTTCCCTTTGAGACATAACTGGCAAACGTTTCACTGGGGTTTTTTGTTTGCTCCTCTGGAGCAATTTAAATACAAATATAGGAAGAGTATCTGTTTACTAAACTCGATCTAGGTTGACCTCGATGGACATTTCTCTTTTTCTTTTTTTTCTTCAACCTCATCTGCTTTGTAACTACGTAAGTGTCATTTTCCTTCAAGAGGCGGCATGTATGTACATGTCTAATTTGTGGTTTCCTATTCATGTTGCAGAAGCCCTCTAAAGCTGGGGGGCGCGGGAGATTTGTCTGGGGGGGGGGACGCGGGCGGTTGCCGAGGACCCGCGCTCCTCCCCCAGGCGTTTCAATTAATGCCGAGGGATCGCGTGAGGCCTCTGCAACATAAAACTTAACGGGTTTCAGACGCGTCTCCATGGCAACGCGGCAACAAATGACACCGGGGATCATGTGACCTCAGAGCTTCATTTGGCCTGGATGCCAGGTAGGAGAGGGGGGTTGCGAGACCGGTGGACGCCAGGCAGGGGGGCGGAGCATCAAAAGTTTGCGCTCCCCTGTTCTAAAGAATACAGAACAAAGGGCACACGTGAGGAACTTTTACTACATGGCACCCAGGTCTCACCATTTTCTATACTTTCTAAAAGTCAAACCAGAGGTTCGACTAACTTGTGACAGTACTTTGTGGCTAAGAGGTATATTAGGTATATGCAAATAGTGATGCATTTTTTATACCTCTTGTATTTGCCATCAGTAAAATGTTATGATATGAAAAAATACTTTAGACAAAAAGGTGAGGAAAGTTTTTTTTAAGGTTTTTTGTAGAAGTGCAGTGTAAAAATGATCTGCACATGGTCCTTTCAGTATAAAGAAGATATGAGAAGCAAGCTCAATTATGTTTTTGAAAGTAGAATGTAACCTTGTTAAAGAGACTAAGCAGATTACATGATTTATAACAAAGATTACAGTGATCTTGTATATCAACAGGCAGCCTTGGTGGCCCGTGGACAGTCTGCTCTCGCTACATGAGCACAATATATCTCACTGACGTTCACTTGTAAGCCCAGGGCCGGGGTCTGCAACCTCTCGAGGAAGAAGAGCCATTTAATAAAAAGATGTCTTTCTCCAAATATTCCGAGAGCCGCAACACGTGCATGAATATTACAAACCCACAAACACGTGCATGAATATTACACCCCCACAAACACGTGCACGAATATTACACCCCCACAAACACGCGCACGAATATTACACCCCCACAAACACACGCATGAATATTACACCCCCACAAACACGCGCATGAATATTACAAACCCACAAACACGCGCATGAATATTACACCCCCACAAACACGTGCACGAATATTACACCCCCACAAACACGTGCACGAATATTACATCCCCACAAACACGCGCATGAATATTACACCCCCACAAACACGTGCATGAATATTACACCCCCACAAATACGTATATAATTGTATCCTAAAGGACCGTACAATATTTTGGGACCTGTCTACTCCTAATGTGTTTTATTTTATTTATTTTTAATCCGACCCCATTGGAAAACTAGTAGAAGGGCCTGGTTTGCATGTTCGGGTAATTGTAGAAAACCGTGCTCGAGTTTACTTTGTTAATTATGTAATTAAAAAAAAATTATGGAAGGGATACATTAAGATGTTCAAATTCATGGGAAAAGCTTTGTTGAGCTGTTTCTATAACATAATTATTATAAAGTCTTGGCCCCATCAAAGGACCAATGTGAATTAATGGCGGTGATAAAGTTAAATGAGGTAAATTACAGGTGGCAAGTATAACTAAATTAAAATGTAATAAGTATGTTGGGTTAAAGTCGTGAGTGGAGTACCTCAAGGATTGGTACTGTGTCCCCTGCTTTTTAACTTGTTTATTAATGAGCCTGAGGTTGGCATAGAGAGCATAGTCTCCATCTTTGCTGATGACACTAAATTGTGTAAGGTAGTAAATCAGAGCAGGATGTAATTTCTCTCCAGAAAGACTTGGATAGACTGGAAACTTGGGCAGGTAAATGGCAGATGAGGTTTAATGTAGATAAATATAAGGTTATGCATTTGGGATACAACAATAAGCAGGCAACTTACACATTTAAAGGGGGGAAAATGAAGGGACTCCTTGATGGAGAAAGATTTAGGAGTGCTTGTAGACAGCAGACTTAGCAATAGTGCCCGATATCATGGCGTAGCTGCAAAGGCAAACAAGATCTTATCTTGCATTAAACGGGCAATGGATGGAAGGGACGTAAACATAATTATGTCCTTCTATAAAGCATAAGTAAGACCACACCTTGAATATGGAGTGCAGTTTTGGACACCACTTCATAAAAAAAATACATTATGGAACTAGAAAAAGTGCAGAAAAGAGCCACCAAATGAATAAAGGGGATGGATAATCTGATTTATGAGGAGAGGCTAGCTAATTTTAGGTTTGTTTATATTAGAAAAGAGACATCTTATGAGGGGATATGATAACTATAAACAAATATATTTGGGGAAAATACAAGGAACTTTGAAAAGAACTATTCATCCCAAGGGCAGTACAAAGGACACAGGGTCATCCCTTAAGGTTGGAGGAAAGGAGATTTCACCAGCAACAAAGGAAAGGGTTCTTTACAGTAAGGGCAGTTAAAATGTGGAATTCATTACACATGGAGACTGTGATGACAGATACTATAGATATGTTCAAAAAAAAGTTTGGACATCTTTTTATAAAGGAAAGGTATACAGGAATATACCAAATAAGTATACATGGGAAGGATGTTGATCCAGGGAGAAGTCGGATTGCCGTTATTGGAGTCGGGAATTAATTTATTTGTCCCCTTATGAGATATCATTGGATGATTCACTGGTGTTTTTTTTTTTTTGTCTGCCTTCCTCTGGGTCAATATACTTTAAATACAAATATAGAATAAGTATCTGTCGTCCAAAATGTAGCATATGTTGAACTTGGTGGACATGTCTCTTTTTTTCAACGTCATTTACTATGTAATGTAACTATGTACGTGTAAAGGTCATCTTGGGAATGTTTGTAAGTGTGTAAATAGAGACCCCGGCAGTTTTTTTGTTACTGTATCGCTTCTGGTTTTCTTTATCCTACTGCAAATAGTGTTCCCTTTTTGTAGATTCTCCTGTCATGAGCTGTTGCACTATTTTGCCCACGTTAACATGGGAATGAAAGAAATAATAGTACTTGGAGGTGGTATTGAGGAACAAATGCAGCAGTAGGAGTGCACATAATCTGATTTTGCAGCACATTCTTTGCTAATTCTTCGTTTTTTGTTTACAGAATTTCTTCAGACAGACCAAGTTGAAATAAACACATCAAAGTGAAACCAGTTTGAAGAGAGGATTCATTTGCAAGCTAATTTCAAGTGGCCTCTGTACCCCAGTTGTATACTGGTCACTATGGTATGTGCAATGCACATACGTTGATCAAAACATTAGCGGCATAGTAGATATGAGTTTGCATCGGAGAATGGGCTCGGATCGGGACCTGCAGTCATCTACTTCCTCGGTTAGCCTCCCTTCAGTTAAAAAGGCACCAAAGAAAAGGAGGATACCATGGGGGTCCATCTTCCGCAAGAAAAAAGACCCCAAACGCAAGTCTCGGGAATTAAATGGTGGCGTTGATGGGATTGCAAGCATTGAAAACATTCATTCTGAGATGTGCACGGATAAGAATTCCATATTTTCTGCCTCGTTGAACTGTTCCGATAATGTAACAACCCCTGCAAGTAAACCGAGCGGAGACTTTATAGAGTGTCCCTTGTGCCTTTTACGGCACTCCAAGGACAGGTTCCCTGAAATAATGACCTGTCACCACAGGTCGTGTGCGGACTGCTTGCGCCAATACCTGCGGATAGAGATCTCCGAGAGCAGGGTCAACATCAGCTGCCCCGAGTGCTCTGAGCGCTTTAACCCTTACGACATCCGCCTGATACTGAACGACGACTTGTTGATGGAGAAATATGAAGAATTCATGCTCAGGAGGTGGCTGGTTGCGGATCCTGATTGCAGATGGTGTCCAGCTCCAGACTGCGGGTAAGGAAAACCTTTGGTCTCACCTTCATTGTTTATTATCAAAATCTATGTGGTTAAATGAACCTGACCCTTTTTTATGTTTAATGTGAAAGCATGCGGTATGACGCATGGCATTCTAGGGGGATATTAGGGTGAACCTACTATTTGCAACAAAAACAGACTTCTAATTGGTAGAATTCAGTTACAGTACATCTGCAGTTTGAGCACTGTCCGTAATACTGCGGTGGAATATAAGTAAGACCCAATTGAAATCACTATGTAAAGACGACATGGGGTACTATTGTTGTTTATCAAAACTACGTGTTAATATAGAGCGTTGGAGAAAGATATGTACACTGAGCAGTGTTTGCTGTTGGTATTCCCCTGAGTACAAACGTAAACATCGCAAATGCACATCCTTAGAAATCCCCCCTCTCTCTTTCAGTTGATGCGTAAAAGGCTGCTAATCATTATTCATTTCTAAATTCGGTTTCATTTGCTGCTTATGGCCTGAAATCAAGCAAGAGGGGATTTTTTTTTTGTGCTGGCCAAAAAATGAGCTGCAGTAAAGTTAACTCCAGTGCCTATAAATCTGTATCTTGTCCCATGAGATGAACTTTCCATGCTTTGTGTCTCAGTCTGCATTCCAAAAGCATTCCACAGCCTGCCAGTAATTACATTGCCTGTGAGTAGGTGGAAGGGGATCTTAAGCCAACAGATCCTCCAAAGCATGCATTAACAGTTTGGTAAGATCACCCAGTGTATATTGCTGTTGGGGTGTGACCTGAAACACATAGGCATAAAAGGATGTGTGTTGGTAGTGTTTACTTTTGCATGAAAGGTCACACCACAAGAGTACGCCTAAAAATGTATGATATAAAGAAATGCATGCTGGGTAAATGTAACAAACTGAATAATCTGGATTTTCCCTACATACCAAATGTCATACGTGCACTGATCTCACACACGATCTGTGTTATTTACCACTTTAATTATTTTGTTCTGTGATTGGTTTTGTAGAACAAACATAAACACCTGCCGTTTATAACTGTTTGTACTGTTTCGATCTTTACTGTAAAACATCTTGGCCGAGTAAGCATAGTGACAGTAAAACAAGAAACAATCGATCCTAAAGTCTTGGATATTTCCTTCCACGTTTTCCCATCATACCTATTAATATAGCGTGTCCATTTCAGAGCGGTAAATAAAACATCTCTTCAATAGCCGCTTGATCCATTCCAGCTTTTATTTTGAGGGACATCTGATATACTGTAACCAGCCCGGAGTTGTTGGTGACACTGCTATGCAATGGGAGTCTCATTTAAATCTCTGTAAATCTGTCTTATTTTGTTATACAAGATCCTTAAAGGTATAGTCCCATTATTAGAAAATGACAGGACTGGGGTGGTTAAGGGGTTAAATCTGGCAGGTTGACACATTTTAAAGAAGACCCCTATAAGTATTGGTTTGTACACGTGGTAAGATAATACATTGTGGAGAGGGTTGTCTTCCATTAACGCCTCCATTTTGTGTGATGTCACAATGCCATTTTAGGATTTAGTTTAAGCTTGGAGTTAACACTTGATTTATTAATTTTATACATATACATTTCACGATCTCCTTTAGAAAGAAATAAGCATTCATACATTTTAAGGAAACCAACCCCCCTCACTTGCACACATTGACACAGTGCAATACCATTGCTCTATGTTTTGGAATACCATCTGGATACAATATTCCCCACTGACTGAGTGCAGCCTTGCACATTGTAGGCCTAAAATGTGGGACTGCGCGAGTTAACCTTCAGCATCTGTGGTTAAATAACAAGGAAGCCACAGATCCCACACACCTGTAATTGTATTTTAGGCAGATTATTCATTGAATACTTTTATTGGGCCCTCTCGCACCATTAACCTAACCTAACCTTCCAGTAGTTAATCTTGGACATCCTACAATGGATCATATGCTTCCTTTTACACGATCCCTGGCCAGAATGTGTTACTTGTATTCACACGCCATGAATGTTCTTGCCTGTTGGTTTGTTCAACATATTCTCTTGGACAAAGATAGAGAGGACAAAATGAGTATGCAGACTAGAACAAATCGCAAGCTTTTTTATTATAATCTTTGAGAGATTTGAAGTCAAGGTTTTTTTCATGCAGTTGTAAGAAGTTTATGGCGCTTTATAATACGTGTTGAGTTTTTGACACATATTCTTCTGTTTGAAGGTACCTCGCGCTATTTGCTGGTCCCTGTAAGTGGACTTGAGAATGAGCACTCCTTTATAATATTTTAACATGCATGCAAATGTTATTCTTGCCAATTGTACAGTTTTTTCCTTTGGACCTTCAACTTCTTACTATTTTGCATGTTGTCCCAAACCCATGCATGTTGTACCAACTACTATAAAAAATAAAAAAGTAGTCAAGCACAACTAAAATAGGGAGAAAATCAAAAGGTAGCAAAAAGGGTAATTTTAATGACTTGAAAAGTCATTCATCCAATGTTTCGGGGCAGACAAGTACCTTCATCCCTGATCTTCTCTCTTGGCACCCATCTTCGATTATTTTAGTATTGCTCTAGACCCCTAGCAGGGACATCCCAAGTGGCTGGACCTGATCATCTATCTTTTATAATACCGACTACTATAAACATCAATCACCCATGAAGGGCAGGCAGCTATTTCATTCACAATCATTTTTCATATATAAACAGCCTAGGTGAACCTTGCTTTGGGGGTAAAGAACAATCGTACGGTATACAGTATGTGTGTGAAAGTACCTACACTTATTTACTTCATACCGTTGTATCCATGTAATATTTTTATTTCGAATATAGGAAGAGCATGTTAAGGACCCACAATTCTAAATCTATTAAACTCGTAATTTCACGGTCATGAATACAAAGATTAAACATGTATTTCCATCATTGAGGCTATATAAGATGACCTCCTACGCATGCAGAGGTGAGCCAATATGGGGAAATCTCCATCTCATTGAGGAAGTCCGCAAAGTTAGATGAACTCATAAAGTAGATCTAAACCAGGATATAACTTGGCTTCAATGGAAAGCCCTGAGACATGAGGTTGCAGAAATGTAACATAAAGCTGGTTTTATAGTGTTTTTTTCCCCCTAATTTATAAATAAATCGGGAATTTGTTGGTGATCCAAAGTCCCTTGTTTTTATTGTTTTTGTTTTTTCAGGCAAGGTTTTAACAAAGACCTACTCCACGATATTAAACTTAAATCCAACCACACCATGCATTGTTCAATGTTACAAGACTATATAACTAAATAAAGGAGATTTTTTGGGGGGTGGGCCAAATGCACAAGTAGTATAGTGAATTATATTCATCAAGGCTCCTGGTTGAATCTAAGATGAATATCCCTTATATGAATCCATATTCTGAAAGACCCATTGACCATTTCCTTTTAACAAGTCCTTTTCCTCTTACAATTTGAATTTTCTATGAAGTATGATTGAAACCATTTTAAATTCTGAATGGAGATGCTAAAAATGGTACAGGATGTATCTACACAACTGCTGGTGTCACTTTCTAGCAACCACACCCCTTGTTGGAAGGGGACTGCACCCTGAAAGCCTATATTATTATTACACAGCACCATTTGGTATTAATCTGTCATAGCACTTTCTAGGCCACCATCTGTTCCTGGATTTAGTGTGACGGTTTCCTCTTCTCTAGATACGCTGTGATCGCGTTTGGATGCGCCAGCTGCCCAAAGCTTACCTGCGGACGCGAAGGGTGCGGGACGGAGTTCTGTTACCACTGCAAACAGATCTGGCATCCAAACCAGACATGTGACGCGGCACGCCAGGAGAGGGCACAGAGCCTGCGCCTGAGGACGATCCGCTCCTCGTCCATCAGTTACAGCCAGGAGTCTGGAGCAGCAGGTAATTCACGACTAAAAGAAAATCCGATAGTCGGCCTTTGTTGCCATTTTGTCAGTCTCTGGGTGTAGTTTTGTTATGACGGAAAATAAGTTTCCTCGTCATTTGGCATCCGAGAATAGCCCATTGGATTTTTAGAAATGCAGTGCCGCATATTACGAAGTGGTGTAATAGCAGTGATAGAATTCCTAGCATAGCAAAATCTTTGCATTACATGACTAGAAAAATCTGGAAATTGTAAGTATTTAGAATAAGTGAGCGTTTGTTTGCTACGCAGGTGCTCCAAATGATTTTTTTTATCTTGTTTCTACCCAACCCATGATAATAAAATGAAGAATGCATGTCCCGTCCTTTTTAGAGAGGCAGCCGGGGGAAGTGTAGTGGAAAAAGGGCTATACATTTAGCCTTCTACAGTGATTTATTGTTTGCCTTTTCTTGGTGTATCACCCATGTTATCTAATTGTAGCTTTAGGCCACAGCAAACCTCTCTCGCTAAAAATTGTTGGGATGGGACCAGATCTTTATTATAATGTCAATGAGTACTGGATTGTAAAAACTCGAATGAAAAACGTTGGAACAATTTTACGGGTGCTCTCAAACCCTATTTTTTTCCCATTAAATAAACATTTTTTTAAGTGATTTTCCCTTAAATGATGACTTAAAATTAGTGAATCTAATCAATCCAACGTAACAATTGAAATTATTAAAGGAAACGCTGTGGAGGTAACTTTGTAACGAGTTGCGTTGCACGATATTCAGTGATTTATTTCTCGTTGGTGCTGAGACACTCCAATGATGCTGACTTGTTAAGGTTGGGCTTGGTTTTGGAGAGTGCAAATTGCTATATTTTCCTCTCGTGAAGAAAGTGGTCCTGAATACTGTTCGGAGAAAGGGTGTCCTATGTTTTAATATTTATTTTTATTTTTTTGAGGATTGCATCTTTAATGACATTTTCTCGATTTCCCTGGTTAGCTCTTTTGGGGAGACCGGGTTTAAATAAGACCAGTTCGGTTCAGGGGGATGCAGCTCTTTCTTACTCCCCTTGCAAACGGCTTCTCGCTGGCCTTAGAAATTCACAGGGGGCTGACAGTGTAAAGAAGTGTTCAACGGGGATAACCAGAACGTCTCTCTAGTAATGTGATACCTGTGATTCCCAGACACTTCCACTGATAACTAAGCTGCAAACGGGGCCTGGAGTGTGTTCAAATAACCCAGGACCATCACATCTTATTGCAGAGGACAGATGAATGCATATTACTCATCTTGTAGTAAATTGTTAGCTATAGTAGTGTACAGTATGTAAGCTGCTGCTTTTTAAGCATTAACATTCATTTCATACAGTCACTATTAATGCTGTTGGTTGAACCCACTTAATCACTAGTAGTTTATTGTCTGCATCAAAGATATGTTATGTGGTCAATTTTCTTAAAGTATGGTATACAGTATAAAATGTTAGGGCACATCTGATTTGAAACATGAGCTGATTGATGTTTTTCGTTGTGACTAGCGGATGATATTAAACCCTGTCCCCGGTGTGCTGCCTACATCATCAAAATGAATGATGGCAGCTGTAACCACATGACCTGTGCCGTGTGTGGCTGTGAATTCTGCTGGCTCTGCATGAAGGAGATCTCTGATTTACATTATCTAAGGTAAGTAGAACCTAAACCAGGGCGGGCAACTCCTGTCCTCAAGGTCCACCAACAGGTCACGTTTCCAGGATTTCGAAGACTGAGCCACCCGTGCTGAAGCAGGGATATCCTGAAAACTTGACTTGTAGGTGGCCCTTGAGAAATGGAGTGGCCCACCCCTGACCCTAATCCCTTAATGCACTTTGAAGGAATGTTGCACACGTGACAAACTGCATCTTTTTTCTGACCTATCGCTGAGCGAATGCTTGTACGATTGTGTTCATCGTTTTTGGAGTGCCTGGGCAGCTGTATGCAGAAGTGGTTTGTTTGGGATACACATTTCCCAGCAAGTCTGCAGGTATTGGCTTAGGGGAAATGAAACGGTGAGATGTACAGAATAACATTTAATATGTGCACAGTAATTTTTGAGAAGACATTGACTTTTGTACGCGGAAAGCAACAACGATACCCGTAAGCCTTGGCCGTACACATGAGCTGCATCCACTAAAAAAAGCTCTAATTCTGGATCTGTACCACACTTTTTTTAGTACCTCAGGCAGTGCAGTTACCCAATGTATTCCCCAAGCCTTTTCTTATCCTGACATGGTATACTGTAAGAAACTCATTTTGAAAGCGTGTCGTTTCTTGGAACTTATTTCTTTTTTTTTAAATATGACAACATATTTTCAACTAAATTGTTGTGTAACTCTTGATTTACATAGGCGTTGTAAAGTGTAGGTTCTTAAAAATAACGTGTTGTAACCTACCCCTGAATGTCATTTACTTTGCGTATGTCATGCTTACATCACCACATTTACAGATAATCACTGTGTGTACACATTGGGAAACCCCGTCTCCAGGAAGGCAGATAAGAGAAAGGAAGAGAAACTAAGATAGTGCATGATTTGCATTCAGTCTCTCATTCTTACCAAGCATGATCAGTAAGCCCATCATTGAAGTGTTGAGATGAGGTAGAGGATAAAGTATTTTTTTGCAAAGAGGGAGTACTAGAAGAGGGCGGCACTTTGTGCTGAATTTGGAGGGAGTCAGGTTCATTGCAAACAGAAGGAGTTATAGCACTAGAGCCTTAGTGGCAGCTTGGAGCAGCGTCCTAGTAGATGTGGTTCTCAAGCTGATCCACCAATTGAGGTAACGCTGACTTCTAAGGTGTCTCTTCAAAGTTCACTTCAGACACAGGCTTTCTATCAGTGTTGGCAGATCAGCATTACTAAGACTGTTTACTGGTTGCCCTTCAAGAAACAGAAACGTTAATATATATATATAACACACATTGTGATATTCCACATCTTTATTAACCTTAAAATGGTCCATGACGAGGAAATGTTTAAGAACTTAAATATGAATGGAGTCGATTTTATGGGCTGAGACCAGGCAAAGGGGGACCCACGCTAACTGTATTGGGGAACATCCAAGCCGAAAAGCCTTGTTTTCCTACCTAGTTTAGTTTTCAAGATAACCATTTAACAGGATACCTGATATGGGCAGTGAGAGCCTTCACAAATGCAATTATTTTCCATGGGTTTCACTGATAGAGGGAGGGGCCCAGAAGGGATGGGGCAGGGTGATCGCCAATATTGTTTCCTCCAGCTCAGTGATGAGATTGCCATATGAATGGACCCACCCTATCCATGTCAAGTGAGCAGACAAGGAAGGACGGGCACAGAGCAAGTGAGCGATAATGCAGTCTTAAGGAAAGTAAAAACCCCTGCATTTTACAATGTTTACTTTTAGCAGGAAAATACATACTGTATTCCCTCTCTCCCCCCCCCCCTTTATGTTGTCAGTCATCGAGCTTTGTAACCTATTCGACAGATCACTATCGTTCGTTACATTTGGTCCTGCACCTTTAAACTTCAGAATTTGACATTTTGCAATGCAATACCCCCCAAACCTGGCCTCCCGCAGCCTCTGAACGGAGATCTTGGCACAGAATGACAATCTCTATTGTTGGACACCCTTAGCAGTCCATGCAGACCGTTAATCACTAGCAGCTTTTATACTTTTGAACGGAATGCAAAACACTGCCATTCATTTTATTATGTTCAAGCGGCCGGTCACCAACAAAAAAGACGTCTCCAACTTTTTTATTTTGACTCTAAAGAATGAGTTCAAAGCCTAAACTAATGTGGCTACAAAGCCCCTCTGTGACGTTAATAGGCCTCCATGAACCTTATCTGAGAAGATTAAGATGAAACTTTTTCTGATTAGATCTTTTGTAGTCTGTGTGGAAAACAGCACAGCGCTGCCTGGTAGAGAAAGTGACAATAAACAGCAGTGAGTTGCCATGTGAACACTCGATCTGCAGGCTTTGGGTCTTTAAAAAAATGCGGGGGGAAGAAACAAATAAGAAGATTGCTAGTCAAGCTCACTTTAAAAAAAAAAAAGTCATGTTGGGGGTAGCTGCACATTTAATGTCGGTATATTAAAGCTGGGAACCTTTGTCAAGATTTTGACACAGCAAACATAAGATTAATTTCTAATTTGTAATAAAATAGCATTTGAAATTGAGCATCACAGAACAATTTAAAGATGTAAAATATTTGCCTTTAATTGTATAATCCTCGTTTTTCGTAAAACGCGTTTCCATAAATCATTTTACATTCCGCGCAATGACAGTTACGTGTCACTATTGTGGCACTTACCAGATGTCTGCTTGTCATTTATGCTGCCACGTCCTTCAGAGGAAATACTGCTTACTATTTACGGCTTAGAATATGTGCTCTAAATAGAAATAGGAAACGTGCTGCATATTTTAAAAGCATTTTGTATTCTTGCATCTGTCTTTTTTTGCAGGGATTGCACCTTTAATATTATACAAGGCCAAGCTCTCCAAACGAGGCGTACGAACTTTGTGTAGCACTAGAGGGGGCTGCAACATATCACGCTGTGTCATAGCATTTTATATAGCACGCTGCACTCTCACATGAGGAAGGCACCGCTTTGATAATCTCACTAGATCATTTCTGTCTGATGCTGAAAGAAATAGAGCCTTGCACAGGGTCATAGAGAGTGAGGGAGAGACTGGGAGGCTGAACTGAGTTCAATGTGTATATATACAGGCCCCGCACACGAAAGCCCCGGTTTTTTAATGTTTGAACGACAAATGCAAAAAGAAATCTGAATCAACCTTTGTGTCGTTTAAAGTTCTAGTCGCCATATTGGACGTAGAAAGGTGTTGATTACTTGTACTTGAATGGATCAATATGAGAGTTATTTGCAGATGAAATTGGTGAGCAGAACAGCGAGTGCACACAGATTTGTGAGGTCTCAATCTCTCCATGCTGTCATTTCATCTGTGAAGAACTCCTTTATTGAGCCCAGTGAAAGGCATCACAATCTGCAAATAATAATTTGACATCCTGTTAATTACTCTGGTAATGTAAACTGTTTTTGTAAGCTTGGGTTTATTGTGCCGGAGTCGCTGCGTGCGCGCGCCCGGCAATCACTCTGCTCTATGTAGTTATGGGAGCTCCCCCCGTGCCTGCGCAACTGCCGGCAAAGTAGCGAGTTGAGGCGGCCGCGCAGGTACCATAATCACAGCCTATGGGCTGTTAAATACTGTGTGCGGCCGTGCGCGTGCGTGCCTGTGTAATGGCGCGTGCCGCGCACGTTTTCTGTGCGTGCGTGTGTGTGTATGTGTGTTTAAATACGTTTCCAAATAAATAAATCCTTTAATTATTTTTTTAAAAATAACATTGTACTTGCATACATAGACATACATACACACACATATATATATATATATATTATATCCTATATATATATACCACACACACCACACACCACACACACACACCACACCACACACACACACACACACACACACACACACACACTTTCAGCGGCGGTAGCGGCGCAAATTCTTTATTCTCATCTTCCCCCCTGTCGGCCCGTTCCACTCTCCCTGCCGTGGTCGCGCGCGGCACCATTATAGAATGCTGACTAACCTCAGCCAACTAAAACTGCCGCTCGCACGGCATAGTGCACGCAGTATAGAACCGGCCTAAGACATCTTGTGTCAAACATTGAGTTTTCTATTAAATACTATGCTGCTTACTGCTTGTGTTATTTTTTTTAAATTAGTATGTACAGTATTCATTTATTTAAACTAGTGCAGCACCAGATTGGGATGGAAATAAATTGCAGAAAGCTGTTTCCGGTCAGTCGTTACAGATAGCCAGTGATGTCTCTTACTGATTGGCTCACAGACAGGAAGTGGTCTGGCAGCCATCTCGGAAAAGGACAAATTACCTCAGTTATTTAATATAAATCTTTTCCTAAGCCAGAGGGTCTCCTGTCTTCAGACCAGTGCATTGTATAATTAAGAAAAAATGTGGAGACCATAGCTTTTGGGCATAGGTTTGATCATATATTACATGTATCTTGAACCATGAAACAAACACTAAAAATGTTATGCAATAGAAATGTTAACCAACCTTGCTATTATATCTACTTACGGATATATCTACAAGGAATATGTTCAACCCCTTTCTACACAGTTCAATTCTATATACGGTCTCAAAATGCCGTTGCATCCCGTTCTATACACTGATGGTATATGGCGTGAACCAGCGTTTTCAGTGGGGGGATTACTGGATAGCAGATTCCAATTCACTTCTTAATGAATTTCATTATTTTTTACACCCCTTATTGCTCCTTTTTAGTAGTCTCCTTTCCTTGCCTTAGAACCCAATTTTTTTCCGAGTTTCCTTATTGTGTACCTGTCGCCATAATTCCCCTGCTCTACCTCCATGATATCCTATATGAGTATAAAGTGAGCACAGCTGTGTATTGAAGCTGTGGGTGCATCCCTGGATTTATTCAATGGCATTATTATACTATATTTCTGGGCTTTAAGCAGATCAGGACGCTCATTCTGTTTTTAATAAACATGCCGGCATTTGTCCTATGATCACTTGCACTGCCAGAAGGACTGCAATGCATTGCTGGACGTCTGGGAAAAACGGGGTTATACTAAATATACTTGCTTGCTTCATGCTTTTTTGTGTTCTCTTTCTTAAGCCCTTCAGGATGCACATTTTGGGGGAAAAAGCCATGGAGCAGGAAGAAGAAGATCCTGTGGCAGTTGGGAACGCTTGTTGGGGCTCCTGTCGGCATAGCTTTAATAGCCGGGATTGCCATTCCTGCTATGATCATTGGAATACCGGTGTACGTGGGGCGGAAGGTAAGCGCTCATGTTTTTATCACCTGTTTGGAAACGTGGGGTTAATGAATGAGCAACCCTTGGATATGCGTGCAGGTGCATAAGGGGAGTGCTGGCAATTTCCAAATTACAAAGACAAAGGTCATCAAAATGCATAAGCCTTATTGTCTCCTTAATCTAGTTATGTATGAATCATATTTTTTTCCTTCCATTTCATTACCACTATTTTAATCAAATAAACCTTTTTATTTAAAAGTGTTTCATTGCAAAAATTGTAATGTTTCACTTAATGATCCTGGCAAACTTGTGCTAAAAAGCTCATTATTTGTAAACTTTTCTACTAATTGCCTAACTAGGTAATTAATGATGGTGCATGCTCAGTCTGTCTATAGGTTCTTTATAGATGCTGCTCACACCACACATTGCAGGGCTAGCAACGGTTTATGCAGTGTGATCACTTTTCTTTAGATTTGGGACTGTGGGATAGAACAGTATTGCAGCAGGCAAGGTTTTCAGGTTTCTATTAATGACCTGGGACGTAACAAGAAACAAAACTTCCACCCTTTCTTTCATAGTACAACATATAAGGCAGAATATTTGTCAGTGTTACAGCGATCCCTTCACATGATTTGCTGCCATGTGCAGCGCTTGTTGACAGTTGAGGAAGTTAGAGGGAGTGGTGTATGCTCATAAATAGTCATCTTTTTACTGTCTGACTACCACTTCCTTTAAATAACAAGGTTGCAAACACCTACAGTTTATTAGGAAATGAATTGTCACAAATAACATTTATTCCGCGGATTCGCATTGTCAGCCTGTAGAGAGGTGGCTTGGTGCTGCGATTGAGGTGGGGTGGTGCTGCGATTGAGGTGGGGTGGTGCTGCGATTGAGGTGGGGTGGTGCTGCGATTGAGGTGGGGCGGTGCTGCGATTGAGGTGGGGTGGTGCTGCGATTGAGGTGGGGTGGTGCTGCGATTGAGGTGGGTTGAGGTGGGGCGGTGCTGCGATTGAGGTGGGGCGGTGCTGCGATTGAGGTGGTGGTCTTAAAGACATATGCTCATAGGACAAATACCTTCCTGAGACCTCATAAACTAACATCTTGTAAACTTTCTTGGCTCCTTTTACATCCTTGCTCTCTAAACCGGTGCCCCCTTTGAAACATGTCCTTGTGTGTGGGCCCTTAGAAGAATGTGTACCCACTGGTACTTGCTTGTGAATATGCCCATGTTGACAGAAAAATGTTTCCTTGTTGCTAGATTCACAATCGCTATGAAGGCAAAGACATTTCGAAGCACAAGAGAAACCTGGCCATAGCCGGCGGGGTCACCTTGTCTGTTATTGTGTCCCCAGTTGTTGCTGCAGTCACTGTAGGTAAGAAATACATTTGCTAGGGCTCCCCTGGCTGTACTTCCACCAGCTTTACCTGTCTGTCCACTATAGGCCGTATTTTTATATCACAATACGGGTCATTTAGTTCAATCCTTTGCCCAAAACATTGAGAAGTTTGTTTTTGGTTTTGCCTGCTATCCTGCAATTGTGACTTCAGGTTTAGATTGAATTAGAAAAACAGGGTGATACTGTGTAGACTTATTAACAGGTTGGATCCCAAAAGAACCCGAGAAAGTTTCTATATCTAGCACTCACTATGGTAAGCAAATGGGTGAGTAATTACTGAATGGGATATAAATGTCCCCAGCAAATAAATGAGGCTAACCATCAGCTGACATATCATACATATATGTCCACATAGGACTAAAAGTGAAAAAACAATAAACTTTTAATCCTCATGGGAAGTGGGTGCCACCTATGTCAATATGCATACATATCAATAAGCCAGAATATAGTATAATACATATCCCATAGAAGGAAATATAGGGTAAATGGTAAGTATGCCAACAATAACCTGAGGTAGAGTTATGCCAATTAATGTATGCCAATTAATGTATGCCAATTGACTTATAGGTGGCACCCACTTCCCATGAGGATTTTAGTACACTACACTTCGTATGTTCATGAGTGATTTTTTCTATGTTTATTAAAAGTTTTTTTTTTTTTTTCACTTTTAGTCCTACAGAATGTGGACATATATGTATGATATGTCAGCTGATGGTTAGCCTCATTTATTTGCTGGGGACATTTATATCCCATTGAGTAATTACTCACCCATTTGCTTACCACAGTGAGTGCTCGATATAGGAACTTTTTCGGGTTCTTTTGGGACCCATCCTGTTAAGTGTTAGCTTTTCCTATAGCACCCTGTTACCACCTTGTTATTGATATTAGTACTAGGCTGAGCGGTAGAGTCGCCGTCGTCGTCCCCCCCCCCCCCCTTTTTTGGTTATTGATACTGTGTAGAATCTAGGAGGCACCTCCTCTCCTTATTACGTGCTGCCACATGGAGATCTGACATCTTCCTCTGCTCCTCCAGGTATTGGTGTTCCTATTATGTTGGCTTATGTGTATGGAGTAGTCCCCATATCCCTGTGTCGAAGTGGAGGCTGTGGAGTGTCTGCTGGCAATGGCAAAGGAGTCCGCATTGAATTTGATGATGAAAATGATATCAATGTCAGTGGGGCGAATACAGCCGCAGGTGAGAATCCCCGTTACATTTTTCAAAGGTCTTCTAGCCATGGGGTGTGCAAAAGGAAGGGAGGGAACGGATCAAAAAAATTGGGGCGGCACTTAGAGGCCCCGCACTCTTCCCCAAAGCATTTAAATGAAATGTCGGGGAAGTGCGCGAGGCCTCTGCAAGTTCCTTACATTATCTCCAGCGGCTTCTGGCGCACATGACATCACATCATGGGTCACAGGAAATCACGTTGCCATGGGAACGTGACGTCTGAAATGACAGAGACTGGGTGAGGGGGGTGGGGGGTGTCTGAAACTGAATCTCATGTTAACATGTCCTTTCCCTAAAGTGGTTTACATTTTATTAGTTGTATGTACCCATATAAGCCTCTTTGGATAAAAGTGCTATATATAGGAACAAGATCATTCAATAAGTACTTTATTGCTCTGAAAATATACTCGCTGCTTCCTTGATTCTATGGAGAACACTGCAGAACCCTCTGCTGGTGTGTACAATCCAATGATGTAGATATCCGCTTTTTTAGATAGATTGCTTTGTAAGCTTTGTACACCCCTGGTGGAAAACAGAAGTATTCAATATGAGGCAAGCTTGCAAACTACTCCCCTCTGTACATGTCAGGCAGAATATTTTCTAACATAGAAGAAGCCCAGAGGCTCATTGCCATAATGACACAATGTCATACATCGAACAATGCTGAGCTGCAATATTGGCAAAGAATGATCCCATGTGCTTAAATCCTTTTGTCCCCGTGGGTTTTTATGAGCTTACACAACCTATAATTTATACTGTATGTGATTAACTTTTAGACTGCCAGCGGGGCAAACCCAGCATTTCCAAGCAGTGCACAATGATGTATGAAGTTGTGCTAAGAACAAATTAATATATTTGGACTGCAGAGAAAAGCAGCACAATAGAATAGCACATGCTGTTACACAAAGAAAATACATATTTCCTGAACGGCACCTTTTAAGCCTTTAGCCTTTCTGCTCTTAGAAGGGCCAGCAACGAATTGCAAAGTAAAACCAGATTTAATAATGGAACAAACATGAAATAATTAGCAGAGAAGGTGTTTATTACAAGTTAAATGTCGCAAAGTGGAACATTTAAAGAATTTGGGTGCAGCGTTATACCGTGGTGTTCTGGAACATGGAAGTCAACAGAGCATCCCGCTTCTGTTCTGGAAGGGTTGGGCAATAACATTTCCCAGGACAACGGCATTAAGGAAGTTATGATGTTTATTGTGATAAAGAAAAGAACACTAAAACACACAAGGATCCCGGAAGACGACGCGGACGCGATTTGTAACATGTATTACAAATGAAAATGTGTTTCTAAATGAACTACATTTTAAAATAAAATGCCCGTGCTGTCTGCTATCCCTGGAGATCAGAGGATTTCACAGTGACGTATGTTAACAGAATTGATAAAGCCAAGTAATAGCCGGGCACACGATCACTTTTGGAGTGATCACGTAACTTTGGGTGCCGCCTCTTCATGCAAAGAGGAGAAGCAGGAATTCTGCTGCTTTTGCAGGTCTTGAAATTCCGTGGGAGGGCCGTCTCTGCAGCAAGCAGTGCGCACCCGCAGGGCACGGGACCCCTTTCTTCTGTAAGAAGCGGGTAATCCTTTTCCGGATATAAAAATAATAAACTGTTTCAAGACGAGGGCTGCAGCTCTTTTTCACAGCTTGCCCATTGTTTCAGCGTACTATAAGCCCAAAGTACCACTCGTTTCTGCTTCACGCGCATTTCAAGTTGACTGAGGGGAAAACCACAGAATATGTTCATCTGAATTTACAAGTCTGAATGCAAATGCCAGATGTGCATCTCCCCTCTCTCCTCTCCGCTCCCCCCTCTCTCTCCGCTACCCCCCTTTCTGTCCGCTACCCCCCTTTCTGTCCGCTACCCCCCTTTCTGTCCGCTACCCCCCTTTCTGTCCGCTACCCCCCTTTCTGTCCGCTACCCCCCTTTCCGCACCCCCTTTCTCTCCGTCTACCAATACCACCCCCTTTCTTTCTGCACCCCCGCCGTTTCTCCTGCTACCACCAACCCCCCCCCTCTTTCCGCTACCCGTGTGTATTACAGTGGGTGTGTATTAGTGTGGATGTGTGGATGTGTGTGTGTGTGTGTGTTGGTGTGTGTGTGTGTGTGTATCTATGTATGGTTGTTGTGTGTACTATGTATTGTGTGTGTGTGTATCTATGTATTGGTGTGTGTGTGTGTGGTGTGTGTATCTATGTATTGGGGTGTTTGTGTGTGTGTGTGTAGTCTATGTATTGGTGTGTGTGTGTTTGTGTTTCTATGTATTGGTGTGTGTGTGTGTGTTGTGTGGTTGTGTGTGTGTGAGTGTGTGTGTGTGTGTGTGTGTGTGTGTGTGTGTGGGTGTGTGTGTGCTGTGTGTGTTGGTTGTGTGTGATGCTGGTGTGTTTGAGCCTGTGTGGTGTATGTGTGTTTGTGTGAGTCGTCCGTAGTGATGTGCTTGTCCTTGCTTCAGTCGTGGTCTGCTTCTGTCTGTTCTTCGTATCTGTTTGGGTCTGTCTGTCTTGTGTTCGATCTGCTTCGTGGTGTGTGGGCCTGTCACGTCTGTCTTCGTGTGATGCTGTCTGTGCTGTCGTCTTCACCGTGTGTGGTGGCTGTCTGTCTGTCTTACGTTTGGGTGGCTGATCTGTATGGTTTCTTGTGTGTGGTGCTGTCTGTTCTGTCTTCTCGTATGTTGGCTGTCCTGTCGTCCTTCGTGGTGGTGCCTGTCTGTACTGTCTTGAGTTGTGTGGCTGTCATCTGTCTATGGTGTGTGGCTGTCCTTCTGTCTTCAGGCTTGTGTGGACTATATTGTCGTGTGGATGTGATTATGGCTGTGTGAGTATTGCGTAGTTTGGCGTTGCTGATTTAAGGTGTAGGATATCGTATTGGGACGAGTGTGAGGAGTTATAGTCATGTGGCGTGTGGTGCATGTGTATAGGTATCTGTGGCATGTATGTATTGGCTGTGTGGATGTATTTTGGCGTGTGTTGGGATGCGTTGGTATTGGCGTGTGTGGATTTGTTGGCGAGTGGGATGTATGTATTGGCGTGTGTGATGTATGTATTGCTTGTTTGTGATGTATGTATTGGCGTGTGTGATGTATAGTATTCGTGTGTGTATGTATGTATTGGGGCGTGTGTGGATGTATGTATGGCGTGTGTGGAGTATGTATGGCGTGTGTGGTATGATATGTTTTGGCGTGGTGGATGTATGTATTAGTGTGGATGTATTACCTCTCACTCTGCAGCCCTCTTCTCTTCCCTAAACACAGAGCCCCCCCACCTATTCTCACCCTACTGGCCTGGGGAGGGGATATGCTAGGGTGGTGTGACTGTCAGGCCAATGAGGTGAGGGTGCAGACAGACAAACATTTTTTCACTCATATAGATATATGTATGTATATATATATATATATATATATATATATATATATATAGATATAGATAGTGTGTGTGTGTGCGCGTGCGTGTGTGCGCGTGCGTGTGTGGTGTTTGCGCGTTGTGTGTGGCGCGTGTGTGTGTGTGCGTGTATAAATAATATATACTATATAGTGCAAAATAGCTGTTAACTCATCTGCATGTCTTAGGGCAGGTCTGCAACCCCATATATAGTTATATATACTATACTACGTCTATATATCTATAGTTCTCTAATAACATATATAATCTATCTATATCTATCCTCTCTAATAATCAATGCGTATATATAATCCCGCAAGGCTTCACTTTGCCAATTTAACAATCACTGCTGCCCTCTCTGCAGGGAAGTAGTTACAATGCATTGTTGCCCTCTCTGCAGGGAAGCTGCCCTCTCTGCAGGGAAGCTGCCCTCTCTGCAGGGAAGTAGTTACAATGCACTACTGCCTTCTCTGCAGGAAAGTAGTTACAATGCACTGCTGCCTTCTCTGCAGGGACGTAGTTACAATGCACTGCTGCCTTCTCTGCAGGGACGTAGTTACAATGCACGGCTGCCTTCTCTGCAGGGACGTAGTTACAATGCATTGCCTCAACGTGTTTTTTGTTTTGTCTAGATACTACATCTGTCGCAGAAACCCGCCACAACCCCAGCATCGGGGAAGGAAGCGTAGGAGGGATGACCGGCAGCTTGAGCGCCAGTGGTAGTCACATGGATAGGATCGGAGCAATCCGGGACAACCTCAGTGAAACGGCCAGCACGATGGCACTAGCTGGAGCTAGCATCACAGGCAGCCTCTCTGGAAGTGCCATGGTGAACTGTTTTAATAGGTAAAAAAAATCCCCACTTCATTTGATCCTACTAATGTCAAGTTTGCCGTTTATTGTAGTTATGGCAACAGGGTGTGGTTAAAAATATGGCCTTTTATATCTTAGGTGCATGTAGTGGGATTGGGTCCTTTTCAATGCAGACCTGTTACTTAATATGCAACTAGGAAACCGCGTACAGACTTAATGTTTTTCTCTTTATCCATTTGATAATGGAGATGTCTGGAACACAGAACAATGTGTTCATGAAACAACCTCCCAGTGAAAGCGTAGAGCACTTCAATTACAAACTGCAGTTGGATAGGATAGGGGATGGGTAACGAGTTTAGAAATGTAGACTAAACTTTGAGTTCAAGTATGGTCTCATCCTCTTGTCAATACACGTGTCATGGTGTTTGCTGTTACTTCAAGATTTACTCATTGAACATTTAGGCTGCAGTTCACAATTATTATTTACTGTACTCATAATCAACAGATTTTAACATGTTTCTTGACCAGCCAAACTTTTAAAGGTTTTGAGATTGAGAATGTATGTTCAGTACATTGATCCGATTTAAGCACTTGCTGTGAGACCTTTCATGCCGATGCATGACAAGCTCATAATGAATCCAACCAGCCAGAGTTGCTAGAGAGTTTTGTAACTACACATCCCATATTACACAGTAACTCGGACTGACGTTTCACAAGCTCATTCACATCATTCATTTTTTTTCTACCCAAGGAATCAATGTGCTGTACATACTTGGATAAACTAGATATTAAAAGGGGATTCTTCATTCAAACATGACACTATCTGTTTTGCTGGAGTGGAAATTAGCATTCCATTCTGTTCCATTGGAAATCTGCTTGCCTGCATTTTTAATTATACATATGGGGCTACTAGAAGGTACAGTAAATATTGCAATCATCATGCTGATGCACAATCTTGAATCTGTTCTTATTGTAAACCACATAACAACATACAAATATAAGAGCAAAGCTTAAATACTGTTTTTAAATGTGAATCGGGTGGAGGTTGACTTCTTTGTACTGTTTTCTCCTGAAGGTTGGAAGTCCAAGCAGACGTTCAAAAGGAGAGATACAGTCTGAGTGGGGAATCGGGCACTGTGAGTCTAGGAACAGTCAGTGACAATGCAAGCACCAAAGCTATGGCTGGATCCATTTTAAATTCTTATACCCCGCTGGACAGGTAAAAATACAAATAATGTTTATTTTAGCCATTTGCTATTCATTTAGAGGGGGGGCGCACATGACTTTTTGCTGTTATATTTAAAATAAATGGAAATCTTTATTTTTGCATCTTTCTGTTGATGCTTGGTTGTTAAATTGCAGAATAAACCTGTGATATGATAAAAAAACAAAGTTATCGTTCTAAAAAAAAAAAAACCCTAATCACGAAGCAAAAATGTTCATCTACTATTTTAATGCAACTCCTCTAAAGCCTGCCATTGTAAGCCTATTGTATCAGACACTAAGGCCGAGCTTACACTACCTGCACAACCGCGCACACTCCTGCAGCCCCAGTCATCTGTGCACTTGGCTGCAGGCGATCGGGGGCGTCACGAAGCTGGTTCGTCAGCGTCACGTGGCAGTCACCGGAGAAAACACATTTTCTTGTCTTCACAAAACGCTGCCGTGTCGACGCGCTACGTCGCCTGACGGGCGTGCAAAAGAAAGCGCGCACGTAGCGACTCCACTATGAGCTCGGCCTTAGTCTGAGCAGTATTCCCAGTTTGTACAGTATGGAGAGGATGGTGATTTTCTGGTTTATGCATTAACAAGTTATATGATAAATATGCAGAAAGACAAATATTATATTTGTATTAATGTATTGTATTCTCTGACACAGTTGACCAGCGATTTCCAATCAATGATCCATGGACCAGAACAAATGACACTACTTTGCTGTGCTGGTTTCTGCTCAAATTCTCAGCGTGATGGGGGGCACAGAAATCCCCCCTAGCGCCTCTGTTGCGGCGCTGTGTTGATTAACCTGTCAGTCAGTGCTGCAGCCGGTCAGTGCAGATTCTGCTTCACTAGCACCGTTGAGTGAGGGAGGGGGAGGCAGCTGCAGCGCTGACTGACAGGTGGGTTAGTGCAGCACCGGTCAGTGAGTTTGGAGGGGGGCAGGGACCTGCAGAACTCTGCCTGTCCCTGCTCCCAATGATGTCTGGGGGAGGAGGTGTGTAAGTGTGCTGTCAGTGGGGGGGGGGGGGGAGAAGGGGGAGGCAGGCGCAGTTGGAGGAACTTGCCCCGGGCGTAAAAACACCTAGTTACGCCTCTGGACGCGTATGTACTATTTCTAATCTGTAAACAATACCGGAGGTATGACCAAAGCTTTCCAGAATTCTTTGAACTCCTAATTCTCAGTGTACAGTTTAATCACACACACACTTTAGCAGCAAACTTTCCCAAAACATGTTAGGTGGAAGGGGTTTGTGACCGCAGGTATTTGGAAGGACATTGGAAATCTTGTCAGATCTGAGGGTGTCTTTGATGTTAGTGTTTTTTTGCTACTTATAAATATAGTTTACCAATTCCCAAATAAGACAACCCTTGACACAGACTGATGAATTAATGTGACCAATCTTCTTTGGTTAGAGACCTGAATAACATCTCATTCTTGAATCCAATTACTTTTCCAGGGAAGGCAACAGTATGGAGGTGCAAGTGGACATTGAGTCAAAGCCAGCCAAATTCAGGCACAACAGCGGCAGCAGTAGCGTTGATGATGGCAGTGCACCGAGTCGCAGTAATGCGGGTGGGTCTGTGGCTTGCTTAACAGAAAGTAAATGCAGCGCCACCAAGTGGTCCAAAGAAGCATCTGCAGGTAAAAAATGTAAAGGCAAACTGAGAAAGAAAAGTAGCACGAAGATTAACGAGACCCGAGAGGATATGGACGCTCAGCTCCTGGAACAGCAGAGCACTAATTCAAGTGAATTTGACTCCCCATCACTAAGCGATAGTATACCATCAGTTGCTGACTCCCACTCCAGTCATTTGTCTGAGTTCAGTTGCTCAGACATAGAAAGTATGAAAACCTCCTGCAGCCACGGTTCCAATGATTATCACACTCGCTTTGCTACAGTCAGCCCGCTCCCTGAGGTAGAAAACGACCGCTTGGAAAATTCTCCATCACAAAGTGGTATTCCTATGGTTGCACCGTCTGTTCCGTGCACGGATATCCCACAACTGAGTTATATAGCGGAAGAAAGTGTTACTCGCAATGCAGCAACCACAGAAGACACAGAATGTGCTGGTGAACCAGTGAAGGATGCAAAAAAACATCCTGAACTGAACAGTGCAATCCAGACTGACATATAAGCCTGCTATTGCCGAAATACTATTCTTACCACTATCCAGACCTGCTCACATGGAAGGCTTTGCATAAAGTTCGGCAAACTGCTTTTGGACTTTAAAATAACTGAAACAAAGCTCCAGACTTTCTATTTTGCGAAATAAACAGACCGTTATGTGAATCTGTTACAACACACAAATGTACAACACATGGCTAAATAAAATACCAGTAACCTGTACAAACACGTGATCTTCCCCTTACTCCAATGTTTGCTTTTTGTTTTGCACCTGTATCCAACAAGAAATTAGATTACCGGCAATATTTATCCATCATAATACACCAATTTGGAGGAAACGTGTTGGCTTTGAAAGTATGTTAAATCCATCTTTTAAGATGTTTTTGTTATCTATGTAATTAGAACAGGGTCATAACTACAATCGCTTGTTTATGCTGGGCATAACTTAATTCCACGCTTTTAAGAGAAGTATTTTGAACCCCTTTGCTGAGAGAGGGTCCTGCAATGCCAAATGCAATGCAGACCCCTCAGCAACGGGGTTAAATACATACATGATTTGTGCGGGGTGTTGGGGGTTTTGCACAACTGATCGAAAGGAGATCTGGCACATGTTAAATAGCGGTAACAAATGTATCACTTGTGCTGAATTTGTTGATCACAGAAAGACGTTCATAAGACACTTGCAAAACAATTCGATTACTTTCAGAAAAACAAAAGGGCAAATGTCACCTTTCATTGGGGGAGCAGACCACCCTCTGTTGATTTTTGGTGCCTTCAAGAAATAGACTGGGTTTTAAGTGCCTGGTCGTTTGAGGATTTTTACTAAATGCTGTTTTCCTAAACGTCCTCTATTGCTACCTGGGGGCTGCAAAGGAAATTCCTAGGCAATTCAATGACTGTGGTAGATTATAAATGTATGTAATTAATACAAATGTATTAGCCTACCAAAGACACTCACTCAGGCTTTAGAGGAAATATAGTGACATCTTTTTTTGGCAAAAGACATGTACATCTCCAATCGCAAAAGAAAAGCACAGTGCGATCCTGCACACGTACGCTGATTAATTAAATACAAAGGGTGGTTGCAGAACATGGCTGGCAATTTCGTTGATGCTTTTTGCTTATGAGAGGAATATGTCTATAGCAATCTGGAGTTGGTCAAAGCGCCTGTACTGTTAAACTTTGCAATGTGATTCCCTTCAAGAATGCAAAACAAAGATATGTGGGTATTGAAACGGTCAGTGTTCTGTGTCTTTGAAATATTGCCAAGACTCTGCTATTGAATGTTCTGGATTGGTAAAAAATAATAATGATATGCCATGGGCTGCAGTCCTATTCCACAATTCTTCTCCCCAGTTTTTAATTAATATGCTTATAACACTAGTGCCAGTTATGTTATTTGAAAAAGCTTGTTATTGTATTTGTATATTTGTTTGCAATCTTATTTTTGCTCAACAATATGCGTGTATACTGCATACCTGAATAAATGTCCAAGTACAAAGTCTGCCTCACCTTTTGTTTATAGCCATCAGCCATGGTGTTTTTCAACCAGGTTTCCTAGGAACCGTTGGGTTCCCCGGGCATCCATCCCTAAAGGGTTCCCTGAAATTTTCTGGTCATTTGAAAATGTTATCAAATACAGAAGAATGTACGATGCATATGATGACAGAGTTGCTATTAGAGATGGTTGGGGTTTCTCAGAATTTCACTTAGGGTTCCTCATCCAAAACAAGGTTGGAAACCACTGCATTAGTAATATATCAGCAAATGTGAGATGATTAGGAGTGTGTCCTTTTTCCCTCTTTCAATCGCAACAATGTTTTCCAATAACTAGTACAGGGGTGCGCAAACTACAGTCTGTGCCCCCCTGTCTGCTCTCTCCCCCTCCTTACCTTGTCTTCGGCGTCAAATGACGCTGCAGGTTCACGTGACATCACGTTGACATGGCAATGTGACGGCACGTGACCGTACAACGTAATTTGACGCTGCATCGCCGATACACAAGGTAAGAGAAGTTGCAGAGGCCTCACACGATCCCCCCGGCATTTCATTTAAATGCCTTGGGGAAGAGCTCGGTGCCTCCGCAACTGCCGCACACCCCTGGAAAATATTGCCCCCCCAGTTTGCGCACTCATGAACTAGTACATTTCCATACCTATTACCAAGCAGGGAAGAGGTAGGTAGAGTGATTTCATTCCTGGTTGCCAGGGTGGCCGCAGCTACATAGCATATTGCAGCAGTGAGCGGATGAGTTATTATCTTGGCTTCAGAAGAGTGTCCCTTTACTGGTAAATGAAGGTGAAGGATCTATGGACTGAAGTGCATTTGTTGAACATCAGACGTTCAGAAGACGCTTCCAATCAATTACTTTCAGAATATACAAATATACAAAAATACCAGCTGATATGGAAAAACCTACCTAATCACCAAAACCTCTCTAACACAGGGGGGTAGGTAGACTTTGAAAAATAGAACGTGGGTGGGCTGATTGTGCTGTTACTGAACCGTATAACTACTGTGATTAGAGTTGAAACTGAAATTTTGGCAATCTTCACCCCATTTCTTTAGTGAAAGGAAAAAGCTGGTTTTCATTTTGATTATGTACAAGTTTTCTGGATTTTTCAGGAGTTAGCAGCTCTGTTAAATATGCTCCTACCAAGTCCCTGATCTGGCACCTACAGTATGAATAACTAGTTGAAGGAAGAGCCCTGCTGTATACCTTAAAAAATTATATATAAACATATTTGCTTTGTAATATATTGCAATCCTATAGTGATGGTTGATACGAGCAAACATCCTTGTGGTTTATGCACAGAAAATGATCTGTTTCCTCTGCTAAATATAGTCGGGTAGGTGATCTGTTCACCTTCCCATTCACTCCATAAGAAAAGTAATGCCACGTTTAACATGTCCATAAATGTCTGAATCGGTGTGTGTTTGAGGACAGTAAAAGTCGCGTGATTACGTTTTGAATGGGATATCTGCCTCTGTATACATCTCATGGCTGGGCTGGTTCAGTGAAAACTAAGAAGGAAAAAAAAATGTAAATTGGAACTATATTAAATGCCCAACATGTTTCTTGTTCTAGTGAGGATATTTAAATGCCCTGTAAATAAACATGATGCAATTAAAAGCAATATCATTGTTTGAATTGTGCAGATATTTGGGCGCTTTACAATCATTAAAAAAAACTTTATTTACTGAGTAGTGACACACCAATTATTATTGGATCCTGCAAATCATTATAGCTGCTGAACTCTATTCCCAATTTACGCCAAGACCCTTACTAGAATTTTTCCATGGGTAAGCACTTTTACTGTTTGTTTTACAGGAGACAAGTAGTTACAATACAAAATCGACATGGGTATGGAGTAGCAAACTTCTGCTTTTAACTTGAAATTTCTGCACTGATATTTAAAATTCAATTCTGCCAAAGAGACCGGCTCTGCTGATGTTCAAATGAAAATCTTAAAATAAAATCATGAAGAATTGGAGAGCTCTATAAAAATCGCTGGGGTAACTGCAATATCTAGAGTGCCCTAAAACACAAGTACCCCAGACTGCTGGCAGAATTATTATTATTTTTTAATGAAAACCCCTGTGTGCATTGTACAGGTGGGTGAACATGTTGAACTTGGACTCTGATCGAGAAGTATATAGACAAAACTCAATGGGAAAAAAAAGATCTAGAAGATCTTTTCTCAAAAATCCTCTTTCAAGCACAGTATTGAAGCGAGATGAGATCATGGATATAGGTGAGCGCACAGACGCACTAGAAAGATGGGTTACCATATATTAGACCAAGATACTGCAGCGAGGGATCTCGAGTGCCAGAGGGGCCAGGTTGCTGAGCTGAAGTGCATACAGAAAACGTCCATGCGCAATAGCATCAGAATAAGAGGTATAAATGAGGCAGTTATAATCCTTATCTGTGGTGATGGTGTAAAATGCCTCTAGCAGAGGCTCCAGCTGGTTCTCTCATGATGGACCACTGTCACAGGGTGGTTAAGCCTAAGTCACCAAACAGTGTTAACACATGAGATGTGATGATCCACCTGCACGACTTCAAGACAGGAAGCCCTAGCAATGAGGGCAACCCAAAGGGCTCTCCTTTCAGAAGAAATCTCGGTAGGTATGTAGTCTTTATATAGCGCCATTAATGTACATAGCGCTTCACAGCAGTGGTACACACGACAATCATATAAATAACACAACATAATGGGACAAAGTGCTTCAGATATAAAAGTGACACTTGGGAAAAGGAGTCCCTGCCCCAAAGAGCTCACAATCTAGTTGGTAACTAGATAATAAATGTGTATCGAGGGTGATACACCAAAGAATCCCCTTTCGCCAGCTATCTCTACTAGCTCCTCTAGTGCACTGACCTGTGTCTAAGTTTCATTTGTTACACCCATTTAAAGAGGCACGCCTCTACCTTCTAGGGGTCTGAGCGAGGTCCCTTTCTATAGTTCTAGTTGGTAACTAGGAAGAACGTACAGAGACGGTAGGAAGGTGTTCTGGTAAGTGCGTCTGCAAGGCGCCATGATCGATGTATGAGGTGTAAAGTATCAGCCACAGCACTACTTGTGCTTCGATAAGGAGGTGTGTGTAAAAATGGGTTTTAAAGGTGGATAGAGGGGAAGGGCATTCCAGAGGTGTGGGACAGTTGGTGAGAAAGGTTTAAGGGGGAGAGGACTTTAGACACAAAAAGGATAGACTGAAGACGACCTTGAGAAGAACGCAAGAGTCGGGATGGTGTGTAGTGAGAAATTAGGGCTGAGATGTAAGGAGGGGCAGAAGAGTGTAAAGCTTTAATAGTGAGGAGGACAATTGATTGTGAGATGCGAGATAAAAGTGAAGAGAATTGTGAGTGTGATCCGGGATTTGATATGAGCTAGGAGAGGGATTTCAGCAGGGGAGATGCTGAGACAAATTTAGGAAAGAGTAAAGTGATGACCTGGAGGCGCGAGTATCCTCCCCTACCCTTTTACCTAATTTACCCGGTACTGACCGAAAGACGAGAGGACAACGTTTTGGAGGTATTAAGGCCGCGGCTTGTGATTTACAACAACATGGAGATAGTACTACCTCCCGGTCCGCGCCGGAAAGCGGTGTGTGGTAACGCAACGGGGGGGGGGCAACGATGTATGACCCGGTGACCGCCCCTCTGCTTCAACCCGCTACCAGCCCCAGCCGACCTTTCGACGGGACGAGACCTCACCCCCCTCCCCCAACTGCCGCCGCGACAAAGCAAATTGCCATTTTGCACTTTTCGTCTGGATCTTCCCGTCTCTGTTTCCGATCCGGTCTATCTTGCCTTCTGTGGAATGAAGAGAAGTTATACCGGCCCCCGTGATTGTGATGCTCCTTGCCTAATAAAAGGGGATGGGTGGGTGGGTGGGATTCTGTTGCGAGCCAGGAGCAAGTGACCGATCCTCGCTCCTGGCCGCAGGTACGCCCTTTCTGGCCCCTCCCCCGGCTTGCCCCTGGCTACTCCTGTGGCCCCGCCTGGTTCGGGGAGGCCGCGCCCCCCGGTCACCGGCTGTGCCGCCCAATTGGGCTGGCCCGCTTCATGACCAGGGAGGCGCGAGTATCCTCCCCTACCCTTTTACCTAATTTACCCGGTA